>BSBM01000133.1:1935000-2627500 GCA_027924585.1 Larix kaempferi | reverse complement strand
CTGCTTGAAATATAACACAGGAAGAAAAGGTCTAAATATTATAGCCATGTAAATATCAGTTACCGACCATATGCCAAGTTGTTTGTTCTGTTATGGGTTAAATTATAACATTTATATATTTTGGACACTATTTCCATGGTACTTATACCTTAAGAGGCCTTTATTTTTAATTCTTGCCACTAAACTTTCTCCTTTTCAGGTATTTTAAATTATTAATCATGAAAATTAATACTATCGACTTGTTGGTTGGAAGTCCTAAATCAGGTCATCACACAGGGACATTAAGAATATCTTCCAGGCTGCACTTAGTAATCAAGCCTGTAATTAATGGTTGCAGTTTGTTCAAAATTCCTACATCATTTGTAATTTATCTCTACTATTGTAGGTAGTGAAACAAGATCTGGGATTTGAAACATAATATCATGATTCTGACTCAAATTGGCCCTCATAGGAGCCAATTCAAACCACTCAAACTCCCATTGAGCGAGTTTTTGATCAATTGAGTGAAAATTGGACTAGGACTCCATTCTCTCCAAGTCATCAGACCTTAGTAGTTGATGAAGCTATTTCTTCATTGAATATCTATGTAGTTTCATTGTATTTATGCCTTTGAAGAAGGACACCAACTTAATGTTGGCCATGATAAATCTGGGGAGTTTGCATCAATACTTAGTTCCATGCAAAATGTAGTCCAAGTGACGATGAACCCATTACAACAAGATCTTCTTCTGTGGTTGAAACTCTTGGATAGGTTACTTGAACTAAGCATGTTTATGTGGCACTGTGTGCACAAAAATTTAGAAGAAACCTCTAACTGCACAATGACTTCATACTCAATACCTATGTCAGTAAATTACTTCTCCAGTTTTTCTTATGGTCTTTATTACATATAACGGTGTTTGTTCAATCCTTGATATCTTGGGAGGACCATATGCAAACAATTCTTGGAGGAGCCTTCACTCTGTTTTGACCATTTTTTTTATATATAAGACAGGATAACAAACTCTGAATATATGGTAGAAAAATTATGTATGGGACCGATTCTTGATGTTCTTGTTCTTTAAACCGTTTATTAATAATCTTAACATCTTTGACTCTACTGGTCTCTTTCCCACAGTTTTCTGGTACAGTCCTTATCTTCAAATTGTGAGATTTATTGTCCCCTACCGACTAGATTAACCCTGCTGACTAGACTGCCCCTGGTGAGTCTGTGCCTATAGCTGCATCCTAGAATATACACATATTTCCTTACAGTACTTTCCCATTGGATACTTATACTCAATTAAATTCCTTTTAAACTCATCCAAAAGGCTAGATCTTTCATATGTAGGAGCTAGCAGATGCTTTAAAATCATTTTAAGGTTTTGAAGGATCTTAAAATCTTCCTTCAACACCAGATAAATCTCTCACCCTTTCATCTTATTTCAGTTAGCTTTCTAATCTTGTGATCATCATTCTTCCTGCGATGGAGCAGTTCATTGTAGCTAGCTCATGGATACAGGTCATCATTTCCATCCCAAAATGAAAGGAGTCCTTTATTGATTATACTTTTAAAAGTATTCTTAAATGCTGCAACTCCTCCCATCAGAGCATATTTTTTTCCTCAGTATTCTGCAACAAAGCTTGCTTTTTTGTGACCTTCTTTTCCTCTCTGATGATATGTGTTTTTTCATTCACCTTCAAAGCCCTCAACTCTTCCTTGGTATTACTATTTAGGAATGCAATAACATTCTCCATTTCTGGATTTTATCCTCTTGACTTCTTCCATAGTAATTTCTGTCATCTGATGTTCCCCTCACATTATCCCAAAATGGATCCAATGTCATGCCAGCAAGGCCTCTATTTGATCACATATATCATTCACGGCTGCTCTAAAGGGTTCCTTACTACTCAGTTTGCTTTTAAAACCGTTTAGCTCCTTTTGTACTTTCTCTTTTTATTCCTTCCATGAGACTATTGATGTCTCATTTTCCTTCAACTTATCCTCCAGCTCTTTGTATAGAGTTTATCTAGTATGCAATTTCTTGGTTACTGTATCAAGCTACACTCCCTTAACATTTAAATCAGCCATTACTTTGGCTAAAGCATCTGTAGGATCAATTGGGTCATTCTGTTTAGTGACCTGCCTTGATGGTGTCTTTGCATATTTAATTAATTTGGTTTGTTGCTCCTTCAGCTGAGTATTCTCTGCTAGCAAATCCTGAATAGTATTTTTAGCCTCCATTAAGTCCTTCCTGATACAACTTATATTTTTCCTCCAAACTAGCCCGCAACTCAAGTGATTTAACATGTTGATGATCATGTATGTTGAGATTTTTCCTAATAATCTTAATATAATTTTCCTTTTCATTTATCAGGTCTCCAACCATAGTGAGATTGTTTGGACTAGAACCCAAAATAATTATCCTTCTCTCAAGCTCTTCAATTTTGTTATGCTTGGCCTTGGTGGCCATTTTATCTTGTTTTAGTTGCTTGTCCATCTTAGTGACCATGACCTTCATCTTTTGTATACCTGTAGATGATTGCACTAATCCCTTTTATAGTATATCAATGGTATCCCCATGTAGTTATACCAGATATGCATCCTGAATGTTCCTCAACTTCATGATCACTTCAGTAGCCTTATAATCAGTAGATGATATAGGCTTAGGCACAATGGACTCCAAAACTACTAAATTCAGAGTATCACTTTTAAAATAAATGGAAAACATTAGTCTTGTTTGAGGATTATAATCAATGGCCCAAGAATGTACAAACATATCCATTCTTGTTGCCACATTGCCCTTCTTCAAGTCCAAATACTGAGAAAACATTGAGGTGGATTGTTCTGGAGTTCCGATTGATGATTTTACAGCTGATACTAGTGTTGTAGAATAATGCTAAACTTGTATCGAAATCTACCCTAGTATTTCTATTGATCCTTCACCCACCTCTCGGATGCTCCCTTCACCTTCTTCAATCACTACAACACCTTGTAATGCTTGTGCTTCTTCATCTAATCTTGGTTTATTTCTTAGATGATCCTCATCAATGTCCATATCTAACTGAGAGTCAGGGAGGGTCCTTTTAGTGACCACATCCTTTTTGGGGGGAATTTGAATGATTTAACCTAGATGCTCTTTTCCTTCCCCTAGGATCTTTATCACCTCTTCCCAGGTCTCTAAATTAGAGTTGTTCTTTCCAGCAGTTCCTTGGACTAGTGTATGTATGTGGGATTCCTGGATGCTATAACTCTGACTGGGTCATACACCCACCTTTCATCCATTTCCAGGTCCATCTCCTACAAATTCCCATATACTACCTTGTAGGCTTCTTTGAACTTTTCTGTGAAAGGGCCTACTGACTGATGCAACTTTAAAGTTGTGGCTTGCTTATGTTGTGTAAAGTGTGGATAATAAACACTTAACCTTTGTCTAATAACTTCTAGGGAAAAATATTGTTATAAATGCTAGTAATTTGAAGGGCTCCTCCTCAAAACCATAAATCCTAATGGTTGTATGATTTTTTGCTAAGAACGAATCCCTTGTTCTAACATCCCCTGTTAGGTAAAAGATTTTCTATATTTCTGGAAAAATTCTGGGAGGCACTACATAATGTAACAATCTGTAGAAGGCCTTCATATACTTGTCCACATAATTATTAAAACCCTTTTTATGTTGTTGTCTTCTAATTTATTAAGTCCATTCCACGATATGCTTGATATTTCTTGCAGCATCTTTGGGTTGTAATCCCGGGCACTCAAAGTACATTACATCGTAAAATATAATAAAGTATACCATGTATAACTAGTATCTAAAATGTTTTTCCACATAATATGTGGAAAGCTTTCGGTGAATGGCTTCAGCCAGGAATGCAAAGTAATCTATCTTGACACAGGTTATATAATTTGGGGGACAAATGAGAGACAACTATCCTAGCAATGGTTCATCTACACCTTTATTACTATAATATTATCATATCCCAATAACTGACAGATCATAGAAATGGCATGTCTAGTAACCTCAGGAAAAATTTCAGATTTATATGGAGGTGGTTTGGTTGGTAGGGTAGCATTCTAAGCTATAAAACCAATTATATAAATTTTCTTTATATTTTTGTGGAAAATCTTTATACAGAGTGGGTAAGGCACCATCGTCTAGGATTTCTAATGGTGAATTTACATTAAAATGAAGCATGGAAGCTAGATATTCTTTAGTAATCTTACAAATTACCCTTGTCCTGTCCTTGGACCAAATGGTTCGGCTATCAACATGGTAATTGAATACACACCAGTCTACTAATTCAGTCTACTAAATATTTCTCTATAGAGCTAACAAAGAAGCGATGCTTACAACAACAACAATTAGATATAAAAAATTCCTCTAGGAACTCAATACACAAATGCCAATGGATCTTATTGCACCTTCAGGTTATAACTATGGATCAATGCTTCTACAATGGCCACTCGGTACACTTCTATTCATTTTTGAGTATTTTAATTCAACTTGAATGATGTATAAACTATAAATAGTCAAAAGCCTATTATCTGTTAGGGAAAACCACATAGGTATGTTGGAGCATGAACATGCATACGAGTTAGAAATTGCAGTTATATAGTCTACTTGAAAGCATTGAGATACAGGTTCATCATGCACAAAGGAGACATAGGTCATTGCAAATAATCCCTTAAGAATATTCCCAAAATCTGTGGTTAGGTTGATATCGTAAAACATTCTGGTGATGAAAAGTGTAGATAGGATTGTTACAATACTCAATTACATGGATTACAAAGTTCAAGCATCGAAATCCAATTATCCATAGTGCTCCAAACTATGGCAATCCCTACTTCTTCTCAGACACCTTTGTTTTCAATTTTTGAGCATGAAATTCCTTTGCAATAAATTAAAGCATTCATGTTTGTAGGTTTTATAATTCTAGCAATTGCCCCAAATGGAAGACATATTCAAGATTAGCAGGGTGATGTCCTTATCCAAAATACAATGTCAACATGCTCTAGGTAAAATTCCTTATCCAAGAGTTAGCATAATTTATTATTGTGTACACAGGTAACTTTGGGAGTGTTAAGTTGAAACAAATGAAAATTATGTTATATATGTTGTATTGCAGTCACTCAAAGTGTTTCATAGTTTGGACCTTCTTTATACAGTGATGATAAAACTTATTCTTTCATAGTTGAAAGACTTGAAGGACTAGTACAAGGTAAGACATTATGGATCTATAGTAACTTGGTAATAATTATTTTGTATGCTTGAATTATGCAAAATTTGTTTGAATATCATTATTGTCAAGCAATAACAACTTCTTAAAGGGTGCTAGCTCAATGGTAGAGCACTTGCCTAATTATAGGCAGGAGATTGGTGGTTCGATTCCTTCATACCCTATCATAAATTAGTGACTAAGAAAACGACGAAATTCACATATATACGACTATTAGTAGCTAATTTCTAGTATCTTATAGTGCGACTAACGTTTAGTCATATTTAGCTTAGTCATTAATATGTTATCATCTAGTAGTTTATTTAGTCGTATATTTGGTCATTAATGGTGGCAATCAATGACTAAACCAATGACTAAATTAGTGACTATCAATGACTAAAGCAATGACTAAATCAGTGACTAAATCAATGACTAGTAAATCAACCAATTAATGACTAGTGAAATATGACTAGCTATAAGATAGTGGAAATCGGCTACTATTAGTCACTGACTAAAAAATAGTAGTTTATAGTTGAATTTTAGTCATTTTTTAGTCATTAATTCCTCATTTTGTACTAATAGAAGTTCTTCCAATGGAAACATTAGAAGAGTGTGATTGTGCAGGTTGGCTAATTGCACTAGTATGGTTGACTTGTGAAGATAGTGGTGCACTAGTTCAAGATATTAGAGGTGACGACGAGAAAGGAGGGTTGGATCTCATAGTAGGAATGTTCCCCCGAAAAAGTGCCAAAAATTTCTTCTGGAAATAGGTGTGGGGAACATTGGAGAGGAATTTCAGGTGTCAGTTGCATGGGAATGGAAAGAGTGCGGAAATCGTCGAGGGCTTGGCCCAGAGTTGTGTTCCATAGTGAGGAGGCTGGATCGAAAAAATTCCCCCCTGAATCATAAGGGAGTGGGATGGTCTAGTCTGTGGGTCCTAAAAGACCTACAAATGACTCGTCATAAGTAGTATCACGAGAGGAAGATCAGGGCATTCGGGAATCACGAGGGTTAACCGCTTGAGAAGTGGGTGCAGGCGGGTATTGCAAGGTTGAAGCCAGTATCTGAGCCGCTTCACATCTAAATTGTTTGGTTGCCACTTGTTCATTTGATAGACTTACCATTTCGGCTCGTATGGATGCCATAATTTCGTCGGCTAAAGGAAGATCGGGGGAAGGCATTCCGAAAGTTCTATTGCTCGAAGATCCAACTTCATAATTGTGTATAACCGAGGGTGATGTTCTAGAAGGAGGGGATTCCCACTGCACAAAGGATTGGTTAAAGTTCATAGCAAAGTGAACCGTCGAAGGGGGTATTGGATCAAACTCTTCAATAACTTCGATATGTCCTTTAGGGACATCAAATTGTGATGGAGTCACTGAGGTGGTGCTATTTTCTGAAAGAATGATAACTTCTGGTAGAAAAATGGTTGGAACTGAGACACTAACATCAGGGGCTAAAGTGGTTTCCACTATGGTATCGACTTCTGGTGCAGTAGTGGACTGAGGTACTGCACTAGTTTCAGTTACCGTACTAAGTTATGGAACAGTACTAGTCTCTGGAACTGTGGTATGTGTTAGGAGTATCGTAGCGGCTGGTGGTGTCATACTAGTTGATGGTGGAACAGTTCCATGACCAGCTGGTATGCTAGTAGGGGGAGTGGGTATGCGTGAAGATGAATATTGGCTAACCGGAGGTACTATCTCGGGACTCCTCCCATGTTTTCTATGTGATTTCTATTGGTCTTCCATGTAACTAAATGAAGTCTTCTAGGGAAAGTATCGTGAAAGAGAACTCAAAAACCCTGGAGCAGCCAAGTGTCCATAAGGGGAGCTAGAAAAAGAAAAGGTGTGTATGCTAAAAGATCAAGCTCAAAAAAATTGACTGAGACCGATGTCACAGTAAGCGAGCTATCACAAAAATAGCCAGAATGCCAACAAGTAGTAGTAACAATAAAAAGACCCTCTAAAAAGGTGAAATAGCAGGCAAACTTCCTATCTACGATTAGGAGACCTCAACAGATCATATTATTCGCAAGGTGATGAAATCCAAGTCGAACCATACGAAGTGAGAGACCAAAGTGGAAGGATATCCCTCCACCGAAAGGGATCCTAGGTAAAAGATCCCTAGAAGAAAAGCCACTAAGCTACCTCATTCATGACACGTCTGAGAAGGTTAATTGGAGCTTCTGACTTTGAGCCCTCGTACAATCGGTATGGAGACCAGAAAGTACAAGGAAGACAATGGATTGATGTCCTTAGGTACTAGGTGGAGTGCGACATTCCACAAATTCCATCTGAAACTAGTCCTGGCTACTTACCCCTGTTGAACGAGAGTCCCTCCCAACAAATTGGTTGATAACCGTGTCAATAAATACAAGAGGATTTTAGTACCCTAGAGGAAAAAAACTATGTTTAATATGTGAAGCGACGAGGGGGGAATTATTTGGATTCATATCCCCGATGTCCAACCTAACTAACAAATTGTTTTATATCCTCAAGTGAGGTTAAAAATTTGTTGAGTTAGGGGTAAATTTTAATGGCTGTCTTACTCAAGTGGTTATAGGAAGTGCAACTGAATGGTGTTGTGACTCGACTCAAACCATGCAATGTGAATGAATCAAATGCACTTTTATTTTCAATGAAATGCTAGCTACAAAGAAGAGAGAGTTCTTCGATCCCAAAAATGAACTAAGCACAAGTACAAAGCTTCTCAAAGAGAAAAACCATGCATATTTGTATTTTTTGTTTATGCCAAACTACAACTACTCTTTCGAAAACAAATGAATCCAACAAATGTTATTTCTTCTACTTCTAAATGAGTGCAAATGTATGACAAGTAACATGAAATTTGTCTTCTAATTTCAATGAATATTGTGATCTTTAAGTGAAGGGGAGAAAAGAGAGTTTGAAAATTTTTCTAAGCCAATTAGGTCAATTGAAATGCAAAGAAAGTTTTTCAAATAATAAAAGTTCTCAATACTTCTTTCAAGGAATAGAATGGATGCAAAGATATTGCCTCAAATTTATAGTACAAATTACTTTTGCGATAAAGTGTTAAGAAGGCAAATAACCTAACTTCTTGTCACCTTAACTCATGAAAATCAAACCAATGAAAATAAATCAATCAAACCAAATGATGTTTCAAGATTGCTTATACAGATTAGAGTGAGTATGGAAATCTAATGCAGAAGTGTAAGAAGGTAGAAGGGGTGCAATGGATTATTAAGACAGTTCCCTAACTCCCAATGCACTTACGCTTCAACAATTGTACTAAAAAATGAAAGCCAAGGCTTAAACGAGTTTCAATATAAAATGCAAAATAAAGCAGGGATTAACCTAGATCACACAGGTATGATCAATGTAAGAGAGATGAAATCGGTCTATGAGATCAGAAGCCAAAAAGAAATCAATCAAAAAACCAAATTGATGCACACATAGAAATTTAGGAATTTTCGCACTGGTAAGTAGGCATAGGACGAGGAATTTGCTATGAGTGAGTAAGGGCGCAAGTTTTGGAAAAATTTTGTATCTTTCTTGGGTTTTAAGACCCATATAAGCAAGTGTAGAGGATCAAAACTACTATTTAAGTTCAGAATATCGAAAATATGCAGAGGAAAGGAATCAAATGATATGAAAAAAAAGTTTCAAAATCAAATAAAAGCTTGATTTAAAACCACTAGAGTCACCAATTCTGTGTAAGAAAATCCATCCTACGGATAGTTAGATCTACTACAAAGATCAAAACAAGCCCCTACAAGTTCAATCTAAGACAAAATCGAAACAAATAGTTATATGTTTTCTAGATCTAATACATTACCATTAAATTTTAAGCATCGGGAAGAGGGAGAGTAATAAAACTCACCTTGAACCTGTCGGTTTTCCTTGCTTCGGCTCCAGCTTGATTTCCAAGACTTGAACTTATTTACATATCACAAGGAACAATTCTTCCAAACACTAGATGTCAAAGCTAAGATATACTTTGTACAAATCATAGCATGCATTCATACACATGAAAACACACATAGGAAAACAGGCTAAGTTATATTGATAAGAACTCAAGAAGATCAAGATACAGTTACCCTTGATGTCCAAGCAATAAATCCTCTTCCAAAGCTCCTTCTCTAGCTATCTCTGCAAATCCTCTAATACCATAGGTTTTATGCCTCAAATTCCCTCCCCTTGGCTCATGGATGACCTCCTTCTTATAGGATGTGGGAGGCCAACCACTTAGAGAGTAAGGTGGATCTACATGAGCAATTACTGGATCAAGCGGTCGAGCCAAGCTAATCGAGGAAAGTAAGTTAGGATTGAACAGGAGGTCCAATCCCAAGAAAATATCCCGGAAGGTGAGATCCACAACCCAAGCCAAAAGGTAGTTTGAAGAAATTTTCGCACCCCTTGAACTAAGCATAGCGTGCAAATATTAGGATTTGTGTGCCCTAGCAGGTATGCAGAATGTGAAAATATGGAATTTTCACGACTTACATTACCGGCAGGCCGCGAAAATATTGGTAAATGATGATCAGATGAGGTGGCGAGTGACCAAATGAGGTGGCTTTCGACCAAATCGAGGTGGATTTGTCTCCAGAAGGAGTAGATGAGACCAAGGAGGTTACCAACAAGGTTCATCACTCATTAGTAGGTAGTGTCGTAAAGTGTCACATGGTGATGATATGACATAAAGGTTCAAAGTGGTACTTTGAGGTATAACAATGACGCAGAAAGGAAATTTTTCAAGGGACCCAAAGGAAGGTTTCTATTGTCACTAAAATTGTGGATTAATATGGTCATTTTTGAAAAGGGCATATTGAAGATGAATTCTGATGAGTAAAGCTTGGGTGTGCGGAAGTTGTGGATACCGCACGGATGTGGGTCTGATAGAATGATGTGGGGTAGATGGATATGAGTTATGACGAAATCTTGAGGGAAGCTGTGGAATATTGTGGTACCATGCGAAGTTGGGTGAGGTTCCGGCTGGAGAAGAATAGGAGGACTGATATAGAGAGAGAGTCTCCTAGGGAGATCGTAACAGAGAACTGCAAAATGGGACCATAAAGGACTAAGCGACCATACTATGATGAAGAGAACAACCAGGGTACCCCTAAACCCGAGGAAGGATAGACCCAAAGTTAGAATGTACCCACAACCCCACACACTATGCGAAACTTTAGAGGAAGAAATATAAGCTCTTTGCAGGGTTGTCTTATGTGTCAGGATAGTGGTAAGAGTATTGGGTCTATGAAAACCAGTAGGAAACCAAGGATGGCAGACGTTGAGGTAAAGATGCCTATTTTTCATGGTAACGGGATCGAGGATCCCAGACATACTGGTTTTTATGCGATGAAGTATGGATGGTGAAGCAAGTCCAAGATGATGATATTAAGAAGGGACAACTAGCGACGACCTTTAGGGATCGTGCGCTGGATTGGTTTATGAATTTTTTACAAGTATCTATAGGGAATCCTGAGAAAACCTTGGCACAAATCAGAGCAGGATTGATCAATGAATTTAGGAAACCAAAATCAGAGTCACAATATATCACAGAATTGAAGGAAATAAAGCAATTTGCTAATGAGTCAGTATGGGAATTCGATCAAAGCTACAAAACTATGATAGCCAAAGTAAGTTTTGGAATGAGTGACATGCAGCACAAAGAATGGTTCATTGTGGGATTGGTACCGCACATTCAGATGCCACTAATGCAACAAAATATTGCATCCGAGGCGGAGGCACTACAAATTGCCATGAAGCTCAAGGCTTCACCAGTTGGCGAAACAAGGATAGGTATGAACCAAATCCAAGAACAACTAGCAAACATGACGATCCAATTACATGATATCAAGAAGGGGAGAGAAGTTCACGAAGAAATATGGTGTAGTCGATACAAATTTGAAGGTCATCATAAGTATCAACACCCAAAATTCCATGAATACTTACAGTTTGGTGCACCAAACCCACTCAGTCCAGGAGGGATGCCCTGGTGTCAGATTTTTCAAACAAGGGGACATCGATCAGAAGAATGTGTATACTTACAGAAATTTGGGTCAAAGCTGACTAACCTTTTTTTCAATTTATGTCGATTGGTTAGTCATGAGGAGAAGGATTGTAGAGCAAATGATTTACTCCAAGAGAGAACTGTGAATACATTTTTTATGAAGGGAGAGGAGAAACCCCTTGTACAATAGAAATAATAGTATAATCAGCAACATCCATAATACAAACAATTGTCGCCAAAGTATAACCAGTCGCAGCCGCATTATAATCAATAGAAGCCTCAGTATAACCAATCATAGTATAAGTTGATGCAATATAATCAGCATCTATACAATCAGCCGTGAGGAGGATTCAAAGGAGGAATCTCTGGAGGTCACGATGGAGGATTTAGTCACGGATGAACTTTTGGACAAGTTCAAGGGTCGATTACATGCTATAACTATGGCCAGATTGGACATTATCAAATGGATTGTCCGAATCTGTCTCTATAGTGTAACTATTGCAGTGCAAAGGACCAGAATGTCGAGGAGTGCCCTCAGTTGATTGCAAAGTATCAAACTAAGAATCCACCACAACCACAACTGAATCCGAATGAAATCTAAATCAAAATATGAATCCTAATGTACAGAAGATCTCAATAGAGATAAGAAGTCAACCTGTGAACATAGCAGTAGTAACCAAGGGGGAACTGTGATAGGAGAAGACAGACCACTTCCTAGTGTTCAACCTATAATAAGGAAACAGGTTCGATTCGATGCAGAAGCATAAAAGGATACCTTTTTCGAAGCGCAAGATATGATGAGAAAGACTAAGTTTCCACCTATAATCTAGAAGGAACCAGTTTATGAGATGCCACTGATATTTGATATGACAAATTCATAGAGGCCACCAGGGAAGGTCAGCACTCTGAGGACCTTCTTGGAAAGTTGTTTAATGCTAGAAAAAGATCAAGATGCACTAGCAAATATATCTAGTTTATTATATCAATAGGAGGATGGGAGACAGGATCGGACAGTGAACCGATTGCACAAAAAAAAAGACAAGGAGATAAATGAGGATGAGTGCACAGATTGGTGCATTTGACGTCGATTCTATCATTTTGGACTCAGGATCAGATGTAAAACTCTTGACTAAGAAAACATGGGAGATAATGGGGAAACCACAGTTGGCATTGTCCCCTGTACAACTTTGACTGGAAAATTAGAGCAAGGTCACACGAATTGGTCGATTATGTCATATTCTGGATGGCATAGAGGGATTGAAGACTTACGCAAACTTCAATGTTATAGAGATATTTTACAAGGAAATCCCCTATCTGATGTTTCTAGGAATAGAATGGGAAATGGATAATCAGGGTTATCAACTTTAAGAAGAAGACAATGTCTTTTGAAAATCGCTACATGAGGGTAGTCGCCCCACTTGATCCATCGGAAGGGAAGAGGTATATCGAACCAATGAGGGATGAATTTACAGAAGGATGTCACAACGTCTACAACATCTCATAGGATTACATAAATCCCACCGTCAACGAGGAATTGGGATGGTGAAGTGTTAGTTCAACATCGTTAGACTCTGATGAGGCACTGGAAAAATTAGCAGAATCGATTACATGAAGTATCATTCAGAAGGTGCATGCAAATCACTCATTCACTGAGGTGGGTAGCGATGGAAGTATGTGATTTACCAATATATGAAGGATTTACTAATTTGACTATATTCATCACCGAATTTGAAGAAAAGGTATCAGAACCACAACAACTACTGGCGTTGGAAGAAGCACTAAAGGATACACCAGCACGGTGGTGGGCAGAGCACAAGTCGTCGATAACGAGCTAGGTACTATGTTGACAATTGATGGAAGTCAAGTTTGGGGAGACTAAAGGTTACTATGGAAGGAAATATAGTGGAATGGGTGATCCAAGGGATCATCTGGAAGAGTGTCAAAGCGCATGGGAAATGAGAACGAAATAGGAATGGGTCCATGCATTCATCCATACACTGGATGAGGTACTGCAAAGCTGGTATATTGTAGCAGAACTGCGAGGTAGAAAAACTACATGGGAAGAGTTAACCATTCGTTTCATCCAGAACTTCAGCTTCTCGAATGAGAACCCCTTCATCCATAGTTCACTACACAAGATATGTGATAAGGTACTTGAAGCAGTTTCGATGGAAAATCCAATGGGATTACAGTGGATCGTGACACCAGAAATGTTGATGGAGTGATACAATGTGATGGGAGAACCTGACGAAGAAGATTATCCTATATCTATTTATATCCCAGATTCGGAGGTAAGACGGGATGTTGAAGCACCAGAGATTCCATTAAAAAAATTACAACAGCAACTGAAAATCAAGAAGGTTAATATGGGGTCAGAGGAAAATCCCAAGTTTGCAAGTATTGGAGATTACTGGGACGATTTGAAAATTGGAAAGTTTACTAATCTACTGCACGAGTTCCAAGACTTGTTCCCAACAAAATTTTCAGAAATGAAGGGCATTTCCAAGGACCTAGGCGAAATGAAGGTTTCGCTGAAACTAGATTCGAAGCCAGTAAAGCAGCAACCATATAGACTGAATCCCAGGTATAAGGAGCGAGTGAAAGATGAGATAGAGTGAATGTTGGATGCATGAATCACAGAACCTATCGAAGAATCTGAATGGATCAGACTGATGGTTGTCCATGACAAGAAGACTAGTGAAATCAGGATTTGTGTCGATCTAAGGAAACTGAACGTTGCATGTGTTCATGATCCATTCCCTATGCCATTCACTGATGAAGTACTGGAAGGTGTTGGAGGTCAAGAAATATATTCATTTACAAATGGATTCTCAGGATACCACCAAATAAAGATCGCAAAGGAGGATCGACATTAAATAACTTTCATAATGGAATGGGGTTGATTTCAATACACAGTGATGCTAGTTGGTCTTAAAAATGCCCCGATGATCTTTTCAAGGCTAGTTGTCGCTGCATTTAAATAATTCATTCATAAGTTCCTCACAGTATATATATGGATGATTGGACTGTATATGGGCTAGTTAAGGACCACATTGCGAATGTAAGGATGATGCTGGAAAGGTGTCGACAACATCATATTTCACTGAACTTCAAGAAGTGCATTTTCTGTGCATCGTTCGGAATCATGCTAGGACACATTATATGTAAGGAGGGGATGCTGGTCGATCCAACCAAGATTGCAATCATCATTGAATTACCACCACCAACGATAGTGAAGAAACTAAGGGTGACATTGGGATATACTGGGTATTACAGGAAGTTCATTAGGGGATATGCAGCAATTACAACACCGATGGAAAAGTTGTTAAAGAAGGATGCAAAGCTCAAATGGAATGACGAGTGTCAGAAGAGCCTCGACATAATAAAGGATAATATGGCCACAGCCCCGATAGGACAAAAGAATTGCACGTCCATGTGGATGCATCATCAATAGCACTGGGAATGATATTGGCCTAGCCAGGAGAAGGATCAATTAGCCATCTAATCACATTTGTGAGCAGGAAGTTGTCCACCACAGAGAATAATTATACGCCGAGGGAGAGAGAAGGCCTAGCAATGGTCTATCCACTGCAGATTTTCCGACACTGCATGCTTGAAGGGCATTTCAAAAATTTTACTTATCACTCTGCATTAAAATACTTATTCAATAAGCCTGTGTTGGGGGGAAAGATCTGTCCCTGGTTGTTGTTATTCTAGGAGTTCAATTTTTAAATCATTGCAAAACCAGGGTGATTGAATGCAGGACCTGATCACCTATCTGAGATTGAATCAGGTGAAGAACCAAGGAGCATTGAGGAAGGATTTCCTGATGCTCAACTATTCAGGATTGGAATGGTCAATGACCATTACAAGCAAATAATTCACTTCTTGGCTATAGGAAGCACACCGGAAGAGTTCACTACCAGTTAGAAGAAGCATCTAGTTGTTAAGGCTACTAATTCTCAACTAATCGCAGGTCATCTCTACAAAATGGGACCGGATGAAGTACTTTGTTGATGCGTCCTTCCGCGTGAACAAGAAAGAGTATTTATGGAAGCTCACGATGGGATCGTAGGAGGTCATTATGGATGCCATGCGATTGCTAGGAAAATACTTAGGGATGGAATATGGTGGCCAACAGTGCATGGTGATGACACAAATTATGCAAAGAGTTGTGATGTATGTCAAAGAACAGGGAAACCGTTGTGGAGGGATGAAATGCCACTAATACCTCAATTGACATTACAAGCCTTCGAAAAATGGGCAGTTGACTTCGTGGGACCCATCAACCCACCAGCAAGAAGAACAGGGTCACGGTACATAATTATTGCAACTGATTACTTGACGAGATGGGATGAAGCAGTGCCAGTAAAGGATTTCACAACTGCGACAGCAACAATGTTTCTCTTTGATAATGTAGTCACCATGTTCGGGTGCCTAAAGATACTGATGAGCGATCAAGGCACTCACTTCGTTAATAAAACTATCAGGGCCATTATGGAAGAATTTCAAATTCAGCATTGAAGGAGTACCCCATGTCATCCGCGGGAGAATGGTGTAGTGGACACACTGAATAAGGTATTGGAGAATGCACTCACCAAGGTGTGTAACACAAACAATGATGACTGGGATTTGAATATTCCAATGGTACTATGGGATTATAGAACCACATGTAAAAGGTTGAAAGGCCAGACTCTATTCCAATTAGTATATGGACAAGAAGCAATGATGCCGATGGAGTATATTGTATTGAGTCTGTGCATCACAACAATGACATGAATGAGTGACAACGGAGCCATCGAAGAATGGTTGGTGCAATTGTTACAGCTTGATGAGGATCACTTCATCACAGGATTTCATCGGCAGGTAGAAAAGGATCGAATGAAGGTCTAGCACGATCGCAACGTCAAGGAGAAGCACTCCCAGCGCGGAGATATGGTCCTGCTGCATGACTGTAAGTTTGTGAAGCACCTAAGTAAGCTAGAGATGCATTTGTTGGGTCCATACATTATCAATTTCATTACTGACGGAAGTGCAGTGTAGCTACAAAATCTATATAGGAAATTGTTGAAAAGTTTAGTGAATAGGAGCCGACTGAAGTCTTATCGGTATATCCAAGCATGTAGCGACTGAAAATAAATTGAGTCGATAGCACTGGGTCTGTCGACGGAACAATGAAGGATGAAGGAATAGTGAGAATGTTTGGGGTTTGTCAACATTCGGCACGAGTGGGTCAAATAAGGTAATAATTGCAGCAGTAAGGCCGCGATGGACGACGACGGAGGTGGATGATGACACAATTGATGACAGGATTTGGTAAATCAGAGAAGGATTCGACGAACAATTTGGCAATCATTGTTCAAGAGCAGCAAGATGGATGTGAAGCAGGCAAGTGAAGTTATAAGTACATGTGCAAAAGGATAGTTAGACTCATTGAGCCTTATGCACATTACTGAATAATTTGCAGAAGAAGAGTGGGAGCGAAGAGTGAGCTTAGAAGGTTACAATGGCGCATTTCATTTCCAGCATGAGCACATAAGGTGTGCTAATGGCGAGGACGACAAGTGTTCTTGAACAACCAGTAGTTTCATCAACGTAGACGATTAGGAAAAAAAGAAGTATCAGCCAACAGATGGATATCAACCAAAGGATGAAGTGGGATTCTCATAGCTTGACATGGGATGTAGTTGATGGAGGATCGACAGGTTTATCAACCACCGCAGAACTAACGGAAGGGATACTCCAGCTCCAGAGAAGGATGATCATATTTCTGAAACTGATGTGCCAGAACTGGAGAAGTTTTATTTCGCATATCTCGTCCACCATAGGTGCTAGAAATATTGTTTCATAAGATGAGGAGGAGTATGAATCAGTCACAATGATTAAATCTATGACCAAGGAATCAATCGGTCAAATCAAGGAAGCATACGACGAGTTCAAGAAGCAGGTAAATGCACCAGTAATTTCCAGCTGAGGTGGCTCGAGGGCGAGCCATGGTTTTTTGTTGGGGCATGTTGGCACGGGTCTAGAGTGCACAAGTGCGGAACCCCCAAGCGACGAAAGGGTCAAAGTCAAGAACAAAGGACCAGTCACAAAGCGTAAAAGAGCCGATATATGCGGAAATATTTGGTTAAGTTAGTTAGAAATGGGTCATTCACACCATTTTGTAGTGGCCAAGTGAGCCTATAAATATAAGTGTGATTGTAAGCCTAAGGGAATCGCATCTTATGATATGATATGATCATCTTTGCATCTATATGTGTTTTAATCTTTTGGATCGATATGTGGAAGCATTTATCTAGTTTTGGTCTGTTTGATCGTAGCAATTGCTCTGAGTTTGTAATGGTTCTATGATGTGTGATAAATACTGGGAACGATTGATATATATATATGTCTCTTTTTATTTCGCAATGTTTGATATTTCATTGAAATCGCAGTAGATGTTTTCGCAGTTATGTTATGTACCGCAGATTCCTTAAACATGCTTTGATAATATGTTTAATTCGTTAATTAGACATGGTAATGTAGTTAATGTGAATAAGGATAATTGTTAATAGTTTAATAGTATGATGGTCTGATGTGAATGAAAATCTCTGGATTATGTTGTGAATGAGAGGGAGGTAGTGCATGTCGTCTCACAACTACGGAAACTTGGTTCTTGTAGCCCCCTTAGGCATCTTGGGTGAGACTTCACTCACTCTGCGGGTGTTATTGGGAAGGGTAAAACCTTTCTAGGCCAATGTTGGTTGACAGCAGGGCGAAGTGAACCCTCGTCAACAAGACTGTGTCAACACCATGGTTTATGATTGCGCATCGACCATTTAGCAATAATTGTTCCATTCACAAGAGCTACTCATAGAACAAACAGTTGAAGTCTAGGAAATGGTGTTCATACTAAAGTAGATATCCGAGATAACTACTCCCATTCGAAAGAAGTTAGGGGAGAGTCATACAAGAATGAAGAAGTTGAATGCTTGGAAAAAGAAGCAAAGGAAAGCCCTCACAATTTTCCTAATATATATATAAAAAAATTGGAATTAGATTTTTCAACTCTAGACAGTTTTCAAAAGGATGAAAGGAAATTGAAAAATGAGGTGGAAACCTCTATTTCTAGATGTGAAGGGATCCATTAGATCATAGCCAAAGCTTTTTAAAAATGTCATTTTCCTTCTACTGGCCCATTTGAAAGCATTGTTGCAAAAGATAAAAGATTGAATGAACTGAGGGCCATTAAGGATGAAGACATAGTTGTTATTCGAAGTCTAGAAAATATCACTCTAGAGGACTTACAAGATTGTATTGGGAAAGCAACATTGAAAACACAATACTTGGCTAATGGGTATATACCAGCAACTAAAGGCCTTAATACAATGGTTAAAGATTTATCTTTTCATGATGTGGGCCTATGGTTGTTGGAGACACAATATTTGAATGTTATATCTTATAAAAGTGGCCTTTGGGATGAATTTATACAAACTCAAGAGGGAGCCCCACCCTTGTGATGTAATAATTTTTTTTTACTTCATTATGTATTTTTTGTCCTATTTATTTAAGTTGTAACTGAAATATGACAAAAGTACTGGAAGACAAAGGATTCTTTCTAAAGGAAGGTGAACTAAAAAGTCACCTATGGGCTCAAACATAAAGGATGAATAGAGGAAATTAGGTAGAGGAAGGGGCTTTCACTTTGAGGAAGATTTTGTTGAGCATGATATCTAAGAATTATTTCTCATAATGAACAAATCAATTTTTTGGGTGGAATGTGTCAAAATATGTGGATGAATGCGTGGATTGATTTCCTTCTTTTTTCTACTAAAATGCAGTAAGATTTTTCTTGTTTCTGTTGGACTATTCTAATAGTTTATGAATTATTTTATTGTATATAAACACAATTTTCTTCTCTTTCTATGAGCAATGGATGTAATGAATGTTAATACTTGAGTTATCTAATGCGTTAAATTTATTTTTTAATTTTTAAATGTGTTTATTTTCAGTGGTTAAATCCTGTAAACTGCATGCTGCAATTACCTTACCTTGCTCTGTCTTAATCCCACTCCTTGCAAGGATAGTTTAGATTAAATAAAATATTGCATTTAATTAGGGAATTCACTTGGGAAACCGATAGTAAAATAAGTGATTATACTAGAGGTAAGAACGTATGCATCACTATGTGAGGCTTCTTCCTATTGTTCAAACAAGTACAATTTAGGGAGCATAATCCTTTTCATTTAAGTTTAATAGCTTTCATTTTATTTAATACCAATTAAAATACTAAATGATGGGTCAGGCTGTGTGCGACAAAGTTATTCCAAGACTATCTTGGATGGTAGATAGACCGTAATACGGATGGGTTCCCTATTCTAAACAATGAAGAGTCTAATTAGGACTTTTCGTTGCGGAGAACCCCTAGTGTCGACGCAAGGATTTTTCTAGGCGTCAATAGAACCCTACAAGAATGGAATCATATGCACAAAAATATCTCACAATCCAAGTGCAAGGATTGAAATATTTCTTGGCATGTTCCTTTTGCGAAATATAAAGTGCTACCAACCACTTCCTTGAATGTGTTAGTGCCACTAGATCATAAAGTAACCTAAAAAGGCCATCCTCTTTCAACCCTTTAGCCAAAGTCCTACTTGATAGACTATAATCAGTAATGGTGCACTATTATCCCTTAAGGGAAACCCTCTAAAATTGTATATATGTCACACAAGATACTGAAAGGCGTTTTTTCTCAAACCTAGAATATTCATCTCATGAAAATCACCCGAAGTAATTTGAAATTAAATTTATCCAAATCCTCCAACGGTTTGTGACATAATTTCCAACCTCCATATGCATGTTGCCTATCACTCCTAAATCCTATTGAAATGTGAACTATAATTGTCATATGTCTAGAATATCCACTATCCACATACCAACCAACACTGGAAACAATGTTAGTAGATAAATAACAGGACATGGAAGAGGCAATCTCAAATTGAGAAGTCATGTCCTCCACTCCTGCTACAATTGTAGCTACAACCTACTTCATGCCCATTTCCTTCTTCAAGGCAAATTGTCCTACATAATGTCTCATCTTGTGACATCAAAAGCGTATGAATTAACTTAGGTGCTTCTTCCTAATATAGATTCCATCCTTCTTATTGAATTATTTCTTTCTACCCTTTTTTGCATTCCTAGAAATACCAATAGCATCTACTTACACTTTTTTATGTATATGAGATTGCAATATGATTTCCTCCTACAAAATATCCAGTAAAAATTTTGTGAAGTCATGTATATTTCCCCGAGTACAAATACACTAAACAAAAGGAATCTAAGAACAAGCAAGACCTTTAAGGAATATGGATACTAGCTCCTAATCCTGAACCTTGGCCCCAATGGTGGTTAATTGATCCTTAAATTAACTAATCTTGATTTAAAATCTCACCATGGCATCTTCATTACTCAGATGAACCACTAAGAGTTTGTTTCATAAGAGTAGTTGAAAAGTCTAAAAATTCTAAAATAATTCAACTCCTCTCGAGGATACATACAATAAAATCCTCTCAATACTACAAATCCCACCATTCAAAATTCCTTATCTAGGTAAATCATCAAACCCTATCTCCACCAAGAATAGCAAGTGAAATGGTCCCTTCAACACTATGTCCCATGCAACATGTCCTCTTCCATTCTTCTTCACAATTACACCCTAGGGTTTCTTCCAAAACTCTATTATTCGATATCCAAGGGTAAAACCCTAATATAACTCTATGAGAATACAATAAAATCCAAAGAGAGAAAGAAACCCTAGTTCCCAAGAGAGAGAGAGAGAGAGAGGGAGAAACAAGGACTAGTGAAGAATTAGAGAGAGAAAGAGAGAGGACAAGTGCTCTTCACTTCTAGGTCACATATCTACTCGACAATGAGAAAGAATGAACACACAATTCATGTTAATGAAATATCTATCTTTACTTTATTTATATGAGAGTTAAAGGGGGCCAACAATACTATGTGGGCACAAGTCCTTACAAGCAAGCTATATGAGCCCTTATAATAAGTGAGACATCCAATCTAGAGTACAAGTGTCAAATTCTCCAATGATGATGTCATGCATAATGTGTGCATAATAAGGATTCCAAGAAGATGTAGCTATAGAAGGAAAGTCCAAATCATTGCATCCCAAGTCTACTCAAGAAACTCCATATATTTTCTATTTGTTTGTTCTCTTATAGGATAGCTACATCATGCAAGAACGTTGTAAAATACATATTGTATCTATGAATTGAATCCCTCCACCATGATGCACAATACTCTACATCACTTGTAGGGGTTTCTCCCACCAAGTGAACCCTCCATGTCACCTTCATGAAGTGTGTTCACCATCTAGGCAAGAGATCATAAACACACATTTGAATAACACTGAGCCAACATTCAACTCAGCCAAACATCAACTAAGAAAGATAGCACATGTGTGCATATCCATCACAAACTACTATCTATTGATATTGCTCGGGGATTGCATTTGTTATCTTTTTTCACAAGGAACAACCTTATAGGATCACATAGTGAGATATTTCGATGGATGGGGGTACACTTGTGATTTTTTAAGAAATGTTTATTTTGGTGTTTAGGTTGATGTTATGATGGTTTCCTAGGAGATGTTGGATTGTATAATTGTGCAAATGGTTAGAAACTTTGAGGATTTGTGTAACCCTCCCTTTTTGTTAGCATCGACATGTCTAAAGTACATTGCCTAGATATGAGAAAACGTTTTAACACTTAGTGAATTTTAGGTAGAGGAAGCCCATCAACATAGATTCTTGGTAATATTTAAGTGTTAATAATTTGTTGAAGGTGTCATAATAAATTAAAACTAGATTTTCTATGGTTTCATTTTTATGTGATAACACATTACATGAGTTTTGTTCACAATTAATCGAATTAGTATCACGTGGAATATGGAATTAGGTGAAGCGCTCATCCTTTTTGCACAAATTTCAAGGCATTTTAGAGATTATGGTGGTTTTCAACCCTTGGTTTTGAGGATTGGTTTGATTTTGTGGTGGTATTAGGTGTTGGTATTGTCTTCCAACCCATGGCACCTCATTAATGAAAGAAAAATAATATTTACAATTGGATTACATGTGTGACTATGTCGGTACACTTCTCTAGGTCACCCTCCTCTTGGCACATGGTTTTGGTAAATCAACACATGGTTTTGGTAAATCAACACATGGTTTTGCAAATGTGTTGATTGTTTTGGTGTTCATCCATTGAACAAAAGCTATGTCCGTACACTTCTCTAGGTCACTCTCCTCTTGGCACATGGTTTTGGTAAATCAACACATGGTTTTGCAAATGTGTTGATTGTTTTGGTGTTCATCGATTTGAAAGTAATAGTTTATGAATTTAGCAACCTTTACATATTTATCTAGGATGCACTTTTGGAAAATGACTATTTTATTACTTGGTGACAAGTCAAAATACCTACAATGCACATTCATCACTCTCCTCTTGGCACCCGGTTTTGGTAAATCAACACATGGTTTTGCAAATGTGTTGATGGTTATACAAATTTGAAAAATGACTATTTTATTATGTGCGGAAAAGTCAAAATACCTACAATGCACATTCATCACCCTCCTCTTGGCACCTGGTTTTGGTAAATCAGCACATGGTTTTGCAAATGTGTTGATGGTTTTGGGGCTCATGGTTTGAACAAAAGTAATAGTTTATGAATTTAACAACCTTTACAAATTTATCTAGGATGCACTTTTGAAAAATGTATTATTTATTACTTGTTGACAAGTCAAAATTCCTACAATGCACATTCATAGCGTGCGGGCATGTCGAAGAAAAATATATTATTAATGGATCAAAGGATTATTTTATTATTGTTGGGAACTCACATTGACTTGGAAATTATATTTTGAGGTAGTTATTAGGTGTGGACATCTTATGGAAGTTTTTCTTGCTTATTTTATCATAAAGATTATTCGACTTCCTTGCTTGAAGGGATACAATCTAACTACTTCATTATTATATTTGTTTTTTACTTTAAATGGGGCTAGATATATATTATATTTTATTGTAAGAGAGAAGAGAGCACCTCTATATAAAGGAGCTCTCTTCATTTCTTCTATATATCAATTGTGAAAGAAATCCCTTGGAGCTTAGTTGAGCATTAACAAAATGTTTTTGTGTGCGATGATTTCTTTCATATATTTATGTTGGCTCATTTTTCTTGCTTTAGTTTCCTATACAAGTGTAGCAAGATAAAAAAAAAAGTAAGCATACTCTTCCTTATTTCATTATGTTATCAAATGTTTTTGTTGATACATCACATTATGAAAACTACAATATGAATAATCATAATAATTTAAATACATAGTTTTACATCTACTTTATTAATGCCATTTGGTAAATTTTTACAATTTGGTACAGCAAGCAAGCTAACAATAATCAGAGTTATTGTTTCCAGAAATACATTGCATATTCCATTGTTTCCCTTACTATAAAAAAGACTAAGAATGCATCATTATGTTGTTCGTTTAGTTTTAGTTTTACATTTAATCACATCCATTTTTGTAACTCTAACTCTGACTGGTCATCTTCCTTTAGAAAATCCAAGAGATAATTAAATGCCTCCAAATGGATCAGGTAGAGGAGAGGATAGACCAAAGGATGACGGACTCATAAATTACAGCTACCATCTGGATATCAAATTATCCTCGCGTACAAGAATCTGCTTGTCATGATGTTACAGGAATTTGCAATCCAATCAATTTTCCTGTCTCACTGATTATTGTTATCCCGAGTTCCTGTAACGCCGTAACTCGGGATTCTCGGGATCGAGATGGTAAATGTCCTCGTTGGATAAGTCGTGTTATCCTTTCGTCTATCCCCTCCCCTTCCTCAGGCATTTGGTGGCATTCGTTTCCTCTTCAGCAATTGGTGACATTTTTTAAAAATAATCCATCGATATAATCAAATCCATTTTTGTAACTCTAACTCGGACGGGTCATGCACCTTTAGAAAATCCAAGAGATAATTAAAAGCCTCCAAATGGGTGAGGTAGAGGAGAGGATACACCAAAGGATGACGGACTTATCACAGTTACCATCTGGATATCAAATTATCTGCTTGTCACGATGTTACAGGAATTTGCAATCCAATCAGTTTTATTGTTATCACTGACGGCGGGTTCCTGTAACGCCGTAACTCGGAGCTGTTGGGCAGGATTCTCGTACCTGCGGGCAGCTTGGGATGGTAACTGTCCTCGTTGGATAAGTCGCGTTATCCTTTCGTCTATCCTCTCACCTATCTCAAGCATTTGGTAGGTAAAACTTATCATCATTATTTAATCATTTTGTCATATCTTTCGAAGAAGTATCCTCTCTCAACAAGGAGATTCTTCTTACTGTTTTTTCAACCTGCGATTGACCTTATTACGTTTTGAAACATCTTTGTAATGTGAAATAGAGCAGACACAAAAGTCTCTATTTCTATGGACAGGATAAGTGGCCTTTCCAGGACTATAACCAAAGTTAAGCAGGTAGGCTCTGTGAGAGTCTTTGATGACTACACAAGTGTTTTTTGGCTGCTCCAAATTGTCATTTATTTATAAATAGATTTTTCTTTTCCATTTTGTTCATTTCACATTTACTTCATCGGCCAAAAGTGCCCCCACAAAATTGTCTTGTAAAATTCCTTTTCACTTTACAAGTTCCTTTAAAATTCCAAAATGGTCATTGCTATAATACTTTTAATTATAATTTTAACAAGAAGACTGACCATGATAATATTGACTTCATCTTGAAGGATTGGGAATCTCGATTCGAAACTCTATACAGTGTACATATCTTAATAATTATTTTTATTTCTTTTTTATTATTAACCGAGTTAGTTTTTAGACTATGTTCTAGGTGGATGGATAAATAAGTTCAGAATCAAGGATCTTAGGATCTTTAAGGAAAGAATATCGAATTAGGGTTTGATTTCAAGGTTTTTATAAACAACAACAATTATTTGAAAAAAGAAGAAGAGGATCTGCATTTGTGAAATGAAAGAGGATCTAATATGTTTATATATTTAACCACAAAAAAAGTGGTGCTAACTATAGCACCATTTTTTTATTCCTGTTTTTTTTTGTATTTTTTATACAAAATTATGAGTTTTTATAGCTATAATTGTCATTTTGAGTATAAGTTCTGGTTAAGTTGTATAACTTGTTAATGTTGTTTTTAGTCATCATTAAGGACAAATTTGAGAACATGAATGTCAAGAAAGATGACAAACATAAAATAATATTTCAGAAAAAATCAAGATAATCCTAGACCTTGTTGTACAATCCTTGGTACGAAGAATGAAAGAGACATTGAGATGCATTGACTATTTGTTCGTGTCATTCTTGATGAAGCAACCTTAAAGATGCCAACATTGAAATATCATTGTAAAGAGCCATGGTTTAATGAATTGGAAGCAATGATGAAGAATTCTTCTACCAAACACCACGTTACAAAGGCTAACAAGCAACTTGGCCCTTCTTCTACAAGCAATGTTAAGAAGTTTACAAAATATATTAGGTCAAAGGGTCGGGAAAGAAAAAATAATGACAATGGATCCACATTCTCTTGAGAAAAATGGGTATAAGAGGAAGATTGACTTGATGAAATTAGTGTGTGTTTAAAATAGGATATGATGATCTGAAAAATATGTTGAGAAACGAATTGATGGGAATGTTTCCAAGGGCGTAAATCAATGGAGCTTTGCAGTGAAGACTGGGGTGATTAGTCTTGTATTCTGAAATGCTAAAATGTGTTGAGTGAAATGTTTGGGGGATGTAACACATAAATGAGTTGAACAGAGATATTCCACATAGCGACTGAGGAAAGTAGGGAAAACTAAAATGCATGAATGCAGAAAGTGTCAATAATGTTTTGGGGCTTTAACTTGGAACTAGAATAACACCCACAATGGAAAATCTCAGAAGTGGAGTTGGTATATGGATTTCACGCATACATTGTTGACCTGGCATCACTCCCAAGCAAAATGTCTTGAATTGGATAAGCTGGTATCTGCAGAATTGTATATTTGAAATTGCAGAGAATGAGAAATTTATCTCGTAGAGATCAAAGAAGCTTGAGATACCAATCTGTGCAGATGCGATTGAATTTGACTTTGGAATATTTGAGTAGAGAACGTGTGAAGCATTTGTTTTTGTGAAGACCATAATGTATACCCAATGAAGAATTGAGTACAGTGCTACATCTGTGAAGAGTTGAAAGCAAAAACTATGAAGAGTTTATAGTGCATAAATTATTAAAGACTCTAGTATAGAACTGTTGATAGAACTGCAGGTATGAAGAAGCATTGGTGAAGATCCTATTGTAGACATTGAGAGATATGGATGTAGAGAATTTATTAGTTCATATCAGAGAATAAATGAGTGGGAAACAATTGCTCATGGGTAGAGAAGTAAATAGTGGGCAGAAATATTATCAGTGTTTACCACTGATCGAGGGCAGAAAGATTACCTGTATTTACCACTCGGAGAGAATGAGCGTTTGGTTTGTTTAAGCACGAAGGCTGATGTAATATGTATATTGTGTATTGTTCGTGTTCTTGTTGTTGAGATCTAATTGAAGTTGATCCACATATAATCTAATGATTAATATTAATGTATGAATGTATTTGAAGAAGTGTCAATTGAGAGCAAAAAGTAGTCAAAGAATAGGACACTGATTGCCCCCTCCCCCCTCTTAGAGCCCCTATTGTGTTCAACAACAAGATTAAAAAAAACTGCCAAAAGACCTCTATTACAACTTTTGTTTTTTTGTATCAGAGATTTTGCTGGAAGTTATAACATAATAAGACCTATGATGGTGATGTCCTACTTGGATACCACTAATCGAATAGGATATTCGGATGAGGCGAAGTTCGACTGAAGTTGAAAGATGGAAGAACATGAACAATTTTAGGAGTACTGCATATCCTAGATTTGACTCAAATCATGATCCGTGTAAGTAAGATGGGAATGCAGGTGTGTAGCCTTTGTTTGAGAAAGATACATGCAAGATGGTGTAAGGAGAAATGGTGTAGATGGGAGGTTTTCAGAATGGAAGCTTGTACAAACTATTGGGAAGAACAAACATCGACGAAAGTGATAATGTAGTCTATCATAAGATTGATGAAACATTTTCTTGTCTAGTCGAATCGAAAATGTTGTGGCATCAACGGATGTGACATATAGGTGAGAAAGGTCTTTGTGCTATGCAAATTAAAGGTATGGTGGAAGGTATCCCTGATTGTGATGAAGAAATCAATTTATGTGAACATTGTATTTATGGTAAACATAATCATGTAAGGTTCTCATCTAATTCTACTAGAGCTAAGGAAATATTGGATTTAACACATGGTGATGGGTTTGGACTTGTGTTGGTTCCTTCATTAGGAGGATCCCAATATTTTCTTTCATAGATGATTTCTCCATAATGACATGATTGTATTTTATCACGAAGAAATATGAATTTTGGGGGAAATTTCAATATTTCAAAACTCTTGTGGAGAATTAAGTTGGTAAAATGATCAAGGTGCTAAGAACTAATATAGGAGGATAATTTTGTGGAAAATAATTCATCTATTTCTATAGACATCATGTTATATCTCTACATAACACAAATCCATACATGCCTCAATATAAAAGAGTTGTTGAAAGAATGAATAGGACATTGGTGGAGAAAGTGAGGAGCATGCTCATTGGTGGAGGAGGCATAGATTAATTTTGGGTTGACGCAATTGACACAACATGTTAGCTAGTGAATAGGTTGTCATCGAAGGATACAGTTGGAAAGACTCCATATGAGGCATGGGCTGGCAAGAATCCCTCTCTTACACATCTCAGAGTATTTGGATGTGATGCCTTTGTGCATATCTCAAAGGAGAAAAGAACAACCATAGAAAACAAGTTACATAAGTGCATTTTCATTGGGTACAATGATGGAATGAAAGGATATAAAAGTTGGAACTCACCAAGGAGGAAGTTAGTTTATAATTGAGATGTGATCTTGAGGGAAGTTGGGGGCACTTACTAGATTGAAGAGGTCCAACAAGAAAAGGAATAATAAGATCAAGAGTTTGAAATGAAAGAAAAATTATGGATTTGGGAGAGTTGAATGAATTGAGCGAAGAGGTGGAACAATAGACTCTAAAGGTTAGGAGGTCTGGTGGAGCCAAAAAGGTATAGTCCACCCGACTTTTGCTATGATTTTGCATTATCTTCCATAAACAATGATCCTAGGTCGGTAAGGAAAGCATTCGACTTGACACGTACAAAACTATGGAAAAGGGCCATGGAAGATTAAATGGAGTCCTTAAAGAAGAATGAAACATGGTATCTAGTTGTGTTACCAAATGGAAGGAAACCCAATGGGTATTTAAGAAAAAAATTAATACAGCAGGTCAAGTCAAGAAGCACAAGGCTTGACTTGTAGAAAAAGGGTATTCCCAAATCAAGGGAGTTGATTTCAGTGAAATTTTCTCTCGTGTTGCTAAGTGAACTTCCATAAGGTTAGTAATGTCATTAATTGCACAATTTGATCTTGAAATAGAATAGATGGATGTAAAGATAACATTTCTTCATGTTGATCTTGAAGAATAAATCTAAATGAAGCAGGATGATGGTTTTGCAGTGGATGGAGAAAAAAGCTGGTGTGTAAGCTCAATAAGTTAGTTTATAATTGAGATGTGATCTTGAGGGAAGTTGGGAGCACTTACTAGATTGAAGAGGTCCAACGAGAAAAGGAATAATAAGATCAAGAGTTTGAAATGAAAGAAAAATGATGGATTTGGGAGAGTTGAATGAATTGAGCGAAGAGGTGGAACAATAGACTCTAAAGGTTAGGAGGTCTGGTGGAGCCAAAAAGGTATAGTCCACCTGACTTTTGCTATGATTTTGCATTATCTTCCATAAACAATGATCCTAGGTCGATAAGGAAAGCATTCGATTTGACACGTACAAAACTATGGAAAAGGGCCATGGAAGATTAAATGGAGTCCTTGAAGAAGAATGAAACGTAGTATCTAGTTGTGTTACCAAATGGAAGGAAACACAATGGGTATTTAAGAAAAAATTTAATGCAGCAGGTCAAGTCAAGAAGCACAAGGCTTGACTTGTAGAAAAAGGGTATTCCCAAATCAAGGGAGTTGACTTCGATGAAATTTTCTCTCGTGTTGCTAAGTGAACTTCCATAAGGGTACTAATCTCATTAATTGCTAAGTGAACTTCCATAAGGGTACTAATGTCATTAATTGCATAATTTGATCTTGAAATAGAATAGATGGATGTAAAGATAACATTTCTTCATGTTGATCTTGAAGAATAAATCTAAATGAAGCAGGATGATGGTTTTGCAGTGGATGGAGAAAAAAGCCAATAAGTCTCTCTACAGATTAAAGGAATTTCCCAAGATGTGGTATCAAATTTTGATATGTATATCTAGTAGCTGGGGTTTGTGAGAAGTCACGAGAACAACTCTGTGTATGGAAAGAAATTCAGTGATAACTTTGTATATGTGGTGCTATATGTCGATGACATGTTCTTGGTTGGTAATAACGTGGATTTGATAAAAGAGATGAAACTATAGTTTTCCTCCAAGTTTGACATGAAGGATCTCATATATAATATATTTGAATTATATGGATGATTAAATGATGGATATTGATTTATACGTTTCATGCAAAGAAAAGCCTTATGGTAACTATATAAGATCATTCATAATCTAAGTGCATAAGGTAAAAAACTAACTTTAAGAAATTATTGTAAATGAAGGAATTATGTTGATGAAAATTTTTAAACATGATGTTTTTATTTAACCTCTTATTAACAACCAACAGTAATTACTAACATGTTTCAAGATTTTGATTTCAATTTTTTTGAATGTTGTGCAGGGATAGACCGAGAATAAGATGCTTAAAGAAGATTAAAATTAAGAAGAATGTAAATGATGATGAATCGATAAACATTCCAGTTTGAGTGGTGCTGTAAGTTAATGAAATGGGGAAACAATTTTATAAAAATAGATGCACTTTTCATACAATACAAAATTCAATCCAATGACTCTGAGAATCAAGTTATAAGTAAACTACAAGAAGTGTTTCTAGACCAGTAGTAACTACGACTAGTGAGACTTGCAATGGAAAAAATATACAATAAAAAAAGGAATCATTGAAAAAATATTACTTCTAAAAATGTTTTTCTATAATATGTATATACTAGTCCAAGATTTTACTTAATATTTTTGCTATCATTATTTTCATATAAATGTTAATCAATTTTTTCATTATGTTTTTCATTTCTCAAGAAGATTGCTAAATTACAAAGGAAGAACAACTTGATATCCAAAATATGTCGATAGGATGTTAAAAAATGTGTACCATGAGATGGTCAAATAAATGAACATAACCACATCGTAGGGGGAGCCATCCCTACAAAAATGCCTATCAAACATATGTAATAATTTCTTTATTCTTAATATACATAGAGTTTATACATAAAATACCTTTTTTCAATTGTTTTGTTGTTGTGTAAAAGAAAAGAAAATGGCACACATTTTGTGGGGAATGTTATATTCTTTGGATGTAAATCGACTTGGAAAGTTGATAGTCGTCTAGCGTAGACTGTAGTTAAAGGAAATAGACAATGGAATTATAATCGTCCATTGGAATAAGTTATTTGGTCAAAGAGAAATCAATTGGTTAATGGGAAGTCGATGGAAGGACGAAAAGGCTCAATGGGGAATCGATTGTAGTTGACTCAATCAAGTTGTCTGCAATAGAATAATCGTAATTGGTTAGGAATTTATGGATTTTCCTTAAGGAGCAGTTGGTTGGATTGCATTTATAAATAAGATGTAATCGTTATGCATGATGTATTGTAATGTAAGCATGTACTACGATGGGTATAGTGTGAAACATGATCATGTAATAGAATGTGATTTGTGGCCTAGCAAGTCAAGGTTGTAAACGCATGTTTTTTTGTTTGATTAAAGGATGAGATAAAGGATCAATAGTTTACTGGTTAATAGAGAGGTTTCTAGGATAATTTCTATGTTATGTGTTGATGTATTGTGTTCTATTGTTTGTCTGCTAAAGTGATTAACTATATGAATCAAATAGTAAACCTATTGTAATCGGTATTAGACCCAACAGTTGGTATCAGAGTTGTATTTGGATGCAGGGGGATGTCTTTGTTGCTGAAAGTTTGGCTTGATCATGGATATGATGAATACTTGTTACAGTGGGAGTCTCTAGAGATATTGATTTATAGTTAATAATGGCTAGCACAAGATATAAATTAAAAAGTTCAATGGGAAAATTTTATAACTTCGAAAGCTTAAACTGGAGGATCTCCTTGTATATTAAGAACAATGGATTGCAGCCAACCCAGTAACAACTCTGATGGGTTTGTCGAAGGAATATTAGGAAAATATGAGAGAAAAGAAGGAGTACAATCCAACTTTTCTTAGAAGATTCTGTATTGTTGAATGTATCACAAGAAGACACTGCAAGGGAGATATGGGAAAAGTTGGGGAATTTGTACTAGTCAAAATATCTGGTTAAGAAGTTGTTTCTTCAAAATAATTTGTATCTTTTGAGGATGGGTTAGGGTGACTTAGTCATAGAGGACCTGAATGCCTTAAACACTATGATTAGTTAGCTAAAATTTCTACATTTCATTTTAAGTTTTCCATAAAAAAATTCTAAGAAGGTAGATGAGCTTGCTATACTCTTGATTCTAGGGAAGCTAGCAGAGAATAATAAACATATGTGGATTCCAAAACATTAGTTCAAACCTAAAATGTTGGACATGAAGAGCATTGATGTAGATATTTAGAACAATTTTCTATGACTTTCAGGCTTGTAAAGTCCCAACCGAGAATTCAGTTGGTGCTAGCATACTTCTATCTTATCCGTATATCTATTAAGCACTGAGAGGTTGTAACATCCCCAAAATTTCATAAAGATTTAAAAATTTTCTAAGTATTCTATTCGACATTAAATACTATGCAGAAGTAATAAGTGTATGTTTAGCATCTATAATTATTGTTTAATAAATACGACATTTATAATCTTTAAATAATTTAATTGTCTTATATACAATTAAATATATAAGTACTCTTATGTATGTAATTAATATCGTAATACTTAACTTTAGGATCGTCACTTTCTGCGGAATCATTCATGTCCGAAGGACTTATGTTTTCTGCGGAATCATTCATGTCCGAAGGACTTATGTCTTGGAGATGTTATATCTATAATTTATAAATGTATCGCCATTTAACATTTAAGATGAGATAATAGGATTATGAGCCTTTATGCAGTTGCTACTACTTTACGTCACAGTTGTAACCTTGTTATGATCCATTGATATTTTAGTTGATACTTACAATTATCCTTATATGTTGATAACATCTCATTAATATTTTCTGTCGTAAGTGTTTGATACTTATCTTACCATATTAACTTGTTAATCCTAGTAAGATAGGATGTATTTAGCTCATTTTGTTGGCATGTGAATATTGGTATAAACTTGAGGCTTACTTAGCTTGCGCTAATGCATAATATCCCTATTTGTACAAGTTACAGATTTGCTTTTAACCTAGCCAGGGGTTTCATAAAGTATTCTTGTGTCAATCCCTTTATGGCAAGGTTAATACCAAAGGCCATTATGATTAAAGTTTGTTAAAAGATTAGGATTGAGAGTGGAATAGTTTACAAGGTCCTAACTATAAGATTGTGGTGGCTTAAAACCAATCTAATGTCATGGTTACGATAATGAAAAGCTCAATTGTTGGTGTGTGTATTAGTTGACTCCAAAACATATCAAGAAATTTGTGGTGGTGGCACTTGTATTTGGCATTAAAATGGAAAATGGGTCGAACTATATGATAGTGGGTCTTCTGAATATCAATCCGCGCTTTATTAAAAATATGCTCCAAGAAGTTACGTTGTAAACTATAGTGGAGTGGGTTTGTATCTCGGGTTGGTGGATGACAAGGATAAAATTTAATGCATTCACGTGATTGATGTTAATGCTGCTTTGAAATTATCAAAACCCTACGGGGATTTGGTCTTTCTTCGTTATTGTTGTGTTTTCTTTATGGAGGAGAGAAGTCAGAGCCTTCTCGGCTGCCAGGGTTTCGGATCCTTCTGAGCACTACAAGCAGGTTGGTTACAACCGGGTCATGGTTCATTAATGGTGGGCCTACTGTGCGAAGAGTTCAACTGCTTAGTTTTTCTTTCGGCCAAGTTTCAAAACCTGCGAAGGTAAGCTATTTACAAAGCATTTCTCTTATTGTTTACAGTTGTAAGCTTTCCAGTTTATATTAATGGTACTCTTCAATGTTCAACCTCGAAAATGATTGTGTTAAAGGGACGAGTCCAGTTCCTCCAGGATTTGGATTTGAGAAAGAATGGGGAACTTGGCATCGGTGGTGGTGAAGCCACGGTAAGCCTCGGGTTCACTCTCAGGTGTTGTCTCTGTCAACGAGATAGGGTTGTTTCGCTTTTGTGCTACGCCTCCGACATGAGGCAACTTTAGGGTAGAAAAGAAATGAAAACTGGTTAAGGACCAGGGTAAGGCCTTCGTCCATTTTTTGTTATTGGAACAATGATATAGGGTCTTCTAAGGGAGAACCCTAGAGCAGTTTACTGCGAATGTAAAGACTTTTATGGATGAATAAAATACGATTTCTGGTTTTTGTTGTATAAATTGTTCCAAAAGTTAAAGAGGTTATTCTTAGCTCGTCTAGTTAGCTAAGTATGGAAAAACCTTGGTGTTGTATGTTTGGGGCTAGGTCCGCCTTCTAACTCTGTTGGTAATTAGTATTTATACTTGTTTGTAAATTCCAGTTATGAATATGTTTACCGGGTTTAAACCCTAACCTTGGATGATATGTAAAAAGTTGTTGATTCGGTGTTTTTGAGAAGTTACAAGGTTGAACCCTTTTACAAGCTTAAGTTTTTATACCTGTTAACTGTGTTTAAGACCTAAGTCTGGGTGAGCTTATACTTGAGACCGTGACCTCCGTCTATAATATCTCTTACCTCATTACTCAGTCGTTGAGGGTATTAAGGGTTTGTTTCTTTTCCTTCTGTTCATAAATTTTATAATGAACATAATATGCCTGGGCGTGCTTCTCTGATGAGGCTCGAACCCGTGATCTTTTATATACAATGTACTGTGTAAATCTTATATAAATGAAAGGAAAAATCAATGCATCTATATGATGCCGTCGACTTACTCTAGTTGTAAATTCTGTCTCCAGTATTACTTCGAGGCTTTTTAGTCTGTAAATTTGAAATTACAGAAGGTGTGTACAGAAGTCTATAATGTTTAAAACTAATTTAATAACCAGAAATGTAATGTGCAGTGTTTACTCTAAAAGTTTAGGATGAACCAGTACGGCCTCCTTGCTTTCCTATACGCATTACCCGATTTTGTTGCTCAATACTGAGTTATATCTATTACTTGTTCTAAATTTGAATCTTGTATGCATTAACCTTATAGTATTACGACTTGTTATTATGTGCGGGATTTTAACCTTGATAAACAATTATTTCGGACAGTGAAAACATAAAGCTTGTTCTACTAGCATGAACCCTTGATATAATTCAATAGTTGATAATGTTTATGTTTCTCAAAACTATGTTTGATGTGTTTTATTTAAATATTACATGTGTTATGAAAGGTAATACTGCTAGAGTTTGAAATAGACTTTGTACATACTATTTAATTAGTTTCGAGAGAGTTTATATACCGGGAATTTTTTTAATAGTACTTACGTTAATAATGTAGAACTTCTATATTACTAAAAGAGACATTACTCTTACTTTGCGACCTATGTTTATTCTAAAGGTATACTCGATTAATATCTTATAGCTATATAAAGTTTATTCTGTTTATAATGCAATTTATTAAAGTTATCGTGATGTGTAATGTTTACAGATATTGAGTTTGCATCATAGTTCTGTGTAAAAAGAACTTGATTTGTTTATATGTAAGTCTTGTTTTCATTAAAATATACAGGTGTATATTTGAATTTGCATTTCTATTGATAATCCTGAATATAAAGTCTATAATCCTGAATATAAAGTCTAGGGTTTCTATTTGAAAAATAGTGTAAACCTAATGTGATCTCTTACTATTCGATTTAGAAATAAACAAGTCTAGGGTTTCTATTTGAAAAATAGTGTAAACCTAATGTGATCTCTTACTATTCGATTTAGAAATAAACAAGTAAATAAACATACAACATAGAACAATGTTAGGGAGTCTAAATATAATACATTTTACAGAATGATATCATATTTATTCTAAGTTAATTGAACCCTTCCTGTACTAGAGTACATCACCTTAAGGTGAAATGAAAAATACAGGAAGACATTTATTTTCAATCATTTTTATTCTCAATTTGATCTTTCCTTTGATTTACAGAAATACACACTATCACTTCAGAAAATGAAACATTCAAAGCAACTAACTGTGTCTAGGAAACATTATAAAAATAACATACTTATCTATGCAGAATAATTCAACAGTTCAGAAATCAAGCAAAATATAACAATTAGAACCTGATAACTTGATAGGGTGGACAAACACCCGAAGAAGCATGTTCCTCCCAACCTTCTCCATAAGAAACAACCAAATCACTTGTTCCTTTGGACCCCCGAGCCTATTTACTCAACCACTAGGGAGAAGTCTATGTCTAGAAGCAAGGCACTCGGGTTGTACTTCAGCAATCAATAGAGACTTGCATACACCTTTCATATGTACTTCATCAATCAATGGAGACTTTCATATATATCAATACCTCCGCATTTAGCAAGAAAACTCTGCACTCAGCAGGAATAAGAGAGTCTTACTCTGCAACTCAAAACATGGCTTCCCTTCATCGAATCTTTTGTGTGCAATTACGAGCAAAACCACAAGGTAAGTTCTCTCGTTAGATAGAGAAAGTGTGAGCCTTTGCTCAAATTCGATGGCTATAAAAGATGCCTAGGTTTTTTGGTGGTCCTTTTTCATTCAATGAGCCATAAGCTCCAGTTCAACATTCATGGGAACTTCACCACAATTTAATGGAGTTGTCCCATAACAACAGCTAGTTACTTAGTTCATATGCTGCCACTTGTCCATTGCCTTCTACCCTAGATTCCATTCCTTCTAGTGGGTCAGTAAACACTATTTCAACAGTCTTTTTGGGTGATCGTCTCCTATTTTTATTTTATTAAATAATAATATTATTCTTTTACAATCATTCCTTGACACTTGGTCAAATATAAAACTTTACAATAAAAGTTAAGGTAATGTTTTTTTCCACAAACATAAAATGTCTCAAATATTAGGTAGTTTACAAAGGTATAAAATCTCAAGTCTAAACCTCTTGATACTTATAATATCCATGTTTAAGATAGATCTATAATTCATTTATTATGCATCATTTATTTATTTTCTTCATAGACATGACATGTTGGACACCATTTTTTTTCCTTTTGATTTATTATTATAACCCACATACATCACACATACCCAATGTAGATCTCATCCTCCCTAAGCTATAAGAGTACCTCACTTCATTGATGTAGCTAAGCTTATTTTCTCTAATACACCAATGTATTGGTAGAGGCATAATAATTTCCAATGAAAGGAACAAGATTCTTGATATAAAATGCTTATGAAATAATTATTTTTTACTCTTTATTCCTCACAAAAAGTTTCTTCCATTGACATTTTTGGATGGATAACAAGGCATTCTTTTAAACTAGTTCGCATGATGTTTGTTGCAAGAGGAAATAATCAACTTCACACTCATAACCCCATCATAATCTTGTTGAATTAACCTATTTAATAAAATATATCCTACATCTTAGAATGACATTCATAAAAAAAACAGTCTTAAAGGACAATAACTATTGTTTTCCTTAATAAATTATAACAATCACCATCTCATGCAACTTTTTTCACTTTCATAGCTTGCAAAGTATGTTACGCAAGGTCTAAAATCTGTTTTAATGCATATATACAGTTAAAAGAATACTCATAAAAGTTGTGCTTAGAAAGGGAAAATTGACCTTGCAATATGGTCAATTCTCACTTATGTATTTACAATTATAAAATGCTATAGAACAAAAAAAATAAAAAATTGGAAGGGAATTCATAAAAATAGAAAATATAAGAAATTGATAAGAACGAATGTCACCAAAATATATTTCCAAGGTTGAAATGTTTTTAACTTAAGGAAATGATAGGTAATTATGATTTTTGAATTAATAAAAATAAACTTATAAAATTATGGATATGATGTATCAATGAAGCTTTCATTCTGTTTGGTATGCCACTCAAAATTCTCGTGCTTCAATTCTTTCTTTAGAGTTGAATATGACCAACCAAGTGAAGCCTTTCCATAAGCTTGTAATTCAGCATCACCAAAGTGTTGATATTTCTTCCTTTAAGATCCTTGTCTTTACAATTCATTTATCATAGAAAACTCACTCAATTAATAATAGAAAAAAAATATTAAGATCATTACAGAGCATACAATAAATTGATCAAAGAAGGTGGTTGCATATTACGCACAAAAATGAGTGGACCATTTATGCTGTTTAGAGCTTCAAATTGAGATTCCCTATCCTTCACGATGAAGTCAATATTATATTGCTCAATCTTCTTGTTAAAATTATAATAAAACTTATAATAGTAGTGATGCAAATTAATATTTCTAATCCTCTCGCACATGATAAAATATGTTGTGGTGGAGTAGCCATTTGGCTAATAAGAGGCCAAAAAATCCACAGGCACCATTGTTCCTAGATGTTCATTGAGTTGTACTTCCAAATTCGGGTCATGACATTTAAATTAAATGTGATGTATTAAACTCGCACAACATGAAGCTTCATCATGCCTTTCAATGGAACGTGAAGTGTCAATGAATGAAAAAACATCAACATGAAGCTTCATCATGACAGCATCACGTCTCAAGATGAAAAAATACATTTGAGTAGAGAACTAACGAGGTTAAATACATCCCTAACACATTCACAACTTTGTCAGTTTGTTTTTTATAAGACATAACAAAAAGCATAAAGTTGTTCTGCAGAATCTCCCTTTAAAAGCTGCCTTTGTTTCTATAGCTTCTCAAAAACAAATAACCCATGCATCAAAATCCACAACCATTTTGGAATCTTCATTGTAACTTGTGATAAGAAATTTTACAAGACAATATAGATATTTTATTGGGTACTTTTAGCTAGTATAGCCAAATGCGAAATGAACAAAATGTAAAAGAAAAATCTATTCGTAAATAAATGACAATAGCGACCAGCCAGAAAAACTTGTCTTGTTTTCACAAACACTTACAGACCCTGCTTGCTCATATTTTGTAGTAGTCCTAGAAAGACCACTTACCTTGTCCCCGAAAATTATTAGAGAATTTTGTCTGTTCTATTTGACACTACATAGATATTTGAAAACAAAATATGTTTCTATCCTATCTATCAGGAGCGAAGAACTTAAAGCCAAAATCACCGGTTGAAAATATAGTAATTATGCTGACATAACGATTAAATAATAATTATAAGTTTGACAACAAAATTTCAAGAGGGAGGCCATTCAATGCGTTTACATCCTTGCGTCATTTGCAGAAATAAAAACGTGTATACGGGATGGGCAACAGGAGTTAACGTAGATAATCACATCAGATATAGAAACTCTTTAATGGTAGTCCATGCTGGAGCATCAAAGTATAGCCAGATTTACATTCATTACATAGAAACTCGGCTCCCAAGGAGCATGTGTCACAAAGCAAGATTTGAACCTGGGTAGGGAGTATAACAACATTCCTCCCAACCACCCTATCTACACTCAATTGACAACATATAGAAACTCTTTAATGATAGTCCATGCAGGAGTATTGGTTGGTACATGCGGTACCTTTGGAATTATAATAACATTCCTCCCAACCACCCTATCTACACTCAATTGACAACATATAGAAACTCTTTACTGATAGTCCATGCAAGAGTATTGGTTGGTACATGCGGTACCTTTGGAATTATAATATGGACTAACAGTCACCTTGTATAATCTAATCGAATCTTGTGTTTGGTTTTAAATGTTTACAAAAATTTGCAGAGTGTAATAACAAATCTTACATGATATCAAAACTGAACTTAGGTTTTAGGTTCAATTCCCTTATAACCGCCACACCCAATCTGCTGTATCCGCATTGCCCTTATCTTTTCCTAAATTGATAGAGATACAGTAGGTACTATAAGGATCCAATCTGTCTGTATTGTGTAATATATGAAACTAAAATGCTGTTAGTGAAGCGCTGAAATAATTTTCTACGGGTTTACCTTCGCGCAACCATTCGAAAATCCACGCTAATGATGAAAGAGGAAGAGAAGTTGATAAGGCTGAAGAGGAAAACAATTCCACCAAATGCCTGAGGTAGGGGAGAGTATAGACCAAAGGATAGCGCGACTTATCCAACCAGGACAGTTACCATCTCGATCCCAAGTTGTCCGCGGGTACGAGAATCCTGTAACATCGTGACAAGCAGCTTGTCAGCGGGATGTTACGAGAATCCTGTAATTGATATTGAGATGGTAACTGTAATTGATAAGTCGCGTTATCCTTTGGTGTATCCTTTCCTCGACCTGACCCATTTGGAGGCTTTGCTTTCGCTGTTCGACTTTATCAACTTCTCTTCCTGTCATTATTGCGTGGATTTTCAAAAGCAAAAATAGATCTGAATTATTTTTAAAAAAGTTTGAATTTAAAGTAAATAAAGATTTGTGTATATTTTTTCTTCACAATAATAAGCAAAAGAAAAAATTAGCTAACTTAAAATTAAAACAACCAATTAAAGTAATAGTTTTAAGAGTAAGTTAACTTACAAACACGATCTTAATTTAAAAAACATGTAAATTAAAGTCTTTGAATAAAATTATTAAACTACTTTAATAATAAAGTTATAAAATACTAAAACTAAAGAAACAACTGGTAGGGAGGCAATGCTTGTTGTACCAAATTGTAAATATTTACCAAATGGCATTAATAAAGTAGATGAAAAACTATGTATCTAAATTATTATGATTATTCATATTGTAGTTTTCATGTATTTAAGGATGTGATGTATCAACAAAAATATTCAATAACATAATGAAATACGGAAGAGTACGCTTACTTGTTATATCTTATATACACTTGTCTAGAAAACTAAAGCAAGAAAAATAATCTAACATAAAGATATGAAAGAAATCTTCACACACAAAAGCATTTTTTTAATGCTCAACTAAGCTCCAAGGGATTTCTTTCTCAATTGATATATGGAGGAAATGAAGAGAGGAGCTCCTTTATATAGAGGGGCTCTCTTCTCTTTTACAATAAAATATAAAATATATCTAGGGCCATGAAAAGTCAAAAGAAATATAATAATGAAGTAGTTAGATTGTATCCCTTAAACTAGCCAAGTCAAATAATATTCATGATAAATTGAAGATGTCCACAACTAATAACTACCTCAAAATATAATTTCCAAGTCAATGTAAGTGCCCAACAATAATAAAATAATCCTTTGATCCATTAATAACATATTTTCCACTCCCTTGATGAATGTGCATTGTAAGTATTTTGACTTGTCAACAAGTAATCAAATAGTCATTTTTCAAAAATGCATCCTAGATAAATGTGTAAAGGTTGTTAAATTCATAAACTATTACATTTGTTCAAACCATGAGCTCCAAAACCATCAACACATTTGCAAAACGATGTGTTGATTTACCAAAACTGTGTGCCAAGAGGAGGTGATGCATGTGCATTATAGGTATTTTGGCTTGTCAACAAGTAATAAAAAAGTCATTTTTTAAAAGTGCATCCTAGATAAATGTGCAAAGGTGTTAAATTCATAAACCATTAATTTTGTTCAAACCATGAGCCCCAAGCCAGAAAGTTCAGGGGTGAGGTTCAAATCCTCCGCACTCTTGCGAGTGAAAAAAAAAAATCCACCAACACATTTGCAAAACCATGTGTTGATCTACCAAAACCGTGTGCCAAGAGGAGGGTGACGTAGAGAAGTGTACCAACATAGTCACACATGCACTCAACCAAGAAGACTAGTAAATTGTAAATATTAATCTTCTTTCATTAATGAAGTACCATGGGTTGGAAGACAATACCAACACCTAATACCACCACAACTTCAAACCAATCCATAAAACCAAGGGTTGAAAACCACCATAATCTCTAAAATGCCTTGGAATTTGTGCAAATTGTGAACACAACTCATGCACTAGGGTGCTATCAAATAAAAATGAAACCATAGAAAATCCACTTTTAATTTATTATAACACCTTCAACACATTATTAACACTTCAATATTACTAATAACCTATGTTGTTGGGTTTCCTCTACCTAAAATTCACAAAAGTGTTAAATAATTTTATCATAGCTAGTCAATGTACTTTAGACATGTCAATACTAACAAAAAGGGAGGGTTACACAAATCCTCAAAGTTTCTAACAATTTGCACAAGCATACAATCCAACATCTCCTAGCAAACCATCATAACATCAACCTAAACACCGAAAAACAACATTTCTTAAAAAAATCACAAGTGTACCCCCATCCATCGAAATATCTCACCATGTGATCTTATAAGGTTGTTCCTTGTGAAAAAGATAACAAATGCAATCCCCAAGCAATATCAAGAGATAGTAGTCTATGATGGATATGCACACATGATATATCATTCTTAGTTGACATTTGGATGAGTTGAATGTTTCTTAGTGTTATTCCATTATGTGTTGATAATCTCTTTCCTAGATGGTGAACACACTTCATGATTGTGACATGGAGGGTTCACTTGGTGTGCGAAGCCCCTACATGTGATGTAGAGTATTGTGCATCATGGTGGTGGGATTCAATCCCTAGATAACATATGGATTTGACAATTTTCTTGCATGATGTAGCTATCCTAGAAGAGAACAAAAAATCTAGAGGATATATGGAGTTTGTTGAGTCTTGGGATGGAATGATTTGGAATTTCCTTCTATAGCTACATCACCTTGGAATCCTTATTATGCATGACATCATCATTGGAGGATGACACATGTACTCTAGATTGGGTGTCTTACTTATTTGTACCATAAAGGCTCATATAGCTTGCTTGCAAGGATTTGTGCCCACATAGTATTGTTAGTCCCCTTTAACTATCATATAAATAAAGGAAAGATAGATATTTCATTAAGATGAATTGTGTATTCATTATTTCTCACTCTCGAGTAGAGACATGGCCTAGAAGTGGAGAGCACTTGTCCTCTCCCTCTCTCTCTAATCCTTCACTTCTCTCTTTCTCTCTCTTGGGCACTAGGGTTTATTGGTCTCTTTGGAGTTTATTGTATCCTCGTAGAGTTCTATTAGGGTTTCACCCTTATATATTGAATAATAGAGTTTTAGAAGAAACCCTAGGGTGTAATTGTGAAGAAGAATGGAAGAGGACATTTTGCAGGAGACATAGTGTTGAAGGGACCATTGCACTTGTTATTCTTGGTGTATCTAGGGTTTGATGGTTTACCCTAGCGAAGGAATTTTGAATGGTGGGATTTGTAGCCTTGAGAGGATTTTATTGTATGTAGCCTCGAGAGGAGTTGAATTTTCTTATAGTTTTTAGACTTTTCACTACTCTTATGAAACCAATTCTTAGTGGTTCATATGAGTAATGAAGATACCATGGTTAGATTTTTAATAAAGATTAGTTAATTTGAAGATCATTTAACCACCATTGGGGCCAAGGTTCAGGGTTAGGAGCTAGTATCCATATTCCATAAAGGGCTTACTCCTTCTTAGATGCCTTTTGTTTAGTGTATTTGTACTCGGGGAAATATACAAGACTTTCCAAAACTTTCAGTGGATATTTTGTAGGAAGAAATCATATGTCAATCTTATATACATAAAAAAAGTGTAAATAGGTGCTATTGGTCTTTTTAGGAATGCAAAAAAAGGTAGAAAACAAAAGATTCAATAAGAAGGATGGAATAGATATTTGGAAGAAGGACCTAACTTAATTCATATGATTTTGATGTCACAAGATGGATCATTATGTGGGACAATAGCCCTTGAAGAAGGAAATGAGAATGAAGTAGGTTCTAGCTGGAATTGTAGCAAGAGTATAGGACATGACTTCTCAATTTGAGATTGTCTCTTCCATGTCTTGTTATTTGTCCACTAACATTGTTTCTAGTGTTGGTTGGTATGTGGATAGTAGAGATTCTAGACATATGACAATGAAAGTTCACAATTCAATAGGATTTAGGAGTGATAGGGAGCATGAATATGGAGGTTGGAAATGATGCCACTTATCTTGTTAGAGGATTTGGCTCCATTTCATTCCAAATTCCTTCAGGTGATTTTCATGAGATGAAAATTATAGGTATGAGAAAAATCTCCTTTCAGTGTCTTGTTTGACATATATACAATATTAGAGGGTTTCTCTTGTGGGACAATAGTGCGTGATTAGTGATTATAGTCTAGCAGGTAGGAATTTGGATAAAGGGTTGAAAGAGGATGGCCTTTTTAGGTTACTTGATGATCTGTTCGGACTAACACATTCAAGGAAGAGGTTGTTAGGAATTTATATTTCGCAAAAGGAACATGCCGAGAACTATTTCAATCCTTGCACTTGGATTGTGATACATTTTAGCGCACAAGATTCTATTCCTACAGGGTTCCAATATATAAAATATATTATTTGTTAATTTATGTTTCAAGTCTATCTTTACCTAATTTTGAAGACTAGATTTATATAATTGAAATAGTAATTTGTTCCTCTTATTCACATCTTCCGGGAACACAACTCTATGGAAGACTCTCTCTCTCGGCATGGTCTTATTGCGGATGCGAGAAAAAAAAATTATGAGATTTTGGAGGGTTCACAAATTCCTTCTCGGGGTTTCTAGAACCTTTTTATTGCCTAAGGTTTGCTTGTTTTTTGTGCGGCTATTAGTTTATGTTTTGGCTGGTTGCTGTCGTCTATGTTTCCTTCTTGTTTCTCATCCTTGGCTTTCTTGGTTCATCACTTGGGGGATTGGTATATCCTGGTCTCTATTATGTTTTGTTGGGGGACGGTTTGTCCTGTGGCTCTTTGTCACTTTGGCTTGGTGTTGATGGGGAGGTTTTTACTCGTGTGTACTGACTCGAACTATTTTGGTCCTTTCGGATTGTAAAACTTCATAATCACTAATGGTGCACTATTGTCCCTCAAGAGAAACCCTCTAATATTGTATATATGTCACACAAGATACTAAAAGGAGGTTTTCCTCAAACCTATAATATTCATCTCATGAAAATCACCCAAAGAAATTTGGGATGAAATGTATCCAAATCCTCCAACATGATAAGTACCATCATTTCCAACCTCCATATGCATGATCCCTATCAATCCTAAATCCTATTGAATTGTGAACTATCATTGTCATATGTATAGAATATCCACTATCCACATACCAAACAACACTAGAAACAATGTTAGTAGATAAATAACAAGGCATGGAAGAGACAATCTCAAATTGAGAAGCCATCTCCTCTACTCCTGCTACAATTGTAGCTACAACCTAATTCATGCTCATTTCCGTCTTCAAGGGAAATTATCCCACATAATGTCCCATATTGTGACATCAAAAGAATATGAATTAACTTAGGTCCTTCTTCCCAATATATATTCCATCCTTCTTATTGAATTGTTTCTTTCTACCCTTTTTTGCATTCCTTGAAACACCAATAACATCTACTTACACTTTTTATGTATATGAGATTGCAATATGATTTCCTCCTACAAAATATCCACTGAATTTTTTTTGAAGTCATGTATATTTCCCCAAGTACAAATACACTAAACAAAAGGCATCTAAGATAAATACTGTTCTCTCAATGGTGTGATTGAAGAAGAAGAGCGAATCGAGAAAACTCCCAGGATTCAATTGAAGAAAGCTCTATATAGGTACCGAGGATGGATAGTCATTTGATGAGATTAATGATCACCATGGGTGATGCAGATTTCAACCTTTGCTACAAGGTTCAAGACGGTATCTATGTACAGAAGGAACTCACCACAGAGTTCGAATGATCTTGAGGCGCATATTACTACACCCATCTGACGAGAGATGGCACAGATAGATATGCAGAAGATCACTCAATGCAGAGTGTGAATTATGTTCAGTCATAGAGGGAGAATTGACAATTTCTTGACAAGCTTGGGCTTTACTAGAAGTAAAGTTGATCCTAACCTTTACCTTAAGGTTATGGATGATACTATTACTGTATGTGGATGATCTCTTTCTTACAGGGAATGAGAAACAGATCATGGAAAGCAAGAAGAAGCTAACTACAGAGTTCGAGATGAATGATCTCGAATTGATGCATTACTTCCTAGGACTAGAAGCATGAAAAGGCTCAGAAGGAATCTTTCTCAATGAGGGAAAGTATGTTGAGAAATCTTGAAAATATTTGATGTGTTGAAATGGCCACTCTCATGGATTCCAACTTGAAGCTGTTAGCGGATGAATCATCAGAGTTATTGGATGTAACTTTGTACATACAGAATATTGGGTCATTGATATATCTAATGAATATGAGGCCAGATATATGCTTTGCTGTGAACACCTTGAGTCAGTATCTAGTGGAAACTAGATGTGTTCACCTGATAGTTGCAAAGCATGTGATGAGGTACCTAAAGGGTACGATAGACTTTGGTCTATGTTTTCTTGGAGATCATGACTTCAGATTGTATGGCTACACAAGATGTTGATTGGGCAGGAAGTGTATCAAACAAGAAGATCACATCGAGTGGATGTTATTGTCTGGGATCTACCATGATCTCATGGTTTAGCAGAAAGCAGTCAAGTGTGGCTCTCGGCACAGCTGAAGCAGAATATATAGCTGCCTGCTCTGCTAGTTGGGAAGCGGTATGGCTTCGGAAGTCATTATTAGGATTGTTTGACTTAGAGATGGACCCCACTATGATTCTATGTGACAACCAGAGTTGTATCAAGATGACAGAGAATCCAGTGTTCCATGATAAGTCAAAAAACATAGAGATCCGATATTTCTATATACGGGATATTGTGCAGAAAGGAGCTATCAAGCTCGAGTATATGAGCACTAATGAACAAATTGCTGATGTGTTGACCAAACCTCTGTCTCGAGTAAAGTTTGAGTATTTCCAAGACAAGCTTGGTGTAGTTCAGAAAGACCCTCCTCGAAAGGGGGAGTGATATGGTCGCTAATGATGAGATTTCCTATATCGACGGTAAGGTCGATGATGTGGATACTTGTATTGGTGTGGATACTTGTATTGATGATGTGGCTACTTGTATTGGTGTGGATACTTGTATTGATTGTGTGCATACTTGTATTGGTGTGGATACTTGTATTGTTGATTTGGATACCGTATCGATGACGAGGATACTTGTATTGATGATGAGGCTACTTATTCTAATGATGAGGTCAGTATATGGTACCTACTTGATATGATAGGACTGTATCGTCCCTGAACGCCTAGTTCAAAATGTACGTGATGGGGATTGCATCATCCCAGAACCACTAGTTCAAAATGTACGTGATGGGGATTGCATCATCTCGAAATCACTAGTTCAAAATGTGCGAGAGGGGGTTGTATCATCCGTGGACTTCAGTCCTAAAGTGATCCACAGACAGATGTCTTCGAGAGTAAGAGGATTGTATCATCCGTGGACTTCAGTCCTAAAGTGAGCCGCAGACAGATGTCTGCAAAAGTGAGGGGATTGTATCATCCTTGGACTTCAGTCCTAAAGTGATCCGCAGATAGATGTCTCCGAGAGTGAGAGGATTGTATCATCCTTGGACTTCAGTCCTAAAGTGAGCCACAGACAGATGTCTCCGAGAGTGGGTGGATTGTATCATCCCTAGACTTGAGTCTCAAACTGATTTGCAGACATATGTCTCCGAGAGTGAGGGGATTGTATCATCCTTGGACTTCATTCCTAAAGTGATCCGCAGACATATGTCTTCGAGAGTGAGGGGATTGTATCGTCCCCGAACTTTGGTCCTTGAATTGATTCGTAGACATATGTCTCCGAGAAGTGGTCCTTAGACTTTGTCTAAGTTGACGATTGAACTGCATTGTCCCTAGACATGATATGGTGTCTTAAATAGATCATGTGTGTTGCAGGGTATGCTTCTATTGTGTTGTTGATCGAGAGGATCCAGTTGATGATATTATGATGCTGATCGTATGATGACGATGTTGATGATCGTGTGATGACAATGTTGATGATTGTGTGATGACAATGCTGATGATCGTGTGATGACGATGTTGATAATCGTGAGGATCCAGATGATGTTGTTGATGTTGCTGTAGCTGTTCAAGTGCTGCAGAATATGAAGACTCAGTATTGAAGATGTTGATGTTCCAGTATTGAATATGTTCCAGTAACTACTTGAGTTACTGATGATGTTGAGAAAGCTTCCAATGATTTATAGATGTATCATGTATGATGTAGTTGATGACTCCTTACTTGTACAGATGTTGTTATAATATCCTTCTCGTTAAGGGGGAGTGTTGAAATATTGTAACTTCAAGGAATATTATATTTGTACTTTATTATTCCGGAGATGTTTCATTCCTCCGTGAAGGCCTTATTGTATATCCGGAGATGTTTATTCCTCCGTCAAAATGTGGTAACTTGGGTTATTAGACTTCCCTAGTGGGGGTCGTCCCTGTATGTGTTATGTGGGTCAAAGGGTTATTAGACCACCCTAGAGGGGTCGACCTAGTAAGTTGTAATGGGGTGTTTAACCCAGTGGTTAAGTTGGGGCCGACCTAGTTAATATAAAATACAAGTCGGAGTTGTGTATAAATAGAGGAGGTGTGTTCCTCATTTAACACACATTGCACTCACTTGTGAATAGCGCATAAGTGAGAGAGAGATATGTTGTGGAGGGGAAGGAGCTCATGGTTGTGGATTACATCTTTGTATTTGCTGGTCACATATATTGAGGAAGCTTTGCTGGGTTTTCTTCCCCATGAGGGTTTCCCAGGATAAATCTGTGTCTCTTGAATTTATGTTGTGCTTGTTGTTCTTTCAATCATCCTGTATATGCTATTATTGTTAAATGGAATGTAATGCTGATATTTTCTGTCTTAGCATATTGAATCTTAACAAATGGTATAGGGTTTAAATAGTAAGTTCCTAAAGTAGACTTACAAGTAAAGGTTAGAATTCAACAACCGGTGATTGGAGTCTAGAATCATTATACCTTAAGGGAAATTAATAGACTCTATTTAGACATCTGTCAATTGTGGAATGCAAGTGGTATGCAACGTACTATAAACATGTTACCTGATCTTCGACATGGAAAGTGAAAAGTAATGTAAATGAAGAGTAATTTCATGTGTTTGATGTTGAGAACATGTAATAGAAATTAAGTCTAATGCATGAGCATGTGATTACGGGTGCATTAGAGGAATGAATGAACTTCTGTTAAAGTAAAATTATGCACTTGCATATTCTTTGTGTTTAATTTTTTATACGGTTAAAGAGTAAGACATTAACTCGCATTGAAAGAGTCAAATAATAGAAAGGCCTATTACAATGATTATACATAAATGTCTCTTACGTTAAGTTTAGATCAATGTTGAAGTATGTAAAAAAATGGTGAAAGGGGGATGATGAACAATATTGATTGTATTCATTTTTGTGTAAAGAGGACAGCTAATATAAAATAGTCAAATCCTCTTGACCTATATAGCTGCACCATTCGATAACATTATTGATCGATATAATGTTTAATACATGTAAGAGAAAAGAAAATGATTACATGTCATTATATGGAAAGATAGGTGTATATCTTTGTCTATATCTATGGTGAGATTAATGGTACATATGCATGCTTCTGATGTTAGATGACTCTTGTTAAGAGAACTTTGTTAAAGATAAAATCGAAGTTATGGAACTAACTTATTGTGTAGAAGGATTTCTCTTCTATGTTTTACCAAGTTCGAAGCTTTGTGTGGTATTCCTTACCCAAGTTTGTACAATAAGTTGAAAGTGATTTTCTACTTAAAACCTACTTTATAATATCATAAAGAGAAACTTGGTATTGCATGCCTCTATGCTTGGAAATGCCTTTTAATATTGCAGTAAAAATATGTACCTAATTGTCTAGATGTTATTCACTTATGGTAGGTGAATTAATGATTGTACAAATGTTGAAGTATATTAAATAAAAACAAAAATTTCACCCCATTTCCTTTAGAACATGACAAAGATTTTGGGTGAGTTAGAGGATTGATACTATGGAAGAATTGCCATATGTTAAATAACAATTTTGAAAAATTTTAGTTTTGGAATTTTCATTTACTTGGATTTTTAATTTAGGGAAATATCAATATTTTTATTTTTATTAAGGAAATGAGGCAACAATGAATATTTGGATGCATACCTTTCCAATCCTCCTTGGTCTTCAAATTCACCCTCCACTTCCACGTTAGCAACCTTGAACGCTCAAGCGTTTTGGTTGAAATCAACCAGTGAACAGTGGATGCAAAGTGCGGAAGCGGCCTATTTTTGGCTTTTAATATATTAACATGAACATGCAAGCATTATGTATTCTAATGATGCTCGAACTTTATAGTATTCATAACAATTACGTGTTATGTATTTCTATAACGCTCGAGCGTTATTGAATTCATAACGCTCGAGCATTATGTATGTATATAACACTCAAGAGTTTTGATTTCCAATCATGCGTGTAAAGTGACATGGCAGGCTTGGGCCCACCCATGCCTAGTTCAAATAAATGCTTGTGCATTTTCCTTTCACTAAACATTCACACATTTTGTGAAAGCACAGTTGTATCTAAAAGGTCCATCAACTTCGTGTGAGGGCCCTCAAGTTTTTTTTTGTAAGCTAACACCCACAGGGATTTGAACTTGTGACCTTCCATTTACAAATTCTTGTTTCAATTACTCATTACCAATCGCTATACCCACATGGGAATTTGGATAAGTCTTCTAGAAATAATGAAAAAACACAATACCAACATACTCTTTTGAAGAAAGCAAAGTAGGGTTGAACTCCTAGTCTCCCTAACACAAGATCAATATCATAACACAACATGAATCATTCTAAATGAAATGAGCTTGAGACTAGAATGAAATTCAAACACCATCGATAATTATTTTACATTACACAACATTTCCAACCTAGAGCTACGAGGCCACAAGAATCCATAATTGTAAATATAGAATCACCCCCGGTTGCTAGTACAAAATGGCATATTTGTGACTACGTGACTAAAAATATTAGTTTAAACATTTTTATAATTTGAAAAATAGAAAATTTGTTCAATTTTGATTTTTTTTAAAGTGACACAACACTTAATTGTAAACATAGAATCACCCTTGGACACTAATACAAATTGGATTATTTGTGACTATGTCAGTAAAAAAATTAGTTTAGAAAATTTTTATAATCTAAACACCAGAAGATTTGAACAATTTTGATATCATAAAGGAACCTGGAGAAGGTGGTATCTCAATGAGTCAATTAGATTTCCTACATTATTGTAGAATATTGCAAGAGGTGGAAGAAATACCATAAAGGGGATTGGGTAATTCATGACAACATTCTATAAATGACAGTTTTACTATGTGTGAGAAAAAATTGAACAAGGAAAATTTTCTCATGTAAATAATAAATGAAAAACATCAAGCTAAGATATGTTGGAAACATGTGCATTTCCAAACAACTGTCATATCCTTAGATAAGGTCATTAATACTCACACTTCGAACCATGGCACCACCAAATTAGGTGGTTGAAAAGAGCGAGAAGAGGTTAAGGTTAATTTACATAAAAAGAAGCTACATATTAAAATATTTATAATGTGTAATAAAGAGAGTGTTTCACATGTAATTATTGTAGGAACATCCTCTAAAAAAAGGGAAAATAACACACCTAATCGAGGTGAATTTAGTAGAAAGAAAATACACTTGATCTCAAGAATTCAGTGAGGATCAAGCACCAACCCATCAGTATATTGCAATCCAATGCGATTGGGAATCACATGAAAAGGAAATTACCAAGAATCAATTTAAGGGAATTTTTTCAACTAAGAGTGAAGAAATTAATTGGTTGAAGGAACATAATAGGAAATTGTTGACATAAGTTAAGAAATTAAAATGTAAGAAGATGTCCTCCCCATTCGCTCAAAAAGAGACATCAATTGGCTCGATTAAATTGAAGAAATCCAAAATGCGAATTCAAGCATTCTATATGGAGCTTAGTTGATTGATAGACTCCTTGGTAAGATGTCATTCTCACATCATGATTGAAACATGTCTTGCCATGTTTCTTTTGCAAAATATAAAGTCCTAAAAATCTCTTCTTCGGATATGTTAGTCCCACTAGATCATCAAGTAACCTGAAAATCCCATCCTCTTTCAACCCTTTATAAAAAGTGTTGCTTTCTAGACTACAATCACTAGTGGCCCACTATTGTCCCTCAAGGGAAACTTTCTAATGTATATATGTCATACAAGAGACCTAAAGGAGGTTTTTTCTCAAACCTGGAAGATTCATTTCATGAAAATCACTTGAAGGCATTTGAAATGAAATCAATCCAAATTTTCTAACATAATAATTGGCATCATTTTCAACTTCTATAGTCATGCTCTCTATCACTCCTAATTTTTTTTTAATAGTGACCTATTATTTCCATATGTTTTGAATGTGCACTAGCGACATACCATCCAACACTAGACATAATGTTAGTAGATAAATAAAACGACATGGAAGAGATAGTCTCAAACTGAGAAGTGATCTCCTCTACTCCTGCTCTAATTCTAGCTATAACCTTCTTCATGCCCATTTCCTTCTTCAATGGAATTTGTCATATAGAATGTCCCATATTGTGACATCAAAAGCATATGAATTAACTTAAATCCTTCTTCCCTAGATATCTATTCCATCCTTCTTATTGAATCCTTTATTTCTACCCTTTCTCTACTTCCTAAAAAGAGCAATAACATCTACTTTCACTTGTTTCTCTAAATAATATTAAAATATGATTTCCTCCTACAAAATATCAACTAATTTTTTTGAGAAATCATGTATATTTCCCTCAGTACAAATACCCAAGACAAAAGGCACCTATGAAGGAGAGATCCCTTTAAGGGAGATGGATACTAGATCTTGATCTTGAACCTTGGTGCCAATGGTGGCTAATTGATCCTTCAATTAATCGATCTTGATTAAAAATCCCACCATGGTATCTTCATTACGCATATGAACCACTAAAAGTTGGTTTCGTAAGAGTAGATTTGTTGAAAAGTATAAGAATCTAAAATAATCCAGCTCCTATCAAGGCTATATACAATAGAATCCTCTCAAGTCTACAAATCCCACCATTAAAAATGTGCTAGATAGGGTAAATCATCAAACCCTAGATCTACCAATAAGAACATGTGCAATAATTCCTTCAACAGTATCTCCTGGGAAAGATGTCCTCTTCCATTCTTCTTCACTATTCCACCCTAGGGTTTCCTTCCAAAAATTTATTCTTCAATATCCATGGGTAAAACCCTAATCCTAGCACTCTAAGAGGCTATAATAAACTTCAAAGAGACCAAGAAACCCTAGTTCCAAAGAGAGAGAGAGAAATAGGTAAAAGTAAAGACTTAGAGAGAGAGAGAGAGAGGAAAATTGTTCTCCTCTTCTAGGTAACATCTATACTAAGGAGTGAGAAAGAATGAACACACAATTCATGTTAATGAAACAATATATATTTCCTTTCTTTATATGAGAGGTTAAGGAGAGCAACAATACTATATGGTAACAAGTCCTTACAAGAAAGCTATATGATCCCGTATGGGCCAAACAAGTGAGACATACAATCTAGAGTACAAGTGTTATTCTCTAATGATGATAGCATGCACAATAAGGATTCCAATGTGGTGTAGCTATAGAAGGAAAGTCCAAAATATTCCACCTCGAGACTCAACAAACTCCATATATCCTCTATAACAAAATTACGCTTCTAGGGTAGCTACATCATCCAAAAACATTTTCGAAGGCATATGCTATCTAGGGCTTGAATCCCTCAACCAATATGCAAAATAATCTACATCACTTGTAGGGATTTCTCCCACCAAGTGAGCACTCCATGTGGCCATCTTGAAGTGTGTTTTCCATCTAGGAAAGAGATCATGAACACGCAATGGTATAACACTGATCCAACATTCAACTAAGGTCAATCATCAACTAAGAAAGATATCTCATGTGTACATATCCATCACATACTGCTATCTATTGATATTGCATGGGGTTTATGTTTGTTATTTTTTTCAAAAGGATTGGCCTTATAGTACCACATGGTGGGATATTTTGATGGATGTACACTTGCAGTTTTTTGGGCTTGCTGGGAGATTTTGGATGGTGTATGCTTGTGAAAATGGTTAGAATATTTAAGGATTTGTGGAACACACCCTTGTTTATGTAGTGGGAACCCATCAAGATAGATTCTCCGTAACTTTTAAGTGTTAAAAATTTGTTGAATGTGTTATATTAAATTAAAAGTGGCCTTGCTATGGTTTCATTTTTATGTGATAGCACTACGGTACATGATTTTTGTTCACAATTAATCAATGTATTATGATGCTAAACATGCAATTAGTACATGAGAATGTAAAATTTGCACAAATTTAAAGGCCTTTTAGAGATTATGGTGGTTTTCAACCCTTGGTTTTAATTTCCTATTTGATGTTATCATCCATTATATATCTTGTGTCGTTTATGGGTTGTCTTTGGTTTGGATTTGTTGTATTAGGTGATGGTATTGTTATCCAACCCATGGTATTACATTAATGGAAGAAAATTGATATTTACAATTTACTCATTTTTTTGTTGACTATATGTGTTAGTATGTTGGCACAAGTCTCTAGGTCACTCTCCTCTTGGGCACAAGGTTTTGGTAATCAACACATGGTTTTGCAAATAAGTTGATGGTTTTGGGGCTCATGGTTTGAATAAAAGTAATAGTTTATGAATTTAACAACCTTTACACATTTATTTAGGATGCACTTGTGAAAAATGGATATTTTATTAATAGTTGACCACTCAAAATACCTACATTGTGCATTCATCAAAGTGGCACGTCTCAAAGATAAATATTTTATTAATGCACATCATGATTATTTTATTATTGTTGGACCCTTGGATTGACTTAGAAATTATATTTTAAACCATATTACTATTTTTAGCCATTGGTTATTTTCTCTTTGAGTTTTCACAGAGTTAGATAGACATTAGAGACCCCCCTATATAAAGGAGCTTTCCCTCCATTTGATCTATAGCTAGAGTGTGAGAGAAATCTTTTGGAGCTTAGTTGAGCTAGAGAAATCCTTTGGAGCTTAGTTGAGCATCAATAAAATGTTTTTGTATGTGAGAATTTCTTTCGTATATTTATTATAGTTCATTTTTTTTCCAGACAAGTGTATGTAAGATAAGGAAGTAAGTGTACTATTTCGTATTTCATTATGTTATCATGTTTATAAGATAAGGAAGTAAGTGTACTATTTCTTATTTCATTATGTTATCATGTATATAAGATAAGGATGTAAGTATACTATTTCTTATTGATTTTGTTATCAATTGAATGTTTTTGTTGATGCATCACATCTTTAAATAAAGGCAAACTACAATATCAATAATCATATAAATTACATACATAGTTTTTTATCTACTTTAATAATGCGTTTTTTTTTTAACAATTGTTTACAATTTTTTACAATTTGTTACAAGATGCAACCTAACACTAATCAATTCACTTATTCATATATATTACTTTTGCATTACTACAAATACATTACATATTCTATTGCCTTTCTTTTTATAAAAGAGACTAAGGATGTTGGTTCTTGAGTTAAAGATTTAGTATTTTTCTTTATGACTTTATTATAATTACTGTAATAATACTATTTTAAAACTTCAATTTACATGTTTTCTAAATTAAGATTTTGTTTGTAGATTAAGTTTTTCTGAAAAATATTACTTTAATTTTAAGTTATCTAATTTTTTATTCTACTTATTATTTTAAAATAATCTACAAAATCTTTGCTTTCTTTTAATTTTTGTTTTTGGTCAATCATCCTTAAAATATATTATCTAAATGCTTGATGATTTTCAGCCCACTCCTTTGTGTAACTAGTTCTATCACAATTATCCAGGGTTTCAAGTTTCAGTGCTTATGTAGGGTTTCAAGTTTCAGTGATTTGGTTATGAAGTTTAGGTTATTTCTGCCAAGTTCTGTTGTGGGCAGACTCTTTAGGTGATTTGGTTATGAAGTTTAGGTTATTTTACACCCGAAACTGTAACGTGTGTTCTAATGAGCCATTGGATCTGTCTCGGGGGTTTCCATTAATTCATCTCTGAGTCTTCATGCACCATTCTGAAAATGCACGATAATCAGAAGTAGAGAAGTTGATAACGCCAGACAACAGAATAAAACTCTTCCAAATGGGATGATGCGACTTATCCTCTCCTCTACCTCAAGCATTTGGCAGATTTCATTCTCTTGTTCAGCATTATAAACTTCTCTTCCTCTGATAATATCGTGGATTTTCTAATGTTGCATGAGGAGGCAGAGTTGAAGTACTGGAGTTGAGGAGAATGGTTAGTACTCGTGCAATTCTCGTAAGCTAAAACACACAACAAATGAGGAGGGATCGATGTTGTGTAGGTTGATCGAAATGGATTCTATGGTGAAGTGATTAAGTATTTTAGGCCGGTCAAGAGGGGTAGATATGAGATGATTAAATATTTCAGGCCGGTCAAGAGGGGTAGATATGCACCGGCTTCTCTGCCATTAAACATAAAGAACACTCAATTTTGGATATGTAAAGTTACGAGATGTTGGGAGAGGTATAAACTGCACAGTCTATAAAAAGGCCAAAAACAATGTGAGATGGTTCTTGAAGCTCTATTTATTTATTTAAGTTCAGTTTTAGGTATAGAAATTAAAAAGTAGGAGATAAAATATATCTTGCCTACTATCTGCGAATATTTTTGGATAGAGAGATTTTAATGTAAAATGTTATTATTTTCTATATCAATTGTATATACTGAGCATCTATAATTAATACAACTTCTTGCCATATTCAAAATTTGTTCGGAGTTTTCTTGGAATATTCAAAATTCAAAATTTTTAGTTCATAGTTTTCGTTGTTATGGAAAAAGTTTCAAACAACTGTGACGTTTGTTGTGAAATTGCTTTTGTTTTTTGAAGTGTTTGGCTTATAAAATCTATGCTCTTTGTTGTTGAATCTATGCTCTTATAACTTTTTTATATAATTTGTAAATTATTTCAGCTCTTAAACGAGCGGCATTTTAGAGTCACTTATTGTATCTCTATCAAGCTAGGAAAAAGACTTGGGAAATGGCGATTCGGCAGCATAACATTAGCTGAAGCCTGAGGCGCGTTAAACGAAAAGGGAGTCGCGTCGAACAGAGCAAAATAAGTCGCGCACCTGGAAATGAGTTGAAGGCGCAAACAGCTTCAAGGCATAAATATCAAATAGTTTGAAAAACGAAGTGAAGCATTAAGATTTTTAGTTCCATACCAAGAAAAATGAAAGCTTCATTGATATATCTCATCTTTAATTTTAAAAGTTTATTTCTTTTAATTTTAAAATCATAATTATTTACTGTTTTTTTCATAAAAATTACAACCTTGAAATATATTTTGTTGGTAGTTGTCATGACATTAAATGCTTTTTTTTTTCTTTAATATTGTTGCATAGTATTTGAGAAAGATTTAGAAAGCATTTTGATTGTATTGTTATTTTGTCAATTTCTTGTATTTTTTTAGTGTTTTGGGATTTTTTTCCAAGTTTTTAATTTTATAAAGAATTATAGAATTATAAGAGGGTAAGTGGACATCAATCTTATTGCAAAGTCAAATTTATGGATATTTCCTTGCTAAGAGCAATAGTTACTTCTAATCTTCTTGAAGGGTAGATATGAATTGAAATTGATTTTAAACATAATGCAACATACTTTACTTTGCTATGAAAGTGAAGAAAGTTGTAATAGATGATGATAGTTATAATTTATTGAGGAAAAATTCATTATTGTCCTTTCAAGTATGTTTTTAGTTTAGCATGTTACACTAAGATCTAGTATATATTTTATTATACTAGCTAATTCAATAATGTTATCATATGGATACAAATGAAGTTGATTATTTTCTCTTTCAAAAAAGGTTATGTGAACTAGTTGAAAATACCTTATTATACATCCAAAAATGTCAATGGAAGCATCTTTTGGTAAGGATTAAAGAGTAAAAACTGATGTTTTAGGAAACATTTTATATCATAACTCTTATTCCTTCCATTCGCAATCATTATGCCACTTCCATGGTGTATTACATAAAATAAGCTTGGTTGGTACTCTATTGATTGTGTGTTTGATGTATGTGGGTAACACTAATAAATAAAATGAAAAAAATTGGTGTCAAACATGTCATGTCCATAAAGAAAAGACATAAATGATGCAAAATAAATAAATTTTAAATCCATCATAAATTTAGATATTATAAGGATCAAGAGGTTTACACCAAGATTTTATCCCTCTAGGTGCTTATTAGATATAGGGATAAGATAGATTTATGCTAGAGTACCATATGATTTCTTGGTTGGGAATTTACGTGCCCAACTATCATAAAAAGTTGTTGTAAATATCTAAATAGATGTTTTTCATGTCCAACATTTTAGATTTGAAATAAAGTTTTGGCATCCACTTTCTTTTATTATTCTTCCCATTAGCTTCCCTGAAATCAAAGTATAACAAGCTCATCTAACTTCTTATAATTTTTTGATGGAAAATTTAAGATGCAATATAGGCTTTCATTGGGTCAATTCGAATGTTTTATGCACATTGAAGGAACTCAAGGAATTAAGTGTCATAGATTTTGGAACCTAATGAGTATATTTCCTTTCCAAATGGATTGTTACAACCAATGAAATGAGTTAGAACTAAAATGTTATGATTAGAGCCATTTTTTTCGATAAAGACGACAAATCCATATCTTATATTAAAAAATGCATAAAGTCACCCTATGAAAAGATAACACGTATAAAAGAAGGTCTACCCAGTCAATTTTAAAGGGACCAATTAAGTACAAATTTTAATCCTTATACAATATTATGGAGAAAGAGTAAAAAATCCTAAATTCATATAGAAATATCTATGCTCAAGTTTAACAACATAGTCAACCAAGCATGAAATGGTGATGAATGTTGACTAGATCTATACTTCTCACCTAGATATGTATAGTCAGAAATAAGATGTGGAGGGGTTGTTGAACCAAATATATTGACATCTACTCTTAGATGGTTAGAAAAGGACTCTAGAGTGATGTGGAGAGTCCCTAATTGTGTGCTTGATTTAAAGTGTAACTAGGACTATGGTGACTGCACCCTTGTTTAGAATGTCTTCTTTCATATTTAAATATTGGTAGATATGCATGGAGCTATGTTGGAATCTTCTGATCTTGTGCTTAGCACCCTTGACACATTGTTGATGCATCATACCTATATGTAGAGTGGATTCGTAAAGCCATATTATAATGAATTTCAGTTCACTATGAATGTCCAATACTCTAATTCCAACATCCCAAGCCAAATTTAAGATATTTCTTCTTATCTAAAGGAAGCATGGATGCCCATAATACACTCTATCACAAAGACTAAAATGATATTCATATAGTAATAGATGCTTTCAACCTTTGTCAAAGAAACTTTCTTTTATATTCACTCTCTCGACTAGTGTATTTAACTCCATTAGGGTCTTGCTAGAAATATTGTCATTGATGTCAAGAAAAATGTTCAATGGATAACAACAAAGTCTATGCACTTGACAAAGATTGGGATTAGGAATGAAATCAATCACCCCATGTAAGGGAACCACCATGTGGTGATGCTGAACAAAAAGAGATAGAGAAAATAAGCACGCTAAGATAATGTGAAATCCCTTTCATTTAGTAGCTAGTGCTACTAATTTGACTAAGAATTGACATAAATGACAAAGGGGGATATTGTTGAAAATATTGTCATTGATATCAATAAAAATGTACAATGGATGATACTAGAGTTTTCACAGGAATGAAAGCAATCATCCCAGGTAAGGGAACCACAATGTGGTGACCATGAACAAAAATATATAGATAAAACAAGTTTGTCAACAAAACAGAAAAACCCTTTCATTTAATAGTTGGGTTGACAAGATTTAAACACCATCTAATTCCCCATGCTAAATTAACTAGTGAATCCCCCCAAAAAATGATGCATCATATAAATAATGATGTCTTGACGCATTTTATGCATGGTGAAGATAGATGTGATTATAAGGTGCTTTGAGTGGACAGGAATGAAATGATGAAATCTTTGATAGACAAATTTACTTCTTCTTAGGTATGTAGAATGTGGATTGTGCATAAGTTAGGGTTGTCTTGTAAAGAACAAAGTGCAATAGAAAATTTGGTGCACAAAACATCAGCGCAGAAGGTAAGGTTGCAAATTTGCTTTAGGTTAAGTATGTGGATGCACAAAATTTAGGGTTGTCTTGCGAAGAACAAAGGATGGAAAAAACGTTGGTGCAAAGAACATCAATGTAGAAGGTAGGGTTGTAAATTTACTTCTTGTTAAGTATTTGGATATGCAAAAGTTAGGGTCATCTTGTGCATAACGGAGCATGATAGAAAAGTTGATGGGAAGAACATCAAACGCAAAAGTTAGAATTGTTCTACATAGGAAAGTGTGCGATGAAAAGTTAGTACACATTATATCGATGGAGAGGTTAAAATTGGTTTTGCGTGGTGCAGTGCGGAAAAGTAGATTGGTGCACATGAGTTAGACTTTTTTGTCTAGTACATTGTATGAAAGAAGTGCATAGGTCATGTTACAAGAACTCAAGGACATTAGAGGAATTGGAAAATGTATAGATAGTAGGTGGGTACCTATGCAATCTTTGTTGAGTTGATGCTCTGCCAAGGAGATTGGTATCTCCAGCAAGTGGGTGCCTACAAACATTGTAATAGCGGGTTCGTGCCTTGCTAAGGATATTAGAGGCTCCAACAAGTGGGTTCTTGCAAACATTGTAACAATGGGTTGGTGCATTGCTAAGGAGATTAGTGTCCCCAACAAGAGGGTGCTTGCACACATTGTAACAACGGGTTGGTTCCCTGCTAAGGAGATTAATGTCTCCAACAAGTGGCTTTTTGTAAACATTGTAACAATAGGTTGGTGACTTTATAAGGGGATAGGTGTGTCCAATAAGATGAAACTTGTAAACATTGTAATAGTAAGTTGGTGTCTCCATTTATTGTAACAATAGGTTGGTTCCTATAACGGGAGGTTCACTTAGTGTACTTGTTACATAGCACGATCGTTCGCATGATATTAAAGAATATCCCTAATTTCACTAAATATTGGAAAATGCACCCTAAAATTGTATTGTTGAGCCCCCCTCCCAATATGCCTTTCCAATTAAGAAAACCCCTAGTTTCACCATATATATTGTAGGTATCCATTTTTATCAACCAATTTTTAACACCCCCTTTATATCATATTACCAAGTTGTAACAAAGAGGAGCTCGAACACATCTTAGTATAACCAAACAAGATGCTAAATAAAATAAAAATATAGTGCTAATAAGGATTGCAGGGGCGATTAATCAATTTGTAGCAGTGGCTTGTGGAAGATCCAACTAACTATTATTGGGGAAGGAAAAATGCGTAAAAGGTGACCTATTCAAGAGATCAACATAACAAAGAATTTAAAAGACTAATAGTCTAATAGTTAGTGCAATGCTTAGAAAAGATGATAATTGCAAATGTTTCACACCACAGCCTGCTAATATATCAATTTGATATAATGTAAATACAAGTATAACCATAGAGAGATCATATTTTATATAAGCTTAATAATTAAAAGTCCATAAAAATGCAAAAATGAAACCCTTTCATGGATGGAATCCCCAACCTTCCTATCAAAACAAACATCATTGATGTTTGAACCGAGATGGACATAAAAAAATTCCTCTTGCTTTTCAATAACACCATATGATCACGTGCATAGCTTGGATTTGGGTCATTCACAAGATCTAATGAATTGCCTCCACTTCCTCTACATTTATTCTTATATTCAACGGAATTAACAACATTTAGTTACCTTTTCTTGGGTTATATCTAGTTTTTTTTTTCTTTTTTTACAGGAGAGGGAAAAGTCTCCATTGTTATATTTCAAGCATGCAATAGTTATAAAGATACACATATGGTGAAACTTATATGATACTATTTCATGGTGATGATAATACATGGTATGCAAATAAGGATTTAGATTTTCACCTATGTTCATGTCAGTTCCAATACAATATTAAGACAAATGTCTTGCATATACAAATTGAAATTACAATTATGAATGTGCCAAATATAACTCAATCTAACAACTATTCCTAACTGGCAATGTGAAAATATTAAAGAAGAAAACAAAACGTTGAAAGAAATAATTAATCAATAAACATTGATCTAACTTTTATTGGTTCTAGTTAGACAAGAAAGATTGATCTCACTTTTCTTGGTTTTCCTGGAGCAAGGTTTAATTACATCTCAATACCCACCTAAACCCCAACCTAAAAAATGAAAAGTTAGATCTTCTACTTGAATTCTTGCAAAAAAATACAATACAATTGTTCAAGTTTGAAACTCCCAATTAGCTACATCTCTTAAATTAAAGATGAAAAACAGTATAACATCAATTCAAATCAAGCCTAAATAAGCTATTAAATGAGGATTTCTAAAGGCCAATCATCCATAGATACTTGCATTGATATTATCATTGGTACACTACTATCGTATTTATGCAAAACTTAGGATCATAAGAAATATCAAATACATCCTTGAGTTTTAGGTGGGTATGAGTTGATCCCATGATTTGGAAGTATGAATACATCCCACAATTTGGAGGTTATTCCTTAGCACACCCAAATAAAATAACCCCCCAATATTTATATCACTATATGTCAAATTAAAAACCCCCCTTGACCCGTTAATACGGGGAAATATATTTTTGAGGTTTTTAAGCATATTCAAACCCCTAATATGAATGGACGTCATATGATATCGCCTCACTGGTGAACCCCCTTAGTTCCTACATAAGATTCATAAAGTTAAATCTATTGTCGTTATCTCTTGATTTGGTCTCCACGTTACAGCTTGTGTTTTATGGTTTGAGCATGTTTATTGTATGAATTGATTTGTGAATGAGTAATTGAAGAAAAATACATCATACTAATCCACCCCCCCCCTCTTAGTATAACCATAAATACAATAGTTGGTATCATAGTCGATTCCTTCATGAACAATATAACCACTTGAAGGAATATCATTGTGCACACATGGAAAAATAGGAAGGGTTATCCACAAATAGAGCCCCATTATTTGATGGATCAAATTATGCCTTCTAGAGCACAAGGATGAAAAACTATTTGATGGATCTCAGTTTTCACATTTGGGATGTAGTTAAGGATGGTTACAAAAATCCATCAACTCCACCTATAGATGCAACTCGAAAGAAGCTTAGTGAAAATAATGTTAAATTCATGAATATAATTCTGTGTGGATTCACACAATCTGAATTTGTCAAGGTCATCCATTGTGATTCGATGGAAGAGATGTGGGACAAGTTACATAATGTATATGATGCGGATGATAAGGTCAAAAAAGAAAAATTGCAAAGCCATAGACGACAATTTGAGAGTCTTAAAATGAAAGAAGAAGAGAATATTGCAACCTTTTTCCTTCATGTTGATAATATTGTCAATACCATCATAGGTCTAGGTGAAAAGGTCAAAGGGAAAATATAATTGTGCAAAAAGTACTCAAATCACCTCCTTTGATATTAAGTTCTCAGACATTTGTGATTGAGGAAATGAAGGATCTACATAATCTCAGAATCAATGAATTACATGGAATCCTTACTCCATAGAAATGAGGATTGAAAAATGAAAGGAAGAGAAATCATCAAAGACAAAAGCAACCTTCAAGGCATCAAAGAGACAAAGACCAAAGAGCACAAATCAAGTAACAGCTCATATAGTGACTCAAACTCAGAAGAATCCAACTTTGTTAGAAATCTAAAAAGAGGATAAGGAAACTACAAAGGTAAGATTCCTTTTAACTTTTTTAATTATGAAGAAGTAGAACACTTTGCTGCTAAATGCCCTTATGCTAAAAATATAATTAATGATGAAGAAGAAGACTTTAGCTCCAAAATATATAGGAATGAAAAGTTTGAAAAGAAAGGAAAGTTCAATAGACAAAAGATGAATCTATATACAAATGAATATGGTAGCTCCTCTAATGACAATGACAATGAAATAAAAGAGATTCTCTTCATGGCCCTAGAACTAAAGATTGGAATCCTAGAAAATTGAAACACAAAAGAAGACAATTCTTAGATTGATGGAGAAGTGCATATTGAAGGACAACTCATATGTTCTTTAAGTGGGATATAGAGACTAAGGAAAAATATATTTCTACAAAAGGAGAAACTGAAGAAGTAAAAAAAAGAATTACTCTCTACAAAATAAAGCTTTGATAAATATGAGAAAACTATCACTCGTCTAAATAATCAGGTAGAAGGGGTAAAGAAAAATGAAGATGTTTTGAGAGCTTGGCTAAAATAAAAGGAAGATGTTTGTTGAAATATAGAATCTAAATTTTTCAATCTAAGAAAGGAACTGGAGAAATCAAATACCTACATAAAATTTGTATAGATCTCTGCAACTCTAGAGGAAATCCTAAAACAACAAAAATAACCATTTGACAAGATTGGCCTAGGATATAGTGGGAAGAATGAAATTGTCAATGAAGTATCAAAATCCTCAAAATAGTTTAGTGAAGAAATGGTTAAGAGTTATGTTAATGGCCTCAAAGATCGTATCAATGCTAAAGGCAACAAGAATGGAAAATAGGATGTTCCACAGGAAACCGATCCTCCTTAGAAAGACAAAATAAAAAAGACCCCCCACCAAGATGGAATCATACAATTAAGGTAAAAAATATTTTTTTAATTTTATTGTTGTTCTTGCAATGGTTTTGGCCATAAAGATATAAATTGTAGAATAAATGCAAGATGTAATTAGATAAGGAACAACAATAGATATAGCCATGGTTTCTCAAGAAGATTTCACAACTCTTTTTCTTCTTTACTGAATGACAACATTATTTGTTATAATTGCAACAATTATGGACATGTATCAAGGTTCTATAGAAGTGGTTTAAAAAAAACAAGAATGCATAAATCCCAAAAACCATGGAGAGAAATTTTAACCAGGGGAATAAGAGAAATAAAAACGCATTCATATAGGATACACTACATGCACAAAATAAAAGGGATCAGTGGTTCATTGATAGTGGTTGCTCAAGCCACATGACAAGGGATAAAACAAATTTTATCACCTTGAAGAAGAACCAAGGTAATTTCACCTTTGGGGATAATGGTACTTCAAATATAGTTGGAAAAGGGACTCTAGTTAATCTTGATAATGGAAGAGCTAAGGTAGAAAATGTTCTGTGTGTTGAAGACTTGAAACACAATCTTCTCAGTGTAAGTGTGTGATCAAGGACATACTCTCACTTTTGACTCCCAAGAATGTGAGATCAGATAAGTAAAGTTAGGAAAACTAGTTGCCAAAGCAATCAGAACCCCAAACAACATGTATATTCTTGATGATATTAATGGAGAAAAATGTTTCATGGGGAAAAAATATGAAAGTTGGTTTTGGCATAAAAGAATGGGCCATATGTGTTAGTATATTTTAATACTCCATCCTTGTCCTAGCTAGCATTATTTAATTTTCCTAGTAGTTGATGATGTCATTTTCCCCGTAGTGGTATACAGATGTCATCCAGTATTCTTTTACCACCTTTTGAGGCATGCATGCATCATTTTAGGACCACTTTAGTTAGTTCCCTATTTTTTACGAACCTACTTAGTGCTCCATTTCATTTCATATGTGTTAGCTGACTCTTGTGGGGGTTAGAGCTCTAAATGCTCCTGATTGTGGCCTCATGCACCCTTTTCTCACTTTTTTGCATGGAAAATTCACTATTGCACCCTCGTTGGTCACTTAACTGATTGTGTCTTCAGTTAACTGAGTTTAGGATTAGTTTGGTTGAGTTTGAGTCTTCTAGAGAACTATAGTGGTGACAATTGAGGTTCGAATTATCCCATGTGATTTGAATTCTCTCCATTGTAACATTAGTTTTTACTATACTGATTATTGGATCATATGAGATTATTATGCTCCTATCTGATTTCTCATGCATGATTAATTGTGTGCTCATTTTTGCTGCAGTTTTCACTCTAATTCTTCTTTTATGCTCATTATTTCTCTGTGAGGTATACTCAGCTCTTAGATTTATTGTGATTTAGAATTTTACATGGTATAAGATCCATTGAGCGTATGTTGAGAAACTTATTTCATTAGTGCACCAGAAGCCTCTGGATTTCCACAACAAATCCTGGTGCCATTGCATTGAATTCATTAGAGAAATCCTTTCAAGTCTATCCAAGTGTGAAGGATCTAGAAAAATGTGCCTATTGTCCTGAAGTAGTGCTCAGTAGTATTCTATCTCCAAAAATTGAGAGTTTTTAGTAGGTTATTGAAATATTTTTGAGTTGTAGTAGTTTCACCTTGTATTCGCTCCAACAGTTCTCATGGACAATTAAAAATCTCCTTTGTCTCCGAGGATCTTGACACAACAAGTCACTGTATAGGGTAACAATAGGCGAGGATGTCGAACCCCAAGCAGTTGTGGAGAAGGCCAAGTATCTGAATAGATTGGATGAATCGTTCGGTTTCATGTGTATTCATATTTCCAGATATCTACTCTCCCACCTTGACAGATTAAAACATCCAAGAGAGTTATTGTTGAACTTAGAGACTCTCTTCGGCAAACAAGATGAGCTAAGGGGCCATATTCTAGAAAATGAGTTGAGCATTCTTCAACCGAGTAGTTTCAAGACCATTCAACAATTTGTTTCCAAATTCAAATCTATGGTCATGCAATGCAAGCAGTGTGGCATTGATAAGAAGGACGAACAGTTGGTTCTATCCATACTAAGAAAGCTAGGTCCTGATTTCTCCATCTTTGTCTCTAACTTCCATTTAGGGTGAATGTCAATTCCTCATTGGAATATGCCATCCTTAGATGTTTTCACTAAATCTCTCCTCCAAGAAAAATATAAATTGATCGAGATGGGATCCTTGAAGGCCTCCAAAAATCAAGCTCTAGTGGCTAGAGAAGAAAAAAGTGTGAATGGAAAGGGGGAAGCACAAGGGAAAGGAGAAGAGGTAATCTAAACCCAAGTGTAATATCTTGAATTTTGACTAACTATTTCTGATGTCATATACTGGGCTTAAAGACCCAACACATATGATTATTTTTTATTATTGGACATAAGCCCTATGTTGATTTTTTAGCATTAATTCAATATACTTTAGGATCTTTACTGAGAGAATAACATGTATAGCATATCAATCATAGCAATGCATAACAATCACATCAAGTAATTAGATGAGACAATAGACACACAAATTTTACTTATGGAAAACCATAAAGGTGAAAAACCCCAATAACTGATCATATCCAGTATCCAACATGATGCATATATAGAGCAGTAACCGGAGCATCATCCTAATGCTCATCATCCAGTGGTTACATCTGCATCCATGGAAGGATCCTCCTCTCATCATGCTGGGAATGGCTCCTGCAAATGTGCCCATCACTTCTTCCTTGAAGTGTCATCAATCTGAAGAACACCAAGCCTCTCTCTGAAGTACTCGAACTTCACTCTGGCTAGTGGCTTCGTCAGCACATCTCCAACCTGCTCATCCATCGCAACATACAGGAGATTCACTCCTCCTCTCTGCACCATATCCCTGATATAGTGATATTTGATCTCTATGTGCTTCAACTTGTCGTGGCACACCGGGTTCTCAGACAGCTTCACACAACTTTGGTTGTCACAAAACATACTAGTAGCCTCCAGCGGAAGATCAAATAACTCAGATAGTAGTTTCCGAAGCCATACTGCCTCACAACTAGCCGAACATGCTGCAACATACTCAGCCTATGCTGTACTCAGTGCTACACAGGATTGCTTCTTGCTAAACCAATAGATCACACCTGATCCCATACTGAAGCAGCACCGAGATGTGCTCTTCCTATCTGCAACACTACCTTCCCAGTCCGAATCAACATAACCCTGTAGGTTAAACTTTTGATTCGCATCATACTTAGGCCCATAATCAACTGTACCCTTCACGTACCTCAAAATATGCTTTAAAGAAACCAAGTGAACACCTCTGGGATCCATCAAGAACTGGCTCAATGTGTTCATTGCAAAGCAAATATCTGGTCTCATGTTCGTCAGGTACATCAAGGACCCAATCATATGATGATACACAGTGACATCAATTGGATCAGATGAAGCGTCACATAGAAGCTTTAGGTTCGATGCCATAGGTGTGGCCATGGCCTTGCATTCCATCATCCTGAACCTCTTTAGGATCTCTACTGCATACTTCCCTTGTCCAAGGAAGATCCCATCTGCAGTCTGCCACACCTCCATGCCTAGAAAATAGTGCATTATCCCCAAGTCCTTCATCTTGAACTCGGCAACAAGCTTCCTCTTCATGTTGGAAATCAATCTATCATCACCTGTAACAAACATGTCATCCACATACAATATTAGTATCACTGGACTGCCTTCGTCAACCTTGTAGTAAAGGTTGGAGTTTGATTTACTCTTGGTAAATCCTAAACTAGATAGAAAACTGCCCATCCTACCATACCAAGTCCTAGGTGCTTGCTTCAAGCCACACAAGGCTTTCTTCAACTGATACACGTATGACTCTCTATCATGTGTCTCAAAGCCAAGTGGCTGCTCCACATACACTTCCTCCTCGACTACACCATTCAAGAAAGCTGTCTTGACATTCATGTTGATAATATTGTCAATACCATCATAGGTCTAGGTGAAAAGGTCAAAGGGAAATATAATTGTGCAAAAAGTAATCAAATCACCTCCCTTGATATTAAGTTCTCAGACATTTGTGATTGAGGAAATGAAGGATCTACATAATCTCACAATCAATGAATTACATGGAATCCTTACTCCATAGAAATGAGGATTGAAAAATGAAAGGAAGAGAAATCATCAAAGACAAAAGCAACCTTCAAGGCATCAAAGAGACAAAGACCAAAGAGCACAAATCAAGTAACAGCTCATATAGTGACTCAAACTCAGAAGAATCCAACTTTGTTAGAAATCTAAAAAGAGGATAAGGGAACTACAAAGGTAAGATTCCTTTTACTTTTTTTAATTATGAAGAAGTAGAACACTTTGCTGCTAAATGCCCTTATGCTAAAAATATAATTAATGATGAAGAAGAAGACTTTAGCTCCAAAATCTATAGGAATGAAAAGTTTGAAAAGAAAGGAAATTTCAATAGACAAAAGATGAATCTATATACAAATGAATATGGTAGCTCCTCTAATGACAATGACAATGAAATAAAAGAGATTCTCTTCATGGCCCTAGAACTAAAGATTGGAATCCTAGAAAATTGAAACACAAAAGAAGACAATTCTTAGATTGATGGAGAAGTGCATATTGAAGGACAAATCATATGTTCTTTAAGTGGGATATAGAGACTAAGGAAAAATATATTTCTACAAAAGGAGAAACTGAAGAAGTAAAAAAAAGAATTACTCTGTACAAAATAAAGCTTTGATAAATATGAGAAAACTATCACTTGTCTAAATAATCAGGTAGAAGGGGTAAAGAAAAATGAAGATGTTTTGAGAGCTTGGCTAAAATAAAAGGAAGATGTTTGTTGAAATATAGAATCTAAATTTTTCAATCTAAGAAAGGAATTGGAGAAATCAAATACCTACATAAAATTTGTATAGATCTCTGCAACTCTAGAGGAAATCCTAAAACAACAAAAATAACCATTTGACAAGATTGGCCTAGGATATAGTGGGAAGAATGAAATTGTCAATGAAGTATCAAAATCCTCAAAATAGTTTAGTGAAGAAATGGTTAGGAGTTATGTTAATGGCCTCAAAGATCGTATCAATGCTAAAGGCAACAAGAATGGAAAATAGGATGTTCCACAGGAAACCGATCCTCCTCAGAAAGACAAAATAAAAAAGACCCCCCACCAAGATGGAATCATACAATTAAGGTAAAAAATATTTTTTTAATTTTATTGTTGTTCTTGCAATGGTTTTGGCCATAAAGATATAAATTGTAGAATAAATGCAAGATGTAATTAGATAAGGAACAACAATAGATATAGCCATGGTTTCTCAAGAAGATTTCACAACTCTTTTTCTTCTTTACTAAATTACAACATTATTTGTTATAATTGCAACAATTATGGACATGTATCAAGGTTCTATAGAAGTGGTTTAAAAAAAAACAAGAATGCATAAATCCCAAAAACCATGGAGAGAAATTTTAACCAGGGGAATAAGAGAAATAAAAACGTATTCATATAGGATACACTACATGCACAAAATAAAAGGGTTCAGTGGTTCATTGATAGTGGTTGCTCAAGCCACATGACAAGGGATAAAACAAATTTTATCACCTTGAAGAAGAACGAAGGTAATTTCACCTTTGGGGATAATGGCACTTCAAATATAGTTGGAAAAGGGACTCTAGTTAATCTTGATAATGGAAGAGCTAAGGTAGAAAATGTTCTGTGTGTTGAAGACTTGAAACACAATCTTCTCAGTGTAAGTGTGTGATCAAGGACATACTCTCACTTTTGACTCCCAAGAATGTGAGATCAGATAAGTAAAGTTAGGAAAACTAGTTGCCAAAGCAATCAGAACCCCAAACAACATGTATATTCTTGATGATATTAATGGAGAAAAATGTTTCATGGGGAAAAAATATGAAAGTTGGTTTTGGCATAAAAGAATGGGCCATATGTGTTAGGATATTTTAATACTCCATCCTTGTCCTGGCTAGCATTATTTAATTTTCCTAGTAGTTGATGATGTCATTTTCCTCGTAGTGGTATACAGATGTCATCCAGTATTCTTCTACCACCTTTTGAGGCATGCATGCATCATTTTAGGACCACTTTAGTCAGTTCCCTATTTTTTACAAACCTACTCAGTGCTCCATTTCATTTCATATGTGTTAGCTGACTCTTGTGGGGGTTAGAGCTCTAAATGCTCCTGATTGTGGCCTCATGCACCCTTTTCTAACTTTTTTGCATGGAAAATTCACTAATGCACCCTCGTTGGTCACTTAACTGATTATGTCTTCAGTTAACTAAGTTTAGGATTAGTTTGGTTGAGTTTGAGTCTTCTGGAGAACTCTAGTGGTGACAATTGAGGTTCGAATTATCCCGTGTGATTCGAATTCTCTCCATTGTAACATCAGTTTTTACTATACTGATTATTGGATCATATGAGATTATTATGCTCCTATCTGATTTCTCATGCATGATTAATTGTGTGCTCATTTTTGCTGCAGTTTTCACTCTAATTCTTCTTTTATGCTCATTATTTCTCTGTGAGGTATACTCAGCTCTTAGATTTATTGTGATTTAGAATTTTACATGGTATAAGATCCATTGAGCGTATGTTGAGAAACTTATTTCATTAGTGCACCAGAAGCCTCTGGATTTCCACAACAAATCCTGTTGCCATTGCATTGAATTCATTAGAGAAATCCTTTCAAGTCTATCCAAGTGTGAAGGATCTAGAAAAATGTGCCTATTGTCCTAAAGTAGTGCTCAGTAGTATTCTATCTCCAAAAATTGAGAGTTTTTAGTAGGTTATTGAAATATTTTTGAGTTGTAGTAGTTTCACCTTGTATTCGCTTCAACAGTTCTCATGGACAATTAAAAATATCCTTTGTCTCCTAGGATCTTGACACAACAAGTCACTGTACAGGGTAAAAATGGGAAAGGATGTCGAACCCCAAGCAGTTGTGGAGAAGGCCAAGTATCTGAATAGATTGGATGAATCATTCGGTTTCATGTGTATTCATATTTCCAGATATCTACTCTCCCACCTTGATAGATTAAAACATCCAAGAGAGTTATTGTTGAACTTAGAGACTCTCTTCAGCAAACAAGATGAGCTAAGGGGCCATATTCTAGAAAATGAGTTGAGCGTTCTTCAACCGAGCAGTTTCAAGACCATTCAACAATTCATTTCCAAATTCAAATCTATGGTCATGCAATGCAAGCAGTGTGGCATTGATAAGAAGGATGAACAGTTGGTTCTATCCATACTAAGAAAGCTATGTCCTGATTTCTCCATCTTTGTCTCTAACTTCCATTTAGGGTGAATGTCAATTCCTCATTGGAATATGCCATCCTTAGATGTTTTCACTAAATCTCTCCTCCAAGAAAAATATAAATTGATCGAGATGGGATCCTTGAAGGCCTCCAAAAATCAAGCTCTAGTGGCTAGAGAAGAAAAAATTGTGAATGGAAAGGGGGAAGCACAAGGGAAAGGAGAAGAGGTAATCTAAACCCAAGTGTAATATCTTGAATTTTGAGACTATTTCTGATGTCATATACTGGGCTTAAAGCCCCAACACATATGATTATTTTTTTTATTGGACATAAGCCCTATGTTGATTTTTTAGCATTAATTCAATATACTTTAGGATCTTTACTGAGAGAATAACATGTATAGCATATCAATCATAGCAATGCATAACAATCACATCAAGCAATTAGATGAGACAATAGACACACAGAGTTTACTTAGGGAAAACCATAAAGGTGAAAAACCCCAATAACTGATCATATCCAGCATCCAACATGATGCATATATAGAGCAGTATCCATGCATCCATGGAAGGATCCTCCTCTCATCATGCTGGGAATGGCTCCTGCAAATGTGCCCATCACTTCTTCCTTGAAGTGTCATCAATCTGAAGAACACCAAGCCTCTCTCTGAAGTACTCGAACTTCACTCTACCTAGTGGCTTCATCAGCACATCTCCAACCTGCTCATCCATCGCAACATACAGGAGATTCACTCCTCCTCTCTGCACCATATCCCTGATATAGTGATATTTGATCTCTATGTGCTTCAACCTGTCGTGGCACACCGGGTTCTCAGACAGCTTCACACAACTTTGGTTGTCACAAAACATACTAGTAGCCTCCAACGGAAGATCAAATAACTCAGACAGTAGTTTTCGGAGCCATACTGCCTCACAACTAGCCGAACATGCTGCAACATACTCATCCTCTGCTGTACTCGGTGCTACACAGGATTGCTTCTTGCTAAACCAATAGATCACACCTGATCCCATACTGAAGCAGCACCCAGATGTGCTCTTCCTATCTGCAACACTACCTGCCTAGTCCGAATCAACATAACCCTGTAGGTTAAACTTTTGATTCACATCATACTTGAGCCCATAATCAACTGTACCCTTCACATACCTCAAAATATGCTTTAAAGCAACCAAGTGAACACCTCTAGGATCCGTCAGGAACTGGCTCAATGTGTTCACTGCAAAGCAAATATCTGGTCTTGTGTTCGTCAGGTACATCAAGGACCCAATCATATGATGATACATAGTGACATCAACTGGATCAGATGAAGCATCACATAGAAGCTTCAGGTTCGATGCCATAGGTGTGGCCATGGCCTTGCATTCCATCATCCTGAACCTCTTTAGGATCTCTACTGCATACTTCCCTTGTCCAAGGAAGATCCCATCTGCAGTCTGCCACACCTCCATGCCTAGAAAATAGTGCATTATCCCCAAGTCCTTCATCTTGAACTCGGCAACAAGCTTCCTCTTCATGTTGGAAATCAATCTATCATCACCTGTAACAAACAGGTCATCCACATACAATATTAGCATCACTGGACTGCCTTCGTCAACCTTGTAGTAAAGGTTGGAGTCTGCTTTACTCTTGGTAAATCCCAAACTGGATAGAAACTGCCCATCCTACCATACCAAGTCCTAGGTGCTTGCTTCAAGCCACACAAGGCTTTCTTCAACTGATACACGTATGACTCTCTATCATGTGTCTCAAAGCCAAGTGGCTGCTCCACATACACTTCCTCCTCGACTACACCATTCAAGAAAGTTGTCTTGACATTCATTTGGTGTATCTTCCATTTCATCACTGCAGCTAGAGCAAGTACTGATCTAATGGAAGTGTAGCTGGTTACAAGAGAAAAAGTTTCTTCATAGTCTATTCCCTCTTTCTGGGAGAAGCCACGAGTTATAAATGGTTTTGTACTTTTCTATGATGCCATCTGCAGCATGCTTGATCTTGTAGATCCACTTGGAAGTCACAACAGACTTCCCTTCAGGTTTTGGGACTACACCCCAAACATCATTCTTCATGATCGACTAGTATTCCTCGACCATGGCATCCTTCCATTATTTCTTTTTTGTTGCCTCTTCATAACTGGAAGGTTCTTTGTTCATAATATCACAGAGTAAAGCAACATAGCTGGTATGTGGTCTAGTTCTCTTCTTTGCTCTGTGTTCTTCTGGAATGCCATATCTTTCTGCATCTTGGATGAGCTCTCTAGCCTATGCATGTTTTGTTAAATTTTGAGCATTAATTCACAATACTCTTGGATCTTTATTGAGAGAATAACATATACAGTATATCAATGCATAACAATCACAATAAGCATGACAAGCATCACAAGAATCAAAAGCATGAGAGACAAGAGACACAGAGTTTCCATTGGGAAAACCCTAAGGTGAAAAACCCCACAACTTCCTCAGAGATAGAGAGAGCAATGGCTCGACCAAAGTACAACCAAAATACACTTGAGATAGTCTCCTAGAGCAGATGATCCTCCTCCTCACTAGTGTGCCACTTTCTCGGTGAGAGAAGTGTGTCTTTCCGAATGATCCAAATAGAGATCTCCTTATCTCTATTTATACTTAACCTGTTTGCCCAATTACACTATGGGGCCGACTTGTCTATCTAGATACATCCACAATATAATATATATTTTAGGGCCAACCCCACACATGGTGGTCTAATAACCCATCGACAAGTACACACACGTGCGACACTTGTCAATCCACATGATGACACTTCCTTATAAAGGAATAACACATCTCTTATAAGGGTACAATAAATATATACGAAATACATTCTGAAGTTACATATACATCAACACTCCCTCTTAACTAGGAAGGTATTTCTCGACACAGTTCTGCTAGACAAGTTTTCTTCTCGGGATCATCGTCATCGATGCATCATCATCATCATCCTCACTGCTGCTGCTATCTCAACCAATCTCTGACTCTACTTGTCATAGGAAGTTCTACAGAGCCAGTCCTTTTTCATACTGGATGTAGGCCCACCACCTGCAGGTCTTCATCATCTGTGCGAACGGTCTGATAGAGGTGGCCTCTCAGGACTAATTTTATGTGTGGATGCAATACCAGAAAGAGTATCCCATGAACATTTATGTGCCTAAGCACGACCGACAAGATCTCCCAGGACTAATTACATGCATCTCCTCCACAATAGCTTTAAAGAGCATCCCAGGAACATTTATGTGTCGCAGCACGACCGACAAGATCTCTAAAGAGCATCCCAAGACTTATTACGAGCATACAGCTCAACCTCTCGGATCTCTAGGACTGATTACATGTGGATAGACAAAACCTTTAAAGAGCATCCGAGGAACATTTATGTGCCGCAACACGACTGTCAAGATCTCTAAAGAGCATCCCAGGACTAATTACGAGCACATAGCTCAACCTCTCGGATCTCCAGGACTGATTACATGTCTCCGTAGTAATACCTCATCCCAAGACTGATTACGAGCACACAGCTCAACCTATCGGATATCTGAGGACTGATTACATACTACATAGCAATACCAGAAAGAGTACCCCAGGAACATTTATGTGCCGCAGCACAACCGGCAAGATCTCCCAGGACTGATTACATGCTATTTGCACAACCTACCACATATCATCTCTGACCTCCAAGTATCAACCTGATAATCATGATCCAACGGATCATCATCGCACGAGGCATCATCCTGATGCCCATGATCATACTGATCATCATCACTATACCATCCTGATACATATCATCTGGAGCAACACCCTGAAGCTCATCATCATGATCATCCTGATCATACAATGCATCCACATGATGCACACCAAGTATCTACCTGATACATATCATCATACATGATCCACCTGATCATACAGTGTATCCACCTGATACAAATACAAATACATGATACATATCAACATACATGATCTACCTGATCATACAATGTATCCACCTGATATAGATACATGGTCCAAGCATCCAACATGATGCATATACAAATACATACAAATGATCCAATCGATCATATCCAGCATCCAACATGATGCGTACATACATATAAATATAAATGATCCAACTGATCATATCCAGCATCAACACGATGCGTACATACATACAAATATAAATGATCCAACTGATCATATCCAGCATCCAATATGATGCATATACAGAGCAGTAACTAGAGCATCGTCCTGATACTCATCATCCAACGCTTACATCCACAGCCATGTGAAGGATCTTCCTTCCAACATGCTTGGAATGGCTTTAGCAAATGTGTCCATCACTTCTTCCTTGAAGTGTCATCGATCTGAAGAACACCAAGCCTCTCCCTGAAGTACTCGAACTTCACCCTGGCTAGTGGCTTCGTCAGCACATCTGCAATCTGCTCATCCATCGCAACATACAGGAGCTTCATGGCTCCTCTCTGCACCATATTTCTGATATAGTGATATTTGATCTCTATGTGTTTCGACCTGTCATGAAACACTGGGTTCTCAGACAGCTTCACACAACTCTGGTTATCACAGAATATACCAGTAGCATCCAATGGGAGATCAAATAACTCAGACAGTAGCTTCCGTAGCCATACTACCTCACAACTAGCTGAACAGGCTGCAACATACTCTGCCTCAGCTGTACTCAGTGCTACGCAGGACTGCTTCCTGCTGAACCAAGAGATCACACCTGATCCCATACTGAAGCAGCACCCAGATGTGCTCTTCCTATCAGCAGCACTGCTTGCCCAATCTGAATCAACATAACCCTGCAGGTTAAACTTTTGGTTCGCTTCATACTTGAGCCCATAATGCACTGTACCTTTCAGGTACCTCAGGACATGCTTTACAACAACCAGGTGAACACTCCTCGGATCCATCAGGAACTGGCTCAATGTGTTCACTGCAAAGTAAATATCTGGTCTCATGTTCGTTAGGTACATCAAGGACCCAATCATCTGACGATACATAGAGACATCAACCGGCTCAGATGAAGCATCACATAGAAGCTTTAGATTTGATGCCATGAGTGTGGCCATGGCCTTGCAATCCATCATCCCAAATCTCTTCAGGATATCTATTGTGTACTTCCCTTAACCAAGGAAGATCCCACCTGAATTCTGCCACACCTCCATACCTAGGAAACAATGCATCATTCCCAAATCTTTCATATCGAACTCAGCAGCAAGCTTCGTCTTAGTATCTGCAATCAATCTGTCATCTCCTGTTACAAATAATTCATCCACGTATAGAAGTAGAATCACAGGATTCCCTTCCTCAACCTTGTCGTAAAGGTTGGAATCCGCTTTACTCTAGGTAAAGCCCAAACTAGATAGAAAGTTGTCTATCCTACCAAGTTCTACACACATATATGACTACACCATTCAAGACAGTTGTCTTGAAATCCATCTGGTGTATCTTCTATTTCATCACTTTTATATTTCTCTATGCAACCATTTGCAACATGCTTGATCTGATAGTTCCATTTGGAAGTCACAACATACTTCCCTTCAGCTCTTGGGACCGCATCCCAAACATCGTTCTTCATGATCAATGGATCATGGCATTCTTCCCGAATCCTGGGAACTTCAATATCTTCAATAGATAATTTTGTTGCTTGAACAAATGTTGTAATCCTTCTTTTGCAGGTGAAGGTATACGGTCTTTCCTACAAAACAAGTTAAATTGCATGATTAGAAATATCTCATAATTTTTAGAACAAATTCTTTCACATAAAGAAATATGTCATACAGTCATGCAATTGTTTAAGCCAATGCTTCTAGACAACATTTATCCATGTTCCATAACTTTCTAGATGCCTTCCAGTCTCTACCAGAACATTGTTAAGAGTTTGCACTACTCTCAACATGTCAGCAAAGAGGTTTCATTCTAGATAAGTAGCAATGGAATGTTGTACAGTGCCATAGGCCACTTACTGAACACATGCATATTAGTAGTATACTGTTCATTAATGCAATCATTCAAATATGCACAGTACATATCCTAAGTCTAGGAACATGAGCATATACATCATTGAACAATTTTATTTAAACAAACAAATATGCAATAAATGATAATTAAAATACTTATCTTGTTTGTTTGTTGGGTGGACTTCCTCTGAGTCTTTGCTTCCTTACAGGAGCTGCTGGAGTCCTAATCTAAAGTAGCTTCTTCTACACCTTTCCGTTGTGGAATGTAGAGAGATGGTCAACTCCCTCTATACTCTCTCTTGATCTTTGCTTCCTAGATTACTTGTTCTTGAACTTATATTCATTCTCAATCCCTATGCATGCTTGTTAGTATCATCATTGAGTTATCCTCGAGGTCTCATACATAATCAAACATTCATTAGTATAATCTTAATATTATCAAAACACAATAATCTCAAGCATGTATAGTCATGAACATTTCAAACAAAAATAATAAGCATTAGCATTCAAGGTTTATATAGGACTCTTATGGTTAGTCATAACATGTTTAAACCTGTGATTACTCAAACCTATGACTCTTCTGGTTAGTCATAACATTAAATAATGTAAGACACGTAATATGCATATACCCATGATTATTCAAACCTATGACTTCATGAATAAACATCATCAATCATGTCATGCATACTTATATAAAAGATCCTATGATATAAGAAACACATACCTGGTCACCATATTTGCTAGTTATGTCTAGCAATGTGTTCTTGTTTTCTTCAATGACCTGCATAATTCATTAGTTAACTTTTGCAAAATCAAATTATACATACCTCTATGTGATCCATGAATATGGATGAATCTTTGTCTTTATGTCACCATGGCATGTTCAGGTTGTCCTTTCAATTTATACAAACCTCCCTCTTGCTCTCCAATCACCACTGCATCATCTATGGTCTTTCCCTTTGGCCACATTAGGACTTGGCCATCCACAAATGCAACCCTCATACCTTTTGCATCCAATGCAGAGATGGAGAGTAAGTTCTTCTTGAGCCTAGGTACATAAAGGACTTCTTTCATCTTCAAATATTTTCCAGAATCTAGGTTGTAGGAGGCTTCACCACTTCCTTTGATGGGATATTGATAATCATCCCCAAGTTTCACTTTATGGGGTGATTCATGTTCAGACAGATTTACAAAGGATTTTTAAACCCAATCATGTGTTTGGAAGCCCCACTATCAATTAACCAATCATTACAACCATGGGAGATAGTACCTGTGAGAGTAGAGATTAGAACATACTCTTCTTCACTTGATGAGTCATCATCACTTTCTGCCCTAGCCTTCTTCTTTGGAGGTTCATCATCTTCGGCAGCATGAGCATGGCACCTTCTTTTGTTACCCTTCTTCTTCTTGCTAGAGTTGTTGTTGTTGTGGTTGTCCCTTTTGTTCTTGGGACATTCTGAAGCAAAGTGACCCTTCTCATTACAAGTGAAACACCTTAGATCTTTCTTGTCTTTGTGAAATGATGAGAAGATTGCTTCTTGTGATGGGATGTCTCCCTCTTGAACTTGCCCTTCTTAGTGTGAGTTGTGAGAGCTTGATCTTCATTTCCCATCTTCTCTTCTCTTGCCACAAGCCTTGCTTCTTCTTGAGAACATTCCTCCCACAATCTGCTGAAGGAGATTAATTTCTTTCTGGCACAGATCCCCTGGATAAAAGAGTCCCATGACCTAGGTAGGCCATTCAAAGTAGTCATAACAATTTCACCACTCTCCACCATTTCATCTACGGCTTCAAGTTGTTCCTTGATCTGAGAGATCTTGGAGAAATAGGATTGAATGGTTTCTCCATTCGACATCTTGACCTCTTTCAATTGATTCCATAGGGTCATCTTTCGATTTATGTTCTTTCCTTCAAATAGCTTGGTCAAAGAGTCAAACATAGCCTTCGGTGTCTTTAGAGAAGACACATGGGGTATGAGATGGTCTTTGATAGAATCAACAATCATTCTCTTTGCCTTGACCAAGTTCTTCTTATGCAATACCTTAGCCTCTTCATCCTCTGGGATAGGGATGTCTTCTTTTATATATGAGTCCAACTCATTCTCTTCCAGCATTTACCCAATCCTATAATTCCAAGCTCAGAAGTTATCATCCCCTTCAAGCTTATCCTCAAGCTTGGTGTGGTGAGACATCTTAAAGAGTACTTCAAATGGAAATAGAAAAGATTTAGGTCTTACCACTTGAAATGCTGAAAACTAGATCTCATCCCGGATTAGGGTTTGTCGAAAAAACCCTAAAAATTCAAAATGTGAATTTCAACTTTCTGAAAGGATAGAAAGATGCGCCTTGATGAGCTGATCAGCCTGGTGTATTCAAAATTTGAGATCAGGAAAGCTTTACCCTTCAGATTTTCCTTTTTTTCCTGCTGGGTTCACTTGGGAGAGCCCTGAATTAGGGTTTGAGTTTCCCAGAGATCTACACAGCCAAAATCTCGATCCAAAGCTCTAAACTTCAATTTTTTCAAGGAGCTTCCAGCTATGTCTTCAGATTTTAGAAATTCCTATTTTTGTGGAAACCCTAATGTTTAGGGCCAAATATGAAAATGCTCAAAATTGAATTTTGATTGGACAGATAGATTCTTCTTGATGAGTAGAGTCAATCTACTATACTGCTTTTCCAAAAACTGCGGAGAGAAACCCAATAAATAAGAAACTCAAGTTTCCATCACTGCAAAATGTCTTCTTCTCAGGTTAGCTATGATACCATGTTAAATTTTGAGCATTAATTCACAATACTCTTGGATCTTTACTGAGAGAATAACATATACAGTATATCAATGCATAACAATTACAATAATCATGACAAGCATCACAAGAATCAAAAGTATGAGAGACAAGAGACACAGAGTTTCCGTGGGGAAAACCCTATGGTGAAAAACCCCACAACTTCCTCAGAGATAGAGAGAGCAATGGCTCAACCAAAGTACAACCAAAATACACTTGATATAGTCTCAAAGAGCAGATGATCCTCCTCCTCACTAGTGCGCCACTTTCTGAGTGAGAGAAGTGTGTCTTTCCGAATGATCCAAATAGAGATCTCCCGATCTCTATTTATACTTAACCTGTTTGCCCAATTACACTATGGGGCTGACTTGTCTATCTAGATACATCCACAATATAATATATATTTAAGGGCTGACCCCACACATGGTGGTCTAATAACCCATCGGCAAGTACACACACTTGCAACACTTGTCAATCCACATGACGACACTTCCTTATAGAGGAATAACACATCTCTTATAAGGGTACAATAAATATATATGAAATACATAGATGAAATAAATTCCGAAGTTACATATACATCAACATGTTTCCTCTCATGAGAGTTATTCTTATGAGGTGGATCTACAGGTATTTGTGGATCTTCAACTTCACGATCTGCTTCTGGAATTGATTCAGTCATGGTGATGTCTTGAAATCTGGTTTCCTTTGGTTCTTCATGATCTTCAACAGGTGTCTTCCTTGATTTGATGAAGGTTGAGTTTTCATCAAATGTTACATCCCTGCTGACATCAATCTTCTTGAACCCTGGAAAGTATATTCTGTAAGCCTTCGAGATTTCATTGTACCCCACAAAGATGACCTTATTTCCTGAAGGATCTAGCTTTCTTGTCTTTTTCTTTGGAACATAAGTGTATACTGGACAACCAAATATTCTGAGATGGCTGACTTTAGGTTTCTTACCAGAGAATACCTCTTCTGATGTTTTGTTGTCCAATATCTTGTGAGGTGTTCTGTGTTGGTTGTGGAGCCAGATCTTCCAGTCTCATAGATGATATTGGCTCAGCCGTGCACCATGGAGGACTGTACACCCATTCTACATTTTTAGGGGTTCAGGGCTGTTTTCGCCAGTTGTTTTGCGGGCCCATGTTTTTTGGGTATCCCGTGGTATTTTCCCATTGTATTTCCCATATAAAAGAAAGACATTGTAATACGGCTAGTGTAAGATGTATTAGGTTTTATGCATTGTAAAGATCTCTAAGATCTGAGAAGAGAGACTGTGAGATAGTGAAGAGGAAGTGCAATGGCTGTGCTGCAGGTTGTGTCCCTTCACTTTGCTGGACGGAATAATAATAAGGACTGACAACTTTAGTGTGGACGTAGCCCAAGTTGCGGTGAACCACGATATATATGTGTCTCTCTTGTAATGTGTGTGTGATTATATTTGCATTTTTGTTTATTGTTATTGCTCTGCGATATTGTTTTTCTAACAATTGGTATTAGAGCCAAAGGTCTATTTGGCAGATAAACCGATAGGAAGCTAGGGTTGCTAGTTTGAGTGGGAGCAATGGTGAAAGAAGGAAAGTTTAAGGTCGAGAAGTTTAATGGCCAAAACTTCCAGTTATCACTAGTACATGTGGACATTTTTCCCACGAAAAATCATTACTATTGCCACACTTTTCCATTGCTATAGCGACAAACAAGACTCTTTGTTTTCATGGCACTAATTTCGTCTCTGTAGCAACACTTTCGAACGTTCATGGCTATAGCCACAAAAGTTCGTGGCTACAACGTTCATGGCTATAGCGACGGATGTTTATATTTAAAAAAAAATAAATGAAGCGATCTACGTCTCTCTCGCCATGAACGTTCATGGCTATAGCACCGAAAGTTCGTGGTTATAGCGACGGTTGTTCATATTTAAAAGAAATAAGTGAACCGATCTCCGTCTCTCTAGAACCGAATGTTCGTGGCTATAGCACCGAAAGTGCGTGGCTATAGCACCGAAATAGCGTGGCTATAGCAACGGAGGATCATATTGAAAAGAAATAAGTGAAACGATCTTCGTCTCTCTAGCAACGAAAGTTCGTGGCCATAGCAATGAACGTTCGTGGCTATAGCACCAAAATTTTGTGGCTATAGAGATGGATTCACATATTTTAAAAAAATATGTCTGTCATTATAGAAACGACAAGCCACGACAAGTTTTGACGAACTTGCTATACGAGCGACGAAAATTTTCGTCGCTAGTATAGCAAGTTCGTCGAAACTTGCTAGCGCTTGTCATCTCTATAGCGATGGACATATCTATTTTTTTTTAAAAAAGAATAAATAAATTTGGAGGTGATTGCATACAACAACAGAAGTCAATTATCTCTCTCTGAGAAAGTTGCGGGGTTTTTCACCTTCTTGGTTTTCCCCGGTGAAACTCTGTGTCTCTTGTGTGCTTGCATTATTGTGTCTATGATTGATATGCTGTAGATATGTTGTACATGTTATTCTCTCAGTTAAGATCCTAGATCAGATTGAAATTCTGAAAAACTAACATAATATTTTATGTTTTTCAAAACCATTGCTTTCTGTAGTGACCAGTGTGGATCTTTACAAGTTAGCTACTTTATTAAGTAACCTAGTTCTTCTAGGCATTCCCTAATTTGTTGATTGAGATTCCAAAGAGTAATCCAAAGCATCTTTGTTTTTCTGTAATCCTGTTTCTTAATCTTTATAACCGTTTCTTATTCTTTATATCCATTTTTCTCTAATATAGAGCTAGTCCTGTTTATTACCCTTTATATCCATTTTTATATAATATGAACTAGTGAGAAAAATGATTCAAAGCATGGAAACAACAAAAGTATAGTAACTACTTCCAATCTATCATGGATGTAGAAGGGTTGAGTATAGTAACTACTTCCAATAAAGTCATGGTTATGTAAATAACTGATGGAACAAAGGAGTTGGAAGATTTAAACTTTCAAGTATTTAGACTTGTAACAAATGTAAAGCCGAGAAATAAAACATTCTGCACAAGTATTTAAAAAAATAAAAATTAACTGAGACATAATATAGAAAAGATGAAAAACAACTTGAATATTCTCCATATTCCTGACAAGTTTCATTCTCACTTAAACTGGCCATTCATAACCCAAAAAACTTGCTTGATTACAAAATAGATTGCACTCGTGACCAACTCACTATATTTGCAATCCATACGACAAAACATGGATCAAAGGAATATAAAATAATATTAGCACATCTTACTGACATTTTGGCTAAATTCCATGAGCATTATCCCCTTTAACTGTTGCAAAAATAAAAAATATTACTTTTGAACATTCACATCAGGACTGGAGGAAAACATTGGGGCTTTTGTCTGCTTAAAGAACTCTTTTGCATGGCGTGCCACATCAGCCTCCAAAATAGCCTCCAAAACAACATCAGAGCTTGTTAATTCTGCAATGAAGGAGCAGTAGTCAACTTAGATGGCATACTGGATGACAACCAAATCTGGTCTGTTGGACCACAGTGCTCAAACACGATGATATTAAAATTCAATTTATAATCTAAGTCGTTTAAGAAGAAAGAAGAATTTCTACGGATAGATAATTTCAGATTGTCAATTTAAGCTATTAATACCTTTGCACTTGGGAAAAATCCCTGCACTTTCTGCAGAGACAGGCAGAACTATAGTCTAACCAGCTTTTGGAAAACTTTCAAGGCTCTCCTGTTGCTTAGAATATTGAGCGTTGTCTGAGACTCCGAAATATGTATCCTTCACACTTGGGGATTTTGCTAGACATGCATAAGCTGCTGCTTGGCATTGTAATTGGACAAAACTTGGGGCCTCTGTATTTAAGACCTGCAATAATTGCATTAGTAAATTATAAATGAAACTACTACCAAAAGGAAATATATCATGCATATGAGTCTATGACTGTTCAATACTATATTTTTAATAAATATTATTTTCAAACTATCATTTTTTCTAGCAACCAACCCTGGAGATGCTTTCCATATTCTTCTAAATCCCATCTATTTCTCTGTGAGTATGATCCAAAGTTGAACCTAAAATTCAATCAACAGTTCCAACCAATGAATGGCAAAAGTCAATGCCGAATAAGTTTATGCCAGGATTCTAAACATTAATGTGTGACTCAAACATTAAGTTTTTATTTTGTAAATATAAGACTTGATAGCATTTTCATAGCATCTGAATTTACACTGTCAATTCAAAGAAACATCAGCCCTAGGGTACTATGTTCCAATAACGAAGGTTCAGATATTTACAAGATCTGGATGCCTATTGTGTTTTCTGAAGTACTATTAAAAAGAGCATATAACTTCTCCCAGTGGACTTCTGGTTATCAGGTTCAAAATGTTTGTAAGCCTTTTTTTGCACAAGTATTAAAAATCTATTCATTGCACATCTCAAAACTTATGCTAGCTCTTGGAGCTGCATTTTCTATAAAAAATAGCGAAGCTACCGTTAAGAAGAATTTTAAAATAAGGAAGAAGACTTTACCTCAGGTCCAGACAATACAGGCATCACATTATCTACAATTATTTCTTTATCATATTATAACTTTCGCCAGGATAAGAGCTAGCATGTATATTTAACTCTGAAACATATAATTCATAGCGCTTACCTTTTTGTATCTATTAGGTTCAAGAGCCAGAGGGAGGCTTTGCAGAGTTGGTTCGAATTTGGGGCTACTAGCATGCTCTCAACAATTGAACAAAAGATAAAATGGAGATGAAGTAAACGAGGGTAACCAACATATGTTAAAAACCAATGTCGCTTTACCATAAAAGAAAACTGAAGAAACTTCCTACAGCAACTGGATCTGAAGAAAAAAAGAATAAGTAGAGGACAGTCAAGATAATTCTAAGCTGCAATAAGATTCACAGGCAGCTCAAAAACACATCAGAACACTCGTGCTGTAAGGTAAGAAAGGTGTAGAAAACCTCAAGGTCACTACAGCAAAAAGAAAAATACTATATGATGATTATCATAGTCACACAACTCGGACCTGGCAATAGGTTGGCGATGCAGCAAATCCCAGCTGATTAAAAAATCACGGCACATAAACTCATCAAATCTGGGCAGCACTCGAATAGTGAAACATTCAGCAAAATTTGGCAATAACATGCTAAGTTTGACCAAAATGAGGTGAATGTTGACCAAAGTCAAATTAGCTCACCAAGTTGGTCTCACTTAGTACTTGTAGGCAAGTCCTTTTCCAAATTATATTTCTCGATAGTTATCCCAAAGACCAATGCACTATGTAAAGATAAAAGATGTGAAATAGATTCTTTGCTTTCATGACTTGAACATGTACCCATAAAATATTATGAGACTTGAAGACTCAGTCTTCGCAGAACCTAGATGAATAATTAGACTACTCCCACTATATGGTAATGGTCAACTCCATATACAATGATCAAACAATAGAATGGACCATGTTTTGATTGAACAATGGTGATTCCTCAATCAGAAGATCTCTATGCACAAAGTGATCATTTATTTAATACAGAGAATATATCTGCCATATTAAGAAATGCATAACTATATAAAGAGATAATCATTACAATAAAATGAAGGATGTATAAATATTGTAATAGAACTTCTTAGTTAAAACTTAATACCTATGACTCAGTCGCATCCTTTATAATAGTACAATGGTTGTTATTATTTGTTAATTAATATATTGACTTAGGACTACATAGATACATCACATGTCTTCCACTCTTGAGTTGTGCCAAGCTAGAAGCATAATTTGAAAAGGATTATGTCCTCTTGACAATAATATATCATATATGACATTCTTTATGTAGTAAAGGTTGTCATCTTATAGATACTTTTCAAATTATCCACAACTGGAGAAAGTTCCTCTCACCATGGACAAAGTGCCATACATTTGACATTGATCAGGAATACAGATTCATGAAGTTCCTTTTATTGACCACAAAATTCTCTACTCAAACTTGTCATCAAATTATCAAAACGGGAATTTATTGTTAGATGTTTTGATTTACTGTTAATCAATCTTCAAATGTTTTGAGTTCTTGTTGATTATTTGACAAGGTGAAAAATATCAAAGAATTTCCCACACAGGTCAAGGATTAAATGCACATGATTGAGTACTTGAGTTGATATATGCCATCTACAGGTGGTGTGATCGTAAACACATAAGTCATAACTACCCCTAGATCTTGAGTCTAACAATCACAAATAATAATATGAGCCTTGAGGAATTGTTTTCAAACTGAACCACTAAATTTAAAAGGCATCCAAACTGGAACTAAACTGAGGACTAAATTCAAGGAGCATTAATGAGAAATATGGATGAGATTATCTGCATGGCATCTTTATTCCATAATAAGGTGGAGCTGGAGCAGAACACGATTCTAATGAGAGAGGTCACTATGGGGGAATATAGATAAGACACCAACTAAAAGATCTGCCAAAAAAAAAAAACTCTAATTAGCACTCTTGATGAGTGATGCAACTCATAAAAAAATTATCTCATTGTAATTTTCTTCATTGTGCAAATATTTTGGGCAAATACATCTTCTAACAATGATGAGAATTATGTATTATTGCAACTTTCCCTAGTTGTATGATAATTGAATACTTAAACCAATTCAACACCTTGTTTCTGGTTTTTATTTGAACCCTGCAAATTGTTAAAATTTAGTGTTTGGTTATCTCTGTTGAAGTTCGTGGCAGGTAACCAGAGTTCAACACCCTTAGAATTTTCCTTTACAAGAATATACATAACCTAGGTCTTCGGAAAATCCAAGTCTATTTATCCCTTTTCCTAAATATCATCATTTCATATGACCTTATTGTGGGAGTTGGAAACTTGTGATGGCATGTTTGCATGACTTGTGTCTATCCTAAGAATATTTTACAAGTTGGAACCCTTGCTAAGAATTGCAATCTTCAACACTAAAAAGATATCAAAGACCCTATTCGGCTCTCACCTTCTCATTTTGTTGTTGATGGGAATAAGAGCCATTTGCATGATTTTGTGGATGTCCTAGCAGCCCGAAACCAATTTAAATATTCACTTGGTTTTGTGACAATTTGCAAAGGAACTCTAGCATTAGCAACAATTTCAAAAGATTATACTTGTTCTTTCTTCTTGCAGCAGAATAGTTCCCCTTTTTGAAGGTGTTGGTAGTAAATGCTTTAAGCTGTGTACTCTATGATTTATGGCAGCTCTTAAGTGGACTGTCAACCAACCCAGAATTCATTAGTAATACCATTCATTTGAAAGCAAACAACAATCTAATCCATTTCCGACTAAGCTCTTAGGTTTGGGAAATTCATACTCTGTTTTGCACCCTGAAAGAGATCTAATATACCTTTCCTTTTAAATTATGAGTCTTGTTTTAAATCTGATCTTATTGGAATATAGATCATGTGCCCAACTCACTTTGATTGTCGTTTTGGGAACAAAGTATTGGTCTACTTTTGCATATGATATCAACCTATTTATTAAAAGTATACTATGTTTTGTACCTTGGATAAAACCGCCAATCTATAGGCCTATACTTCTATCCATACACTTCATATATGAAATGTCTTCTCTATTTTGCAAATCTAGTTATGCTAACTTGCTAAGAGGTTAACAACATTCAATATTATTATTATCTAAAATAGTGACTTAATACTTGCATCATAACTTCATTTCCTTTGAGATATACTGCTCTGTTTCATTTTGAGCAAGGAGAAATCCTCACACACTAACCTACAGAATTTTAATACCGTTGGTTTGTCTTGGAAAGCATTCATACATCGTAGTTCAACTTATGCAACATTAAAAGGTCTAAACTCATCATAGAATCTTGCAAATAGGGGTCTAATGTTGTATTGCAATTTCATCTCACTGGCAACCTTATGCTTTGTTTTGAACCTCTGAAACAAGTCATCCTATAATTTTGAATCTTTGTTTTGTTGACTTGTGAATACTTCATTCATTTTAAGTGCTTTTGGTCATGACTTTAGCTTGCAAATTGAAGGTAATAAGGACTGCTTTCAATGTTGGGCCAATCTAAAGTTTGTACCTATGCTTCAAGTTACATTGATAGAATGGTAACCCAAATAAGTTCAGCACAATCCACTCATATTAACCTTTGTTCCATAGATATAACACCATATGTTATTAAGTGTGCAAAATGCCACAACTTCCAACAAGCCTATAAAAAAAAAAAACATTTTCAGCTCCACCTTAAAAAATGACACAAAATGTGTCACTATATTAATGTATTTAGTGACTGCATCCAAGGTTCATGCACATATTTACTAGATGGAATATTCTATAAAAGATTCAACACTCAGTCATTCTTACTTATTTAATTTCATCCATTTCTAGGATAAAGTAAAAGGAATCAATAATAGTTTTTGTGCTTGCTTGGATTGTATTATATATAAAAATGAGGAAAAGAAAGAACATTGTAGAGAATGGATAAGTTTTAGGTACCTGTATGGAAGCAATCCAAGGCATCCAACGGTTCACAACTTCCCTATCAGACCACAAGTCCCAGGCCATAGACAAAGGGACATCAACTTCCAATTGAGCCCTGCACTATCATTTATTAGCTATCCATAGTCAAATTAAGATCACAAATTAATTATCCTTTATCATCTACTATTTAAAGCTTCCAAACAAGCCCAAGAATAAATATGACACAAGAGTATTGTTAGAAACTTAGAAATATCCATATCTTTTTCCAATTTATAGGTCACAAAATCAGTTGAATCCACTTGCCAGTAGGAAGTGGCCAGTAGCCTTTCCACAAATGGACTGGTAGTAACCATGGTCACTCTGGTGAAATCAACTAATGTTTTTAATTTAGAATAGAAATGGGGATCCTATTATGAACTCTGTGTATTTCCTAGCGTTTCATGATGTATTAACATAAGAGATATGACTTTCATGCTTTAAGTATCAAGTTTTGTACTCAAGATATATTGAAATTCTTCCTATCTTTCATGGAATTTTTATGGCAATGATAAAAAATCATTCATTGTACAACTCGACCATTCAACCTCCCTGCCACAAATGATACATCACAAGTGTAGGAATTAATTGGCTACAATTAACATTAATTTCAATTAGCAAAACAAATCCATCTTTAGTTACAAAACATCCTTAAATTGTAGGATCCTATCCTATAGAGTGTACTTTACTTTCACTCATTCTAATAGAGTTGTTTATGAAACAAATCGCCTGCTTATTCCTTTCGACTAAATGAAACAATTACATTCAATATTCCATAGTTGGACTATAATAGTACAACCATGAAATAACATGTCTATTGGTTCCGAATCTTAGATTCCCTTTGGTATCTGTGGCAGATAAATAGCATTGAAAGGGTCACTAACACATTTTTAATAGATATCACAAATACAGTATGATGTTAGGTTTGTGTCCATGTTTTCTTGATTCTAATTTGGGGGCTTCTAGAGGAGGAAAAGCATTCTTGCCAAGTTTCATTCTTTAAGAGGAAAGATATTTAGTCCCAAAAAGGGCTTTTACAATGTGATTATGCAATTATGTGTTCCTGAGCACATAACTTTATCTTGTAACAAATTATGACGTTAAGTGTCATTAGTGTGGATGCTTAGTATTTGTTGCACACTTGGTGTACCAATATGTACCTAACTTGTCAAAAAGTGTGTTTCCTTCCATGTATAGGAGGCCCCTTGCAACAAGAGTGGAGTTAGAGTACACAGAGGGTACATTGCTTCTATGTGTAGATATGTTCGGACATTGAACAAATACTTATGTGCTCATGAGTATGAATATTGTATGAGGAAAATATGAATTCACATACACACACACTCCTTAGCTAACAGTGTTCTCGTATTCCCAAACAATGTAACTTGGTTTGAGAAATTATGTTGAACATTTGGAACCATTGCTGGGAACATTGTAAATTAATATTATGACTACAAAAACTGTGTTTCAACTCAAAATGTTTCTGAAGATCCAGGTCTCTAATTCTCCCCATCTTCCATTTTCTTCTTGGACCCATCATAATAAGAACATAAAACAATTTTTTTGCTGCATTGGATTATAAGGTTGTTGGCACTAATTTTGGGTTTTGGTTACCTTGGTCTATCATGTAATTTTCATCTGGGAATTGTTGATTCATGCCTTGCTAGTGTTAAATTTTTCATGTCTATTGTTTTTTTTGTTAGTTTAGATTGTTTCAGTAAAGTATAGCCAGAATGTAGCCTATATTAAAATAGTACAAAGAGAAATGAGACAGAAACCTTAGCTCTCCATATATATTAAGTTATTAAATGAATTGCCACAATTAGGGCATACAAGTACAAGACAAAAAATATGTGTACATCCCAAGAGACTTTTGAATTTACTAATTTTGTCGTGATTCCTCCATGCTAGAAACCTTAGCTCTCCATATATATTAAGTTATTAACTGAATTGCCACAATTAGGGCATACAAGTACAAGAGAAAAAATATGTATACATCCCAAGAGACTTTTTGAATTTACTAATTTTGTCGTGATTCCTCCATGCTAGGTGTGCTCTTCCTTATCTAGTTGACATAATCCCTTGCACAACCGATGACAACTTATCTTTCATCTTCTTACATATTATTTTACACCTCATGCCACCTCACTCCACATAATTGATTCTTATACATGTCACTCTTCATATGTTAATACCTTAGGGCTTAATAATGACACCATATAGATTCCATCATGGAGACAGTGGGGCGCATTAATTTACCTAGGACCCAAAAAAACCCTTGGCCACACAACTTAATCCCAAGTGAACATTAAATTACAATACTTCAATATATTTAACCATTGTTACTAGGTTTTGCCGAATTGGCCAAAAAACTTCAACAATTTGGGAATAACTTGGTTTGGCTCAATTATTTTCTTTAAATCAGTTTCCTTTCAATCTAAATTACTTAGATTTTCTAGGAAGCATCGTGGTATGTTGGGGGCATAGTTTTCACCAGAATCAGATAGGGCATTGGGTGATGTTACATTTGTAGATGGAGATACCATTTTTCATATTAGGATATGTTCTCCCTAGAGCAGTGAGAGTATTCTCCTACAACACCATGGGTTTTCATGCAAGTATCGCAGAGTTCTGAATTACTACATCATTTTCAAAGATGAAATCAACCCCCAAATATGGAAGTCCTAATAAAATTGAGGAAGAGAATATACATAGAGTATCTTGGTTGCTGACTATATTACAAGCATAGATAGAACTAGCTTGTTTTGGTTTAGATTGATTTTATGGTTTTGCTATGAACTAGTTGATTCCATAAGAAGAAAAAAACATAAAAAATAAAAGAATAAGATCTCCAAAATAGTGCACCTAACTCCTAAACCCTAATTTTAGCTCATTAAAGATGAAGATCAACTCTCTTTTCCTCAGACTCTTCTAATTGAGAATTTGTGAGTATCTGGAGCTGTAGAAGAGTGAGTTGATTTAGATTCAAGCTATTGATGATACTCATGTAGACAATGACGAGGAGAATGATTTTCTTCATATGTAATGATGTGTTTGAACTTTGTAATTGCACTATGTAGTATGGTTATTTTTGGACTTTATAGGCCCTTTAGAGCCATATTGTCTATGTATTTTCATTCAAAACTTCAATTATATGTATTGTAGCCGTAGGTCTTATATCATGATGGCATTTTTCTATTTTCACCCTTTACATGATATACACAAGCCTACTTTGCATATTTGGTGCCTAATGGTTCGGATCTACATTGATGCACATGATCATATATCTATTTTTATTAAATTTTTTAATTTTATGTATTTTTTAGTTACTAGTTTTGCAATTTAGTTTTCCTTCTGGTTTTTCCATTTCTGGTGTTGTTCATGATTTTGGGAATTTCAATTCTATTTCTTACTATTTTGCTTACAACAATTGAAGATGGATTTATTTGATACCTTCGAAGAGATCCCCTTGGTGCAATGATTGGTGCACTGACATAATGTTGCAGTGACTGGTGCTTCCTATGAACATGCTTATGAAGCTAATGAAGAACAAATCAGGGAAATGTTTTCCTAGTGAACTATTATGATTGTTGAATAGGTTGGTTAGTTTGTTCCAAAAAAGCAGTTTGTTGGTAGCCAAAATGTTGAGACGATTGGGCCATGGCCTATTGAGCAGATTGTACTTGCTGTGGTAATTGAAAATGGGCAAGTGATTGCTTATGCTATTGTTTATGTTCAATAAATGATTGTTGAGGTTGTGACTGTTGCTGAACTGAAGGATGGAGGTGGGACTGTGCTTGAAGATTATGCATCAAAACAATAGGTGGCTATTGTTGATATATCAAAGGATGTTGGGTTTTTGTTTGTTTCTACTGTTGCTAAGGTTTTCTTGCTTATAGATAGTGTCTTAGAGAGTTTGCTAGCGGAGTATTCTGGGACAAAAACTTGTCCTGTTGAATTATTCAAATAATTTTGGGATACCCTTGACATATTTGACATGTCAATTGTCTTTCCACCAATAATAGGTATTCCAACCTATGACAATCCTGGCATAGTAGCTAATGAAGATGCAAAACCAGCTGAACCCTGTGTAATGCTAGATTGAATATTTTCAGATAGCAGTTGTGGCTGTGCTTGAAATTGGCTAAATTGGATGAAAGGTGTAGCTAAAATGTTGTGGAACAACAACAAAAAAGCTTGTCAACATCACTACTTTAAGAAAAATACTGCAATTTGAGACAAGAGCTCCATGGAACAAAATTTAAATGGCAATCTACACTTCTCCATGTATGTTAACATGTCACTATAGAAAAACCTAAAATCAGAGTTATCAAATATATATGCTTTCTTCATGGTAAGATGAGCAATCAGGGTAACTTTTACTATTAACCACCATAAGAAATAGTCCATCAATACAGTCCTTTCATCCACATTCACTAATTTACCACTGAAGAAGCTATATGATATATGCATGTTCAGAGGAATGCTACACATTACGAATATTGGAATAAAGAGAACAAAAATTTCCTACATTTTAAAAGAGGGAAAAAAATTCCATAGAAACAAACTATATTAATTACAAAGAGACAACTCTCCTAGGTACTTCTACTCGAGCACATAATCCTTCTTTGGCCTTCACTCAAGCACCAATGTTTACATTTTCATTTCATAACATCCCTACGAAGATGTAACTTTTTGACACCATCAGCAAAGCCACAGGTTTCTGCGGGGTTGAGTTCTGGGGACCGTATATGTCCTCTATATATTTGGCATCTGTTGAGATGGCACAATCTATCATGCTCCAGCATTGAAGATGAACATCTATCTCGCCGTAAAGCCGATCAAGGAATCCACAATACTAAGTACCTCCTACTTACCACTCAACTATTTTCCAATGGGCATGACTATCTATTGCAGGGGATACTTCACAGTACAAAATTTTCTTGGCATGGAATGTAATTAGATTTAATTAGGATCATTTAAGAGGTGTGTGAGGAAACTCACTATAAAGATCATTAACCTTCTTTGCCATTTCCTTAATTTATTTCTCTGATTTCTTGATGGCAGTCGAATAAGGGCCCAAACCCTGCAAAATAATATGAAACCTAAATTTTATACCATAAATAAACCCTCTTCTATGGGCTGAACCAAAATTGAAACAAAGAATAAAGGTGTAAGAGGATGAACTGACATAAAAAAAAAACATGCATAATTCTTTAAGTCTTAAGCATAGAAACATCATCCGCGTCCATAGGTTTGGGGTTCGACTCCTTCAGATATTCCTTTGGCACTCCTTTGGATCAAGCGCCATGGATGTCTGTCTTCTTCTTATCAAAACCCTCCCTTATGCTTCTCCTATGTTTTTCTTTCTTACAATACTCCCTTCCCCTCCCTCTTCCTTTCCTCTTCTATGCTTTTCCTACTCCCAAAATGTCCCAACAATATGCGAACAATTACTTTTACTTTTTGAAAAAAAAAGAATGACAAAGTAAATTTAAATAATTGAGTTTGGAAAATCTAATCAATAAAACTAATTAAATTTAAGCCATAACTAAAAATATTAATAATATCATATTAAAAAATAATTATAAATAATTCTCTTTCTTCCACTAGGGATCATGAAATATGGTTAGTGTGATATGTTTTTTATTTTTGTAATTAATTAACTATGTTGATAGTAGCATGCAACACCCTTTTGTAACTATTTTTATTAGCATAAGATTAATATATTGAGACTTACGTGTTAACTTATTGTATATATCAATTTTCTTAATTAGTGTTATAGTAAAAAGAATTAGATAGAGAAGTTAATTACTCCCTATTTTCCTTGTTATTTTGACCACTTTACTATTCACCTTGCTCCTTAGGTCAACATGTACCATCAATTCACATTGATCTAAGAGTTTTTCTTATAGAGAAATACAAAATCATTCATAAGATTTCTAAGCACATTAGGAATAAGGTCATTCTCCACAAATGTGGTGCCCCCTCCTGACATAATGGTTGATTGGTTGCAAGGTGATTATGCTTGCTTACTTATTTAACCTTCTCTACCTACTTTTATGTTTGAATATTGATATGAACAATAACATTTAGATATGCCTATCTTGTGGTTTATAGAAATTACATTAATAATAAGAGCTAGGTATGCATTTCTTATAGTTTCTTTGATTCGCTTCTAAGACTATAAAATATCATTCCTTCATATCTCTCATTGGTTGTGAGCACTAATCCATTGTTGTGTATGAGCTCCAATATACCATGATCCTATTGGTGTAATATTGTGTGCTCTTGATGCACCTCGTTGGTCCAACACATGATTGCCAAGTCATTGTTGTTTCTTTAGTTGATTTAGGTGCTTTCTTTTAGTGTAGCAATTAAACTTCACTTAGTTGATTATTTTTCCTAGATTTTATACAAGATCCATAGCATGCCATTATATGGCCTCTTTTCCCAAATATTATCTCAAACAAGTTGTTGTATTTGTAATGTTTCGACCCTCATTCTTGTGTTGATGAATTAGTTTTTTAATGACAAGTTGGTGTATTCAAAACCATCTAATGACATAGAAATCCTTACTCAAACACTAAAGATACTCTCAAGAATCCATGTTTGTTTTTTCAAGTTGTTCTTCTTGGCCATGGATTCTTAAAAGGTTTTTTCAAGTTGCTCTTCTTGGCCATGGATTCTTAAAAGGTTTTTTCATGGATTAAGGCCCAAGTTTTATCCCTCAAGCATATTTAGGGCACCCAAGAACCATATAACCAGGTTCTCAAAAAATTCTAATGGCACTAATATCCCCACTTAGATGAATAATATGCTCTTGGGAGGTCATGTGTGGTGGTTGTAGGCATTGTTCTTAGCCAAAGAAGCCTAACATTTCCCTTAGGACCTAAGTCCCACTCTTTTCTCCGCAACCATGTCCAAGGTGTTAACACCTATAATTAGTATTAAAATTATCTTTGTGCCACAAAAAAACCATATGCCAAAAATACCGTGGAAATGTCTATTATAGTTGTTCAACATGTCTTTCTTGGATATAGATACCTAGAAGCTTCCTTTAGATCCTAAGGCCCAGTTTCCATTCCTTAACCATGTATAGGGCCCCAAGACCCATACCTAATGCTTAGAAACTTCTTAAAAATTCCCATAATTCAACTATAAGGACAAATATCCCCTTGAGAGGTTAGCTTTAGTGGTTGGAGACATCATTGTTAGACCTTTAGGCCTATAATTTTCCTATATATCCCAATGCATGAGCTTCCTACACCAACCATGGTTATAAATACCTCAACACCTAAATCTAGTGCTCAAAAAATCCCAATGGTTCCCATATCTCCACTTGGTGGACATGGATACCCTCAAGAGATCATGTGTGATGTTTCAATGTGATATTGTTGGCCCTACCTACCTCGCTCCCAGCTCCAAGACCCATACATAATGTTGAACAACTTCTTAATGTCATTGGTATCCCACCATTAGGTGAAGGGTATCTTTCAAAGGTCATTTGTGGTGTGTTAAGGTGTTGTTCTTGGACCCCTATGCATAAAAGTTTAGTTTAGGGTGTAAAGCCAATATTTTATTTGTAGACCATGTTCGTAATACTAAGACCCATATCTATTATTCAAATCCTTATAATGTAATTACTATCCCCACTAGGAGGTGATAGATTTGCTAGAATTTTGATGCAATTAAACAAAATCATGTTAAAAACATTTCCAACATGACATAAAATGGAATTCTAATCTGTATCTAAAATAGAAGGTTGGGAACTTACTAGTGTTTCTCCTACAGTTGGTGTGATTGGAGTGACATCCTTCTTTTGATGGCACTTCTTCTATAGGTCTTCCCTAGTAATGGTAGTGGATGTATCATCATAGGATCTAGAGTTTATCTAGTTAGAAGAAGCTAAATAGTATGGTTAAGTTGTAGCATTACAATGAATCCCAACTATGCTAATATAAAAAAAATATAATGGATGAAAAGTACTTACCATGTCATGTTCGACCCTTTGATAACCACGACGTCCACAAGTGTGCAAGTCTTGCTCCTTTTCTATGTTTTGCTTTTTTTTTCTCTTTGTCTCCTACAAATCAATTAAAAAATTACAATAATATAGGTCAACATTACAAGCCAATAAACATTTCATGTAACTTGATTATATAAATATTTGAACTTTTTGCTTACTTGGAATTCAACGGTGCTTTGTGATAGTACAAACTCTCTCCAAATTGTCTCACTTATCCTAATTGGAGGAACACTTTTTAATCTCTCATTGGATTCATGAGAATCAAAAAATATTTTGGCCAAATGATGCCTGTGACTATTTTCCTTATGGCCTATAGAGTGCATACAATAATATTTAAGGATGGGAGGGATTATGAATTTGGACTGCAACATATAGTTAAAGCACGTACAATCACTTACCTCCATGTATGCACTTGTACACAACCTAGATAACAAAAAAAAGCTTGTATCATTAATCAACCACATGAAATATCAATATTCAATTCCAATTTTATAACAATCATGTGAAATTTTATAACAAATAATAGACTTCATAAGTTTTCACAAACCTCCCCAATCTTCAAAAGGACAGTTGTGATCCCTAATTGGGAGAGAAATATAGGTTTGAACTCATTTATAAACACAAAGCTTACCAAATCCAAATTTGCTTAAGATACAAATAGTAATTGATCAAGACAGATATTCCACACAGATCGAGATATTTAGAATTGGTTCCTGAAGTTTGATCCTTTGTCTTCCCTAGCCATGATCACACCTGTCTGGTCCAAAAACCGTCCCCAAAAGTCAAGTTTCAGGACTTTTGGAGGTGGATTTAAAAAAACCGCCCCCGTGACTTTTAGGGGCGGTTTTAAAAGACCGCCTCCAAAGGTCTGAAAAAACTTTTAGGGGGGGGTTTACCAAGACCCCCGCAAGCCAAAACCGCCCCTAAAGGTATATTTTGTTGTAGTGGGTGGTGGTGAAGATGATGATAATGATGAAGATGATGATGACGATCGAGATTGTAATGATGGTGATGGCAATATTGATGATGATAATGATGGTTTAAACATAACTAAATAGTAGTAAACATAATACATTATGCAAAAAGATGTTCTCACATACCTCCTAGATTCCAACATTGCTACAATGTCATTCATATTCTTCTTCATCTAACTCAACATCAGTATCGTCGTCTGGTTCAGAATTGCTATCATTGAAAAGATCGCTCATAGCGGGATCATGATCAATGTCATTTTCGGTTAGATATTCATCATCAATGTCAATTTCATTGTCTGCTACATCATTTGGATGATCAGCTTCTTGATCGGATTCTTCATCTGACAAAAAAAAGTTTTCTTTTCGGCTTTTTGTGGCTATAGCCACGGATGGAATTTTCGTGGCTATAAGCCATGATCGTTGGGGAAATTTTCAATTTTTAAAAAAAATCTAAACTGTTTTTCCATGAAAACATCAATTTTAATTGTTTCGTGCCAAAATTTTGTGGGACTTTTGAGCCATATGTAGTAGTGTATATGAATGATGCAAACATAGGACTATCTGTACCAAAAGGATCTATTCCTACCATTGGGAGGAAGAGCAAAGCAGCCGGCGGCCATGAAGGATGAAGAATGGGAGGTTCTTGACAGAAAGGATCTGGGAACAATACGACTGAGCCTGGCTTCGTCGGTGGCTTTCAATATCTCAAAAGAAACGACAATGGAAGGTTTGATGAGCGCACTGGGTAAGCTGTATTAAAAACCCTCGGCCTCCAACATGGTATTTCTAATGAAGCGTTTATTTAATATGAAGATGTCTGAAGGTGGATCTGTTACTGATCATTTAAATGAGTTTAATACGGTTACAAATCAGCTAAGTTCTGTAAGTGTGAACTTTGATGATGAGGTTAGGGCTCTTCTAATCTTGTGTTCATTGCCAGAAAACTGGAATAGATTGGTCATGGCTGTAAGTAACTTTGTCTCTGGTTCAAACACCTTGAAATTTGATGATGCTATTGGTGTTATTCTTAGCAAGGAAATGCGAAGAAAAAGCACAGATGAGACATCAGGTAATGCGTTGACCATGGAGAGCAGGGGAAGACAAAAGGAGAGAGGAAAGAGCCAAGGTAATCATGGCAAGTCTAAAACGGGCAGATCCAAGTCCAAATTGGAAAAAATAGAGTGCTGGAACTATGGAAAGAAAGGACATCTGAAGAAAGACTGCATATCTCTAAAGAAGAAAGGAGATGCATAGAAGGAAACTACCAAGGAAGAAAATGTAGTAGGTGATGTGTTACAAGATGCTTTGATTCTTGCATTAGATAATACTAGTGATTATTGGGTAGTAGATTCAGGAGCTTCATGTCATGCTACACCCTATAGGAAATACTTTCATGAGTATGTTCTTGACGATTTTGGACATATTTTATTGGGTGATGATGAGCCATGTAAAATTGTTGGAATGGGTAAGGTATGGATAAGATTTAAGAATGGAACTGATTCGCTGTTGAAAGATGTTAGGCATATTCCTGCTATGAAAAGAAATCTGATATCAACAGGGTAGTTGGGAGATGGTGGATGTCTATATACATTTGGAGAAAAGTGGTGGAAGATCACTAAAGGATCAATGGTGATATCAAAAGGAGACAGAATAGGTACATTGTATTTATGTCCTCATAATACTGACCATTCCATCTCTTTAGCTTCCACAGGAATAGATACAACATTGTGGAATCATAGGCTTGGCCACATGAGTGAGAAGGGGAGGCAAATTCTCCACTCAAGGAAGTCACTGCAAGATTTGAAGCGGGTAAGTTTGGAATTCTATGAAAACTGTGTTTATGGAAAACAAAAGAGAGTCAAATTTCTCAGGGTTGGGAAACAGAAGAAGAATGAAAAGTTAGAGCTAGTGCATACAGATGTATGGGGACCAGCTCAGGTACAATATCTTGGTGGCTCTCATTATTATGTTACATTTATTGATGATGCAACTAGGATAACTTAGGTTTATTGCATTAGACATAAATCTGACGTGTTTTCTATTTTTAAGAAGTGGAAAGCTTTGGTTGAGAATGAGATAGGAAAAAGTTTGAAGTGTCTCAGATCTGATAATGGAGGTGAGTACTACGGCAAGGAGTTTGATAGTTACTGTTCATACCATGGGATTCGTAGAGAGAAGACAGTTCCAAGAACACCACAAGAAAATGGCGTGTCTGAAAGGATGAACAGAACGATCATGGAGCGTGCAAGGTGTATGAGATTGCATGGAGGATTTCCCTTACAGTTTTGGGCAGATGCTGTAAATACTGTTGTTTATTTAATAAACATAGGATCTTCAAGTGCTTTCGATGGTGGTATTCCAGAGGAGGCATGGATAGATAAAAAGGTAAACTACTCATTTCTAAGAACATTTGGTTGTGAAGCATTTGTCCATATTGATAAAGAAAATAGAACAAAGCATGAAGCTAAATCCAAGAAATGTACCTTTATTGGATATGGGGTTCATGATTTTGGTTATCGTTTATGGGATTATGAAAATCACAAAATCATTAGAAGTAGAGATGTCATATTCAATGAAAAGGTCATGTATAAAGATTAGTTGCAGGGAAAGAAACAGGAAAAGAAAAACACAAAGTACACAGTACTTGATGAAATTCAAGAAAATGAAGTTCCAAAGGTGCCAGAAAATCAAGAACAACAGCAAGTACCTGAAACTCCTGCAACTGCAAGAAGATCTACCAAGGTAAGTAGACACCCTGAACGATCCTCTCCTTCAATGTATTATTTGTTGATGACTGATTCTGGTGAACCAGAATGTTATGAAGAAGCAATGCAGGTGGAAACTAGAAAGAAGTGGGAGCAAGGCATGAATGAGGAGATGGACTCATTGGTAGGAAACCAGACTTGGGATCTGGTTTAGTTTCCTTCTGGTAAAAGAGCATTGCAGAACAAATGGATTTATAGGTTGAAGGAAGAAGAAGGAGGCAAGAAGTGGTACAAGGCCATACTTGTTGTAAAGGGGTTTGCACAGAAGAAAGGTATAGATTTTGATGAAATATTTTCTCCTGTTGTTAAGATGACTTCAATTAGGACTATCTTAAGTCTGGTGGTGGTAGAGGATTTGCATCTTGAATAGTTAGATGTAAAAACAATCTTTCTCCATGGGGATTTGGAGGAAGAGATATATATGCAGCAGCCACAAGGGTATGAGCTCAAAGGTAAGGAGAACTTGGTATGCAGGTTGAAAAAGAGTTTGTATGGCTTGAAACAAGCTCCAAGGCATTGGTATTTAAAATTTGACAGGTTTATGAAAGAACAAGGTTATAGTAGATGTCATTTTGACCACTGTGTTTATTTCAAGAAGCTACACAATGAAAGATATATTATCTTGTTATTGTATGTGGATGACATGATTGTTGCAGGGTCTAACATGTAGGATATAAATGTACTCAAAAGGAAGCTAGCTAATTCATTTGCGATGAAGGATTTGGGTGCTGCGAAGCAAATCCTTGGTATGAGAATAACGAGAGACAGGAAAAATAAAAAATTGACATTGTCTCAGAGTCAGTACATACAAAAGGTGTTGGAGAGGTTCATAATGCAGAATGCAAAACGAGTAAGTACACCTTTGGCCACTCATTTCCGCCTAAGTAAGGAAATGTGTCCCAAGACATAGGAAGAGACAGATTACATGTCCAAGATTCCCTATCAATCAACAGTTGGTAGCTTGATGTATGCCATGATGTGCACAAGACCAAATATTGCACAAGCAGTGGGAGTTATGAGCAGATATATGAACAATCCAGGTAAAGAATATTGGAAGGTAGTACAGTGGATTCTCAGGTATTTGAGAGGTACCACCACTAAGGCATTATGTTTTGGAGGTTCAGACACTATTCTACAGCAATATGTTGATGCAGATATGGCAGGTGATAAGGATAGCAGGAGGAGCACCACAGGGTATGTGTTTACTGTAGGTGGAACAACAGTAAGTTGGATTTCGAAACTGCAGAAGGTTGTTGCACTTTCAACAATGGAAGCAGAGTATGTTGCTGTTACAGAGGCTAGTAAAGAGATGATTTGGTTGCAGAGGTTTATGGAGGAATTGGGTAAGAAGCAGAAGGATAACAGGTTGTATAGTGACATCCAGAGTGCCATTTATCTTGCAAAGAAATTATCATTCCATTCTAGGACTAAACATATACAACTCAAGTACCTTTTCATACGCTCTATTCTAGAAGATGAACTGTTGAAGCTGGAAAAGATACATACTATCAAGAATCCTGTAGACATGTTTACAAAGGTAGTGATCAGAGAGAAACTGAGTTCCTGCTCGGTTTCAGTTGGCCTTCTAGCATGAAGGCAAAGAGGAGAAAGTTGCCAAGTCCAAGGTCCAGCAAGTACAGCAGCAGTGGAGTTGTTGTGATCAGTCTCCAAGTGGGATATTGTTGGTTGTGGAGCCAAATCTTCCAGTCTCATAGATTATATTGTCTTAGTCGTGCACCCCGAAGGACTGTACACCCATTCTGCATTTTTAGGGGTTCAGGGCTATTTTATCCAGTTGTTTTGCATGCCCATCGTTTTTGTGTATGCCGTGGTATTTTCCCATTGTATTTCCCCTATAAAGAAAGACATTGTAATACGGCTAGTGTAAGATGTATTAGGTTTTATGCATTGTAAAGATCTCTGAGATCTGAGAAGAGAGACTGTGAGATAGTGAAGAGGAAGTGCAGCGGGTGTGCTGCAGGTTGTATCCCTTCACTTTGTTGGACGGAGTAATAATAAGGACTGACAACTTCAGTGTGGATGTAGCCCAAGTTGGGGTGAACCACGATATATTTGTGTCTCTCTTGTAATGTGTGTGTGATTATACTTGCATTTCTGTTTATTGTTATTGCTCTGCGATCCTATTTTTCCAACATTTTGTTCTGTACATATACAGCTATCCTAGCTGCTTCTACCCATAGGTGCACAGGAAGATCCTGGTCATGCAGCATTGCCCGTGCTACTTCCATGATTTTTCCATTCTTCCTTTCTAAAACTCCATTATGTTGTGGATTGTATGGATCAGTCAACTCCCTCTTAATCCCTGAATCACTGCATAGTTTCTTGAAATCACCTGAGGTGAATTCTCCGCCATTGTCGAATCTGAAAGTCTTGATATTTTTATCAGTTTTATTTTCCATCAAGGCTTTGAATTTCTTGAATTTATCAAACACTTCATCTTTGTTCTTCAAGAAATAAACCCAAGTCTTCCTGGAGAAGTCATCAATGAAAGAGACATAGTAAACATACCCACTCAGAGAACTGGATGACATTGAACCACATACATCGGAGTGGATAATTTCCAAGATTCCTTTTGATTTGCTTTCACTGCTTGGAAATTCCTTGTTTATGTTCTTTCCTTTTGCACAGCCTTTGCAAACACCTTCATGCTTTGTCTTGATTTCAGGAAGACCCTCTACAGCTTTGCTTGCAATTGGTAGTTCCCTGTAGTGCACATGTGCAAGCCTTCTATTTCAAATTTCACTTGGCTCCATGGATTCATGTACCATGGCATGTTTAGGTTGTCCCTTTAATTTATACAAACCTCCCTCTTGCTCTCCAATCACTACTGCATCATCAATAGTTTTACCTTTTGGACACATTAATACTTGGCCATCTACAAATGCAACCCTCATGCCTTTTGCTTCCAATGCAGATATGGAGAGTAAGTTCTTCTTGAGCCCAAGTACATATAGCACATCTTTCATCTTCAAGGACTTCCCAGAGTCTAGGTTGTAGGAGGCTTCACCACTTCCTTTGATAGGATATTGGTAGTCATCCCCAAGTTTCACCTTATATGGTGACTCATGTTAAGACAGATTAGAAAAGGATTCTTTAAACCCATTCATGCGTTTGGAAGCCCCACTGTCAATAAGCCAATCATTACAACAATGAGAAATAGTACCTGTGAGAGTAGATATTAGAACATATTCATCTTCACTTGATGAGTCATCACTTTCTGCCCTAGCCTTCTTCTTTGGTGGTTCATCATCCTCAACAGCATGAGCATGATATCTTCTTTTGTTATTTTTCTTCTTCTTGTTGAAGTTGTTGTTGTTGTTGTCCCTTTTGTTCTTAGGACAATCTGCAGCAAAGTGTCCATTTTCATTGCAAGTGAAGCATTTGAGATCTTTCTTATGATGGTGGTGTGAAGGTCTTCTTTTGTGAGATGAATCCCTTTTGATCTTCCCTTTCTTGGTGTGAGCTTTGAGAGCTTGATCTTCATTCCCCATCTTTTCTTCTCGGGCCACCAGCCTTGCTTCTTCTTGTGAGCATTCCTCCCATAGTCTACTAAAGGAGATTAGTTTCCTTCTTGCATAGATTCCTTGAATAAAGGAATCCCATGAACTAGGTAGGCCATTCAAGGTGGTCATAGCAATTTCACCATTCTCCACCACTTCATTCACAGCTTCAAGTTGTTCCTTGATCTTAGAGACCTTGGAGAAATAAGATTGAATGGTCTCTCCATTCTGAAGTTTTACCCCTTTCAATTGGTTCCGCGGAGTCATCTTCCGATTTATGTTCTTCCCTTCAAATAGCTTGGTTAGGGAATCAAACATCTCCTTGGGTGTCGTTAGAGATGACACATGTGGTATGAGATGGTCTTTGATTGAATCAGCAATGATCCTCTTTGCCTTGACCAAATTCTTCATATGTAAGGCCTTAGCCTCTTCTCCCTCTGGGACATGGACCTCTTCACTTATGTAAATGTCCAATTCATTTTCTTCCAGGATTAACCCAATCCTATACTTCCATGCTCAGAAGTTATCATCCCCTTCAAGCTTATCCTAAATATTGGTGTGGTGAGACATCTTTAAAGAGTACTTTAAATGGAAATAGAAAAAATTTAAATCTTACCACTTGATTTGCTAAAAACTGGATCTCGTCTCGGATTAGGGTTTGACAGAGAAACCTTGAAAATTCAAAATGGGAATTTCAACTTTTTGAAAGGATAGAAAGATGCACCTTGATGAGCTGATCAGCATGGTATACTCAGAATTTGAAATCTACAAAGTTTCACCCTTTAGAAATGCCTTTTAGTCTTCCTGGATTCACTAGGGAGGACCCTGAATTAGGGTTTGTGCTTCCCGGAGCTTCACCGAACCAAAAAATTTGATCCAAAGCTCTAAACCTCAATTTTGTCAAGGATCTTCCAACTATGTCTTCAGATATCAAACATTCCTATTTTTGTGGAAACCCTAATTTTTAGGGCCAAAACTGAAAGTGCCCAGAATTGAATTCTGATTGGACAGAAAGATTCACCTTTTTTAGGAGAGTCAATCTATCATGTTACTTTTCCAAAATCTATGGAGAGACCCAATAAAAAAGAAACCCTAGTTTCCACCACTGCACAATGTCTTCTTATCAAGGAAGCTTTGATACCATGTTAATTTTTTAGCATTAATTAAATATACTCTAGGATCTTTAGTGAGAGAATAACATGTACAGCATATCAATCATAGCAATGCATAACAATCACATCAAGCAATCACATGAGACAATAGACACACAGAGTTTACTTGGGGAAAGCCATAAAGGTGAAAAACCCCAATAACTTCCTCAGAGATAGAAAGAACAAATAGTACAACCCAAGTACAAGAGATAGTCTTCTACTAGCAGATGATCCTCCTCCTCACATGTGCGCCACTTTCCAAGAGAGATAGAAGTGAGTAATGAGTGATCAAATAGAGATCTCCCGATCTCTATTTATAGTTGTCCTGTCCTACCCAATAAACCAGTGGGGTCGACTTGTCTAGCTTAGCCTAATAACCCATGGTTAACTTAATCAGGGCCGACCCCACACATGGTGGTCTAATAACACATCGGCAAGTTACGACACTTGTGACACTTGTCAATACAAATGATGACACTTCCGTATAGAGGAATAATACATCTCTATAGGAGTACAATATACATAGGTGAAATACATTCCGAAGTTACATATACATCAACACCCTAATGCACATGGTTCATTTCTTTTATATATTTACATATTGGGCATGGACCCTGACTGATGCAAACTATCGTTATATACTAGGAAAAAAAACCCAATGTATTTATTTATGTTTTTATGATGAGATTGGGTACAAACCCTAATATACTGAGATGATATTTTGTTACATACCGTGCAGAGTTATGGTTTACATGATTGATTTATATGATGTGTTGAGCATGGACTCAGGAACACACAGATGAGATATGTATTGGGCATAAGCCCTGATGTATATAGAGGATTTTATTACATACTGAGCATAATCCTTGATGTACGTAGAATGTTGGGCATATGCCCTAGAGCACTCCAAGCTTGATAATGAATACCGGATCCGAGGCCATTTTTACAGTTTAGATGTGCTTCACACCACATTCTAGTACTAGTGTTGAGCAGGATGCTCTGGAATTGCACTAGCGTAACACCCATGTGAGAGTGTTGATTTAAAGCTATGAAGAGCACTCGGGGTTACTTGATCGTAAAAGTGTTGAGTCAAGAAGACTCTCAATAGCACTTCTATTCATCGTATTTATTTAAATTGGTTAAATGAATCCTTTTCTATCTATCATCAAGGACTGTGGGAACTACCATGTTAAATGAGGGAATCCAACATGCAAGAGAGAGACTTAGAGGCACCTAACTTAGCCAACTGACCAAGCTTACCAAAAGACCTTGTCCAAAGAATTGGACCTTGTAATTAATATTTATCAAAGAAGTATTATGGTATGTACATAATTAAATCAAGAGTTATCATATTTAATTATTTAATAATTAGATTTACTATTTATAAAAGACAAATATTTCTTATGTAAATAACATGCATAAAGATTATGCATAAGATATTTCTCATGTCACTATTATTACTAATATTATTAATAGTATTATTATTTAGTTGTGATCTAACTTAAATATACATCTAATTGTAACAAATAAAGGTCCTAGATAAACTAGGAGTAAATAATTAGTAAAATATCTTCTAAAGATATTATAATTCAAATTAAATGAAAAACTAAATATTATTATTCAAACAACTATATTCCAAACAGAACTCACTTGTATAAAGAAGGGCAGATCCCAAGGGAGGATCATCTTTTTTTATTATCATTCTCTTATGAACAGAAGAGAATCACTCTGCAGAACTGAAGCAACCTACTACAATTTCCATATCTGAATCAACAGCTTATCCTAGGGCCTCTACTTCTCTTATTGCATGTTGGAACCATCTTGGCGGATCCAGTTAGAACTAGGAATGGTCTAAGGGTCATGGTTGGGAGGAACATGGTTGTCCCAAATTTATCCAGTTAAAGATCATCCTACAGGTCAGCTAGGTCCATACATTTTTTCCATTAACTAGTATTTGAGTGTGCAGGTTCTGCAAAGGAGGATGAAGTGTTACACCAAAATGTCATCACCCTTGTGCAAGTGTCACATGTGTCACAAGTGTTGCAAGTGTCATCGTCATGAACTAGTGTCGTCACCATGACCATTGCAAGTGTTGTCATTATGACCAAGTGTCGTCATCATGACCATTGTGATAATGTCGTCATCTTGACCATTGTGTAAACGCTTTGCTATGACCCCTAAACTCATTCTGGGATCAAACACATCCAAATGAGAGATTTCCCTACCTAGTTGACCTCTTTCAGTAGGTTGTCATACTTCTCCTTCCTCTAGGGTGTGACGTCGCAGTTTCTGGTCAGCTAGGGTGAGACATTGTTGCACTTTGGCCTTCTACAGGGTGCGACAACCAACTCTGTTGCTCTGTGTCCTCTACCAGGTTGCGACGAGGTTGGTTAAAGGCTATTTTTGGGAGTCTCAAGGTCTTTATAGAAGTTTGTTGAGGTGGAGACCTATCCCTGGACTCCAGGGGATGTGGCATTTCGGTTCCTAACCTAATGAGAAGATCCCTTAACCATCTCCCCCTAATTCTCAACCTACCTTATCTCTTTAGCCCTTTATAAACACCCCCCTCTCTCCATGGGAAAGGGAGAAGGTCTATGGTATCCTTATGCTGATAGAATCCATACTGGTGATTGGGAAGCTTGTACCATCTTAGACATTTGGCTTGGACATGTTGGATGGAGGATGCGACGTTGAGTCTTTGGTTGTAGCTGCATCCTTTCTATGTATTCCCACCTTTTAATACAGTTAATATAATCTCTTTCCATGAATGTTGTCTCATTGATGATGTTTAGAACTTTCTTCCTCAACTATTAGTTTAGATCAATTATTGTTTAGATATATTGTACTGCTTGTATTGTTTCCATATTGTCTTGGAAGGTCTTGCAGCTGGAGATCTGACGACCGTAGTACTTGGAGCAACAACAAGGAGAGAGATCCACGATTTGAAAGTTACAATATCTAAGTACTTGATCTATAATTGATCTAGGGAAGTAGATTCATATTATGTACTATTTTTTCTAGACTCAATTTGAGCTAGGGAGATTCGGCTCACGTTTGCTTGAGTGGATTGTCCTTCAAACAAATATGGCAACTCCGCTGGGGAATAGAACAGTAGAATTGATCTCATGTATGTTTGATTTCATCTCTTTTCTCTGAACCATTTCTATCCTTTTTAAGTCTCCCCCCCATCAGATCTCTATCATTAAATATTTTCTTATGTTTCCTTGATTCTCTTTGAGGTCATCACCAAGCCTCCTACCCTTTTACCTTGAGGGATCTCACTTTTTTACTGCTCAAAATTCGACTGTCACACCTGGTTTGAGTCTTCCCTACACCACTGTCTGACCATCTCACTTTGCCCAAATCCAAACTGCGACAGTGTCGCACTTTGCCTATGTACAACCTGCGACAGTGTCGCACTTTGCCTATGTACAACCTGCGATGTTGCTCTGTCTAATAATGTAGGGTGCGATGACCTCCCCAACTGAGTTTTGAAAGTGATTTCCTTCATTTTTTTTGGGTTTTTGTTTGATTGATTGTGTTCTATGTGTTGCATATTCCAGTTACAGAACCCCTAGACACACCTTATTGCCTTTTTCCTCCATTGTTGGGTCTTTTTGAGATTTGGATCCATGTTTGGCCCTTTGAGTAAAAACTAGTGCTTTGCTTGCATTTTTAAGCGAAATGGGTTCTATTTTTGAAAAAACATTCCTATAGTCGTTTTGACCCATATTAAGGTTTAGAGATCATTTTTGGTTTGGCGTGATTGGCTTGTTTTAAATACTTGAAGAGTGTGGGATATCCATGTCTTTTTTAGCCTCTTTCTTGGTTTATGCATCTTGTTTCCTTTACATGCTAAGCTATCTGATGATTATTGGAAAAGATTGATTCTTTGTCTCCACTTTAGTTCAAAGAAAAGCTTGATTTTGTCACTCTTTTGCTATATTCATAAAATTGGAAATTAGAAGTATTCTTCTTGCTTTAATTTGATCATTTTGCATTTTTGGTCTTACATTCATAGGAAGAAGAAAAGGCTTGTTTCAGTTTTGTGTACATTTGTGTTAGACAAGATTATTAAGTGCTTTTTCATTGTTTTGCATTTGATTTGAAACGTTTGTGGAATCATTCTTTCCGTAGCTTAGATGTGTCTTTTTCAAGTGTAAAAAAATAGGAAATAGATTAGAATTATTGCATTTGGTGTTCATAAGAAGATCTCTTTTTGTCACTTTAGGATATTTTGGTTATCATTTTATATGATTGATTGTCATTCATTACAAAAACTAAAATTTTCATTTGCATTAGGTTGTGTATTTGGGAACGGAAAAGAACTCTCTCTCCCATAGCTAGAAATTCATTGAAAGAAAAAGTTGCATTGATTCATTCTACATGCATGGTTTGAGTCAGGTCTTCACACTATCAAGTTGCACTTCCATCACCCATTTGAGTAATACAACGGCCATTAAAATTTATCTCCCTAACTCAACACACTTTAACCTCGCTTGAGGATAAAAAGAATTTGGTAGTTAGGTAGGACACTAGGGATAGGAATCCAAATAATTCCCCCTTGTCATTTTACATATGAAACATAGTTGTTTTCTCTAAGGGTGCTAAAATCCTCTTGTATTTGTTGACACAATCATTGACTAGTTTTTTGAGAGGGCCTCCCGTTCCATGGGGGTAAGCAGCGAGGACAAGTTTCGGACAGACTTTGTGGAATGTCGCACTCCACTTATCACCTAAGGACATCTATCCATTGTCTTCCTTGTATTTTTCGGCCATCATACTAGTTGTACAAGGGCCAAAAGGTAGAAGCTCCAGTATCCTTCTTGGACGTGTCATGAACGAGGTAGCTTAGTGACTTTTCTTTTAGGGCTATTTTATCAGGGATCCCTTTTGGTAGAGGGATGTCCCTTCATATTTTGGTCTCTCACTTCGTATTTTCCGACTTGGATTTCATCACCTTGCGGGGGATCCCATCTGTTGAGGTCTCCAGACCTTAGTTAGGAGGACTGCTTGCTATTATACCTTGTAGAGGGTCTTTTATTTCTTAGTGCTGCTTGTTGGATTTCTGGCCTCTTTTTTATAGCTCGCTTGATGTGGCATCGGTTGCAGTAAAGTTTTTGTATCTTGATTTTTTTGCCTGTGTGCCTCTTTTTCTTCTATCTCCCCCTTTGCACGCTCGGTTTCCTGAGTGTTTTTTGAGTTCCTTTTAGCAAGAATTCATCCGCATCACTTGGTCTTGTTCCATGGATCCATCTCCATGCACCCAAGCTTCTTCTGGGACTACAAATATAGAGACCCCTTTTCAAGGGGTACCTTTCAATTTTCCTCTAGTTGGAGATATTGGTCCTCCCTTCATTGCTACTTTAAATCTTCTTGGATTAACCATAGGATTACTGGTATGGTTATTCAATATGGTGATTTCGGTTGTACCCAATGTTTCAAATGTTAACTCTCTACCACGAGAGTGTCAATCCCAAATTGATCCTTCCCATTCTTCGTCGGATGCATCTTCTTCCATTTCTTCTTCCTCGCATGATCAAAGCAGTGGTGTTAGTAATCAGGAGGATAAGAAGAAGAAGAAAGGGAAGATTAAGAAGAAGAAGGCTAAGAAAGAGACCCAACGTCAACCATCTGCCTCTAACGACACTCGTTCTATTCGAACACCTCGTAGACCCAAGTTCCCTTGCAAGCTTTGCAAGGGTGATCACCTTCTCAAGGATTGTTCCGGTCTTTTCAAAGTCTTAGAAGAGTGGTCTAAAGCCTCCAAACCAGCTATATCATCATCCTATGGACATCATACTGATGATACCCCATCAACTAGTGACTCTATGGTCAAGGGTCAGAAAGGTAAAGTAAAAAATCCTTGCTTGTTATGTAAGGGTATGCACCTTACTTACCTTTGTCCACGCATGGATGGATCTTCATAGTTGTTGGAATAAATTACTGTATCTCAGAAACACCTTCCAACGCGATATCGTAAGTTGTCCCTTAACCCCTCGTTGGTTGATGAAGTGGTCGGTACAACCCCATCCTTGTTCGATCCCACTCCTTCTTCAAAGAGTGAATTTGAAGTGGTCAAGTCGATATCAACTCCACTCAATCCCACTCTTTCATTGGAAAATTTCCAGACTAAAGCAGTCACCATGACATGATCTTCATCTCATTCTAATCTTCCAGTTGAGAGTGAAATAGAAACTGCTGATGTTTTTCAGGTCAGTACATGTTGTTCTGGGCGAGGGGAAATCATGTCCATTCCCACAGGACCCTCTCCAAGTACCGAGGTCATTTCCTTTGATTGGAATGGTATAGCAGAATTTCATCTTCCTTCGAGTGTTCCTTTCCAGATATCTGTAGGAATTTCTGATAAGGAAATCTTTCGCACTATAGTGGACGAGGGAGCTTCTGTTAGTATTTTATCCTCAACTGCTTGGCAAGCTATAGGTTCCCCTCGGCTTGTGCCAGTCACTGACCAGATACTGGCTTACAATAGAAGGCCTACTTGTAACATCTCGCAAATTTCATAAAAATTTAAAATTTTTATAACAGCATTAATTAAGATAATAATAATTGCGGAAATAAATATTGTGATTATGACATCATTAGTTTTGCAGTTGTTAGTACTAAACATGCTTTAATTTATGTCTTAACAACAGTAAGATAATGACAATTGTTATCACATAACTAGTAACATGATTATGATGACAATGAAATAAAAAGATTGGAAAAGCGATGCGACACATTCTCTTTTGCAAAGATACTGACATTTTGACTTTGCTGCATAAGGGTGTCCTACGAGGTACCCTAGAGCTTACTTAGCTACAACGATAAATCTTATTGAATGTCCTATGTGCAGACGACAGGTAAGAATGAAGTACGTGTAATTCAATTTCAGTGTCATAAATAAATAGAATATTAAAATTTCTGTTGCAACTCTTCTGAAGTGAGCAAGTATGGATTTCAATGCTATACTTACTGTTTTAAACTATAGTCTGACAACTTCATGATATTTAATTAATGTCATCTATATACATCATTCTACTGATGGTTTTGTCAATGTACTAGCTGGCTTAAATGTCGTCTCTATCTTTCCATTGTTGATGTAATACATATATCGCAAGTCATTAAATGTTTATATGAGAGAGTAAGGTAAGAACTCATAGCATCGATTAGTCTTCAAGCTAATTCTAAAATTTATTGTATCCATCTGAAAGACTGTTATACCAACTATATAATTTATAGTTTCGATAACAGAGTTTGTAATATCACATCCAAGGGTCACAAAAATAATCTGGTTAAGTAAGGGCTATTCCCTTCATAACCCTAGTGATACTTATAACCCTTTTTAAAGGCTTGTATCTAACTCGTATAAATGGAAAATATGAGATTATGTCAAGGGTGACAATAGTTTTTTCCTTAACTAAAATCTAAGTCATAGCTCATTATTATTTAAGTCCATAATTTAAAAACTTGAGACTATATAAACTTTGAACTATTGTTCTATACAATATAAACCTTGGGTTATGATAATATATGTTTATCGTTGGTTTTTAAAACAACATAGTAGTGTGTGATAAGAATCAAAGTCCCTAAAACCATGCGATCTTTGAAAATTGAAAAATATCAAGTCTATGAGTTTGATAAGTTCTAAGGGTATGTCTAAATGCATAGATACGAACGTTGGTATTATAACACCCACGTGTTTTATGAAATTGTTACTTGGAACCATAAGAACTTTAGGTTCGAAGAACCATATCCTATAATGTATAATGTAGTGTAACACCTTGTAATCATAAAGATGGGAACGAGTTCTGACAGTATTAAATGATTGACAGGATGATGGATACGCCAGTGATACGAATCTGTGTTGGTGATTGTGAACTCGGTCTACAATAATGGCTGTCCAGACTGTAAGTAATATGGATTCAATGAGGCTCCACGTAAACGCAAACCCAACAAACGGTGAGTGTAGTAATGCCATGTAATACACCTTTGTTGCAAGTTATCTGAGCTGGCTGTCAATACACCCAACATAGATTAAATGTGGTATTGGCAATGAATGAACAATTAATAGGGTAGTTGTTCGCTCCAATGTATGGAGTGTTGGCATGCTTTCGATCGTCGATCAATATCGATGCCGTCCGTTGGATCAATTCCTAGATTTGCGCTGATGTCTTGGTTGACAAAGAGTGTTTTGTTGTTTATTGTTGTGTTTGGTCTTGGCGATATGGCCGATAGGCTGCCAAAATTTCGGTGTGGAAACTGTATGAGGTTTCGACCTCGAGACCTTAGGTTTCATAGGGTTATAGTTCTCTTCCTTCTGCAATGGCGTCATTGATAGACCGTGTATCTAGTTTAAATTGTTAACAGTTGGTAGTTCTGGAACTCGTCGTTATAGTTTGAGTCCATGGTTTTCCTTGGTGTAAAAGAACCTAGGGTTCTCATCTCGTTTCAGTGTGGGATCATTCTGTAGCTGGTGAAAGTGGAAAGCTTTGTTACTTACAATAATGTAAGTTTTTCCCTAAATGAATAAAATTTCATTCGGTTTATCTTTCATTTTGAGAAGATATTTGTCATCTAAGATATCATTTGTGTGTCAATTGCTGGTTATGAAGGTGTTCGAGTGATGGTTTGGTGAAGTTGGAAAGCTTTCCAACGGAAAGCTCCGGGTCTTCCCATAAGCCCTCGTAGGTGCTCTGTAAGGTTGATGGGGTTTCAAGAATGGAGTTGCAGGTCCTGCAGTCACTCGTCGTGGTTGTTTATTCAAAGCTATGTTTTTAAAAACATATTTTGCTTGTTATCGAGACTCTCATTTGATTAAATGATACTTGGTTTCTATTCTTTAAAAAAAATCGATGTTGTCGACTGGAGTTGTAACTCGTCGATACTTGAGGATTTTGGGTTCTTTCAATCTGTTGGAAAATTGAAAAAGACTTTGTATAATTTGTCTACAAAACATGTTGTAAAAACTCGTTCTGAGAATCACGACTTCGTTTGTTAATTTATGGTATAGAGCCGTGAGCTCGTTCACTCTGTAAATAATAATTCTTCTTTATCAACAATGTATACTGTGTAGCTTCTGTATAAATAAGTCTATGATAAAGGGCTTGCGGCTGTAGATTGATATCATGAATTTCATCTTAATCTAGGGTTTGTAGGTCTTCATTTTGAAAAGGTAGCTCTAAGATAAGTGTTGAGTGTTTTGTTGTGTAGTACTCGTTATGTTGACAAATGTAATGCTGTAGGTTTTTGTTTCTGAAATTAGGTTATGTGGAATTTGTTTTGTTGATAGCTCTGTTCAAAGAAAATTTCGATATAGTTTTCTTTTTGTGTGAAGATGAAAAGAACAGGACTAAACAGGATTTATGATATCGATTAGGGTTCGATTCAATGTCTATGTAGAATGTAATGTTTCTCTGTTGTAAAAATCGTCTAAGTTAGCAAATATATTGCTGTAGATTGTCGTTGTGTTTCTAAACTAGGGTTTGTGAACCTATTTAGTTATAAGTTATGTAAAGTATGTTTTTGAAAATGAACTTTCAAGTAACTTAGGTTTGATCCTAAGTCTGTGAGTAAAGAGTTTGCAAAACGAAACAAAAGAGAAAAAGATACTTATAGTTTCGATTATCTACTGAATACAATAACTGTCAGAAATAGAATATTTATATGATCTGTTAGGATATTTAGACACTTAGGAGTTAGTTAAGATCAACTTGTGTAATATATCTGTTAGGGATAGTGTGTTTCTTTAGTATGCATTTGTAAATATTTAATCCGACGGTCACGACATGTTCCCGACATAGAGTGATCTGATGGCTCAACTTCTCTTAGATCAAACCTAACCTTGATCCATGGCTTAACACCCGATTGGTCTATTATCTCTATTTAGCATGGAGGGTCATTGTTTAGTTGATCGATTATGAGAAGCTCATTTGCAACTTTCTTTCTTTGCATAATAAATTGTCTCGTAGAAGCTATTTGGTCGGGGCCGTGGAGTGTTTCCCTCAAGAGGGTTTAAACCACGTCAAAACATCGGTGTGTTGATCTGTGATCTGTTTGTGTGAAGTGGTTACTCTTGGTGTTCGGTCCTTTGGTAGTACCTTGTGTACCCAAACATGGTATCAGAGATTTTATGAAGAGCTACTTCCGGTTATGATCTAGATCTTGAATTGTTGTTGCCGAAACTCGAAAGGGTTTCTGGTTCTAGTATTTCTGTGCATTTCTGGATTGTGGGAGGTGTTCCATTGCGTCTGAAGTGCCTTTTCCATTGGGAAATAGATTTCGTTTGATAAAAAATGGTTCCTAGTTTCTTCAGAAATGCGTATTTCATCAGATCTGAAGGTATAATGTTACAGTGACGCATTTTTTTACTGTTTGTTTTAAAAGAAAAAAAATCTCATATTTTATCATTTTTTACTGTTAGATTTTTTTTGGGTTCGGATTGTTGCTTTCCCTGTCTACGTATGCTCTTTGCTGTGCACCTTGTGCAATCTCGGCAAATCAGAAACGAGGAGAGAACGTAGACTTTCTGGGCAAGCTAATGAGATCTATTTCCACAAGTGTGGAAATTTTTTTTTTGTTTCGATTTGTAGTGTGTTTTGCAAGAAAAAGGGCAAGCACGCAAACTAAGCTGGAAGAGTAAAAAACAAAAGCCCCCTTCCTCATTCCCATATTTTACATACCTTTTAATCTAGCTCACTTGGTTCAAAGTTGCTTTATTCCTTAATAGGTCTTGAGTTCAAGTCTTAGGAAGTTACTTTTATAAGAAAAAGTGCATGCAATTTCTATTTTCAAGTTACTTTATTGGAAAGTGCATCTCACTTAAATAATAAAAAAAATACAAATACAAGTGAGTCACTTAAGTTCCTTTTTTTTAGTTGGTCATTTTCTATCTGCCACGTCACTATTGGGGACATCTTCAACAGTTTCTTTGTTCAAGCATAACTTCATCATAGAGAGTCAGTTTTCAGTGCTATTTTTTTTTAAACCACCTATTTTTTCGATCTCTTCACATCCAGACTATTTGTTTATGCTTTTACAGCCATTAATTTATAAATATGGCCACCCCTTGTGATATTCTACTTACTAGTTCCAACTATTTCACATGGAAATCCCGTATGGAGGATGTTCTACGAAGTAGAGGACTTTTTAGAACTACCTCATGGAAAGAAACAGAACCTACTGATGATGATAAGAAAATCAAATGGACAAATAGATATGACGAAGCTCATGGATTGATTGGGATGTCAATCTCTACTGATTTACGATTCCACATATATAGAATTGATGAACCTGATGCTGCTTGGGACAAGTTGGAATCTGTGTTTGGTAAACACAATGAAATTCGAGGTCAACAACTCAAAAATGAGTTGTTTTTTTAAATCCAAGTGACTTTTCATGCATTCAAGATTATTTATCTAAATACAAAACTCTTAAACTCTTATGTGTAGAATGTAAGATTAAGAGGGAAGACAAACAATGCATTTATCATATTCTTTCAAAACTTGGACCTACATATTCTATTTTTGTATCTACATTTTACTCCATGAAAGAATCCTTGAATGCAGCTAGCTATCAAGAGCCTAGTCTTGAATCCTTTTGCGATTCCTTGATTAGAGAGAAAGATAAACTCATCCATCTTGGAATAATCAACAATGTAGATACATCTGGGAAAGCCTTATTGTCCCAACAGAAAGAAAAGCCCAAGCCTCCCAAGAAACAAAATTTTCGCAATAATAAGTCAAACAAGGGTCCAAAACCCTCTCAGTCAGCTCCTTCTTTAAAAAATGACAAAGGATCCAAGCCAAAAGGCAATAAGACTGAGCGTCATTGCAACTATTGCGGGAAAGATAATCATGATGAATCTAAGTGTTTCAAGAAGATGGCATCCTTGGAAGTAGCAATGAAGAAGCACCACATCAGCCTAGATTCACCTTCAGAATCTGCCTCTCATGGACATGCACTTTGTGCTTCTGGTTATTCTTATAATGCATCTTCTTCTTCTACTTCAAATAAATGGCTCATTGATTCTGGAGGATCTTATCATATGGATAAGGATCAAGCCATATTTTCTACTATGCATGAATGTAACACCAAACAAATATTTGTTGGTGATGATAGATCTCTAAGTGTTGTAGGAGATGGAATAGTTCTAGTAGATAATGGTCATTTCAGTGATGTTCTATGTGTTCCAAGAATTTCCTGCAATTTGTTATCAGTCTATCAAATCACTCATTCTGGTGAAGGTAAAACTGTAACCTTTACACATCACCAAGTTGTAATCAAGGATTTTAAAGATCCTCATCAGGTCCTAGCTACCAGAATTTTTGATGATGTTACCAGGTTGTACAAATTTAACAACTTTGGGTCATCACCTTTTCCTTCAGTTTTTGTTGCGCATAGTGATAACTTGAGCAAACTTTGGCATGAGCAATTTGGTCACTTAAATTATCTCTCATTGCAACAACTATGTAAAGACAATATGGTGACAGGTCTTCCGATGGTATCTTGCAAGGATGGTGTTTGTTCCGGTTGTGTACTCGAAAAACATCATCGGGATAGCTTTGACAAATGTGCCTCTTGGCACACCTCGGTTCCCTTGGAGCTTGTGCATAGTGATTTGTGTGGTCCTCTTCCATCTGCTTCCTTTTCTGGTTTCAAGTATTTCTTAACTTTCATTGATGATTACACCAGACGCACTTGGGTTTATTTCCTAAAACTTAAGAGCGAAGTATTTAACATGTTTTTGTCCTACAAGGCCCTTGTTGAAAAACAATCTGATCATCAAATTATTAAGTTAAGATCTGACAATGGAGGAGAATATGTTAACAAAAAGTTCACTACTTTCTGCACTGAACAAGGCATCCAACAACAGCACAATATTCCATATACACCACAACAAAATGGTGTAGCTGAGTGGAAGAACCACACTTTAAAAGAAATGGCTAATTGTATGATCCAATCTAAGGGACTAAGTCTTCAATTTTGGGCTGAAGCCATTAATTGTGCAAATTACATAGTTAATCGCACCCCTACTAAAGCATTACAAGGTATCACATCGAAAGAAGCATGGAGTAAAACTAAACCTGATGTAAGTCACTTTCGTGTGTTTGGTAGTGAATCATGGGCTCACATTCCAGATGAAAAACGGAAAGCAATGAATCCTAAAAGTGAAAAGTGCATATTTGTTGGATATTCTGAAGATGTAAAAGGTTATAGACTTCTTCAACCACATTCTCATGATATAATCATTAGAAGAGATGTTAAATTTGATGAAAATCTCTTGGCCTACGAGTCTAACTCGGCGATTGTGCCATCTTTGGCCTGCGAGCCTGATTCGGTGTTTGTGCCTTCTTCTTCTTCTTCCAACTTCCTTGACAGGTTTCCAACTCCAGTTTCTGATGATGACAGTGAGGATGAAAATACACCTCCGCCTACTCATGTTCCTCCAGTTGCACCAGCACAAGTGCTTCCTCGATGGGTCCATTCAACATGTGAAGCAGCTGGTGATCTTGCCGGTGATCCTAGAGATCAACGTCGAACACGTTCTCAGTTTCAGCGAGCCTCTTCTCTTTTGGCTCAAGTTTCCAAGAATCATGATCCAGAAACTTTTGCAGAAGCTTCAGGTAATCTAGATTGGGATGCAGCTATGGATGAAGAATATCGTTCTTTAATGGCGAATGATACTTGGGATCTTGTACCTCTTCCTAAAGGAAGAAAACTTGTCAGATGTAACTGGGTCTACAGAATTAAGTATGCATCAGATGGAAGTGTTGAAAGACTTAATGCAAGGTTGGTTGCCAAAGGTTTTTCCCAAGTTGAAGGGATTGACTACAATGAAACCTTTGCTCCTGTCGCAAAAATGAACTCCATCCGCCTTGTTCTTTCCCTTGCAGCCTTACACAACTAGGAAGTCCATCAAATGGATGTCAAGTCTGCCTTCTTACACGGTGATTTACAAGAGGAAATTTACATGGAACAACCTCCTGGATATGTTCAAAATAACTCTAGCCTTGTCTACCACCTTAAGAAATCCTTATATGGCCTTAAGCAAGCTCCAAGAGCTTGGTATGCCAAAATGGATAGCTTTCTCCTTGACACTAGTTTTTCTAGATGCCATTCTGACCCCAATGTCTATACCAAGAAAGTAGGAAACCATCTCATCATACTGGTTCTATATGTTGATGAACTTATTCTTACTGGTAGTGACCCTAAGCTTATAACCCATGTGAAATCCAGTCTTAAACAAAATTTTGGAATTCTAGACTTAGGACATTTGCATTATTTTCTTGGTCTCCAAGTCTTGCAAACCAAAGAAGGAATCTTTCTTTCTTATTCTAAGTATGCTTGTAACCTTCTTCATCGCTTTCACATGGAAGATTGTACACCAACCTCTTCTCCCTTCTAGTCTGGAGTCAACCTTTCTGCCACTTGTCCTTCACTTGAAGTAGATGCCACCTTGTATCATCAGCTTGTTAGTAGTCTCTTATACTTGACTCATTCCCATCCCGACCTTTCCTTTGCCGTTGGTCGTGTTGCCCATTATATGCAAACACCTCATGAAAGTCACTGGAAAGCAGCTAAAAGAATACTTCGATATATTCAAGGTACAATTTATTTCAGGATTCATTATAGTATAGGGGGGAAACCTTTGTTGATTGGTTTCACTGATTCAGATTGGGCCGGCGATCTTGATGATCGAAAGTCTACTGCAGGTTATGTTTTCAGTCTGGGATCTAGACCTATTACTTGGGCTTGTAAGAAACAACAAGCTCTTGCTCTTTCTTCAGCAGAGACAGAATATCGAGCAATAGTTAATGCCAGTCAGGAAGCTTTATGGCTTCAACAGATCCTTTCAGAGTTTGGATTCAAGCAGCAGCAACCTAGTCCACTTTGGTGCAACAATCAAAGTGCCATCAAGCTTGCTAAAGATCCAGTTCTACATCAACGCAGCAAACACATTGAGCTACATATGCATTTCATCAGAAATCTTGTTCATGATCGTGTTCTTGAAGTGATCTTTTTCCCTACAAATGATCAAGTTGCAGACATCTTCACCAAGTCTCTTACAAAAGCAAAGGCTTCTAAACTTCGATCTATGTTAGGAGTTCAAGAACTTGTGATTAAGGGGGGATAGGCTCTAATGCCTCCTTCCTTCTCCTAATAGTGTCACTTATGTAAATCCTTCAATCCTATCCCAAGTTGTTCTTAAAGGGGGATGTTAGGATATTTAGACACTTAGGAGTTAGTTAAGATAAACTTGTGTAATATATCCATTAGGGATAGTGTGTTTCTTTAGTATGCATTTGTAAATACTTAATTCGACGGTCACGATATGTTCCTGACATAGAGTGATCCATGGATTAACACCCGATTTGTCCATGATCTCTATTTAAAGAGCATGGAGGGTCATTGTTTAGTTGATCGATTATGAGAACCTTATTTGTAACTTTCTTTCTTTGCATAATAAATTGTCCTGTAGAAGCTATTTGGCCAAGGCTGTGGAGTGTTTCCCTCAACAGGGTTTAAACCACGTCAAAATATTGGTGTGTTGATCTGTGATCTTTTGTGTGAAGTGGTTGCTCTTGGTGTTCAGTCCTTTGGTAGTACCCTGCGTACCCGATAGTACCCTGTGTACCCGAACATGATCTCCATTATCTGTTTGAACTAGATAAATTTATAAAAATGATAGAATAAGAAATGAAGACAGTGTGTGTATATGTGTAATTTGAAAACTGGAAAATATAGAATGACTGTGTAATGCTTATGTTTACAACATGTAAATAATGATGATAATGCTATTTTTAATTTGAAGCTATGGTATAAATAGGGTTTGTCGATTTTCATTCGAATACTACACAAACTAATACAATGTACAAACTATAATATATATACACAGAAAAGAGATCAATACTTATATTTTATGAAACAATGTTGTAGTTTAGAACCATTTTATACAGTAAATTTTACTACTGGAAAATATAGGGCAGAATAATAAAACATAATTCGATCACTTTTCTATCTATTCGAATCAGTGGCATTTGCCTATCCTCTAATCTATTTTTAATTTGCATATCTCTACTAGAGTACGATGCTTGAAAACAGCATGTGGAAAAATAGAGATATTGGTTTATCAATTCAACTTCAACATTAAACTTAAGCATTCAGACTTAAAACAATTCTAGAATTAGATCCTTTTTCGAAAACAGAAAAACAGAAAATACTAGTTAAACAGAACATAATTATTTACTGAGAATAAGTAGAAAATCTGTAGAACCTGAGAAAGTATGTAGGGAAACAAACAACACAAGAAGACTGTTCCACCCAACCAACTCCTGAAAACAGTCAAGTACTGTCTTAGGACCCCCGAGCCTGTTCACTGAACCACCAGGAGAAAGAAACTCAGGAATTAGGACTTCTTTCTGCTATAGCAATTAACTTCTGAATCTTCAATGGGTAGCAGTCCAAAGAATTCCCCAACAACTCTGTTTCTTATCAACAATATGCAGACTTAAGATTTTAGTCACCACTAACCTCCCTATTCGAATCTCTCTTATAATCACCTGATTCACAAGAGGAAAATATTCTGCAGAAATATCGATTCAGAGATGCCTGCCCAATTCGAATTTCCCTTTATAGGTTTCCTAGGCCTTTTCAGATGTTACTGGGTCATTAAATGAGTTGCCTTCTCACTCCCTCCACCTGGAGGATAATGCCCTTTTTTTAGGGGTATTTTTCCCATAACCAATAGTTAGTGGTGTGATGCAACTGCTGCCATGTGTCCCATACCTTCCAACAACTTCCATTCCTCCTAGTGGGTCAGTGAACACTCATTCAACAATCCTCTTGGGTGTTTCTCATAATTAATTTATTTAAATAATAATATTCAATAATTACATTCATCCATGATCAAAACTGATCATCATTACAAAACTTTGTAATTAAATTTAACATAAAGTATTTTGCAAATAAAATAATAATTCTCAGAAATTTAGGTAGGTGACACTACTGGACCTTTAGAATCCTTCCTCAGTTACCTATCACTTTGGGAGGTAAAACTGTTTATATTGATGTCATGGTTGTTCAAGGTCCCTTAAATTTCAATTTGCTCCTTGGACGTGATTATGTCTATGCTATGAGAGCCGTAGTGTCGACACTCTTTCGAGTGATGTATTTTCTCTATGATGGGAGGATTGTGACCATTGATCAGCTTTCCTACGTGACACCCACTCATCACATGACTGCCAGTCATCAAACTTCCCTAAATGTTCCACATGTTTTAGTGATTTCTTCCCCCCCGTGATGGGGGGCAGGTCTCCAGCCTCTGGGAATCATGCTGGATTCATTCCCCTAGCATTTTGTGCTGGGGGCACTCTACCAACCTCTGGTCATCATGTTGGTTAATTCCCAAGCAAAGTTTCCCTTTTGGTTTTAAGCTTATGTAAAAATGAAACCAGTCCCAAGCATGGTTTACCTTTGGTTTCAAGCTTGTGTAAAAATGAAACCATCCCCAAGCATAGTTTCCCTTCGGTTTCGAGCTTGTTTAAAAATGAAACCATTACTGAGCATGGTTCTACTCCTGTGTCAAGCTCATTAAAAAATGAAACAGTATCCTGTGAGAATAGTTTTATTCCCTTTCAAGCTCGTTAAAAAATGAAATAGACCCTTGAGCAGAGTTTACCTTTGGCTTCAAGTTCGTTAAAAAATGAAACCAGTAAGTTTGAACAGAGTTTACCTTTGGCTTAAAGCTCGTTAAAAAATGAAACCAGTAGTTTGAGCAGAGTTCTTTTCCTGTGTCAAGCTCGTTAAAAAATGAAACAGACCCTTTCCCTTTGAGTCAAGTCTTCTCATTGACTTAGTACCTGAACCTTCTTTTCACCCGTTTATGCCTTAGGCGAATTAAATGAAGCTTGGGGTGCATGTATTCAACCTCTGGACGTTATGTTGAAGTCAAATCGATTTCTTCTCCACACCACGTTGGAGTTAAGTCACTTAATTTTAGCAATCATGTTGGGGGCATGGACCAACCTCTGGATGCCATGTTGGAGAAGAGTCCACCAATGGGAACATTTTCGAGCATACTTCCTCTTTGGGTTTTCGAGCTCGCTAAAAAATGAAACAGTACCTCTAGAAATCATACTAGAAGTAAGCTGTCAGTTTCTAGTGCTGGGGGCAAACTTTCCATCATGTTGGGAAGAAACCTACTAATGGGAATCATCCCGAGCATAGTTCATTTTCTGTTACAAGCTCGTTAAAAAATGAAGTAGACATCATGAGCATTATTTTCACCTATCCTCAAGCTCGTTAAAAATAGTAAGATAGTATTTGAGCTTACTTTTCACTTTTTTCATGCTCTCGTTAAAACATGAAAAATGGTTTGAGCTTACTTTTCACTTTTTTTGTGCTCTGGTTAAAACATGAATAGTGGTTTGAGCTTAGTTTTTAATTTTTAGTGTTCCGGTTCAAATATGAAAAAGATTCCAAGTGCTTTTGATACCATTATCGTGCTCGTTAAAAATTTGAGTAAAAAAGTGTGTCTAACGAGTATAGGTTTATCACTTTATCCGGCCTCGCTAGACTATTTACAGAAAAGGAACTATGCCGAGTTTACTTTTTCCTTTGTCGTACTCAGTCATCAACCATGTCAAAGTTGTTCGTGGAGTCCTCTTTAAACTCTTTTCAGGCTCTCGAAATATGAAAAGATTTCCAAGTGAACTTGTCATGTTCACGCTTGTAAAAGGATTTGAATGGCCGTCTTCCTGGTGATAGTTTACCCCTTTTTCGGACCAGGGGGCACTACTTACGAAAAAGGTATACTCCAGCCAATCATGACTGGAAGATTCATCTCCCGCGTTGTTTTACCCTTTTTTGGTCGATGAGGCTAACTTTATGAAAAAGGATCGTTAAAGTCTTCTTTAGTTCTTTTTAGAGTCTCTAAACATGAAATGATGACCGAGTTTACCTTATATGGACTCGTTAAAATTTTACATTGAAGGGCCCGCCATGGGATGAACCCCTCCTATCCCAGGTTTGGAAAATATTTGGGATTGGACTCATCTATGAGATGAGCTATACCGAGCATCTGGTTACCCTCATCAAGCTCGTAAAAAACACATGAGGTACTCATCAATCATGATGGGGAAAAATGAAAGATTTTATGTTACACCTTTATCAGTGGCAGTACCTAGTCGTTCTTGAACATGGCACTCATTTGCATTTGCATACAGTACTTGGGTCATCTTTTTTCCTCGAGTTCCGCTTACTTCCTGAGTCTTATTACTCCTTTGAGTCATTCAAAGAAAGCTTCCATCATCAGTTGCATTAGGAGTGAGTGTCATACTCGTCAAGTCAATACTGCCAAGTCATGCCATGCCCATGTTCAAGAGTACTTTCACTATTCATTATCTACAGTTTGTACACCTTCCATCATGTTGGTCTACTCTGAGTCAGTCTCGCATGCTATTGTACCATCCTATCCACTCTACACATCCTTTGTCATGTTTCGTGTCGATGATGGGGGATTCATCATGGCCCTCCTTCGATGGATTCATCCTTGTCGACTTGAACACATCATCCAAGGATTCAAATTTAGAAACCAATCAAGTACCTTGGCCCTACATGCCTCAATGGCAGGTTACCTCTCTTTCGACATGAGTTCGCATCATTGACTCTTCATTGAAAGATTCCATTAGGCATTCGACTTCAGCTCATTGATTCACGCTTGATGGTATCTACTATGATACCTTGGGGATCATTGACATTAATGGTGATTCCCCTAGCACTTGTTAACGGTATACATTAATAACCAGTAATCAAGTGGTTTCTACCATGTTCGACTCCAAAAAATTGCAATCACATGCATAGATTCGTATCATTGCAGGTTCAACTTGAAGACCCTGGGAAGTTATTTTCTACCCGGGATGCGATGGAGATTGTTTGAGATGCACAGATCCCCTTTGTATTGGTTGTGGCTGTGTTGTCAGTTAGGAGTTACACGGATCCACTTTTGTATTGGTCATGGCTATGTTATCATCTCATCATGGATCTAATATTGCGTCTAGCAGCCATGATTGTGTTTAGTCGGTTGAAGGAACAAGAATTCCTTACTAAGTAAATAACCAGTACAGGTAACGTAAAAAAGCCATAAATGACTTGTAGTAAAGTAAAACATGAATAATATGATGGATGATAATGGTTACATAGTTTTGGGGCTTTTATAGGCCCGCCATGTACCTTTTCAACAAAAGGTCATGACTATTGATAATTGTTTAATTAATAAATTAATATTAATATTTAATATTAATTTATTATTATTTTGTTGTTACATTGCCTTCCCCTTAAGGGAAGCTTTGTCCTCGAAGCTATAATTTGGAAAAGACTTCTCTTTAACTCTTATTCTCATTCATAATGTCTTCTCAAGATCTTTGGTGCTTGTAACTACGACACATGAAGAAACAAGACGATATAAATTCTGAATTCCTGAACTTATGTGTTGCATCTTTTGGGAAGTGATCCACCCAAAATCTATCTTCATTGGATCTATTTGATAATTTACTATTCGGATAGAACTTCTCAACTTAGGCTTCCATGCATGTAGTTAATTTTTTCTGTGTTCTTTCTCAATGTTGTAGTCGGGTTGTCTGTGAATAGAGTATTGTTTATTTTTCTCTTGACGTTGTTGTTGGTCATAAGGACTCATATGATTTGGGTAACGATAAGGCATCTTAATCTTTTGTGATTGTTCTTCAGAACCATCTTCTTCTAATGTTAGTGATTTGTCACTATACGCATTCTTCTGAACTTGAGCGTTGATTGACTCTTTATTGGCTCCTTCTTTTGGTGTTCGATTTTAAACGTCTGATGACTTCTCTATTGGACGAGTCATCATTTTGTTGATTAATGATTCTTTGCGATCTAACTCTTCATGTAAAGATTCTTATCATGCTTTAGCTTTCGAACTTGTATAAGTAAGTCTTGATTATGTCTTTTTAAGTAGAAGAGTTCTTCCTTGGACTTGTCTACTTCATTTTGATTGTCTTGACTTTTGTGTTCTCTTTGTTTTAAGATTTTTATTTGCTCTAGCAATTCTTGATTAACCCTTTTTAAGGAAGATATTTCTTCATCCTTGCCTGATAATTCTTTTTTAAGATCTTGATTCTCTTCTTCTAACTTTTGATTGCCTTGTGCTTTATCCTTTGCCTCCTTGACTTGCAGAAGTAATTTCTGATTATGATCTCTTAGATGAGAGATCTCTTCATCTTTTTGTAGTAAATTTTTGTCAACTTTCTTCTTGAAATATTCATTTTCCCTTAAAAATCTCTGATTGCGATAATTCTCATTTTTTAATTCTATGATTTGCGTGAACAACTCCTTATTCTTCTCTTCTAGATACAAATTGTGTTTCTTTGCTATTTCACATAATATAGATTCACATTGTATAAATTCCATTTTTATTTTGAAAAAAATGGTGTAGAATGGTTGGTTGGGAGGAATGATTTTAACCTTCCCCACCCAAGTTCAAATCTCACTTTTGGTTTTTTGTTAGGGAATAAAACCAAACCCACTTTTCACAAAACCACGTGCACCTTAAAACCATGTGCGGTTTTACTTCTCACTTTTACTTTTTACTTCTACTCACTTCTAAACTTTACTTTTATTTTTTTTTCCTTTTTTTTCTTTTTCTTTTTTACTTCTTTGGGCCAAGGGCCTGGTTTTGGACAAGGTCCTAGATTGGTGGCTACAAGCCTAGATCGGGTAAAGCTCTGATACCACTAAAGGAACAAGAATTCCTTACTAAGTAAATAACCAGTACAAGTAATGTAAAAAATCCATAAATGACTTGTAGTAAAGTAAAAGATGAATAATATGATGGATGATAATGGTTACATAGTTTTGGGGCTTTTATAGGCCCGCCATGTACCTTTTCGACAAAAGGTCATGACTATTGATAATTGTTTAATTAATAAATTAATATTAATATTTAATATTAATTTATTATTATTTTGTTGTTACATTAATTAATAAATTAATATTAATATTTAATATTAATTTATTATTATTTTGTTGTTACATTGGTCTTTACTATCATGGATCTGCAGTGTATTGGTCGGTAGTCATACTTTGTGTTGTATGAGACTTGTGGATCTCAGATCATTTCTGTAGCAACTCCTTCCAATGAGCAAGTCCTTGCCATTTTTTTACTACAAAGCATTTCACCTGTCTCATTCCATCAGCTTCATGTTTTGGGGGGAATTCTATTACACCAAAATGTCGTCACCCTTCTGCAAGTGTCGCAAGTGTTGCAAGTGTCATCATCATGACCTGGTGTCGTCACCATGACCATTGCAACTGTCATCACTATGACCAAGTGTCGTCACCATGACTGTTGTGATAATGTCGTCATCTTGACCATTGTGTAAACTCTTTGCTATGACCCCTAAACTCATTCTGGGTTAAAACACATCCAACTGAGAGATTTCCCTACCTAGTTGACCTCTTTGAGTAGGTTGTCGCACTTCTCCTTCTTCTAGGGTGCGACATCGCAGTTTCTGGTCAGCTAGGTTGAGACACTATCGCACTTTGGCCTTCTACAGGGTGCAACAGCCCCCTCCGTCGCTCTGTGTCCTCTACTAGGGTGCAACGAGGTTGGTTAAAGGCTATTTTGGGGAGTCTCGAGGTATTTCTAGAAGTTTGTTGAGGTGGAGACCTATCCCTAGACTCTAGGTGAGGTGGCATTTCGGTTCCTAACCTAATGGGAAGATCCCTTAACCATCTCCCCCTAATTCTCAACCTACCCTATCTCTTTAGCCCTATATAAACACCCCCTCTCTCCATGGGAAAGGGGGAAGGTCTATGGTGTCCTTACGCCGATAGAATCCATACTAGTGATTGGGAAGCTTGTACCATCTTAAACATTTGGCTTGGACATGTTGGATGGAGGATGCAATGTTGAGGCTTTGGTTGTAACTTCATCCTTTCTATGTATTCCCACCTTTTAATACAGTTAATATAATCCCTTTCCATGAATTTTGTCTCATTGATGATGTTTAGAACTTTCTTCCTCAACTGTTAGTTTAGATCAGTTATTGTTTAGATATATTGTACTGCTTGTATTGTTTCCATATTGTCTTGGCAGGTCTTGCAGCTGGAGATCTGACAACCACAGGACTTGGAGCAACAACAAGGAGAGGGATCCACGATCTGAAAGGTATGATATCTAAGTACTTGATGTGTAATTGATCTAGGGGAGTAGATTCATATTCTATACTATTTTTTCTAGACTCACTTTGAGCTAGGGAGATCTCGCTCGCGTCCGCTCGAGTGGATTGTCCGTCAAACATCAAGCTTCAAGAACCAGGTATGAACTCCAAATTTCCATATAGTTCAATTAGATCTAGGAACTTAAAATAGGATTTATTATGTAGCAATTATGTTTCTGAACTTTATAATTTTATTTCTTTTTCCTTCATAGAGCAAGGGCCAACTGGCATGGGCTCTCAGGGTTACATTCTAGGATCAAAATTGTAATTTATTATCTCTGTTAAATTTAAAAGTCTTCCCTAAACATTTCAAGGGTCTACTAAGGCTATCCTAGCTAGCCTGTGCTAGACATTTATTTCAATAAAAGCTTTCGAATCCAAACTTTTATTTTAATAATGATTGATGTCTGAATTTTTAAACTTTATAGAATGAAATCGCATTGTCCTTCTAAACCCTCTTACTGTACTTTCAATTTATTCCATTTATATTATTAAGCTAGGGCTTAACCCTTTTATTCTTTAAGACAAAACTCAGGAAATTGCAAGAGATAAACATTTTAAATGTAGGCTATCCATCAACATGTGAAAATCCTCACAGTAGATCTAAGAGATGATGTATACCTCACAAGAGTAATTATGATTAAGTAGGAAAATAGAAGAAGAGTGAACAATACAATATAATGAGCAACAGAATAATATGGTACAGTAGAACTCAGATAGAAGCAATAATACTTCACACACACTAATTAATTAATCACAATATGGACAAATAAATAGTACAATGGTAGAGAGGATTCAAATGCCTAAGGTGGCAATTCGAATTAGCCTCTCAGAGTGATCATAAGATCAATAAAGTGTCATCGAAGCACAACTAGGTGTCCTCATGATCATCAGAGCACAGGAAGTCTTCATCATCATCAGTGGAGTCATCAATGCTCAAGTAACTGTCAACCATCAGTCAAACTGAGTCTGGTAGGTGTAACTGAGTGTAACTAAGTGTAACTGAGTGTAGCTGAGTGACAACTGGACTGGTAGGTGAAGAAGGGTGATTTGCTCCCTAAAATGAAGGAAGAAGGGAGCATTAAGCAACTGGAGGGATAAAACTGAATAGTGAGAAGCTCCTGGGGGCTGGCTAACTGAGGGCTAGGTGTTGGACTCATGACTGGGATGCATGAAAACCCTAGAAGTGCATGCATGACTAAAAATGTAAATGATCAAAATACTGGTGGGACTAGGATGGAGTATAGGAATATCCTAACACCCCCCCTTAATCCATCCTAGGCCCTGGTAACTAAGACCAAAGGTCACCCAATACAATCAATAATAACAATCAATAAACCAAGGAAGTGGGAAAGTTTCATGGGAAACATACCCCCTCCTCAAAAAATAGACTGTAAGGCACACATAAAAATAAATGCTCCAAACTCAAGCAGGTGTGATGCTTGGTCATATGTCTGGAGGTATCTTCTCCTTGGGAAGAAGTGGATCATGCTCAAAAAGCATGTGCTTGTACTTGCTCTTCAGATCGAAGGTGATGAGAACAAATCCAACAGTATGAGAATGATCCTTGAACCTGTGATTCGAATCAGCTGAGGTAGGATCAAATTTTTGAATGTGCATATAGTCTTTTGTCTTCTCCTTCGAACCACCATGGGGAGATTATGCCAAAAAGAACTATTACAAGTTTACTTGAAATCAAAATCAGATTTAGGACTTAAAAAATAGTTTCTTGAGATCTCCATTGAACCAGCAGGGGTGAGATCAAAACTATCATATGCATGAGAAATTATCCCAAGCAGTAATTGCTTAGAACCCAATTTAGATACACTGAAGACTTGAATCATGGTTTCTTGAGATCTCCTTTGAACCATGAGAGGTGAGATCAAAACCAGTAGATGCATGAGAAATTATCCCAAGCGAATGGCAATGGCCATATTCTTCAATGACCTTCTGAAAGCATGGAATTATGATCATATAGTAGTATAAAAGAGGAGATAGCTGGAGAGGAGTGAATGCATTACCTTCAATAACTGTTTTGACCTCCGAAATAATCATGTGATCATGATGCAAACCAATAGACTCTGGTGCAAGAGAGGATTTAGGACCTTCTGCAATATCTAGAGTGTGAGCTGGCACAGAAAGAGAAGAAGGATTGAGCATGAGTGGAGAATCTGCAAGTTCTTTGTCAACAACTTCAATATGAGATGATACTGGTTCATGATCTGAGAGACCATCAAGAGGAGTGAATGCCTCACTTTGCTTGCTTTCGAATGGGTTAAGACCAAGTCCTTCATTCTTTCTACCAAATTTTTCATCCAAGTGAGCCCATAACTCTTCTGGAGTCCCAATACCAATAATGATTGGGAGCAATATGTAATCTGGCATAGTAAGCTTCATTCTTCCAATGTGCATGTCACCTTTACTCAACCATTCAATCTTCTCTTCAAAGGATTCGAACTCTCTTTCAAAATAACAATCAAAGAGATCATGGCTCTTCAAATATGCTATTATTTTTTGTTTCCATTCATCATAGTTGAATAGAGAAAGAGGAGTGATTTCTTCTAATTCTGGATACATTGAAGTTGTAGAAGACCTGCAAAAGCAATAGAGAATACTATTGCAAAGATGCAGAAACTGCTGCAACTGCTGCACTCGAAATCTTGGTAATAACCTGCAAAAAACTCTCAAGAATGGAGATAAACAATACTCTCAACATGATCTGATACCATGTGAAAATCCTCACGGCAGATCTAAGAGTTGATGTATACCTCACAAGAGTAATTATGATTAAGCAGGAAAATAGAAGAAGAGTGAACAATACAGTATAATGAGCAACAGAATAATATGGTACAGTAGAACTCAGATAGAAGCAATAATACTTCACACACACTAATTAATTAATCACAATATGGACAAATAAATAGTACAATGGTAGAGAGGATTCGAATGCCTAAGGTGGCAATTCGAATTAGCCTCTTAGAGTGATCATAAGATCAATAGAGTTTCATCGGAGCACAACTAGGTGTCCTCATGACCATCGGAGCACAACTGGAAGTCTTCATCATCATCAGTGGAGTCATCAATGCTCAAGTAACTATCAACCATCAATCAAACTGAGCCGGGTAGGTGTAACTGAGTGTAACTGACTGTAAATGAGTGTAACTAAGTGTAACTGAGTGCAACTAAGTGTAATTGAGTGTAACTGAGTGACAACTGGACTGGTAGGTGAAGAAGGGCACGTTGCTCCCTAAAATCAAGGAAGAAGGGTGCATTAAGCAACTGGAAGGATAAAACTGAATAGTGAGAAGCTCCTGGGGGCTGGCTAACTGAGGGCTAGGTGCTAGGCTGATGACTGGGATGCATGCAAACCCTAGAAGTGCATGCATGACTAAAAATGTAAATGATCAAAATACTGGTGGGACTAGGATGGAGTATAGGAATATTTTAACACAACATAGCATTTTTAAGATCATTGGTTTATTTTTTTAAAACCTACAGCTTAAAAACAAAACATCCAATATGCATATAACTTCCCCAAACAATCAACTAATACGATTTCCCCATCTATACCTTTCAGCATTTCGAATCTTATCAAAAACAAAGAAATCAAATGGAAAAACTAAACCATTAGATTCACAATATAGGACCCATGCAGATCTTCTTGAAGCCAAATGAAGTCACACTCAGTTCATTCTTGTATTCTTTAAAAGGGATAAATAAAACGCAGGTCAAGGTATCGAAGCCCCCTACCAACACATCAAAAGTTCAAACAGTTGGTATCGCTGGTATCTTGGATACGCAGCATGGAGACCCCAACCATAAATTCTCAGGAAAACAATTAACAAGCACATATTCCCCATCTAGGGTTTACAATATCTTCTTATCATATTTTAAATATCAAATCTAGGCGAAACCCCACAATTCAGGCAAAGATCAACGCATATCCTAAACACCACGATTTCATTAAAGCATACTTCCATTAAAATAAGAGCATCCTATAGAGAGTTACATAAATATTTTAGACAGAAGCCATCCACTGGCCAACAAACTTTCAACAATAGAACTACAACTTAAACAACTCGTATTCAGTTGTTTATCCATATAAATTGCTTCATGCCAAAACAAAAACGTAGAGCCTGTATACATTAGAATTTACCAGGGCATTTCAAGATCCATCCCTCTGCCAGTGGCACGATAAAACCCTACGCCTAAAGAAATCTTAAAATAACAAAATTGACATAGGTTCCCACAACTTCAACAGATAGCTTTCGCTAGAAAACCCATAATCATTAGGAAACGCAGGTAGAGAAATCCAAATACTAGTATTTTATACAGCACCCAACATTACACGCTGTGGATAGTGATTTCCATTTAAAAAGCTTTAAAGATTTATTACAGAGCTTCACTTTCAACTAGGACAACAAGAAAGAAACCCTCAAGGGTTATCCCATCATCAAACAATATAAACACATCATAAACATTGACCAGGTCAAAAACCCCAGTTACTCCAAATATTCTTCTTTAAAATCGTCTTCCTTCCAACTACCGGTCCAGCCAAAGGCAACCCATTAGAAACTTCGAATCTATTTATAGAGAGCCCAAAGGACTCAACGAAGTTAAAAAAAAAAAAGCTCAAATATTTAGAGCCTTGCAACCATAGCTGCGACAGGAAGGGATGAATGATTGGGAGGACCTGGAATAACCATTCTTATGCAAAAAACCAAGATTTCGGTCACTTGTTAGCATCCAATGCAGTGAGTACCATAACCTATAATCTGCCAGTGAAGCAATAAGAAGCCACGAGTTAAATGTGAGATGAAACGAATACTTACAAGATAAATGAAGAAATTCTTAAGTTGTGGGTAGAAGTTACCTGATAGTGAATCGTAATCATTCTCCATCTCTCTACATAGTAAACAACGAGTGCATTGACCATGAGCGTAGCTCAGGTCAGAACACTGTCAAGCCAGACGCAGCAAGGAACTACTCTCAGCCAAAATCCACGAAAATGAAAAACGCAGATGTGAAGACCAAGGTAAAAATCCTTTTGTCCAGTTGGCCACAAAACCACGTGATTTTCATATGCAGCATTTAAAACTTCAACCAACATCCTTTAATTTCTGAATAATTTACCCATACGCTATAGTTAGGGTCATGAGGATATCAACCCATTTGTTTATGTCATGACTTATTCCAAAGAGTTAGTCCTTAGCCCTCCCCAAAACATAACACTAGATTATGTTAGGATTTTGATGTGATACCTTAGGGAGAAGCCATTGTATTTATGCCTGCAAAACATATTGCAAATAGTGCATTAGAAAATTGCTAAGTAAGTCATGATAGTTCCAATATTCACCCCTAACCTCTCGGCAGCTCCGCCGGTGGTATGAATATCAACATCAAGGACCCAGAAGTACTCACACTCCTCTCACCAAGTCCATCAGGCCTGGATTAGTGATATAAACCAGTTTAAACATTTAAATGAAACAAACATACACCTAAACTTTAAAAGTGAAGTACTTAAAGAGAAAACCTTAAAGTAGTATACTGGAATTAAGTTTTCCAAGACGGTACTATGCACATTACCCTACCATACTTAATCGCTTCCACAAAAAACAATTACCGACATAACTTCCCAGTACTGAAGTTAATTTGCATTACATTATCTATTTAGGCAATGTGAATAGTAAAGTGAATTTTTTTTAATTTTTACCATTTTAGGGACATTACGCCAAGCATAATGCGAAGTCAAGTCCATCAAAAGGATCCTCCATCTCTAATAAAGACAAACAAAATAAGTTTGAAAAATCCAAGTGTACATACTACAAGAAGGGTAATCATCCTGAGAGTTCTTGTATGAAGAAGACCATAGATCTAATTGCAAAAATCCTTGAGAAGCATAACATTTCACTCCATCAAGGCGCAATGAAGATTGATCCAAGTGGCAAGTTAGAGTATCATGAGAGATTCCATGTATTGAAGGATGGGTTCTCACAATCACACACATTTCTTATTGATTCTGGAGCCTCCAACCACATGGTTGTCTCCATAGAGCCATTTTCTTCATTAGATCTCACCGATGGACCAAGAATACACATGGGATATGAATCTCAAATATTAACTGAAGGGCAGGGTACTATACAGCTTGAGCATGGAAGGTTGAACAATGTATAGTGCATGCCCTCTCTAGCAGCTAATATGTTGTCTGCTTACCAGATGACACACATAGGTCTACCAAAGAAATTAGTATTTGGACCTGATTCAACTGATGTTGCTGAGATATCATCTGGGCAGATGATAGCGAAAGGAGTTGCAAATCATGCTTCCAAGACTTATGAGTTCTCCTGATTCTTTCCATACTCCCATCAAAGTTCTCTATGGACTCATGCAAATGAGACAAGTAGATTCTGACATGAAAGATTCAGACACCTAAACTTCAAATACCTACAGCAATTGCACAAGGAAGAGATGGTTGAAGGTCTACTGAATATAAAATTCTCTCAAGGTATCTGCAAAGGTTTCTTGGTAGGGAAGCACTTAGAATGAAAGTATGAAGTTGGGAAGGAAAAGAGAGCTTCCTCCATCCTAGATCTGATTCATAGTGATGTGTCAAGACCGATTCCCACTGCTTCAATGAATGGATCCAGATATCTTCTAACCTTCGTTGATGACTACTCTAGATGCTATTGGATCTACTTTCTCAAACATAAATCTAAGGTGTTTGAATGCTTCAAAGTTTTCAAAGCCCTAGTTGAGAACACTGTTGGAAGGAATATCAAATCACTCAGATCTGATAATGGAGGGGAGTCCATCAAGAAGGATTTGTAGCAACTATGTGCTTCTGAAGGAATTCAGATGCAGCATTATGTTCCATACAGACCACAACAAAATGGTGTATGCGAGATGAAGAATATGTCAATGAAAGAGATGGCTACCTTTTTACATGAAGCAATAAATCTCCCATCAAATCTCTGGGTAGAAGCAGTAAATTGTGCCACATACATTCAGAATAGGGTACCCCACAAATCTATTGACAAGGTCACTCCATTCGAAGAATTGAAGGGAAACAAACTCGATGTCTCTCATCTGATGGTTTTTGGATCAAAGGCATGGGTCAGAATCCCCACTAACAAGAGGAAATAAATTCAACCTCAAAGTAGTGAATGCATCCTTCTTGGACATGTAGAATATGCAAAGGATTACAAGCTGATGGAGATTGCAACTAAGAGATGATTCATTAAAAGAAGTGTGCAGTTCAATGAGGATCCATTGCATGATCTACAACCAGCTGATGAAGAATGTATAGTTGATCTACCTCATCCATTCGCTCCTAATGATGTTTCTATAGGTGATCCATATTCAAAAGAAGAAGAAGAATACCAATATGATTTAGATCTAGATATTGAGCATGAATATCTAGCAAATCCATATCTATATCCAACACATACTCCTAATCCAAATCCTAAATGGTCCCAAAATATTATTAATGCAGTTGGGGTTATTGTTGGAGATTCATCTGACTCCAGAAGAAAAACATCTCAATACCAAGACGCAAACATTGCACTTTTCCATACATATCCACTTCTCCCTAAGAGGTTCTTCATGATGGTGGGGTCTGATCCACAATATGATAGAGATGGTTTCCATGATCTGCGATGGAAATAAACCATGGATGAAGAACATGAGTCACTGCAAAAAAATAGAACATGGGATCTTGTCCTTCTTCCACTAGGGAGGAAACTAATTCAGTACAAATGGATCTACAAAACTAAGCTCCCATCTCATGGATCTACAACCAAGTACAAGGCTCGGTTGGTTGCAAAGGGGTACTCAGAAGTCCAAGGTTTGGACTATAATGAGACATTCTCTCATGTTGCAAGAATGGATTCAGTGAGGGTTGTTTTGGCCATTGCAGCTTTGTATGCATGGGAGGTACATCATATGGATGTAAAGAGTGCCTTATTGCATGGTGACTTGGAAGAAGAGATATACATGAAACAACCTAAGGGATACACTGATTATTGTTCCTTGGTATGTAGACTGAGGAGATCACTATATGAGCTCAAGCAAGCCCCAAGGGAATGGTATGCAAAGATGGATTCCATTTTACTATCACTAAAGTTTGAAAGATGCAACTCTGATTGCAATTTTTACATGCAACAGATGTGAGGAAGTCTAATGCTAATTTTTTTGTATGTGGATGAATTACTCATCACTAGTGGATCTTCTACTGGGTTGAAGTACATCAAGTCTTCTTTGAACAAAGCATTCACTATGACATATCTAGGATTATTGAGACAATTCATTGGTCTTGAAGTGAATCAAAATGATTTAGGGATCATGGTTTCATAGCCAAGGTATGCATCTAATTTACTGAAAAAATATCATATGGTTTATTGCAAAGTCACATCCCTTCCCTTCCTATCTGGCATTAGATTGGAAGAAGGTGGCTCCACACCCTTGGTTGATAGCACTCTTTACAGACAAATGATTGGTAGCTTGTTGTATTTGACACATTCGAGACCAGATCTATCATATGTTGTTGGTGTTTTGGCTAGGTATATGCAAGAGCCACATGAGCTACATTGGAAAGTAGCTAAGAATATCTTCCACTATCGAAAAGATACAAGAGAGTTCGAGATCCATTATTCTACTAGTGCTCCACTAGATTTGGTTGGTTTTACTGACTTAGACTGGGATGGAGTTAATACTTATAGGAAGTCCACTTCAAGGTACGTAGTCATGATTGGATGAGGACCAATATTCTAGTTAAGAAAAAATCAAGAAGCACTTGTACTTTCTTCAGTAGACTCTAGAGTAAAGAGGGGATGTGAGTGTAGCCATCCAGGCAGTTTGTTTGCATGGGATATTGAATTAGTTTGGAATTCACACTTCTCCTTCAGTTGAACTATTTTGTGATAATCAAAGTGCCATTGGGATCTCCATTGACTCAGTATAGAAGCAGAGGACCAAACATATTGAGGTTCAGACGCAATACATCAGGGAGCTAGTGCACAACAGGACCATCTCACTGCATTATTGTCCTACAGAGGAGATGATTGCAAACATATTCACTAAATTTTTCACTTAGAAGATATGTGTCTATATCAGATCTCTACTTGGTGTGAAAGTTGTCTGAGCTTCCCGCTGTCCTATTTTGAGGGGGGGGTTCCTATGAGGTTTTCCCCATTTCCTTGGTTCATGGACAATTCTTTTATTTTTTAACATTTATTTGATTGTATGGGTGACCTTTGGTATTAGTAACTAGGTCCCATGATGCAAAAGTATGGATTACGGGAGGGTGTCAGGATATTTTAATACTCCATCATTGTCCTACCTAACATTATTCCATTTTCCTAGTAGTTGATGATGTCATTCCCCCCTAGTGGTGTGAATATGTCATCTAGAATCCTTCTACCAATTTTTGAGGCCTGCATGCATCATTTTAGGACCACTTTATCCAGTTCCCTATTTTTTAGGAACCTACTCAGTGTTCTATTTTAGTTCACCTGAGTTAGCTAACTCTTGTGGGGGGTTAGAGCTTCGAATGCCACTAATTGTGGTCTCATGTGCCATTTTATTACTATTTTTCATGGAAAACTCACTAATGTGCCCTCCTCGGTCAGTTAACTAATTGTCTCTTCAATTAACTGAGTTTAGGATCATTTTGGTTGAGTTTGAGTCTTCCGGAACACTCCAGTGGTGACAATTCCTATGCTAGATCAACTAATGTTCGAATTCTCTTGTGTGATTCAAATTCTCTCCATTGTAACATCATTGTTGACTATACTAATTATTGGATCATTTGACATTATTCTGTTCCTACATGAGTTCTCATGCATGATTAATTGTCTACTCATTTTTGCTGCATTTTTCACTCTAATTCTTCTTTTATGCTCATTCTTTCTCTGTGAGGTATACTCGGCTCTTATATTTGTTGTGATTTAGAATTTCACAATATGAACTTTGACAACTTGGTAAAAATCAACACTAAAAAAGTAGTAAGGGATATGCCAAAGATCACAAAACCCTCAAACACTATGTGTAAGCAATGCTAGCATGGAAAGCAAACAAAGATAAGCTTCAATTCAAATGAATACACAACATCTCAGCCATTTGAACTTGTGCATACAGATCTTTGCGGACCAAAAAAAATATAAAATTTGCGAGGAGAGAATTACTTTATGTTACAGAGTATGATAAAGTACTAAGGATAAACTCACCTCTTAACTGAAATCTTTCCCACTTAATTAGGTGGATAACTTAAGTGTCGGCATGCAAGTGTCGTAACTCAAGTGTCTTCTTTTAGCTTAACATAAGTGTTGTCAGTTAACAACACTTAGTTAACTAGATCTTCTTTGTTGTCACTTAGTTAACTCTCTTTAACATAATATTTCTTGATAACATCACCGTAGTGATCAAATTGATTTCTCCTTGATTTACTAATTGCCTTCTTTTATTTTAAGTAAAGTGAAAACACTTTAGTTAACTAGTCCTTCTTATTTAGCACTTAGTTAACCGAATTCATGTTGATTGATTTAAGTATAGTGACCAATATGACTTCTTTAGTTAACTGAGGCATACAATGACGTGGCTTTAACTGAAGCTTGGCAATTCAAGTTCACTTAGTCATCCCATGATCAATTCAAATTCTCTTTTTCTCTATGCTTTTATCTTTACGTATTTATCTTTCACTAAATGGTCAATATATTCTAACTTTAATTGTCCATCACATTACATTATACTAAGAAGAATTATCGGATGTTGTGATTATATTATATTATTTCGGACCAAATTATCATATGCTAAAGTAACTCACTTTAGAGGTGATCAATGTCTAAAGGGGACTTAATAGTAACGAGTGATCATGGTTAATAATATATCACACAAAATTAAATGCTTTTAACAAGTAAAGCATCACCTTTATACATAAGGTCCACCTCTTTATGGGAGGTCCATCCCATGGATTCCTTTATACGGAAGGTTCACATGAGAATCATGACTTGACACATAAGTCTAGAGCCTTCTCCAACAAGACTTTACAACATCCTTACTTTGATCAATTAACTCTATACGGGAGGAATAAACTTTACACAGAAGGTAATCAAAGTGGTCACCTCTATGTAGGAGGATAAATCTTGGCTGCACAAGATATGTTTGGATAATGTCTCCTCATGATCAGGGATAATTTTAAGGACCCATACTTATTTAAAAGTGTATAAACCTTGGAGAATCTTACCAATTCTTAAAATGACAACTATAAAATAATTGGCGATATTTTTCTAAAATTATTTCAATTTCTAAGGATTTTATATAGTTTATATAATAATTTGGCGATTTTTAGAGTGACAAAAGTTTACCCGTCAAAATTGGGCAAAACAGGGCTTCAAAAAATGAAAATTGGCGAATATTTTTTTGGAAAAGAACATGGAAAAATAGCCGATGGGATAAATTTTGCCCCTAAAATTATCCTTGCTAATGATGTATATTTAACACTTACCATGTGGAGGGAACCTATTGATTGATATACTTCCCAGGAAGATGTTGTACTTAAATCACGATATTCAATTTATGCATGCCTCAAGGACCAATAATTTCAAGATTTGATGACTTATAATGTACCTGAATAATTATAATATGCTAGTAATAATTTGATTAGTTAAATAATGAATGGTCACCTGTATTTCACAAGAGGAACAAATTACTATTTCAATTATATAAATATAGCCTTCAACATTGTGTAAAGATAGACTTGAAATATAAATTAATAAATAATATATTTTATATATTGGAACCCTCTTAGAGTACAATCATATGTGCTAAAATATCTCACAATCCAAGTGCAAGGATTGAAATATATATGGGCATGTGCCTTAAGATAAATATAAATTCCTACTAACCTCTTCATTGAATGTGTTAGCCCCAACAGATCATTAAGTAACCTAAAAAGGCCATCCTCTTTCAACCCTTTATCCAAAGTCATACTTGCTATACTATAATCACTAATGTAGCACTATTGTCCCTCAAGGGAAATCCTCTAATATTGTCTATATGTCACACAAGAGATTGGAAGGAGGTTTTTCCTCAAACCTATAATATTCATCTCATGAAAATCACCCGAAGGAATTTGGAATGAAATGGAGCCAAATCCTCTAACAGGATAAGTGCCATCACTTCCAACCTCTACATTCATCCTCCTTATCACTCCTAAATCCTATTTCATTGTGACCTATCATTGTCATATGTCTATAATATCCACTATCCACATACCAACCAACACTAGAAACAATTTTAGTAGATAAATAACAATACATGGAAGATACAATCTCAAATTGAGAATTCATCTCCTCTACTCCTGCTACAATTCCAGCTACAACCTACTTCATGCCAATTTCCTTCTTCAGGGGAAATTGTCCCAGATAATGTCCCACCTTGTGACAACAAAATCATATGAATTAACTTAGGTCCTTCTTCGCAATAAGTGTGTTATCCTAAAAATCATATCATTTCTTTCTACCCTATTTTTCCTTCCTAAGAAGACCAATAACATCTACTTACACTTGTTTATGTATATAAGCTGCAATATGATTTCCTCCTACAAAATACCCACTTAAATTTTTGGCAAGTCATGTATATTTCCCTGAGTAAAAATACACTAAACAAAAGACACCCAAGAAGGAGCAAACCCTTTAAGGGATATGGATACTATCTCCTAATCCCGAACCTTGGCCCCAATGGTGGTTAATTGATCCTTAAATTAACTAATATTGATTAAAAAGGTCACCATGGTATCTTCATTACTCACATGAACCACTAAGAGTTGGTTTCCTAAGAGTAGTTGAAAAGTGTACAAGTTATAAAATAATTCAACTCTTCTCAAGGCTACATACAATAAAATCCCCTCAAGGATACAAATCTCAGTATTAAATTCCTTAGCTATGGTAAATAATCAAACCCTAGCTCCACCAAGAAGAACAAGTACAATGCTCCCTTCAACATTGTGTTCCATACAATATGTCATCTTCCATTCTTCTTCAAAATTACACCCTAGGGTTTATTCTAGAACTCTATTATCCAATATCCAAGGGTAAAACCCTAACAGAACTCTACAAGGATACAACAAACTCCAAAGATACCAAGAAACCCTAGTGCCCAAGAGAGAGAGACAAAGAGAGAAAAAAGGACAAGTGAAGGATTAGAGAGAGAGAGAGAGAGAACAAGTGCTCTCCACTTCTAGGTCACATCTCTACTCGAGAGTGAGAAAGAATGAGCACACAATTCATGTTAATGAAATATCAATCTTTCCTTTATTTATATGAGAGGTAAAGGGGACGGACAATATTATGTGGGCACAAGTCCTTACAAGCAAGCTATATGAGCCCTTATGGGACACATAAGTGCGACATCCAATCTAGATTACAAGTGTTATTCTCGAATGATGATGTCATGCACAATACAGACTCCAAGGTCATGTAACTATAGAAGGAAAGTCCAAATCATTCCATCCCAAGACTCAACAAACTCCATATATCCTCTATTTTTTTTCTCTTCTAGGATAACTACATCATGCAAGAACATTGTTGAAGCCATATGCTATCTAGGGATTGAATGCCTCCACCATGATGCACAATAATCTACAACACTTGTATGGGTTTCTCCCACCAAATGAACTCTCCATGTCACCATCATGAAGTATGTTCACCATCTAGGCAAGAGATCATCAACACACAATGGAATAATACTAAGCCAACATTCAATTCAAAATCAACGAAGAAAGATATCTCATGTATGCATATCCATCACAGATTGTTATCTCTTGATATTGCTTGGGGATTGCATTTCTTATATGTTTTCACAAGAACTGCCCTTATAGGATCACATGGTGAAATATGTCGATGGATGGATCGTGGGGGTACACTTGTGATTTTTTTAAGAAATGTTTCTATTTGGTTTTTATGTTGAGGTTATGATGGTTTGCAAGGATATGTTGGATTGTATGCTTGTGAAAATGGTTAGAAACTTTGAGGATTTGTGTAACCCTCCCTTTTTGTTAGTATTTACGTGTCTAAAGTACATTGCCTGGATATGATAAAATTATTTAAAACTTAGTGAATTTTATGCAAAGGAAATCCATCAACATAGGTTCTTAGTAATATTTTAGTGTTATTAATTTGTTGAAGGTGTTATAATAAATTAAAAGTGGATTTGCTATGGTTACATTTTTATGTGATAGCACCCTAGTACATGAATTGTGTTCACAATTAATGAAGTATTATGATGTGGAATACTGAATTAGGTGAAGCCCTCATCCTTTTTGCACAAATTTCAAGGCATTTTAGAGATTATAGTGTTTTTCAACCCTTGGTTTTGTGGATTGGTTTGAAGTTGTGGTCGTATTAGGTGTTGGTATTGTCTTCCAACCCATGGTACTTCATTAATGAAATAAAATTAATATTTACAATTTACTCATCTTCTTGATTGACTACATGTGTGACTATGTCGGTACACTTCTCTAGGTCACCGTCCTCTTGGCACACGGATTTGGTATATCAACACATGGTTTTTCATATATGTTGATGGTTTTGGGGCTCATGGTTTGAACAAAAGGAAGAGTTTACCAATTTAACAACCATTACACATTTATCTAGGATGCACTTTTGGAAAATGACTATTTTATTACTTCTTGACAAGTCAAAATACATACAATGCACATTCATCAAGGGTAGGCATGTGGAAGAAAAATATATTATTAATGGATCAAAGGATTATTATATTATTGTTGGGCACTCATATTGACTTGGAAATTATATTTTGAGGTAGTTATTAGTTGTGGACATCCATGAAGATTATTTGACTTGGCCACTTCAAGGGTTACACTCTAACTACTCCATTATTATATTTCTTCTTTGACTTTTCATTGAGCTAGATATATATTATATTTTATTGTAAGAGAGAAGAAATCCTCTCTATATAAACGATCTCTCTTCATTTCCTCTATAGATCGATTTTGAAAGAAATCCCTTGGAGCTTAGTTGAGCATTAATAAAATGTTTTTGTGTGTGATGATTTCTTTCATATATTTATGCTAGCTCATTTTTCTTGCTTTAGTTTCCTAGAAAAGTGTATGTAATACCATCCTAGATCCAAATCCTAGGCTCTATCAAGCGCCGAGAGGGATTGAATCTCCCGAGGTGCAAACCTCTTCTCATGTATTGCACTCAAGGATATTTTACAAGATCTCTCTCATATTATTACTTTTTACTTTTTATTATTACATTTCATTTATGTTCGAAAAACACTCGAGTCACAAGATCTCCCTCATATTAGTACTTTTTACTTTTTATTATTACATTTTATTTATGGCCAGCAATATCGACAAAAACTTGACTCACAAGATCTCCCTCATATTATTACTTTTTACTTTTTATTATTACATTTTATTTATGGCCGACAATATTGAAACACTCGACTCACAAGATCTCCCTCATATTATCACTTTTACTTTTTATTATTACATTTTATTTATGGTCGACAATATCGAAACACTTGACTCACAAGATCTCCCTCATATTATTACTTTTTACTTTTAATTATTACATTTTATTTATGGCTGACAATATTGACAAACACTCGACTCACAAGATCTCCCTCATACTGGGTTGTAGAGCGCCTCTTGGTGCAATAAAAAAGCAAGCATGTTCTTCCTTATTTCACTATGTTATCGAATGTTTTTGTTGATGCATCACATCCTTTTTTTCAGCCAAAAAAAAAAAACAAAACGTATAATTGTTATTAAAAAACGAATCAAATAGTACAAGGATTGTCTAGGAACATTCAGATGTTCCCTATTACAAAATAAAGCTAGAATGCTTATCAGCCGATACATCAAAAAAACAGAAACCGTATAATTGTTATTAAAAAATGAATCAAATAGTACAAGGATTGTCTAGGAACATTCAAATGTTCCCTATTACAAAATAAAGCTAGAATGTTTATCAGTCGATACATCAAAAAAACAGTGGACCAAATAACCAGTTCCATAACGAGTAACCAACTTGAATTTAAAAAACCAAAAGTCAAAGAATATAGCATAATTAGAAAAAGTAACAGTCACCCATATCTTGTAGGCAAGAATCCATCCATTCTTCCTAGCATAAGAAACCTTCAGTACCTTCTAAAGCTTGTTTGGACAGTTTTTCAACGAAAGAGTTATGCTCCCTGTAGATGTGATCAAAAGTAATGCTCTCATGTTTGGATATCTCATGTCTAGTGTGATGACACCAATGCCGGAGTTCTGTAACATTAAGACTAAAATCATTTTCTGCCCATTTTATGGTCACACGAGAGTCCCCAAAAACCTTTAGATTAACTAATCCAAATATATTCGCCACTTTCATAACATACCACAAAGCCGACAATTCAGCTTTCATATTCGTCCCTGTACCACCATTAAGAGGCAAGGTAAAATAATGTTCATCATTCAGGTAGATAACCCCTCTTGCCGCACAAAAACCATTTTGTGCAGCGCCATCAAAAAACAAAACCGGTTGTGTAACAATGAGAGAGAAGTGGTTGATCCTAGCTTCACGTGGCGGACCTTCTTTGACCTGATATAACTGAAGCATATTTAAAACAATCAATATACAAGCATCGACCACAGGGAATTTATCTTGGAACAATACACAGTTCTGAATATACCATATTGCCCAGGAAACAAAAATAGGCAGAAAAAGAGGAATTATTTCCATTCCGAAACTAGTTAAGAAGGAAAAAACCAAAATCATCACCATTCTAAGACAGATCAATTTTTAATTGTAAGCAACATAATTACCAAACTTCTTTCATAAACCTGCAATCCACAAAAAGATGGATGATCCTTAAATACATCAAAACTACAATATGAATAATCATAATATTGTAGACATACAGTTTTACATCTACTTTAGTAATACCATTTGGTAAATTTTAACAATTTAATACGATGAGCAATCTAACCGTAATCAGCATTATTGTTTCTCCAAATACATTGCATATTTCATTGTCTCCCTTTCTATCAACAAAACTAAGGGTACATCATTATGTTGTTCTTTTAGTTTTAATATTTTCCTTTATAACTTTATTATTAAAGTAGTTTAATAATGTTTTTCACAGACTTTAATTTATATGTTTTTTAATATAAGATCGTGTTTGTAACTTAACTTACTCTTGAAACTATTACTTTGCTTAGTTGTTTTAATTTTACGTTAATTAATTTTATGTTTTTTTTGCTTACTATTGTGAAGTAGTCTAGCAAAATATTTATTTGCTTTAAATTCTTTTTTCTTAAATAATCCATAAATTTAATCAAAATCCATTTTTGTAACTCTAACTCTCACTGGTCAAGCACCTTTAGAAAATCCACCAGATAATGACAGGAAAAGAAGTTGATAAAGTCGAGCAGTGAAATGAAAAGCCTCCAAATGGGTCAGGTAGAGGAGAGGATACACCAAAGGATGACGCGACTTATCAATTACAGTTACCCTAAGTCGTGTTATCCTTTCGTCTATCCCCTCCCCTACCTCAGGCATTTGGTGGCATTCGTCTCCTCTTCAGCTTTAAGAACTTTTCTTCCTCTCTCATTATTGGCCTGGATTTTCGAATGGTGCATGAGGAGGCAGAGTTGAAGTAATAGACATTGGAAACCCCTTGAGGCAGAGCCTCAACCAATGACCTTTAAATGTTGCCATATATTTCGGTATGTTCTATAAATCTTGATCTTATAGGTATTATATTACTTGAATAGATATATTTCCGCATGGAAAAAAACGAAACAGGAAAATTGATAAATTTCGGTAAAAACACAAAAAATTTCGTGATATATTTATCAAAAATGATATGGCTGCAAGTGAAATAGCGTGAACCCCAGAAAATTGATAGGCAGGATCTCGGTATTCCTTAAAATAATGCCTCCTAAGGTGACCATGTCTGCTTTTTCGCTCGCGTTGATCATCTGCGTCGTTACAGGGTCTCTGTTACCCGCAGGCAAGAGAGCATGAGGTCGTCGTAGTGTGGTCGATACCAAAGATTCAAGGTAAATATTTCATCATTAATATGCAAGCTTGTTACATATTTCAGAATTCTACCTCTAATAGGATGTGTTTTTCCCTTGTCACAAACTAAAGAGAGAATTCCCTACCTTGCTAGTATAAATTGAAAGTCTTGAATTCGTTGCCTACTCCAGCCTTGAATTCTTTGAAGGTCTTGAAGTCTTGTGACTTCTCCTTTGGGAAGTATACCCAAACCTTCCAAATCAATGATTTTGTATAAATCTTGATCTTATAGATCTTATATTACTTGAATAGATATATTTCTAAGTATACCTTAATTCTTCAAAATAACAAATATTAACATTATAAAAATTTAATACACTATAACCAATACCTAGAAACAAATAATATTAGTACATCTCCCTCCACACTATCAACGTAATAGAGTAAGGGAAAAGAACACCGGGATCATTTATGGGAAGTTCTTAAACAAACTTTATATTGAATTATTCTTGCTAAGACATAAGAACCAAAACATTTAAGTGAAACTTATGTCAAAGATACTCCGCTTTAAAACATCACTTTTACCGTTGTGAAATATTTGAAAATCTTGATTTCTTTTATAGATAGTAAATGTAAACAACATTTACACAAGTAAATCTGAAGAAGATGTGCGACATGCAATGTTCAACATTCTTGAGAATGAATACATAAAAACTATACATATATATTACAGCGGAGCAACTTGGCTCCATTACACATAGATGAGATTTACTTTGATCTTTGACTTCTTACAGAGCTTGGGCTCTCAAACACATCGCGGACATATTTTTCTTCTCCTTTCTTTCACACATCTCAACAAAGACTTGGTTTCGCTTCACCTGGAAGCTACTGAGTTACATTAAAGACTGAAATTAATTTCTACCTAAGAATTTTGACTTGCGGAATACAAACGTGGCTGAATAAATACAAGGAAGTGTGCACGAAGACTTCTAACAAACTGACTGATTGTCTGACATCTCAATGACTCTCTGAACTGACAAAAAGATTTAGTGAGTGAATGACAGAGCCGACGTGGACTAAATGAGCAATCATCTCGTAATTACATTTTTCCAACACTCCCCCTTAATTATGAGCAGATGGGGATCATTAAACGAACATAAAATTTTACAAAATATTTCAGAGCTGAAACATGGTCTGTGCATGACGAATTTCACTTTGTAGAACTTGTCACTCCTAAACAACTTCGCAGGTATTGGAATGTGTCTCTTGCCAATGGTTTTGTAAAGATGTCTGCTACTTGATCTTCAGACTTGCAAAATTCTAAACAGATTTCTTTGTTATTTATCAATTTTATGATAAAATGATACCTTGTGTCGATGTGCTTGGTTCTCTTGTGGAACACATGATTCTTTGACAATGCGATAGCTGAATTGTTGTCACAGTAAATGGTTGTGGTTTCTTGCTGGTTCTGTGACATATCACTTAACATCCTCCACATCCAAACGGCTTGATATGCAATGCTTGTAGCTGCGACATACTCTGTTTTTGTTGAAGAAAGAGTTACAATGGGTTGTTTGTTTGAAGTCCATGATACAACACCTATTCCTAAATTAAATGTATTTGCAGACGTATTTTTTCTGTCATCTATGTTGCCTCCATTATCGATGTCAGTGTATCCAATGAGTTTGAAATTTTCTGAGGTTGAATACAAAATACCGAAGTCTTGTGTTCCATTTACATACCTTTACCTGCTTGCCAATGAGATTCTTTTGGTGACTCCATGAATCTTGAGATTAAACTTACTCCATACATGATGTCTGGTATTGTCGCTGTAAGATACATAAGGTTGCCAACAAGCCTTTTAAACAACGTAGGATCTACATTGGATCTATCACCATCCTTACTCCATTTCAAACCTGTTATCACTGGTGTTGGAGCTATCTTGCAATTTAAAATCTGAAATTTATTCAAGACATCACTTGCATACTTTGTCTGAGATATGAATATACCATTTTCATTCTGTTGGACTTCAATGCCCAAAAAATACTTCATAAGCCCCAAATTAGTAATTTCAAATTCACTTTCCATGACTAATCTAAATTCCTCTATGCCAAAATCACCAGTAAATATTAAATCATTTACATACAAGCATACAATTAGCTTATTACCTTGCTTGTTGATTTTTGTATACAGCGTTGGCTCACATTCACGTATGTGAAATCCATTCTGAATGAGATAAGAGTCAATGCGACTGTACCAAGCTCTAGGAGCTTGGTTCAAACCATGGAGTGCATTTTTCAACCTGTATACTTTGTGTCCTTGTCCTGGGACTTCGTAACCTTGTGGCTACTCGACATATACTTCTTCCTCCAAATAACCATTTAAAAATGCAAACTTAACTTCCATTTGATAAACAAGCCATTTCTTATGTGCTGCGATGGCCAAAATTGTTCTGACAGTTTCCATTCGTGCTACAAGTGCAAAAGTTTCATTGATGTCTATGCCAAGCTGCGGTGTGAATCCTGTTGTTACCAATCTTTCCTTGTGCTTCTGCAAAATTCCATCAGCATCTTGATTCGTCTTATAAATCCATTTGATGCTTATTTCATCCTTGTCCTTAGGAACATCGACTAATTCCTATGTTTGGTTTTTCTCAATGCATTTTATTTCTTCATCCATGGCTTCTGCCCAAACATTATCTTCAACAACTTCTTCAAATGTTAGCGGATCATTAATTTGAGAGAATACTGCAAAAACCGAGAATGAATTGGGTGTACCAGTCTCATATATCTCACACAGACTTGGGAAATGGCGATTCGGCAACATAACATTAGTTGAAGCTTGAGGTGCGTTAAATGAAAAGGGAGTCGAGTCGAACAAAGAAAAATAAGTCGCGCACCTTGAAATTCAGAAACGAGTGGAAGATTTCTGACTTTCAAAAATGTTAACAGGCGTACAAAAATGTCGTTTTTCGTTACGTTCCATTTCCGAACCGTTTTAGAAAAAGAAAAGAAAAATGTCGTCCCATTAACTTCCTGTAGCCGGAGTTTCAGCATGTGATAATCTACGTTAACTTCCTGTAACTTCTCCAAGGTTATTTTGATATCCCATGACATTAATTTGTAATTTTTAAGTTGCCGGCCTATCCCAAATGCAAGTTTCTCTTTCTCCAAATGATGGAAGGATGTAAACTCATTGAATGGCCTTCCTTAAGCTATAAATTCTGTTGTAAAACTTATCATCATTATTTAATCATTCTGTCATATCTTTCCAAGAAGAATCCTCCCTAAACAAAGAGGGTATAATTGCTGTTTTTTCAACGTACGTGGGTGATTTGTATTTTTTCAAGTTCTTTGCTCCTGAAAAATGAGATCAAAACTTATTTTGTTTTGAATGATCTTTGAAGTATAGTGTCAGATAGAACAGACACAGAAGTCTATTTCTATGTACAAGATAAGTGGCCTTTCCTGGACTATTACAAAAAAAAAGAAAGCAGGTGGGCTCTGTGAGAGCCTATGAAGGCTAGACAAGTTTTTCTAGCTATTCCCAATTGTCATTTCTATTCTTGTCATTTATTTCTGAATATATTCTTCTAAAATTCTTTTTCACCATACAAGAAACTCTAAAAAGTGTAAATGGTCCACCCAAAGTTGGGGGTAATATGGAAGCACCTTTTTTATCCATATCTTGTATGCTATATAAAGATCTTAATAAATTTTCTGGCTTTTTTCACACTATGTTCTAGGTAGATGGATAAATGAGTTGAAGGCGCAAACAACTTCAAGGCATAAATATCAAATAGTTTGAAAATGAAGCACTTGGATGTCATATTGAAGTCTCAATAACAAAGCGAAGCATTAAGATTTTTAGTTCCATACCAAGAAAAATGAAAGCATCATTGATATATCCCATCTTTAATTTTAAAAGTTTATTTTTTTTAATTTTAAAATCATAATTATTTATTTTTTTTTCATAAAAATTACAACCTTGAAATATATTTTGTTGGTAGTTGTCATGACATTAAATGTTTTTTTTTTCTCTAATGCTGTTGCACACAGTACTTGAGAAAGATCCATAAAGCATTTTGATTGTATTGTTATTTTGTTAATTTCTTATATTTTTTTGGCTTTTTGGGATTTTCTTTCATGTTTTTAATTTTCTAAAGAATTATAGAATTGTAAGAGGGTAAGTGGACATCAATCTTATTGCAAAGTCAAATTTATGGATTTTTCCTTGCTAAGAGCAATAGTTACTTCTATTCTTCTTGAAGGGTAGATATGAATTGAAATTGATTTTAAACATAGTGCAACATACTTTGCTTCGCTATGAAAGTGAAGAAAGTTGTAATAGATGATGATAGTTATAATTTCTTAAGGAATAATTCATTATTGTCCTTTCAAGTATGTTTTTAGTTTAGCATGTTGCACTAACATCTAGTATATATTTTATTATACTAGATAATTCAATAATGTTATCATATGGATACAAATGAAGTTGGTTATTTTCTCTTTCGAAAAAGGTTATGTGAACTAGTTGAAAAAAAGACCTTATTATACATCCAAAAATGTCAATGGAAACATCTTTTGGTAAGGATTAAAGAGTAAAAAATGATGTTTTAGGAAGCATTTTATATCATAACTCTTATTCCTTCCACGGTGTATTACATAAAATGAGCTTGGTTGGTACTCTAATGATTGTATTTTTGATGTATGTGGTTAACACTAATAAATCAAATGAAAAAAAGTGGTGTCAAACATGTCATGTCCATAAAGAAAAGACATAAATGATGCAAAATAAATAAATCGTAAATCCATCATAAACTTGGATATTATAAGGATCAAGAGGTTTACACCAAGATTTTATCCTTCTAGGTGCTTATTAGATATAGGGATAAGATAGATTTATGCTAGAGTACCATATGATTTCTTGGTTGGGAATTTACATGCCCAACTATCATAAAAAGTTGTTGTAAATATCTAGATAGATGTTTTTCATGGCCAACATTTTAGATTTGAAATAAAGTTTTGGCATCCACTTTCTTTTATTATTCTTCCCATTAGCTTCCCTAAAATCAAGAGTATAACAAGCTCGTCTAACTTCTTATAATTTTTTGATGGAAAATTTAAGATGCAATATAGGCTTTCATTGGGTCAATTCGAATGTTTTATGCACATTGAAGGAACTCAAGGAATTAAGTGTCATAGATTTTGGAACCTAATGAGTATATTTCCTTTCCAACTGGATTGTTGCAATCAATGAAATGAATTAGAACTAAAATGTTGTGATTAGAGCCATTTTTTTCGATAAAGAGGACAAATCCATATCTTATATTAAAAAATGCATAAAGTTACCATATGAAAAGATAACTCGTATTAAAGAAGGTCTACCCAATCCATTTAAAAGGGAGCAGTTAAGTACAAATTTTAATCCTATACAATATTATGAAGAAAGAGTAAAAAATCCTAAAGTCATATAGAAATATCTATGCTCAAGTTTAACAACATAGTCATCCAAGCATGAAATGGTGATGAATGTTGACTAGATCTATACTTCTCACCTAGATATGTATAGTGAGAAATAAGATGTGGAGGGGTTGTTGTTATAGGTCAAATTTACACTTCTCCGTCCCATGATCACCTTGCCTTGTAGATCACACAAAAGGACACAAAGGATTGAAGAGCTAGATTTCCTTGGAGGACTTGCTGCCAGAAGTACACTTCTCACCTGAGAAGATTACAATTTTTCTTGATTTTGACACATGTACGCCCCTCTTTGCACTGAAGACCAACATACACCTTGAGAAAATACCCTACTCTTCTCAAGGGAAACCAGCGTACATCTCCCAAAAACTTGTAAACGCTTGTTGTAAAGCTCAAAAGTTGCTTCCTGTACGCTACTCTTGTTGTATGAAACCCACGTACATCTTAAGATGAAATAAAAAATATATTAATTTGGAAAATTGGGATTAGTTGAAGTTGGTTCTACAAATTCCCCAACCTCCCAATCCAACTACCTCTCGATCTAAACTGCCTACCTTGTCCCATAAATACAAGGAGGATCCATGAGAGGGGTTACTCATAATACTGACAATAGTCATAAAATCTTGAGAGAAATCTTGGAGGACTGTTATGTTGGAGGAATTCCCAAGTCATTGTGGAGAGCAGAACCCAGAGTCTAGTTGCGGAAGCATCTCGACATGTCAGGTATACTTGTACTGATTTCATGCTTCTTTGACAATAAAAAGGTCGAAATACCCTTCCTGTCCCAAATCAGATATCTATTGGATTGTATGTCTATTTGGCTTAATCTTTGATTATATTTGATGTTAGATTACTGTTTGACATCATTATATTTATATATAGTCAAGATACGCTGAGGAAGGTATTTCTTTGTGTTGCAGGTTCATCAAGCGAACGATCAAGCGAAAGACTGAGTGAAAGCTAGGACCAGTCGTCGGTAATAAGGTGCCTCTTTCTATACCTTGATCTATTTCATTTGTAAGAACTAGTTGTAATGCAATGAATGTATTTACGTGTCAACCTCGCCCAGTTGGTAGTGTCCATATCCTCACTATAAGGTAGAAATCCTGAACAACAGACTGGTGACTTCGCTGGGGAGTAACTGTGTGTTTCTTTTCTTCTCTAGGAGACCTAGTTAGGTGTTCTTCTAGCCCCTTTTTTAAGTTTTTGATTGTGTAAGAGGCCTTGTAGGTTTGTGTTCTCTGTTCCTTATTGCCTCACTCATCTCAGTAGTCTGTTGCAAAGCCTATTTGTACCCTGCTAAGGCATGTACGCTGGTCTTCCCTACTTACAGTAGCGTTTGTTGGCTGGTGAACGCCCCTCCTTACACTACATAGTAGCATACACCTCTTGATGTACATTGGTTTCTACACTGCATAGTGGTGTATAATCCTGTAGTGTCCTATTTGTTGTTAGGGTTTGTTTTCAAGCTTTTGGTTTCTGTTCCAACTTGTTTCTTTTCCTTCTTTATTGACCCTTGAGACCTTTCATGTCTTATTTGAGTCTTGCCAGCCTCTCCAATCTCTCTTAGCTTGTTTTTGCTTGCTTGAGTCTTTTGTAAGTGTCTTTGCTGCCTTCTAGCCTTTTCAAAGTTGGTGCACTCCTTTCTTTTTGGTCTAGCTGCACACTTTGATCCTAGTTGCTTGTTGTGATCATACAAACCTGCGTTCTTAAACGCTAGTTGTTTGTGGCAACAATAACACGCTTCCTTGGTCTCTTATTTTTTTTCATTAGGGTTTGACCTAGTTTGAAGTCCTTAGGGTTTCTTTGGAGAGTTGTTTGGTCTAGTCACTTCCTGATTGTTTTTCAGTTTGAGTCCAAGCGAGTAGAAGCCCTCTAGTTTGCTTTCTTTCAATTTTATGTGCTTGGTAGGTTCCCTTTTTGGTTTGCCTGCTTACTTTTTACTTGGATTAGTGTTTTTATTAGGGTTTTGATGCTTAGGAGCAGCTTTTGAGGTCCTCCTTTCTGCTTAAGAGTGTCTATTTTCCCTATTTGTTTTGTGCTTTGTTTCCAAGTCTCAAATGTCTCTTTTGTAAAAACTTGGTAGGTCAAGTCTCCCTCATATCAGTTGATTTGTTTGTGTGAGCCATTTAGCTATTAGTCTTACCCACACTTTTGTATTTAGGTCTTACTTGCACTTTTACCTGTTCTTTTTCTTTTACAGTTATCAGGAAAGAAAAATATTGTTTTAAGTAGCTCAATAGTAAGGTCTAGAATTAGTTTGGAGTAGCTTAGTTTGCTTTGAAATATCAAAAGAAAATACAAAAAGATTTTGTTTTAGGATTGCTTAAGTCTTTAGTTTTGAAAGCATTGTAAACGAAAAGAGAAAATTTTGTGATTTTGAAAGCATTTGTGTAACAAGTACTTTAATTTCTATACAAACCATTCCACACACTGCACTACAACCCTTGAGTAACAAGTAGCCCTTTAAAAAGAATCATTAATAAAATTGATTAGAAACAATTTTCTTTCTAGGTATACACGACATCAACTAGATTAGGCTAGAGTTTCGAGCTTAAATCACCTTAACTGCTCGAGACTGGCTTCATTACTCAACAATCATAGTATGAATGTCTTATAGGTAAATCCATCTCTTCCAAATAGTCCTTGAAAACTCTACTTAAACCAGAGCTAAGCACGAGGCCGTGGAAGACTGGAATTGTTGAGGATATCCCCTCACTTTCCCTTCGACCATAAACCAGATTTGACTCGCATATGGGGGTCCTTACGGACTTCAGGATTTGCTACCCTGCCCATGCGTTTCGACTAGGATGACGACTGTCCCCCCAAGTTATTTCACATTGATGGTAGCCTTAGTATCATACTTCTAGGATCTTACATAGGTAGAGTCATGGTTGTTCCCACTTCACCTTGGATAGACGTGGAAGGTTACCCTCCGGCAGTAATCTCGGGGAAGCGATTTGGTGATTCAAGCACTTGCACCAAGTGGACCTCCGGAGGATGCCATGTAACTGACCATCGATGCTCTGTTAGTCTGTTTGGGCCCTAATCATCCTTGACTTGCTTCTGAGAGTATTTTCCTGGTCTGATTACCTAGGAAATTTTTTAGTGGTATGTTGTTTTCCCCTTAGTTGTAGTGGCCACTAGGTTTTTACTTAGTTTTATTTTATTATAGTTGTGGAGGACCAAGATCTTCGTCAGTCTTAGAGGTTGTAAAACCTTCCCCCACTCGTAGTGGATCCTCCAACGCCACTGCGACATAGGAGAACTAATTCTCATAGTTCTTTTGAACTTACGAGACAAAGAGAGGTTCTTGGAGAACCACAACCTAGAACACCGGATCGACAAGTTTTGGACACTGCCGAGTTTGAGGATTTAAATGCTACAGAGTTTAATACTCCTTTTAACCCTCCTCTCGCAGACCTTAACAATCTACTTCTGGTACCTGTTGGTTTCCAACAGCCTGAGTTTAGTGCTTACTTATTTACACTGGGTTATACTATGACCAACCCAGGAGATGAACAAGGAGTTCCACAGAGTCCCACAACTACTTCTATGATTGCAAGGATTGTGAATCCTTCTTTATCAAACACTACTTAGTTGAGTTCATCGCAAAATGCTTCAGCCTCGACCATATCCTTTAGTTTAAATGCTGGAACTTTGGGCATGCCGAGCTCATTAGCCTCGACATCTGCCTCAACCTCCGCACCTACTTTTGGACCGAACAATTTCTCTTTGTCAGGGATACCCGCAGTGAGTTTCACTCAGTCTTCTGCAACACAACCTTTACAAGGTGTAACTCAGAACATTGCTTCTTCATCCATGGTCGGATGCATCCCTTCTTCATCCATCCGCATCATGGGTACGATGATGGCACCGTCCACTTCTACCACACCTGGATTCAACCCCAATACAGGTTATAATGTTAATCCGTCGAATATACCTCTACTGATTATCCCCTTCTCTTTGTTTGTTGGAGGAGGGGGTAACATCATTAATCCACAGTTTGGTGGGGTTAACCCCCAGTCACAATGGACTGCTGCCCAAGTATATAACCTATTTACTTTTGGATGGAACAATTTCAGTCCTTTCATTTCACAACCGATGGTTAGGGGAAACTCCAACCAATAATACACGAACCCGGCAATGGGTGGTTCCCAATACCAGGTTCCAGTTTACCAGATGCCATCAGCTCACCCACATTTACCGTTTCTAGCAACTTTAAACTTGCCAGATCTTTCGAAACTCATGAACAACCCTGTGCGTCATGATGCTACATGGCCACCCGTTCCCACCAAACTGCCCTCAGACATACCAAAGTTTGAAGGCAAGGCCGGTGAGGACCCCGGTGACCATGTCACAACTTTCCATCTCTGGTGTTCCTCCAATTCACTAAATGAGGATTCCTTAACGTTGAGGCTCTTCCAAAGAACCTTAACAAGTGTTGCTTCCAAATGGTACATTGAATTTCCTGTGGTAGCCTATAGCACCTTTCGGGATCTTGCCATTGTTTTCTTGAACCACTTCCAACTTCCTATCTAGTATGATGCCGGTACAGACCTTCTGTCGACATTTCAACAGAATAAGGCCACTCATTTGTCTGATCATATTCAGGAGTGGAGGAGGAGAAAGAGGATCATCAAGGCCAACATTCCCCCAATAGTCCTATTTGAATGGTACCTTAAGTCTCTTCTTCCTTCTGTCTCTAAGGAAGTTGCCACTTCAGGGGTGTCCTCCAAGAGGAAGCCATATTGAGGACTCAACAACTAGACTTAGTTTATGCTCATTCTGGGCTGTTGTATAAGATAATTCCTGATGCGTTGAGGTCTAATATAGACTTAGGTAAGTTTAAACCTGGACCACATGCGGATGGCATTGTGGGTTCAGTCGATTCTGTAGCGTTTGATGCCTTAACAAAGCAAGTTCATGCGTTGTCAGTCAAACAATCTACTGCAGAAGCAACTTCTGTTGCACCCTTCCCTTCTACTATAGAGTTTGTACAACAAGTGCAAAAAAACCAAAAAGGCTCTCGGCAGCCCAAGAGAAAGGGAAAGAAAGGGGGGGCGAACCAACAAAAGATCGACAACACGCAAAATGCCGAGGAGGGTAAGAAAGAGGGTAAGAAAGAGAAATGGAAGGCTAAGTTCCCTTGCAAACTATGTCAAGGGGACCACCTTAGTCATCAGTGCCCTCTAATGGAAGAAGCCCAGAAGCTGATCCGTGAGAAGAAACCCACTGTACTAAAAGACCCTTTCCATCACGGATAGAGTTCAGCTTCTCGCAGTTGTAGTGATGGGGGCACCACTCATGCCAGCTCTGATCAGTCTTTCGTCAACATGGTTAATTCAGATGATCTGTTGCAAACTAGAGCCAAGAATTATACCCTAGACCCACAGCAGAAGGACGTACCTGAATCTTCCACTCCTCTTCACATACCAGTGGAGACACTGCCAAAGATACCAAAAGGTGTTTTCAAACAAGCTCTGCACAACCCCAATGCACAGGTTGCTCCCAACTATAATGTTGTGGAGGACCTAGCCCAAACCCCTTGTGCCATGTCTACTTTAGAAGTCCTACAAAGTTTCCCATTGCAACGCAGTGCACTTCTGGCAGTGATTGGGAGTATGGATTCATCCCACATGTCTGCACATTTTGATATGCGAGATATCAAGTACTGGTTTCCGTATCATGTCGCCCTCCAGATCGAAGTCATCTATGGTCCAAAGACCATTAGATGAGCTATAGTGGATGAGGGCGCATCTATGTGCGTAATGTCAATTTCTTGCTGGAGAGACTTAGGTGAACCTGAGTTAGCTCCCTCGAACAGGATACTCACTGCCTTTGATGGAAGATCTTTCTGTCCACACGGAGTCTTACCATCTTTTGTTGTCAAACTTGCAGGCAAGCTAGTATCACTAGAGGTTGAAGTTCTGGATGAACCACTGGATTACAACTTCTTGTTGGGTAAGAGTTGGACATATGCCATGCATGTTGTGCCATCAACTGTCTTCCGAGTTATAATGTTCCCTCACGAAGGAAAGATCGTCACAGTTGATCAACTTTCGTTTACCTGGAAGAACAACCAGGATTCATTGGATTCTTCGATTCCATTGATTGATCAGTCCCATCTAGTCACTGATAGCTTGGGGGAAGGTCTCTATGGGTCATTAATCGACACTTTTGACCTACCTTCTCCTGTTAACTTTATTGGTTCTGAAGACTGTTCTTCGTTTGAGATCCGCACGGACAGTCCAATGACAGATCTGTGGATTCTCGCTACGGTATCAGGACCAGTTGTGCCTTTATCTATTATAGAGGTAACCTATTTGGATTCACAACAAACTGCAACATAACATATCTCGACTCCATTGGTCTCCGCTGAGTCAGATATGGATTATGCTCCTGCATGGTTAGTTGACTCTGCCCACTCTTTTGATTGTCTAGACACGGTTTTGCCCTCTGATGAGGAAATCTTGGAAGCAATGGTAGGCCTAGATCATCGTTGGGAACATATGCACCATAGGTCCTATTTTCTTCCCGAACTAGATAGGATAGAAAGAGGCAAGTTTTCTATGACACCTGGTGGAAGTGTTGATTTATCCGTTGTTCCTTCTACTTCGAAAGTTGTTTATGAAGAAGGGAGCATGGAAAATATATCAAGAACCATTATGATCAACATTTCCATCAAACCTGGGATCGTGGAGAACATTTTTATTGGAGTAGATTGTTCTCCCAAAGAGATCATTCTGTATACCAATATCTTTAAAGAGTTCCGAGACGTTTTTGCTTGGTCATATGAGGAGATGCCAGGAATTGACCCCGCCATTGTTGAGCACATCATCACAACGTATCCTAACGCTAAACCTGTGAGACAGAAGCTCCGTCCAGTTAAACCGCAAAAAGTTGCTTCCATCAAGGAAGAAGTAGAAAAGTTGCTCAAAGACAGATTTATCTATCTGATAGCTATGACGGAATGGGTTTCAAATCCTATTCCGGTAGACAAAAAGCAAGGTACCATTAGAGTCTGTACTGAGTTCCGGGACCTAAATAAGGCTTGTCCAAAAGACAATTACCCCACGCCATTCATAGATCAAATCGTCGATGCATGTGCGGGCCATGAAATGTTCTCTTTCATGGATGGGTTTTCAGGATATAATCAGATACAGATCAAACCTGAAGAACAACATAAGAAAACCTTTATTTGTCCCTGGACCACCTTTGCCTATCGGAAGATGTCGTTTGGATTAAAGAATGCTGGAGCTACTTTCCAGCGAGCAATGAATGTTTCTTTTCACGACATCAAACATGTAGTCGAATCGTACCTGGATTTTCTCCCAGCTCGATATCGCAAGAGAAGGGACCATCTTGACCATTTAAGACTTGTGTTTGAAAGATGTAGATACTACAAGATTCGATTGAATCCCAACAAATGTGTATTTTGCGTTGAATCTGGATGACTACTGGGTTTCATAGTATCTAGTCGTGGTATAATGGTGGACCCATTAAAAGTTGAGGCGATTGTAAATCTGCCTCCTCCTCGCACCCTGAGAAAAATTCAAAGTCTGCAAGGCATGTCCAACTTCTTGAGATGCTTTATCATTAACTATGATAAGATTACAAAAGGTTTCATGAGATTGCTTAAAAAACACACCTACTTTGTGTGGGATGAGGCTGCTCAAGCATCATTTGAGGCCTTGAAAAAGGCATTACTTTTAGCCCCCTTGTTAAGCCCACCAGTTTATACGAAGGATTTACTCTTATATCTGACTGCATTCATGTCCACAATTGGCATAGTACTGGTTCAGGAGAATGATATGCTCCAAGAGCATTCAATTTATTATATGTCACGTGCCCTTATAGCTCCTGAGATCAAGTATTCTCACATAGAGAAGTTGGCATTAGTTGCTATCTATGTGGTTAAGAGGCTACGCCACTACATATTATTGCGTACCACCACAGTGGCTGCAGAGGTCAATCCTTTCCAATATGTTCTCACTCGACGCATAATCAGTGGAATGTTCAAAAAATGGATTGTCATCTTGCAAGAATTTGATTTGGTTTTTCAGTCCGCCAAATCAAAGAAATCACTGGTGTTGGCCGAACTGATTTTCGAATTTCCCAGTGACATAGTACACGTTGAGGAAGAATCATCATTCCCGAATGAACATATATTTCTCATAGCTTCCTCTGACCCATAGTATGGGGATATCCTAGTATATCTCCAGACTTTGAGGTGTCCCACCACTTTCTCTAAGGATGAACGACGTAAAGCTTAAGAGCCATGCAAATAATTACCTCATCATTTCTGACACTTTGTACAGACATGGGGTAGATTCCCTCTTATGTTGTTGTTTAAATTTGGGGTAGATTCCATCCTACACTCTGTATTTTATTCATTGAGTTGTAAAACATTTGGATATTTGTGTTATGCATCGGGTTCAATTAAAAAAAAAATTTGAGCTGTGTATTGTGCATTGGGTTTGATAAAAATGAGTTGTGGCTCTGTATTATGCACTGGGTTTGATAAAAATGAGTTGCATTTCTGTATTGTGCACTGGATTTGATAAAAACGAGCTACAGCTCTGTATTGTGCATTGGGTTTGATAAAAACAAGTTGCAGCTCTGTATTGTGCATTGGATTTGATAAAAATGAGTTGCAACTATGTATTGTGCATTGGGTTTGATAAAAACAAGTTGCAGCTCTGTATTGTGCATTGGGTTTGATAAAAACGAGTTGCAGCTCTGTATTGTGCATTGGGTTTGATAAAAACGAGTTGCAGCTTTATATTCTGGATTGGATTTGATAATAACGAGTTGCAGCTCTGTATTGTGCATTGGGTTTGATAAAAACGAGTTGCAGCTCTATATTATGCATTGGGTTCGCTTAAAAACGTTTTTGGAGCTCTGCATTGTGAATTGATTGGATTAAAAACTCTTTGAGCTCTGTATTTGTGCATGGGTTTGTTAAAAACGATTTGCAGCTCCGTATCATTTATTGGATTTGAGAAAAAAAATTTGCAGATCTGTATCATTCATTTAATTTGAGAAAAACGATTTGTAGCTCTATAGCATTCATGGGATTTAAATAAAAACGTTTTGGATCTCTGTATTGTCCATTATGCTGGACAAAAACGTTTTAGGGAGATCTGTATTGATTCAGGGAGTTAGAAAACGTTTTTGATCATTGTATCATTTCCTGGTTTGATTTAAAACGTTTTGGGGATTTCTGTATATGCATTTGATGTCCACGATTTGGGAAAAGTAAACTCTGTATTGATTCATTGAGTTGAAAAATGATTTCGATCCCTGTATGATGTAGTGGGTTTAAATAAAAACGTTTTCGGGAAACACTGTATGTATTCATTGAGTTGAAAAATGATTTCGATCCCTGTATGATGCAGTGGGTTTGAATAAAATGTTTTGGGGAAGCTCTGTATGTATTCATTAAGTTGAAAAATGATTTGGATCCCTGTATGGTTCATGGGATTGAAGAAAAAAGTTTTTGAAGCCCTTGTATTGTTCATTTTATGGCTGAGAAAATCGTGGATGCAGGAAGAGCTCACATGCTCTGCATTTCATTGTAATGTTCATTTTATTGCTGGAGAAAAACGTTTTGGGTTTCTGTGTGCTGGAAAAAAATGCTTGGGTCTCTATATGTTGGAAAAAAACGTTTTGGGTCTCTATGTGCTGGAGAAAAATGTTTTTGGGATCTCTGTATGAGGTATTGTGTTGATAAAAATGTTTTCTGAGTCTCTGTATGAGGCATTGTGTTGATATAAACGATTTTGGATCTTTGTATGAGGCATTGTGTTGATAAAAACGATTTTTGGGATCCCTATATGATGCATTGTGTTGATAAAAATGATTTTGGGATTCTGCATGATGCATTGTGTTTCACCTCTACGCAAATAGGGAATCCAACGTGGTTACCTTGGTATATTTTATTGATTTGCTGAGCACCATGGTACTCCAGCATGTTAAGAATATATGCTACCACTAGAATGTATTTATATATGCTATGTGTTAACACCGTATTCTGCCTTAGAGCTCATGATCCCCGTGAACCCTATCTGCGTTTTCATTTTATGACTCCAGTCATGGGATTACATTATATGTGTTATGTTTATAATGGTTATGCTACCACTATGTCAGTTGGGTTATCATATATGTATATTGCGCCACAATAGTTGGATTATATATATATTTAGAGTGTGGATTTTATGTTTCCAATGTTGATGTTGAAGCTTTATTGGAATATATTTGTATGATGCCAACTGTTGGAGCATGTTGTTTGTCATTTAAATGTATTCATTCTCATATTAAAATGTTGCATGCCGAGTGTTGGAGTATGTTGATTGTTGTTTGAAAGTATTCTTTTCATATTAGAAATGTTGCATGCGGAGTGTTAGAGCATGTTGAATGTAGTTTGATAGTATTAATATTACATCGAATATGTTGTATACATTGGATGCATTGGAATCGGCTTGCTTTAGTTATGCTACTATTTTTTTTTTTTTTTGTAAGTTGCAGAGGAAAATTTAATAAACAAAGACGAAAAAGAAGGCAAAAATTATATATGTATCCAAAGAGTCTAGCACCGATTGGGGAGGCCTCAGGTGATGAAGCCACCATTCTAGTCACTCAAAAATACTGAAATAATTGTCATTATACAAAAATAAGACCTCCTGGGTGAGGCCTGCCCAGAAAAAAAATTGTGTCTTTTTCCAAAAAAAATATCATAATGTCTGGGAGTTCTAGATATCAGACTGTAAAAGAAATAGAAACAAAAAATTTGAACATCACAAAAATAACCCAGAGTTAGAGCGGCCCATCTAGCGGTGTGCCTCTGCAGACGGTGCTTCTGGTTCCTCCTTAATGATGGGACAACCTGCATAGAAGTATTCAATTGTCTCTGGAGAGGGGAGGATAGGGGAAGAGGGTCCGGGTGCACCATGTCCATCTTGCGCCACGTTGTTGGCTAACGTAGCAGGTGGTTGAGCCATGTTCTTTCTCACTGTAGCCTTCTCCTTGGCTGAGTCATCGTCCGGTGCCATAGGTTCGTTGGTTTCTGCTTCTTTGCCCATATTTTCCAACTCATTGCTACACCCAAGGGAGAAGATGTCCCAAGTCATGCTAGCATCCATTATGCTCAGGCGTTCAGAGGCTTCTGTCAGACTGAATTTTATGTTTCGAACAATGCTGGTGTTGGATTCCCAGCTTGCCTCCATTTCCTCTACCAAAGTACTCATCATATTTTTCATCAGCCAATAATGGTTGATAGCTCCACCATTGGTTGCCAAGGCCAGGAGAGTTGCAACCCTATAAGCATCCAAACCATCTATGAGACTATGGGTCTGAGCAGAAATTTTCTTTGCATAACCATTCATTACCATCCAATCCATACCAATATTAGGATGCCTGCCTGAGCCAGATCCTTTTCTATTGCTACCACGATGGGGGGTGCCTCTAGTTTGTGTCATGGTTTCTGATCTCCAGAGAGCTTCCAGGAATAGGGGCACACAGAGAACCACGATGAGTATCCAGGAAAAAAACATGGCAGCAGAGCAATGAGGTGTGTCGACGCTTGGTTTTATGGAGCCAAGACAAACCATTTCCTTCGCATGGAGGTAGTAAATGAAAGAGGCTTTCATCCTTTCAAAAGGTGGCATAACTAATGTCGTAGATGCCTTCCAGCACCTTCGTCCATCATCATGACATCGTTGGCATGTAGCTGGGTGAAGGTCGAGTCTTGGGGCTCGTCCTGAAATCTTGAATGCTCTTTGTCGTCGTGGGGAGCATGCTAACAGGTGGAGTGTCTTCGAGTAGGGATGATACTCTCAATAACGTGGTCCAGGTTGGTGCAGTTTCCAAGTGGAGGTTGGCCCATGTGAGTAGGGATAACACCCGGATCCGAGGCTGCTACTATTTTCTTTTACATTTACATGAGGTATGCATTGCTTATGTATGCATTGGATGCATTAGAACAATATTCTATTATGTGTAGGGAATTGGTTGTATTGATGGCGCAGGGATTAAACCCCATAACCAGAAACCTTTAAACATTTGTATGTTTCATAAAGCATAGGACTTCAAGCCTGGAGCACATACTTGGGTGAGTAGAGAACAACCCTACAACTAGGTAAGTGGTTAGAACACGAGATGTGTTCAGGTAGGAGCACTACCTTATGATTTGTAGGATCACTGCAATAACCACTAGGGTTGTGTGTGGTTAGTTCTAGGGAGATGAGACTTAAAAAATCCCTATTCTATTTGTGGATCACCATACCCAGCTTAGAGGTGGCCTTCAGTCAGACTAAGCAGAAGCCATCGAAGAGCCTACGGTTGGGTGGAGTGTTGCATTGCCCACAACAATTCCCCTTAATAAATAATTATTCTTGTAAATCAGTTAGATATATTATGAATAATGGAAAGGCATCTAGAGTTATAGAGTATTTCTTTGTAGTATTGATAAATGTTACAAGTATGATGAATACATGAAGAAGAAGATGGGAAGAAACTCGTCTCTCACCTCTACCAAATTGGTAAGAAAAGTATGTCTTGTAAATTTATCATAATCATTGATTAATTGTATATATGACATACATTATTAATATGTGTGATGATGAACTATCACCATTGGGTTTTCATGCTTCTAATGTTGAATATATAAGCCTAATTAGTCGAGTATAATTTACTTTAATGAAGTTAAAGTTATAGTCAAAGTTAAAGGGTTTAAATAGTAAGTTCCTCAAGTAGACTTACAATTAAAGGTTAGAATTCAACAACCAGTGATTAGAGTCTAGAATTGTTATACCTTAAGGGATTTTAATAGACTTTATTTAGACATCTATCAGTTGTGGAATGCAAGTGGTATGAAACATACTATAAACTTGTTACATGATCTTCGACATGGTACCTCGATGCTATCAAAAAGGGAAGTGAAAAGTAATGTAAATGAAGAGTAATTTCATGTGTTTGATGTTGAGAACATGTAATAGAAATTAAGTGTAATGCATGAGCATGTGATTAGGGGTGCATTAGAGGAATGAATGAACTTCTATTAAAGTAAAATTGTGCACTTGCATGTTCTTTGTGTTTAATGTTTTATGCGGTTAAAGAGTAAGACATTAACCCGCATTGAAAGACTCAAATAATAGCAAGGCATATTACAATGATTATACATAAATGTCTCCTACGTTAAGTTTACATCAATGTTGAATTATGTAAAAGAATGATGAAAAATGGGGATGATGAACAATATTGATTGTATTCATTTTTGTGTAAAGAGGAAAGCTAATATAAAATAGTCAAATCCTCTTGAACTATATAGCTGCACCATTCAATATCATTATCAATTGATATAATGTTTAATAGGTGTAAGAGAAAATAAAATTATTACATGTCATTATATGGAAAAATAGGTGTATATCTTTGTCTATATATATGGTGAGATTAATGGTACATATGCATGCTTCTGATGTTAGATGACTCTTGTTAAGAGAACTTTGTTAAATATAACATCAAAGTTATGGAACTAACTTATTGTGTAGAAGGAGTGCTCTTCTATGTTTTACCAAGTTCGAAGCTTTGTGTGGTATTTCTTACCCAAGTTTGTACAAGAAGTTTAAAGTGATTTTCTACCTAAAACCTAATTTATAATATTATAAAGAGAAACATGGTATTGCATGCATCTATGCTTGGAAAGGATTTTTAATATTGCAGTAAAAATATGTACCTTATTGTCTAGATGTTATTCACTTATGGTAGGTGAATTAATGATTGTACAAATGTCAAAGTATGTTTAATAAAACAATAATTTCACCCCATTTCCTGTTGATGTATATGTAACTTCGGAATGTATTTCACATGTATATGTATATTGTATTCCTATAGAGATGGTATTATTCCTCTATAAGGAAGTGTCGTCATTTATATTGTAAGTGTCGTAACTTATACTTGATGGATTATTAGACCACCCTATTGGGGGTCGGCCATGTGGGTCAAAGGGTTATTAGACCACCCTATTGGGGGTCGGCCCACTCAGCATTATGTTATGTGGTTAAGTTCGAGCCTACATGAGTTAGGTAAAAAGGCAAGTCAAGTCAAGTATAAATAGAGTGCGGGAGGCACTCTATTTGCTCACTCACTTCTCACACATGCACTCAAGGAGGAGTGGCGCACTTATGGAGGAGGAGGATCTGATGCTAGGTTATGGCAATCTCTCTTGGTTGGTTGTATCATTGCTCTATCTATCTCTAAGGAAGTTATTGGGGTTTTTTCACCTTTATGGTTTTCCCCAAGTAAATATTTGTGTCTCTTGTGTGATTGCATTATTGTCTCCATGATTGATATGCTATAGATATGCTGTACATGTTGTTCTCTCAGTTAAGATCCTAGATCAGATTGAAGTAAATTCAGAAAATTTAACATGGTATCAGAGCTAGCCTGAAAGAAGGCATGATATGGCATGTATGACACTTGTTGCACTTACGATGCTAGGGCTTGATATAGCAAAAACCAGTCATCGTAGCACTTTCGCTATAAATCCGTTTTGGAGAAGTTTTCGGATCTGAAATTGTTACAGGACGAAGCAAAAATCTCCAGGTACCTTGTGTCCAAAGGACAACCTCTAATTCGTTGTACTTTGTGATTTATGATCTGTACAATATAGGGTTTCTGCCTCTTCCAGATCTGAGTCAAAATCAGGTGACCTTGGGAAAAGGGTCATAACTTGGGCTAGGAAGCTCCAAATGAAATTTAGTGAAAAGTGACAGGTAGTACATAGACTGTACTATTTCAGAAAACGTTTTCAGAGGTCGAAGGTGAACCAGTGACACGTGGCACGCCGTACAAGTTCGCTCTCCTGTATTATCCCATAAACAGGTCACGTTGCGACACTTGGCATAACTCTCTCTCAGAGAATCCAATTGAGGTCAGACCTGTCAGGATGGAAAGACACCAGGCCGAGATATCTCAGAAAACGTTTTCAGAGGCCGAAGGTCAAACAGTGACACGTGGCATGCCGTACAAGTTCGCTCTCCTGTTTTATCCCAAAACAGGTCACGTTGCGACATTTGGCATAACTCTCTCTCAGAAAATCCAATTGAGGTCAGACCTATCAGGATGGAAAGATAACAGGTAAGGCTATCTCAGGAAACTTTTTCAGACCCTGTGGATCAAAAATTTCGGAGTTACACCAGAAACAATCAGGTACATATTTCTGTCAAAACAGAATTATTTTTTGGTACCTTCATTCATGGCTTCCGGAATTTAGGGCTTCGGAGAAAGTTGGAACTTTTGTAATCGGAGACCAAGGCTGGATGCTACTCATCAAAATAGAAATTTAGAGACCAAGATCAGAATTTTTGGTTGGGCAGAAGGCCGGGCTTGATTAGACCCTAGTTCGGGACTTTGATCAGAAAAGTGGAAAATTAGGGCTTCTGTAAAAATGGGTATTTTTGAAATCTGTGACCATGGCTGGAAGCTCCTCAGAAAAATAGAAGCTTAGAGCTTTGGATCAAACATTTTGATTGGGAAGAAGAGTGGGCTTCATCAAACCCCAGTTCAGGGTCACGTCCAGTAAATCCGAAAGTTTCAAAGGCAAAATTGAGGAGTGAAACTTTGCAGTTTTCAAATTCTGAATATACCAGCTTGATCAGCTCATCAAGGCGCATATTTCTATCCTTTTGGAAGTTTGAAATTCAAAGTTTGAATTTTTGGGGTTTCTCTGACAAACCCATTTCCATCTCTAGGTCCAGTTCTTGCAAATCAAGTGGATTGGGTTAATCCTAGAAGAAGATGGATTGGTCACCTGCATAAGTGAAGGAGTTCCTGTTTCAGAGGGAGATGAGGCTAAGGCCTTACATAAGAAGATTACAAGCGATCTCGACAGGTATGACTCATCGAGGTATGTTTCGATATTTGTCCATGATTAAGTTTATGGTATGTTTGTCTTCATGTTATTACGGTTAGTACAATTTTGATTTTAGATTTGTCGTATCACCTTAACAAAATTATGGATGCATGATAGAAGATATTCATTGGTTAGGGTGTTGACACTTATGATTGTACTAATGCATTATGGTGTTGTATGAGGTTTATGTTGTCTACTAACATGAAAGGTACACCAAGAAAGACAAATCATGTTCTGGTCCAAGAACATATGATCATGATAACATGAGGACAAATATTCATCCATTGTCATGGATCTCATAGAAGATCCATTTACGAGGTATGTATAACTTGGTTTTGTAATAGTTAACCTATGAGATATACAGGTTACTAGCACAAGTCATTGAAGAAGAACAAGAAGACATCATGTGAGTATGTTAGACATAAATAGCTAGCATGCTAATCCAGGTATGTTTTTCCTATATCAAGTTAGAATCCTACCTTGTGTTAGGATCTTATACTGTTGTTGATAATGATTATTCATGAAGTCATAGGTTTGAATAATCATGGTTGTATGCATATTATGTTTCTTACCTTAATTGATGATATGACTAACCAGAAGAATCATGAAGGTATAGGTTTGAATAATCACAGGTTTTATGCATAATATATCTCTTATCTTGATTGATGATTCAACTAACCTGAAGAGTCATAGGTTTGAGTAATTACAGGTTTTAGACATGTTATGTTTCTTATGATTTGACTAACCTTAAGAATTCTACATAAACCTTGCATGCTAATGCTTATTATTTTCTGTTTGAAATGATCATGACTATACATGCTTGAGATTATTGTGTTTTAATAGTATACTAATGAATGTATGATTTTATATGAGATCACAAGGATAACACAATCATGATACTAATAAGCATGCATAGGAACCAAGGATGAATGTAAGTTCAAGGACAGGTAATCCAGGAAGCAAAGATCAAGAGGGAGTACACTCCAGTGGTTTATGCAAGGATGCAGATATTCAGAGGGAGTTGACCATCTCTCTACATCCCACAACAGAAAGGTGTAGAAGAAGCTACTTCAGATTAGGACTCCAGCAGCTCCTGCAAGGAAGCGAAGACTCAGAGGGAGTCCACCCAACGAACAAACAAAGATAAGTATTTGAATTGTCATTTCTTAAATAATACTGTTCAATAATGTATATACTAATTTTCCTAGAATTAGGTTGTGTATTATGCATATTCGAATAATTGCATTGATGAACAGTATACTCCTAATATGCATGGGTAAGTGGCCTATGGCACTGTACAACATTCCATTGCTACTTATCTAGAATGAAACCTATTTGCTGACATGTTGGGAGTTGTGCACACTCTTAACAATGTTCTGGTAGAGATTGGAAGGCATCTAGAAAGTTACGGAATATGGATAAATGTTGTATTGAAGCATTGGCTAAGATAATTGCATGACTGTATGGCATATTTCTTTATGTGTAAGAATTTGTTCTGAAAACTATGAGATGTTTTCTAATCATGCAATTTAACTTGTTGTGTAGGAAAGATCGTATGCCATCTCCTACAAAAGAAGAACTACAACATTTGTTCCAGCAACAAAGATATCTATTGAAGATATTGAAGTTCCCAGGATCTGGGATGAAGAAATGAAATGCCATGATCCGTCGATCATGAAGAATGATGTTTGGGATGTAATCCCAAGACATGAAGGGAAGTTTTCTATGACTTCCAAATGGAACTATCAAGCATGTTGCAGATGGCAGCATTGAGAAATATAAAAGTGATGAAATAGAAGATACACCATATGGATTCAAGACAGCTTCCTTGAATCGTGTAGTTGAAGAAGAAGTGTAAGTAGAGCAGCCACTTGGTTCTGAGACACATGATAGGAAATCATATATGTGCAGAACTTGGTATGGTGAAGATAGATTGATTGCCGATACGCAGCGGAAGCTTACTACCGAGTTCAAGATGAAGAACTTGGGGATGATGCACTATTTGTTTTTGGCATGGAGGTGTGGCAGAGTGCAGATAGAATCTTCCTTGGACAAGGGAAGTATGTAGTAGAGATCCTGAAGAGGTTCGGGATGATGGAATGCAAGGATATGGCCACACCTATGGCATCGAATCTAAAGCTTCTATGTGATGCTTCAATCTGAGCCGGTTGATGTCTCTTTGTATCGTCAGATGATTGGGTCCTTGATGTACCTGACAAACATGAGACCAGACATTTGCTTTGCTGTGAACACATTGAGCCAGTTCCTGATGGATCCAAGGAGTGTTCACCTGGTTGCTGTAAAGCATGTTCTGAGGTACCTGAAGGGTACAGTGGATTATGGGCTCAGGTATGAGGCGAATCAAAAGTTTAACCTGCAGGGTTATGTTGATTTAGATTGGGCTGGCAGTGCTGCAGACAGGAAGAGCACATCTGGGTGTTGCTTCAGTATGGGATCAGGTGTGATCTCTTGGTTTAGTAGGAAGCAGTCCTGCGTAGAACTGAGTACAGCTGAGGCAGAGTATGTTGCAGCCTGTTCAGCTAGTTGTGAGGCAGTATGGCTACGGAAGCTACTGTCTGAGATATTTGATCTCCTGTTAGAGGCTACTGGTATCTTCTGTGATAACTAGAGTTGTGTGAAGCTGTCCGAGAACCCAGTGTTTCATGACAGGTCGAAACACATAGAGATCAAATATCACTATATCAGGGATATGGTACAGAGAGGAGCTGTGAAGCTCCTGTATGTTGCGACGGACGAGCAGATTGCAGATGTGCTGACGAAGCCACTAGCCAGAGTGAAGTTCGAGTACTTCAGAGAGAGGCTTGGCGTTCTTCAGATCGAGGATACTTCGAGGAAGAAGTGATGGACACATTTGCTGAAGCCATTCCAAGCATGTTGGAAGGAGGATCCTTCACATGGCTGTGGATGTAAGCGCTGGATGATGAGCATCAGGATGATGTTCTGGTTTCTGCTTGATATGATTAGTTGGATCATTTTTATGTATGTATGTACGCATCATGTTGGATGCTGGATATGATCGGTTGGATCATTTTATGTATGTATGTACGCATCATGTGGATGCTGGATATGATCAGTTGGATCATTTTATGTATGTATGTACGCATCATGTGGATGCTGGATATGATCAGTTGGATCATTTTATGTATGTATGTACGCATCATGTGGATGCTCGATATGATCAGTTGGATCATTTTATGTATGTATGTATGCATCATGTTGGATGCTTGGACCATGTATCTGTATATGTATCAGGTGGATACATTGTATGATCAGGTGGATCATGTATGGTGATATGTATCATGTATTTGTATTTGTATCAGGTGGATACATTGATGATCAGGAGGATCATGTATGATGATATGTATCAGGTAGATACTTGGTATGCATCAGGTAGATGCATTGATGATCAGGAGGATCATGTATGATGATATGTATCATGTATTTGTATCAGGTGGATACATTGATGATCAGGAGGATCATGTATGATGATATGTATCAGGTAGATACTTGGTATGCATCAGGTAGATGCATTGATGATCAGGAGGATCATGTATGATGATATGTATCATGTATTTGTATCAGGTGGATACATTGATGATCAGGAGGATCATGTATGATACTTGGTATGCATCAGGTAGATGCATTGATGATCAGGTGGATCATGCAGCAGGATGTTGCAGTGATGATCAGGATGATCATAGATGACGAGCTTCAGGATGTTGCTCCAGATGACATGCAGCAAGATGTTGCAGTGATGATCAGGATGATCATAGATGACGAGCTTCAGGATGTTGCTCCAGATGACATGCAGCAGGACGTTGCAGTGATGATGATCAGGATGATCATGGATACATCAGGATGATGTATGGTGAGTATCAGGTTGATACTCTATGGTCGTGGATCAGGTTGTGCAGATGAGCATGTAATTCGTTGCCCTGGGAGATTTGCAGATGGTCTTTCGAGGTTTTTCCTATGGCATGTAATTCGGTGCCCTGGGACATCTGGCAAATGCTCTTTCGAGGTTTTTCTCTGGGAGGACATGTAATTCGTTGCCCTGGGAGATCTGCAGATAGTCTTTCAAGGTTTTTCCTATGGCATATAATAGCGCCCTGGGATATCTGGCAGATGCTCTTGCGAGGTTTTGTCCTATGGCATGTAATTCGTTTCCCTGGGAGATCCGATAGGTTGGGCTGTGTGCCCGTAATCAGTCCTGGGATACTCTTGCGAGGTTTTGCCATGACCACATGTAATTCGTTGCCCTGGGAGATCCTATAGGTAGAGCTGTGTGCTCGTAACAGCCTGGGATGCTCTTGCGAGGTTTTGTGGTGAGGTCACATGTAATTCGTTGCCCTGGGAGATCCTATAGGTAGAGCTGTGTGCTCGTAACAGCCTGGGATGCTCTTTCGAGGTTTTGTGATGCACGTAAAAGTCCTGAGGATTCCACAGTATGGCCAGTGATGACGAATACCTGCAGGTGGTGGGCCTACATCCAGTATGAAAAAGGACTGGCTCTGTAGAACTTCCTATGATGAGTAGATTCAGAGATTGATTGAGATAGCAGCAGCAGTGACGATGATGATGACTCGATGACGATTATCCAGTGATGATGATCCAGAGAAGATGACTTGTGCTAGAAGAACTGTGCTGAGAAATACCTTCCTAGTTAAGTGGGAGTGTTGATGTATATGTAACTTCGGAATGTATTTCACATGTATATGTATATTGTATTCCTATAGAGATGGTATTATTCCTCTATAAGGAAGTGTCGTCATTTATATTGTAAGTTTCGTAACTTATACTTGATGGATTATTAGACCACCCTATTGGGGGTCGGCCATGTGGGTCAAAGGGTTATTAGACCACCCTATTGGGGGTCGGCCCACTCAGCATTATGTTATGTGGTTAAGTTCGAGCCTACATGAGTTAGGTAAAAAGGCAAGTCAAGTCAAGTATAAATAGAGTGCGGGAGGCACTCTATTTGCTCACTCACTTCTCACACATGCACTCAAGGAGGAGTGGCGCACTTATGGAGGAGGAGGATCTGATGCTAGGTTATGGCTATCTCTCTTGGTTGGTTGTATCATTGCTCTATCTATCTCTGAGGAAGTTATTGGGGTTTTTTCACCTTTATGGTTTTCCCCAAGTAAATCTTTGTGTCTCTTGTGTGCTTGCATTATTGTCTCCATGATTGATATGCTATAGATATGCTGTACATGTTGTTCTCTCAGTTAAGATCCTAGATCAGATTGAAGTAAATTCAGAAAATTTAACATTTCCTCTAGAATGTGACAAGGATTTTGGGTGAGTTACATATTGTATTAGAGTGAATATTTCTACTCTAGGACCTATAGGATCATTTATGATTGATGCTGCAACATAGATTTAGAGTTGCAAGGAACTATGGATTGTGTAAAGTGTTATGTGATTCCAAAAAAATATCATGGTTATGTTTTTTTGTAATTAACCATTGATATCCATGAGACTTTAGCTAATATACATAATTGGTTGATGTGTGAGAGGAATTGAGCGCACAAATGTAAAAGCTTGGCAGTTAAGAACCAAAGCTAATCAATGGCGAGAGAATCGCTAAACCATAAAGGATTTCGCAAAAATCATTGTAAGTAAATGCCTCTGTATGGTTGTTAAATTTAATAGATTGTTATGTGCAGTAGGCTCACCTTAAAGCTTGTGATGGTCAATTCGATGGCCCATGATAGCTGAATTAGAGCCACAAGGAGAACCAAGGGTTCACTAATGCAATGTTATGAGACATCGTTGCATGCACATGAGACATTATGACTAGAGAAGTGGAACTCTTGAGAGCATCAAGAGAAATTTAAAAGATAACTCTAAAAATAATAAAACCCTCACATTAATAAGAGCCACCCTGCAACTTAAAATAAAGCTAACTTAAAATTACAATGAAACTAAGGAAGAAGAATGAATAAGAGAAGGCCAAGTTCGGAGCACAGATTTGGGGCCAGAAAGGAACACCTATAATTGGGTATAGAACATGTGATGTGTCTGGGTAGGATCACTACGATTTTAATGTAGGAGCACTGCAATACCCTAAATAGTTGTTAGAGGTGGTTCCATGATTTTAGTGACATAAAAGTCCCTAGAGAGCTCTGTAACTCAGGACCACTAAGGGAGTGTTGGGTATTGCAATGTTCGTGATGCACATCCTGAGGGGCATGACACCGAGAAGGTGCTAAGTACCATTCTGTGTTTGGTGCATACCGAGAAGGCTTGGAATTTTTCGGGACTCAAGCGAGTAGGCTTGAGGGGAAAAAGAGTTCCTGGATTGAAGCGAGCAGGCTTGAGGGGAAAAAGAGTTCCTGGACTCAAGCGAGGAGGCTTGAGGGGAAAAGGAGTTCCTGGACTCAAGCAAGTAGGCTTGAGGGGAAAAGGAGTTCCTAGACTCAAGCGAGCAAGCTTGAGGGGAAAAATAGTTCCTAGACTCATGCGAGCAAGCTTGAGGAGAAAAAGAGTTCCTGTACTCAAGTGAGGAGGCTTGAGGGGAAAAAGAGTTCCTGGACTCAAGCGAAAAGGCTTGAGGGGAAAAAGAGTTCCCGGACTCAAGCAAGGAGGCTTGAGGGGAAAAGGAGTTCCTGGACTCAAGCGAGTGGGCTTGAGGGGAAAAAGAGTTCCTGGACTCAAGCGAGAATACTTTAGGGGAAAAAGAGTTCCTGGACTCAAACGAGAAGGCTTGAGGGGAAAAATATTTCCTAGACTCAAGCGAGGAGGCTTGAGGGGAAAAAGAGTTGTCCTAGACTCAAGCGAGAGAGATTGAGGGGGAAAATAATTTTCTAGAATTCAAGCGCGAGAGCTTGAGTGGAAAAAATTGAAGACACCTGATGATGCATGTGAAAGATGCTATAATTGTATGGTTATACCATAGGTATGCAATAAAATAAAATTGCAAAAATATGTGTGTGTTTGAATTTATTTATTTGTGATGAGAATACAGTTATGTTTTCAATCGAAATATTGAGAATTTTGAATAAAGATGCTATTCAATTAAAGGCTACTTCCAAGTATAGTATCTCAGTATGACATGTTTGAAATTTTTTGTACAGATAGAATTACATCTATGAAAGACTGTATAAATTATTAGAGTAATGTTTTCTTACGAAATCTAGTTTATGACTTTATTAAGAGACCATTGATGTAGCCACTTTATGTAGTATGCATATAGATGAATTTAATGGCTTTGAATAATTATAGACAATGAAAAATATTTGTTAGAATGTGGTCATTTTAAGTTTATGAAATGAAAAGACTTACAGCAGGAAGAGCCTCGTGGAAGTGTTTTGAATGGGAATAGTACATAGGGTACTGAAAAACATGAGATGTGTGATTTCTCTTTTATTTTGCACTGGATGTGTGGTAGGCACCTAGTGTGTCATTAAGTATTCATCTAATGAATTATTTACTTTTTTTACTATGAAATCAGTGTCTACGTACTCGTGGACCATTCGGTGTTTGATTCATAGTGTTGGCTACTAAATTTTTTTGAAAAGGGCGTGATGTATTTTGGTGAATACTTATGCAGGTCGAAGTTGTGTAACTTCAATAAGCATATTATGAAACTTTGTGTTGGTTTATTAAAAGCTAATATGTGGGATGTTAGCAAGACATTGCAGGTGAAATAAACAAGCACAGTAAAAAAGTAAGTGACTATGCATAGGAGCATGTGGCTCCGAAGTTTTATGTTTTATATTATGAAACTAACATTTGAACCAGGTAGAACTAGTACCAAAATTGCAAAGTATTTGCAATTGCCCAAGATAGGGAGCAGAGTGATACGTGAGATAAGTATTGTAGGTATAAAAACCATATCTTTGTGATGTTTTTGTTATAAGATTATTGTGTCGCTAATATATATTGGAAAGAGACCGTGTTTGCATATGGTAGAAATGTAGGGAAGGAGGATGAACAGGTGAAGTAGTGCAAAAAGTGGCACAACACCGAGGACAGTGTTCTTCCAAGAGCAAGAGTTTTGTAATTTCCCCATCTCTGGTAAAAGTTTTATTTACTCAAATTTTGTCTATATTACATGATGACACTATCTAAAACCTAAACTAGTTCCCGCAATGCAACCTAGAGTGGAAAAAGGTCATGGTGAACCACAAAGGGGAGAGTATTTAAGTTGTTATAGTCGCGGTGTTCTTAGACTTGGATTAGCTTTTAAACATGAGTTTTAAGTTAATTTAATTATGATTTATGTCTATGTAGATTTTAATTAAAGCCTCGTAACTATTGATTTGGAATACATATGTATATGTATTATTTAATATAGGTACATGTGTTTTTATGAGATAAAAATGCATACATTTTAGTTATATCCATATATTTTATTCTTTTATGTAACTAAATAGAAATGCATATATTTTATTATTTTCATGCTTTTATAGAGATATGAAGAAATGGATACCTGATTGATAAATATCTGTTTTTATAGAAAAATTAGGGGATGATTATTATTTTTTTTAACCTAGTTTTGGATTGCTGCATGGAAGCTTTGGGGGCAGGCAGAGGAAGCCAAACGGTTTTCCTGTTCATTGGATTGGGTTGGATACAATGTTTTAAATGTCTGCTTATCCTTGGTGATTGGAGGGAGAAACATTTGGATCTATGCTTATTTCATTAAGTTTGCTAAAAATGTTTTGGAGAGCTTTGTATTTTATTCATTGAGTTGGAAAATGTTGGGATATTTGTATTATGCATTGGGTTCGATTAAAAACATTTTTCGAGCTCTATATTTTGCATTGGGTTTGATAAAAACGAGTTGCATCTCAGTATTGTGCATTGGATTTGATAAGAACGAGTTGCAACTTCGTATTGTGGATTGGGTTTGATAAAATGAGTTGCAGCTCTGTATTGTGCATTGGATTTGATAAAAACGAGTTGCAGCTCTATATTGTACATTAGGTTTGATAAAAACAAGTGCAGCTTTGTATTGTGCATTGGGTTTGATAAAAACAAGTTGCAGCTCTGTATTATGCATTGGGTTCACTTAAAAATGTTTTTGGAGCTCTGTATTGTGCATTTATTGGATTAAAAACGTTTTTGAGCTCTGTATTTGTGCATGGGTTTGTTAAAAATGATTTGCAACTCTGTATCATTCATTGGATTTGAGAAAAATGATTTGGAACTCTGTATCATTAATTTAATTTGAGAAAAACGATTTGCAGCTCTGTAGCATTCATGGGATTTAAATAAAAATGTTTAGGGTCTCTGTATTGTCCATTATGTTGGAGAAAAACGTTTTGGGGAGCTCTGTATCGATTCAGGGAGTTGGAAAACATTTTTGATCGTTTTATTATTTCCTGGTTTGATTAAAAACGTTTTGGGGATTTCTGTATATGCATTTGTTGTATGCGATTTAGGAAAAGTAAACTTTGTATTGATTCATTGAGTTGAAAAACTATTTGGATCCCTGTATGATGCAGTGGGTTTGAATAAAAAACGTTTTAGGGAAGCTCTGTATGTATTCATTGAGTTGGAAAACGAATTGGATCCGTGTATGATGCAGTGGGTTTGAATAAAACATTTTGGGGAAGCTCTATATGTATTCATTGAGTTGAAAAACGATTTGGATCCCTGTATGGTTCGTTGGTTTTAAGAAAAACGTTTTTGAATCCCTTGTATTGTTCATTTTACTGCTAAGAAAATCGTGGATGCAGGAAGAGCTCACATGCTCTGCATTTCATTGTATTGTTCATTTTATTGTTGGAGAAAAACGTTTTGGGTTTCTGTGTCCTGGAGAAAAATGCTTGGGTCTCTGTATGTTGGAGAAAAATGTTTTGGGTCTCTGTGTGCTGGAGAAAAACGTTTTGGGTCTCTGTGTGCTGGATAAAAGCATTTTTGGGATCTCTGTATGAGGCATTATGTTGATAAAAACGTTTTATGAATCTCTGTATGATGCATTGTGTTGATATAAACGATTTTGGGATCTCTATCTAAGGCATTATGTTGATAAAAATGATTTTTGGGATCTTTGTATGATGCATTGTGTTGATAAAAACGATTTTGGGATTTTGTATGATGCATTGTGTTTCACCTCTGTGCAAATAGAGAATCTAGTGTGGTTACCTTGGTATATTTTCTTGATTTGTTGAGCAACATGGTACTCCAACATGTTAGCACTGTATGCTGCCACCATAATGTATGTATGTTGCCTTAGAGCTCATGATCCCCGTGAACCTTGTCTACGTTCTCATTTTATGAATCCAGTCATGGGATTTTGTTATATGTGTTAAGTTTATAGTGGTTATGCCACCACCACGTCAGTTGGGTTATAATATATGTATATTGCGCCACAATAGTTGGATTATATATATATTTACAACGCGGATTTTATGTTGTCAACGTTGATGTTGAAAGTTTATTGGAATATCGTTTTATGCTGTCGAGTGTTGGAGCATGCTGTTTTTTATTTAAACGTATTCATTATCATATTAAAATGTTGCATGCCGAGTGTTGGAGCATGTTGATTGTTGTTTGAAAGTATTCTTTCATATTAAAAATGTTGCATGCAGAATGTTAGAGCATGCTGAATGTAGTTTGATAATAGTCATCTTACATCAAATATGTTGTATGCATTAGAATCGACATGATTTAGTTATGCTACTATTTGCTTTTACATTTACATGTGATATGCATTGGTTACGTATGCATTGGATGCATTAGAAAAGTATTCTATTATGCGCAGGGTATTGGTTGTATTGATGATGCAGGGCTTAAACCCCGTAACCAAAAACCTTTAAACATTTGTATTTGTCATAGAGCATAAGAGGTCAATTCTGGAGCATAGACTTGGGCCAATAGAGAAAAAACCTACAGCCAGGTAAGTGGTTAGAACACGATATGTGTTCAGGTAGGAGCACTACCTTATGAGTTGCAGGATCACTACAGTAACCACTAGGGTTGTGTATGTTTAGTTCTAGGGCGACGAGACTTAAAAAATACCTATCTTATTTGTAAATCACCATGCCCAGCTTGGGGGTGGCCTTCAGACGGACTAAGTAGAAGCCGTCAAAGAGCCTACAGTGGGGTGGAGTGTTTCATTGCCCAAAACAATTCGCAAGTTAATAAATAATTATACTTGTCAATCAGTTAGATATATTATGAATAATGGAAAGGAGTCTAGAGATATAGAGTATTTCTTTGTAGTACTGATAAATGTTACAAGTATGATGAATACAGGAAGAAGAATATGGGAAGAAACTCATCTCTCACCTCTACCGAATTGGTAAGAAAAGTATGCCTTGTAAAGTTATCATAATCATAATTGATTAATTGTATATATGCCTTTCCATTTATGAAAGTTGCTAACATAATTTTTTTATCTATATGGTTCAAATGATTAATAACAATGAGTAACATGAATAAATGTAATATCCCTCTAAGATTTATAAATGTATAATGTAAATTATTTATGAGGCCCTGGTGAGGAGCTCAAGGCCAAGGCCCCACCAGTGGACCTTGAAAACTTCGTTAATTATTTTCCTAAGTTATAAGTTGTAAACTGAGAAGAGAAGATGCAACGGTGCAACTAAGCGTCGACAACTAAATCATTGCGGAAAGGTAAAGTCGAGGGAATCCTTGATAATCTAAACGTTAAGGCCTAGGACCCTGTAGGACATAATGGTTGGATCTATGGGTATTAACCAAGACCTTCGTATAATGTCCTAAGTCGAGGACTATAGCCTTTTTTTTACAAGCAAGTAGGCAACCTTGACGACTTACGTCTTAGTATAACGCCTTATGTGTGGATTATAATTTGACTTAATTCACTTTGGTTAGCCTTAAGAGCGCGAGGCTCACGCATGGCAGTTTTGTTTTGACACTTGTTTGGACGGGAATATTTTTTTTGTTGGTAACAAGTGAACAAACGCATGATTTTGGGAGAAAACAATTTTGAGATTTTTTAGGGTGTTGCCTCCTTAATGGAGCACCCAAACCCTCCATCATCACCTACTTTAAATAAAACTCCGATCGGTGATGCTGCCACTTGTGACAATTGGTACGAACTCTAGTAGCATCTCTAAATCGATTATTTAATGGAGAATCAAAGCTAGACTACGATTGAGGAATTTGATTCCCTTAGTGGACCCCCGAAACTCCACCTCGAGACCATTTGGTTTTGTGAAGAAGCCATCTGTCAAAGATGAATGATTTTGTGGACTAAATAGGATACTGTCGCTTAGTGGAGGGGAATGATTGCCATTTGTTAAGCTTCTGTTCATTTCATGGAACACTGGGATTTCTTTCGATCACCATCTGTCTCGAGCGGGAGGAGACCTTTTGGTTTAAAACGATAAATTTGTGAGGCAGAAAGGGAAAAAAGGGGGGGAAAGGCTAGCTTTTGGGGCCGTCTCTGTAAAGGAGAAACTCACGCATTTGGTAGGGGTACCAATCTACTGCGATCTGAGTTTGAGCGTAGGTTTAAGTTTTTGATTAGCAAGGCGACCGACGATGCAATTGATGGAACAGAAGCAATCTAGTGTGATTGGAATTGGTCAGCCTGGTTTTCAATCTGATTGGAGACGTGAAATCCTGGAATGGATCTCAGCACTCTATAATTTATCTCGGGAGGACGGTATTTTGTACTCTGCACCAAAAATGTCTGATAGCTATTTTAGTTAGCATATTTCTTGTTTCATATATCTATACGATGCTCTCTCTCTATGCTGATCGCGTCTTGTGTTTAGGCTTTTTGAAATACCTAGAACATAGACACCCTGTTCCGTTCAGGCATTTTGCATGAGAGAACTCCTATGCAAAATCGTGTTTATTTTCTGAATCGGAGTAGCGTTCAACCCTGGTTACTCCGTACGAGTTTCAGCCCTGCATTATGAGATCCGATCGTTATTTGTTAAAGGAATGTTATTATGAATCTCTGTCCATAGAAAACTAGAGACACGATCTTACGATATGAGATTTGGGGTAAGAATGGTAGCGACACCCCTCTCTGCTTGATAGGGACGCGTGTTTCTTTACTGTGATTTTAATCTTTGTGTGGATAATTAGGTAGATCTGATGCCTAGCAGCTAAAATGTGGTCAACAGATACGTGGAGCTGGCTTTGGACTCTGGTTAAACGTTGTTAGATCTGATCTATAGGAAGAAAAATTATGAATATTAAGTTTATAACGTGAAGTTGATCCATCTTATTGTCTTAGTATTGCTGCATACTTGAAAACGCAGATTGAAATCTTAAGAGATCAGAGTTTCGGTCGAAGCCTGAAAGTGATCTCTGAGCTTGATGGATAGTAAGTATGTTAATGAATATATGATGCCACAAACTAGGAAATAATGTATTTCTGTTATTAAAAGAACAGAGCTTTTGATCTGGGCTTAATCGATAATTTAACTTTATATGCTAGAAAGTATCGACAACACTTTAGAAGTTTTGTACATTATGTCTGCATCTAGATGAAGTCACAGATACCTGATCTTCACGATAACCGAAAATTGTGGTTATGGGTCGAATCATAATCTGTCTATTCCGGATCTCTATTCTTATTCAGAATATTGATGGTGTGTTGAAATTGTGTTTAAAGTGTCACTGCTTATCCTTAAAGGAGAATGACTAGGCCAGTCCCGAATTGCACCAGAGATAAACCTCTGTTTTGTTTAACATCCTCTATGGCAAGGGCTTGATAAAGTGGAGGGCAGAATTCGCAACAGTGTGTTGCACAATGTAACCCTGACTTTTGGAAGAATATTACATGAGCGACAAGTTCTTGTGGACGTAGCCCGTGGTTTTCGGGTGAACCACCTATATTTGGTCTCGATCGTATGTGTACCTTATGTGTATTATGTGTATCTTATGTGTTTGTTTTCCTTTATAATGATGATCGGAAAAAGGGAAGTGTTTTTATAAATTTGTCCAAGTAAGTTATTAATATTCATTATGAGCAATGTAGATATGTTAGAAGAAGCACATGACTTGACTTGAGTATATGGGAGAAAATTACTATGGTGAAAACATGGAATACAGTGTAATGTTTCATTTTGTTGTAAATATATGGGAAAAGAAGAGGTTGTTTAAATACGGTTATCATGGTAGAGTATTTGTGATTTAGATAGATGAATTGTCATGTCTTTTTGATATCTAACCGTTACAATTGTGATGCAAGAAAGGACAATAATACCTATTGGAATGTAAAGGGTACTTATAGCATATTGGGGTAGAATCTTGGTAAGGTTATTACCTTTTAAATATTTACTCGATAGTGCATGCACATCCACGAAGTGGTGTATTTATTCTGGTTGGTTACTCAAAATGCTAAGGCATAACCAAAGGAAGGTACGTAAACTTTAAATCAATTAGGTGAAAGTCGAATGAGTTTATCACATGAAAAAATAAAAATTCCTCTAATTTCTGACTTGTTTTTTGTTTGGACATGTTACAATAAATGTATTTAACTATCTCACTCGTGCATAATGAACCATGTTTGAAAGTGGGCATATCAAGAATGTAGCATGAAGAATGATTATACATAAATGTCTCTTACGTTAAGTTTACATCAATGTTGAATTATGTAAAAGAATGGTGAAAAGAGGGATGATGAACATTATTGATTGTATTCATTTTTGTGTAAAGAGGACAGCTAATATAAAATAGTCAAATCCTCTTGAACTATATAGTTGCACCATTCGATATCATTATTGATTGATATAATGTTTAATAGGTGTAAGCAAAAAGAAAATTATTACATGTCATTATATGGAAAGATAGGTGTCTATCTTCGTCTATATCTACGATGAGATTAATGGTACATATGCATGCTTCTAATGTTAGATGACTCTTGTTAAGAGAACTTTGTTAAAGATAAAATCGAAGTTATGGAACTAACTTATTGTGTAGAAGGAGTGCTCTTCTATGTTTTAGCAAGTTCGAAGCTTTGTGTGGTTTTTCTTACCCAAGCTTCTACAAGAAGTTGAAAGTGATTTTATACTTAAAACCTACTTTATAATGTCATAAAGAGAAACTTGGTATTGCATGCCTCTATGCTTGGAAATGCGTTTTAATATTGCAGTAAAAATATGTACCTAATTGTCTAGATGTTATTCACTTATGGTAGGTGAATTAATGATTGTACAAATGTCGAAGTATGTTAAATAAATGAAAAAAATTCAGCCCATTTCCTCTATAATGTGACAAGGATTTTGGGTGAGTTACAGGATTGATACTATGGAAGAATTGCCATATGTTAAATAACAATTTTGAAACATTTTATTTTTGGAATTTTTATTTTCTTGGATTTTTAATTTAGGGAGATATAAATATTTTTATTTTTATTAAGGAAATGAGGAACCAATAAATATTTGGATGCATACCTTTCCAATCCTCCTTGATCTTCAAATTCACCCTCCACTTCCACATTAGCTAACCTGAATGCTCGAACGTTTTGGTTGAAATCAACCAATGAACAGTGGACGCAAAGTGCAGAAGCGACCTATTTTTGGCTTTTAATATATTAACACGAACACGCAAGCGTTATGTATTCCAATAATGCTCGAGCGTTATAGTATTCATAACAATTGCGCATTATGTATATAACACTCGAGCGTTATTGAATTCATAATGCTCGAACGTTATTGAATTCATAACGCTCGAGCGTTATGTATTTATATAATCCTCAGGAGTTTTGATTTCCAATCATGCATGTTAAGTGACATGGTAGGCTTGGGCCCACCCATGCCTAGTTCAATTAAACGCTTGTGCATTTTCCTTTCACTAAACATTTGCATGTTTTTTGAAAGCATGATTGCATCTAAAAGGTCCATCAACTTCATGTGAGGGCCCTCAAGTTTTTTTTTGTAAGCTAACATCCAAAGGGATTTGAACTGGTGACCTTCCATTTACAAATTCTTGTCTCAGTTACTCATTACCAATTTCTATACCCACATGGGAATTTGGATAAGTCCTATAGAAATAATGAAAAAACACAATACCAACATACTCTTTTGAAGAAAGCAAAGTAGGGTTGAACTCCTAGTATCCCTAACACAAGATCAATATCATAACACAACGTGAATCATTCTAAATGAAATGAGAGTGAGACTAGAATGAAATTCAAACACCATTGATAATTATTTTACATTACACAATATTACCAACCTAGAGCTAAGAGGCCACAAGAATCCATAATTGTAAATATAGAATCACCCCCGGTTGCTAGTACAAAATGGCATATTTGTGACTACGTGACTAAAAATATTAGTTTAAAATTTTTTATAATCTGAAAATAGAAAATTTGTTCAATTTGATTTTTTTTAAGTGACACAACACTTAATTGTAAACATAGAATCACCCTTGGACATTAATACAAATTGGATTATTTGTGATTATGTCACTAAAAAAACAGTTTAGAAAATTATTATAATCTAAACACCATAAAATTTGAACAATTTTTATATCATAAAGGAACCTGGAGAAGATGGTATCTCAATGAGTCAATTAGATTTCCTACATTATTGTAGAATATTGCAAGTGGTGGAAGAAATAACATAAAGGGGATTGGGTAATTCATGACAACATTCTATAAATGACAGTTTTAATATGTGAGAAAAAATTGAACAAGGAAAATTTTCTCATGTAAGTAGGAAATGAAAAACATCAAGCTAAGATATGTTGGAAACATGTGCATTTCCAAACAATTGTCATATCCTTAGATAAGGTCATTAATACTCACACTTTGAACTATGGCACCACAAAATTAGGTGGGTGAAGAGAGCAAGAAGAGGTTAAGATTAATTTACATAAAAAGAAGCTACATATTAAAATATTTATAATGTGTAGTAAAGAGAGTGTTTCATATGTAATTATTGTAGGAACATCCTCTAAAAAAAAGGGGGAAATAACACACCTAATCGAGGTGAATTTAGTAGAAAGAAAATACACTTGATCTCAAGAATTCAAGGAGGATCAAGCACCAACCCATCAATATATTGCAATCCAATGCGATTGGAAATCACATGAAAAGGAAATTACCAGGAATCAAGTTAAGGGAATTTTGTCAACTAAGAGTGAAGAAATTAATTGGTTGAAGGAACATAATCGAAAATTGTTGACATAAGTCAAGAAATTAAAATTTAAGAATATATCCTCCCCGTTCACTCAGAAAGAGACATCAATTGGCTCGATTAAATTGAAGAAATCCAAAATGTGAATTCAAGCATTCTTAGAAGTTAGATTGACACATCATCACTCAATAAATGACAATGTGTTCTTACCATGTAGAGGGATCCTAGTTGATTAATAGACTCCCTAGTAAGATGTCATTCTCATATCATGATGTTCTATTTACCCAAGCATCAAGGATAGAGAATTTCAAGATTCGATGACCTGTAATGTACTTGAATAATTATAATAGTCTACTAATAAATTAATTAGTTGTCGGGCCTCTATTTCAAAAGAGGGGAAAATTTATATTTCAATTGTATAAATAGTCTTCAACATTATGTAAAGATAGAATTGAAATATAAATTAATAAAGATTATATTTTATATATCGAAACAATTCAAGTGCATGGATTGAAACATGTCTTTCCATGTTTCTTTTGCAAAATATAAAGTCCTAAAACCTCTTCCTTGGATATGTTAGTCCCACTAGATCATCAAGTAACCTAAAAATCCCATCCTCTTTCAACCCTTTATAAAAAGTCCTGCTTTCTAGACTACAATCACTAGTGGCCCACTATTGTCCCTCAAGGGAAACTTTCTAATGTATATATGTCATACACAAGACTTAAAGGAGGTTTTTTCTCAAACCTAGAATATTCATCTCATGAAAAGCACCTAAAGGAATTTGGAATGAAATCAATCCAAATACTCTAACATAATAACTGGCATCATTTTCAACCTCTATAGGCATGCTCCCTATCACTCCTAAGACTTATTGAATAGGGAACTATTATTGTCATATGTCTAGAAATGGCACTAGCCACATACCATCCAACACTAGACAAAATGTTAGTAGATAAATAAAATGACATGGAAGAGATAGTCTCAAACTGAGAAGTCATCTCTTCTACTCCTACTCTAATTATAGCTATAACCTTCTTCATGCCCATTTCCTTCTTCAATGGAAATTGTCGTATAGAATGTCCCATATTGTGACATCAAAAGCATATGAATTAACTTAAATCCTTCTTCCCTAGATATCTATTCCATCCTTTTTATTGAATCATTTATTTCTACCCTTTCTCGCCTTCCTAAAAAGACAAATAGCATCTGCTTTCACTTGTTTCTCTAAATAAGATTAAAATATGATTTCCTCCTACAAAATATCAACTAATTTTTTGGGAAATCATGTATATTTCTCTGAGTACAAATACCCAAGACAAAAGGCACCTATGAAGATGAAATCCCTTTAAGGGACATGGATACCAGATCTTGATCTTGAACATTGGTGCCAATGGTGGCTAATTGATCCTCCAATTAATTGATCTTGATTAAAAATCCCACCACGGTATCTTCGTTACTCATATGAACCACTAAGAGTTGGTTTCATAAGAGTAGATTTGTTGAAAAGTATAAGAATTCTAAAATAATTCAGCTCCTATCAAGGCTATATACAATAGACTCCTCTGAAGGCTACAAATCCCACCATTCAAAATGCGCTAGCTAGGGTAAATCATCAAACCCTAGATCCACCAATAAGAACATGTGCAATAATTCCTTTAACAGTATCTACTAGGAAGGATATCCTCTTCCATTCTTCTTCATTATTCCACCCTAGGGTTTCCTTCCAAAAATTTATTCTTCAATATCCATGGGTAGAACCCTAATCCTATGACTCTAAGAGGTTATAATAAACTCCAAAGAGACCAAGAAACCCTAGTTCCAAAGAGAGAGAGAGAAATAGGTACAAGTAAATACTTAGAGTTAGAGAGAGGACAATTACTCTCCTCTTCTAGGTAACATCTATACTAAGGAGTGAGAAATAATGAACACACAATTCATGTTCATGAAACAATATATATTTCCTTTCTTTATATGAGAGGTTAAGGAGAGCAGCAATACTATATGGTAACAAGTCCTTACAAGAAAGCTATATGATCCCTCATGGGCCAAACAAGTGAGCCATACCATCTGGAGTACAAGTGTTATTCTCTAATGATGATACCAAGCACAATAAGGATTCCAATGTGGTGTAGCTATAGAAGGAAAGTCCAAAATATTCCACCTCGAGACTCAACAAACTCCATATATCCCCTATAAAAAAATTACGCTTCTAGGGTAGCTACATCATCCAAGAACATTTTCGAAGCCATATGCTATCTAGGGCTTGAATCCCTCAACCATGATGCAAAATAATCTACATCACTCGTAGGGATTTCTCCCACCAAGTGAGCGCTCCATGTGGCCATCTTGAAGTGTGTTTTCCATCTAGGAAAGAGATCATGAACACGCAATGGTATAACATTGATCCAACATTCAACTAAGGTCAAACATCAACTAAGAAAGATATCTCATGTGTACATATCCATCACATATTGCTATCTATTGATATTGCATGGGATTTACGTTTGTTATTTAGGACCACATGGTGGGATAATTTGATGGATGTACACTTGCAGTTTTTTGGGCTTGCTAGGAGATTTTGGACGGTGTATGCTTGTGAAAATGGTTAGAATATTTAAGGATTTGTGGAACACGCCCTTGTTTATGTAGTGGGAACCTATCAATATAGATTCTCCCTAACTTTTAAGTGTTAAAAATTTGTTGAATGTGTTATATTAAATTAAAAGTGGCTTTGCTATGGTTTCTTTTTTATGTGATAGCACTAGGGTACATGATTTCTGTTCACAATTAATCAATGTATTATGATGCTAAACATGCAATTAGTACACGAGAATGTAAAATTTGCACAAATTTAAAGGCCTTTTAGAGATTATGGTGGTTTTCAACCCTTGGTTTTAATTTCTTGTTTGATGTTATCTTCCATTATATATCTTGTGTAGTTTCGAGATTGTCTTGGTTTGGCGTTGTTGTTGTATTAGGTGATGGTATTGTTTTCCAACCTATGGTATTACATTAATGGAAGAAAATTGATATTTACAATTTACTCATCTTTTTTGTTGACTATATGTGTCAGTATGTAGTATGTTGGCACAACTCTCTAGGTCACTCTCTTGTTCGGCACGAGGTTTTCATAATCAACACATGGTTTTGCAAATAAGTTGATGGTTTTGGGGTTCATGGTTTGAATAAAAGTAATAGTTTATGAATTTAACAACCTTTACACATTTATTTAGGATGCACTTGTGAAAAATGGATATTTTATTAATTGTTGACCACTCAAAATATCTACATTGTGCATTCATCAAAGGGGCACGTCTCAAAGATAAATATTTTATTAATCCACATCATGATTATTTTATTATTGTTGGACCCTTGGATTGAGTTAGAAATTATATTTTAAACCATATTACTATTTTTAGTTATTGGTTATTTTCTCTTTCACTTTTCGCGGAGTTAGATAGACATTAGAGACCCCCCTATATAAAGGAGCTTTCTCTCCATTTGATCTATAGCTAGAGTGTGAGAGAAATCTTTTGGAGCTTAGTTGTGCTAGAGAAATCCTTTGGTGCTTAGTTGAGCATCAATAAAATGTTTTTGTATCTGAGAATTTCTTTCGTATATTTATGATAGTTCATTTTTTTTTCTAGACAAGTGTATGTACGATAAGGAAGTGTACTATTTAGTATTTCATTATCTTATCATGTTTATAAGATAAGGAAGTAAGTGTACTATTTCTTATTTCATTATGTTATCATTGCACCGGGAGATGTTGTAACGTGATGTAACGTTTGTAACAAAATAATTAAAAAAATTCATTGCTTTAATTTTAAGTTATCTAATTTTTTTTATTGTACTTATTATTGTAAAATAATCTACAAAATCTTTGCTTTCTTTTAATTTTTTTTTGTCAATAATCCTTAAGAAATATTATCTCAATGCTTGATGATTTTCAGCACACTCCTTTATGTAACTAGTTATATCACAATTATCTAGGGTTTCAAGTTTCAATGCTTATGTAGGGTTTCAAGTTTCAGTGATTTGGTTATGAAGTTTAGGTTATTTCTGCCAAGTTCTGATGTGGGCAAACTCTCGCCCTGTGTCATTGCTTTGCTCTTTTTCACACCCGTAACACGTGTTCTAATGAGCCATTGGATCTGTCTCGGGGGTTTCCATTAATTCATCTCTGAGTCCTCATGCACCATTCTGAAAATGCACGATAATCAGAAGTAGAGAAGTCGATAACTCTTCCAAATGGGATGATGCGACTTATCGTCTCGTCTACCTCAAACATTTGGCAGATTTCATTCTCTTGTTCAGCGTTATAAACTTCTCTTCCTCTGATTATAGCGTGGATTTTCTAATGTTGCATGAGGAGGCAGAGTTGAAGTACTGGAGTTGAGGAGAATGGTTAGTACTCGTACAATATTTCTCATAAGCTAAAACACACACCAAATGAGGGGGATCGATGTTGTGCAGGTTGATGGAAATGGATTCTATGGTGAAGTGATTAAATATTTTAGGCCGGCGAAGAGCAGTAGATATGCACCTTTTGAGGTGATTAAATATTTCAGGCCGTTCAAGAGGGATAGATATGCACCTGCTTCTCTGCCATTAAACATAAAGAACACTCAATTTTGGATATGTAAAGTTACGAGATGTTGGGACAGTCTGTAAAAAGGCCAAAAACAATGTGAGATGGTTCTTGAAGCTCTATTTATTTATTTAAGTTCAGTTTTAGGTATAGAAATTAAAAAGTAGGAGATAAAATATATCTTGCTTGCTATCTGCTAATTTTTTTGGATAGAGAGATTTTAATGTAAAATGTTATTATTTTCTATGTAAATACTGAGCATCTATAATTTTAGATCATGCCAGCTTACCACTCTATCTTCTTACCATATTCAAAATTTGTTGAGAGTTTTCTTGGAATATTCAAAATTCAAAAATTTTAGTTCAAAGTTTTTGTTGTTATGGAAAAAGTTTCAAACAACTGTGAGGTTTGTTGTGACATTGCTTTTGTTTTTGAAGTGTTTGGCTTATAAATTCTATGCTCTTTGTTGTGACATTGCTTTTGTTTTTTTGAAGTGTTTGGCTTATAAAATCTATGCTCTTTGTTGTTAAATCTATGCTCTTATAACTTTTTTATATAATTTGTAAATTATTTCAGCTCTTAAACGAGCAGCATTTCTGGCGATTCGGCAGCATAACATTAGCTGAAGCCTGAGGCGCGTTAAACGAAAAGGGAGTCGCAAAATAAGTCGCGCACCTGGAAATTTAGAAACGAGTGGAAGATTTCGTTACGTTCCATTTCTGAACCGTTTTCGAAAAAGAAACGAATAATGTCGTCCCGTTTCTGGTAACAGAGAGAAATATCATTGGAAAACCTATGGGCTCCCATAGCGGGAGTTTCAGAATGAGATAATCTACGTTAACTTCCTGTAATGTCTACGTTAACTTCCTGTAACATCTGTAACTTCTTCACTGTTATTTTGATATCCCATGACATTAATTTGTTATTTTTAAGTTGCCCGTTAGAAATAGTAATTACTTCAGTTAAACTTAGCTTTTACATTAGTTCCTATTTTGAATTTCAGTTAATAAATGTAACAGCATGCTTTGCATGCATGCAAAAGCTAGGTTAACATTCCACATTATCTTTGTTTATTTTCTACCTCCAACCTTCAGTTGGTATCAGAACTTAGGAGAAGATCAAATTTGGAGCATAAATTTCAGGATAAGCCAAAGCCGTAGCTTTCAAGAATTTTCACACAATTTTTTTTTGTTTTGAAAGAATTATCGGGCCCTCCCTAAAGTCCAAAGCTAGGTTAGAGTTTTTAGAGGTGTCTCTCCATTCCACTTCCTTCTCCTTTATGTCTTCTATTAAGAATGTTCAAGATGTGTTGTTGGTAGCTGATCATAATAAGCATTCTCTAGAAGATTTTTTTTCTTCACCGGAAAGTATTGGTTCGAAAGATGGTCAAGGAGAAGTTTGGAACTCAAGTGAAAATCTCTCATTGCTTCACAATATTTTGCTTCCTATGTATTCCTACACCATGACTAACATAATTACTTCAAGTTCACTTGAATATGGAGAAGCTTTTGCCATCACAATGGCACACTTGGGACTCTTGTTCCTCTTTCTTGCATTTGATTACAACTCTCATGATTTGAATTTGATGCTTCGAGAGCCTTATGATTCACTTGGGATCACTTTCAACACTGTTGGATTTCATTCTCAAGCACCTCAAGTCTTTTTTTGACCTGGAACCTGGGTGAAATCGCAAACCTTGGAAACACTTTTGTGAGAAACAGAGTGAAAAAATGGAGTGTGGACGGATGATCACGCGAAAATAAGTCAACCTCAAACTCTAGGCTGAGAGTTTTGAGATTTCAAACACTCAACCGAGAGTTTAAAAAAACTCTAGGCTGAGAGTTTGAACCAATTGTCGTGTTGTATTTTTAAAAAAACTCTTGGATGAGAGTTTGAACTAAACTCTCGGTTGAGAGTTTGGAAGATATTTTTTCGACCGAGAGTTTATAGTCAACAAACCTGCAAAAATATATGGCATCTTTCTGGAACCTGCAACTTCAGCAAGCCCGAACCCCCGCAAATTCTAAATATTATTTGTCGGACTTGGTAGCAATGGATTCATCTCCGAATCTAGTTTCCAATGATATAATAATTGTTTCATTTTGACTTGAATTTCTATTTATTAATTTTTTTTTATAAACCTTATCCCTTAAGAATTTTATTACTTTGAAAATCACCCAAAATGAAAATTCAATATCATAACAAAGACAACACCAAAAAATTTGAAATTTGACAGAGATCATAATTGGCTCGTCCTCTTCAAAAGAGTGCTTTTAGTTTTTCCAATAAGAGTCACATTTGAAAGAAAATGTGAAGACAAAAACATGTGTCGATAATGCACCATTTTCTGAACATACGTTGTTTCGATAAATAATAAAAAGTAGTTCCCAAGTCTTAAAAAACTCAAAATATAGTCCAGGATCCATTCTAGTGTGTGTAGATTATGAGCCTGCAATTGTTTTCCCTAAAATGAATAACCATCTATCAAAAAACGGTCGTCAACACAGGTCACTCATTATCTATACCTAAAATTTTCAAGTATATGCCGTATGTTGACAACAAATTTGTCCCACGATATGTCCATAAAAAAAATTAAAAAAAATACGAGTAGAAAGGTAATTCAATTCTCTAAAACCTTTGTGTTTACTTCAAGTTGAAATTCCTAAGGGAGATATGGGTTTGAAGAGGTCGAAGTTGAAAAACATAAAATTTAGCAGTTTTGTTTGTAAAAAACAAGCCAAAATTGTTTCCCAACTTCATGTTTTCACCCACCCTAGTTGCTTTGAATTTCAATTCTAAAGAGCACTTGCATTCGCTCTAGTATCAGTGTTACTCAGTTGTTATATATGGTTTGAGTTTCCATCATGCTGCTATAATTTTTTTTGATCTATTTGAGCACATTCCACTTCTTCCCAAGAAGAAGATTCCTAGATGCATATTCATTTAGTTTGGAGAGTATTTAGTTTTTGGTTTCTCTTTCATATTGATTTTTTAGGGAGGATTTTCCCCATGCGGTTTTTCCTCTTTCCTCATTTTAGATGGATTAATAATGTAAAGGGTGACCATAATCCTTTGTTGCTTGGGACCTATTTCACATTGTCATTACCATAATTATACTATTATCACTCATCAATTTAGTGTCAAGATATGGTTCAATAATAGTTGGTCAGGGAAGAAAGAATTTGAAATTGATGACCTAGTCTTAAAGTTGGATCAACCTCACGAAGAAAATGGCAAGCATAGAAAATTTCAACATTTATTGCTTGGTCCTTACACTATTGCTAAGAAACATGGTGCTGGAGCTTATAGACTACAAAATATGGAAGAGGAAGTTAAAACTCTCCCTGTAAATAACCAATCTTTGAAGCAGTACTTCACTTAGTTTAGGAAAACCATTTATGTACATAAATAAACTTTTATTTGTTATTCCTCCTTTATCTTTGGTTTACTTTGTTTCAGTCTATTTGCTATTCTAATAAAACCTGGTTATTTGTTTCCATATTTTGAACTTTTAATAAAGTTGAGTTCAACCATCAGAGTGCTTGGTGGGAAAGCTATGATATCATTACTTATGCAATATCTCTTTAAGTTGATTGATTCCTTTAAAATTTCTATTGTGCAAAATATTTCAAAGTTTAAGTTTCTTCTTACTAGGAAGAGGCAGTGGTGCAATTTCAAGCACTATCATTTGAAAGGATTTCAACCTATCTGTCTTTATCCTATTTATTCGGTTACTCAGAAAACCTATCACCTGATGAGATTAAAATTAAAATGTATTAAATCATGTATATTTTTTTTGTTGGGATAAAGACTTTTAAGTTACTATCTTGAAGCTCCACCCATTGAAACACATAAATAGCCATATCTTGAAATTATCTAGTTATGGCTAACCCATGGGAAGGAAACAAGATCTTGTAGACATATGGCAAATCAAAATGATCCTATACCAAACATAAATCCCTAAAGGCTCAAATAAAACCATCTCTTCCCCAATTTAAGACATCCACAACAAATGAAGTTGGATATCTAAAGAATCAAATGAAGACATGAACATATGAAGTGAAATGTTCAAAGAAGACCAAGATGGAAGATCCTTTAATCCTACCTCTAATGAAAAAGGGGAACTTTCTTATTAATGTTGGGAAAGCATAAAAAAATGCTAATGCATCAAATAAATGGATATGGTATAGGAATGAGGAAAACACATTTATATCTTCCTCGTTTTGTTACTTACCTTGTGGTGTCTTACCTTAGTTTACAGTGGAAGGACTGGTTTGGTAAATGAATCTCATAAATTGGCCTTAAAAGAGTGGCTATGAACTCCCAACTAAGCTACCCTTTCCATTAAAGAATATCTTAATAATGTCTTATTAGTGTGATATTTGTCCCAACATAAAACCAAAATTTAGCTCAATGTAAGACAGATAAATGATACCAAGAATCTTACAAGAAGCAGTGACTTGTAAATAGAATAGATCCTCACTTCGCCTCAAATCATCATCAACTATAAAAGCTCCTTTTATTTTATGAGATCTAATTTCTCCGAGTCCATCATCAATTGTTGCAACTGCAACTACCCTCCCAAGTATTTTCTTTTGGAAAGACTAGGCTAAGTACTACATGAAGTTGACATTTTCCGAAGGACTTAGACAAATTTCAACTTGTCGTCGTTTTTATTAAAAGAATTTTAGCGTTTCAGCGAGTTACGTAAGTTTTCCTAAACATCACCAAAACTCACCTTTTTACGTCGAAACGTCGACTGGAATTTTGAATTTTTGGTGAAGTATTGGTTTTGCCGATATAACTTAGCTTTCAATGCTATTTCAACGGACTTACAAGATTTTGTACTCATACACATTTGCGGACTTGTGAAAGCACTCTGAAACATTTCAGCGAGAGCAATGATTTATGTCAACATCCACTCGGTCATTCATGTCGAAACTGTATCGGTGGAAATTGCGCTTGTCCGTCGTCATGGTCGCATGATTTCAGTCTCTTCCACTGAAACTCAACATTATAATTTTTAACAGAAGCAGTGGGATTTTATCACACGTCTAAGGTAATACGATGTTGAAATGTGTCATGGTGTTCCACATCTTTTTTCCCTGAAACAAACGAACAAGTATTTTGAAAATCCCCGAAATGACTTGTGAATGCTACAAAAGCACGTCGATGACATTCTAAAATTTCGTTTGGGATTTAGGGTTTTAAAAGAAATTATTTTCATACAAAAAACATGTTGTTTTCTCTCCTCACTTAACCCCATTCGAGCTCGTTCCCATTGGAGAAGATTCCTTGCTCGGTACACTCGTGTCTACCACCAATCAACCTAGCACACCTATCATCCATCGTCCAGGTAGGTACATTTCTACCTTGTTTGTTGGGTTAAAATTGGTTATTTTTCACTTGGACACTTATGGTTTGAGGGAAAAGGCCCATGATTGGTCTTGTTAGTCCCATTTTTAACCATTTTCTTTGTTTCAGTCCTTATTGGTTGAATTTTTCCTTAGGGTTTAAGGGTTTCAAGTCTTAAATATATATTGAACATCTCGTAAACTAATTTTGCTCTTCTCTTTTCCCCAAGTGAACATTCTTTTGGAAGTTTTATCTTGTTCCATTAAACTTTACCTTAAACCTTAGCTTCAAGAATGCGCAAACTTTCCCCAACCATGTTTCGACTTACTCGAGCCATTAATTTTCCCTATTGCGAGATGGAAAATGCACCAATGCAAAACCTAACAGATAAACTAGGGGGTTTTCAGATTTAGTGATTAGCAATGCTCTCATTCATATGAAAAGATCTTGTTATTTATTGCAAATCTATATAGTTGTTGTTATATTTTCTAAAATTGCATCTCATTCTGATATTTCAATGGAGTCTACCCAAATTATGGTGTTTCCTCTATCATACATGAGTAAAAAATGTCGAAAAGTGTTTCTCATAACTCTTCCAAATTTGTATTGGAGATAACATCTTATGACGGACCGAGTAAGGAAGCATCTCTAGAGATTCAGTTCTATGACACACAACATATCATAGGAATAGCTCCATATTTCAAATGGGGTGAAATTTACCATTTGATCCAAGATCATAATGTCCCAAAAGCTACCATTGAAGAAGATTTAATTTATCAGAACATCAAAAGATGAGGTGTTCACAACGCTGCAGAAAGACCTAAATTGTTCCCTTGTGTTGAAGTGATAGGATGGGTCCTTCCCCATATTGTTACTAAATCTTGTATAATCACAAGAACTATGGAGAAAGGTTTTGCATCGTTCTACCTTGCAAATAGACTCCTAGCTCCAAGAGCATATAGACTCCCAACTCCAAGAGCATTTTTTACAAAAGAATGGCTCACAAACTTGAAACTGAACTATGCAAAATGTGTAAAGAAGATACTGCTACTAAGAAATCCACTGCACCAGAGAGACAACATGGAATGTGAAACTAAATTTTTGAAGTCTCCTATTAGGATTGTTGCTACTATCATATCAGGCTCTACTAACTCAATATGAACAAGAACCATATTGCATGTTTGAGGATGCTCTTACAATAGTCGCTAAATTGTAGGATTTCTATCTCACCCCTGAAGGCACATACTTGTGTATCTATGGAGGATCAAAGGGCCCATCGTTGTTACAAAAGTATGTCACTAATTGCATTATTTTGAAATAAATTGTGAGGGAGACATTTTTAAATGGCATTGGCCATTTCTTGCATAACAATAAGAAGGATTCCTCACCTCCATTTCCGTTGATAGTCGGATCATATAGGTTGAACAAGATCAAATATTCCCAGTACTTGGTAAAGGATTTGGATTCCTTTCACTGTGTCGAGAAGATATTTATAATAAATGACAGTCTCCAAAAGCTGGATCTCCATTGTGTGTCTATTAAAATTCACTATGAATATGTTGACCAATTTTTGAAGGAAAAAGAAGTATATAGACGGGTCCCAAACCTTGCAGAACTAGATAGAATAATCAATAAAAAGGGTGGTAAGGAGGCGAACTCGATCAAACCATTAGATTCCTCGGTGCAAGAAAAATTGGATTCTAGGAAGAAAGGTGTGGAAGAAGCCCTCTTGGCATAAACAAGCAAAATATTGCAGGACGAAGATCTAGCAAGGAAGGCTCAGGAAGAGAAAAAATAAAGAGAGGAGGTGGAAGAATCACAGAAAAGAATTGAAAAGAAAAATTAGATAAGATTGCAGCAAAACAAGAACAAAAAATAGTTGAGTTAATACAACAACAACACGAATCAACTCGGCAAGAGGAACTCCTAAAGAAAAAAGAAGAAGAAGATGCCCTCAAGAAAGCTGTGGAAGGTCAAGGTAACCAAGGAGGTGAGGAACTGGGTAATGAAGGTCAATATATGGATATTGATACTGCAACAGATACCAACACAAAAGTTCCACTCACTGGAGGACATCTTCCTTTTGATGAGTTGGGACTCACCCCATTTACACAATCCAAGCAGCACATTGTAGCTAAGTTGGAGACTATTGTTTATGATCCCAAAATAAATACCATCATGAAGTGGATAGAAAAGAGGCTTAAAATTTCCTCACATGCTGAGGTTGTTACAATATAGGAAGTCCCAATAGTTGAAGGTACTAACAAGGACCCAAAGTTCACAACATCCATTGGAGTAGATTGAACTCTATCCAATGACAAAAATATACACAAATTGATAGAAAGCAACAAGGCCAAGGTAGTTAAGCATAAGGATAATCTAGTTCAAGCAAGGAATGAATGAATTCAACTCAAACGCCAGTGGGATACCCTTAAATTTTGAAAGGGAGAAGCCATGAACACAATTCAAATTGTGGAAGAAGAAAGAGATTCACTTAATGTTCAAGTAGCAATATTGAAGGAGAGAAGGAAGATTTAAAGTCCCAATTAAAAGAGATGCAATTAAAGTAAATTTAATGGGACCATCAAATAGAAGGTATCACTATTGAGAAGGGAGCTTTGCAAGCTCAAGTAGCAGAGCTTAATCGAGAAAATGACTCGTTGATAATTGCATTGATCACTGCACAAGAGCAGAAGTTGGATTTAACCATGTTTTATGATTGCACATCCACCCTTTAGGAATAATTGTTCCATTCATAGGAGATACTCATAGAAAAAATATTTGAAGTGTAGGAAATGGTGTTCAGACTCAAGCAGATATCCGAGACAACTACTCCCATTCTACAGAAGTTAGGGGAGATTCATACTAGAATGAAGAAGATGAATTCTTGGAAAAAGAAGCAAAGGAAATCCATCCCCATTTTCCTAAGATATCTATAGAAAAATTGGAATTGGATTTTTCAACTCTAGACAGTTGCCAAAAGGATGAGAGGAAATTGAAAAATGAGGTGGAAACCTCTATTTCTAGATGTGAAGGGATCCATCAAATCATAGCCAAAGATTTTTAGAAATGTCATTTGCCTTCTCTTGGCCCATTTGAAATCCCTGTGCCAAAAGAGAAGCGATTGAATGTTCATTGAGGGCCATTAAGGATGAAGACATAGTTGTTATTCTAAGTCTAGAAAATATCACTCTAGAGAACTTACAAGAGTGTATTGGGAGAGCAACATCGAAAACAAAATACTTGGATAATTGGTGTCGCTCAGCAACTAAAGGCCTTAATACAATGGTTAAAGATTTATTTTTTCATGAAGTGGACCTACGGTTGTTGGAGCCACAGTAGTTGAATGTTATATATCATGAAAGTGTCCTTTGGGATGGATTTATAAAAACTCAAGAGGGAGCCCCACCCTCGTGATGTAATAATTTTGGTTCACTTTATTATGTATATTTTTTCCCACTTATTTAAGTTGGAACTAAAATATGACAAAAGTATTGGAAGATAATGGACTGTTGCTAAAGGAGGTTGAACTAAAAAGTCACCTAGGGGCTCGAACATCAAGGATAAATATAGAAAATTAGGTCGAGGAAGGGGATTTTCACTTTGAGGAAGATTTTGTTGAGCCTCATATGTAAGAATTATTTCTCATAGTGAACAAAGCAATTTTTTCGGTGGAATATGTCAAATGTGTGGATGAATGCATGGAATTGATTTCCTTCTTTTTTCTACTAAAATGCAGTAAGATTTTTCTTGTTTCTGTTGGACTATTCTAATATTTTCTGAATTATTTTATTGTATATAAACACAATTTTCTTTTCTTTCTATGAGCAATGGATGTAATGAATGCCAATACATAAGTTATGTAATGTGTTAACTTTATTTTTAATTGTTATATTTGTTTATTTTTAGTGGTTATCTCTTGTAAAATGCATGCTACAGTTACCTTACCTTTCTCTCTCTTAATCCCACTCGCAATGATAGTTTAGATTAAATAAAATATTGCATTTAATTAGGGAATTCACTCAAGAAACCAACAATAAAAGAAATGATAATACTAGGGGTAAGAACCTACGCATCACTGTGTGTGACTTCTTCCTATAGGTAAAACAAGTACAATTTAGTGAGCATAAGCCTTTGCATTTAAGTTTAATATCTTGCATTTTATTTAATACCAATTAAAATCCTAAACAGTGGGTCGGGCGGTGTTGGAAAAATTTATTCTAAGACTATCTTGAATGGTAGCTAGACCTTAATCCGGACGGGTTCCCTATTCCAAATAGTGAAGAGTCTAATTAGGAATTTTCATTGCTGAGAACCCCTAGTGTCGATGGAAGGATTTTTCTAGGTTTCAATAGAACCCTATAAGAATAGAATCATGTGCACGGAAATATATCACAATCCAAGTGCAAGGATTGAAATATTTCTCGACATGTTCCTTTTGCGAAATATAAATTCCTACCAACCACTTCCTTGAATGTGTTAGTGCCACTAGATCATCAAATAACCTAAAAGGCCATCCTCTTTCAACCCTTTATCCAAACTCCTACTTGCTAGACTATAATCACTAATGGTGCACTATTGTCCCTCAAGAGAAACCCTCTAACATTGTATAACACAAGATACTAAAACGAGGTTTTCCTCAAACCTATAATATTTATCTCATGAAAATCACCAGAAGAAATTTGGGATGAAATGTATCCAAATCCTCCAACATGATAAGTACCATCATTTCCAACCTCCATATGCATGCTCCCTATCAATCCTAAATCCTATTGAATTGGGAACTATCATTGTCATATGTATAGAATATACACTATCCACATACCAAACAACACTAGAAACAATGTTAGTAGATAAATAACAAGGCATGGAAGAGACAATCTCAAATTGAGAAGTCATCTCCTCTACTCCTTCTACAATTGCAGCTACAACCTGCTTCATGCCCATTTCCCTCTTCAAGGGAAATTATCCCACATAATGTCCCATCTTGTGACATCAAAAGAATATGAATTGACTTAGGTCCTTCTTCCCAATATATATTCCATCCTTCTTATGGAATTGTTTCGTTCTACCCTTTTTTGTAGTCCTAGAAACACCAATAACATCTACCTACACTTTTTATGTATATGAGATTGCAATATGATTTCCTCCTACAAAATATCCACTGAATTTTTTTTGAAGTCATGTATATTTCCCCAAGTACAAATATACTAAACAAAAGGCATCTAAGAACCTTGGCCCCAATGGTGGTTAATTGATCCTTAAATTAACTAATATTGATTTGAAATCTCACCATGGTATCTTCATTACTCATATGAATCACTAAGAGTTGGTTTCATAAGAGTACTTGAAAAGTTTAAAAATTATAAAATAATTCAACTCCTCTCGAGGATATATACAATAAAATCTCTCAAGACTAAAAATACCACTATTTGAAATTCCTTACCTAGGGAATCATCAAACCCTAGCTCCACCAAGAAGAACAAGTGCAATGGTCCCTTCAACACTATGTCCCATGCAACATGTCCTCTTCCATTCTTCTTCAGAATTACACCCTAGAATTTATTACAAAACTTTAGTATTCAATATCCAAGGGTAAAACCATAATATAACTCTATGAGAATAAATAAAATCCAAAGAGACCAAGAAACCCTAGTGCCCAAGAGAGAGAGAGAGAGAGAGAGAAACAAGGACTAGTGAAGGATTAGAGAGAGAGAGAGAGAGAGAGAGAGAGGACAAGTGCTCTCCACTTCTAGGTCACATCTCTACTCAAGAGTGAGAAAGAACGAACACACAATTCATGTTAATGAAATATCTATCTTTCCTTTATTTATATGAGAGATAAAGGGGGCCAACAATACTATGTGGGCACAAGTTTTTACAAGAAGGCTATATGAGCCCTTATGGGGCAAATAAGTGAGACATCCAATATAGAGTACAAATTCCATTCTCCAATGATGATGTCATGCACAATAAGGATTCCAAGGTGATGTAGCTATAGAAGCAAAGTCCAAATTAGTCCATCCCAAGACTCAGCAAACTCCATATATCCTCTATTTTTTGTTTCTCTTCTGCGATAGCTGCATCATGCAAGAATATTGTCTAATCGATATGATATCTATGGATTGAATCCCTTGATCATGATGCACAATACTGTACACAACTTGTAGGGGTTTCTCCCACCAAGTGAACCCTCCATGTCACCATCATGAAGTGTGTTCACCATCTAGGCAAGAGATCATAAAAACACAATGGAATAACACCGAGCCAACATTCAACTTAGCCAAACATCAACTAAGAAAGATATCTCATGTGTGCATATCTATCACAGACTACTATCTAATAATATTGCTTGGGGATTGCATTTTTTATCTTTTTTCACAAGGAACAACCTGATAGGATCACATGGTGAGATATTTCGATGGATGCGAGCACACTTGTGATTTTTTAAGAAATGTTTTTTTTTGGTGTTTAGGTTGATTGCTAGGAGATGTTGGATTGTATGTTTGTGCAAATGGTTGGAAACTTTGAGGATTTATGTAACTTTGAGGATTGCCTAGATATGATAAAACTATTTAACACGGTGAATTTTAGGTAGAGGAAACCCATCAACATAGGTTCTTAGTAATATTTAAGTGTTAATAATTTGTTGAAGGTGTTATAATAAATTAAAACTGGATGTGCTATGGTTTCATTTTTATGTGATAAAACCTTCGTAAATGAGTTTTTCTCACAATTAATCTAATTATCATGATGTGGAACATGGATTTAGGTGAAGCGCTCATCTTTTTTGCACAAGTTTCAAGGCATTTTAAATATTATGGTGGTTTTCAACCCTTGGTTTTATGGATTGGTTTGATGTTGTGGTGGTATTAGGTGTTGGTATTGTCTTTCAACCCATGGTACTTCATTAATGAAAGAAAATTAATATTTACAATTGGATAAGATGTGTGACTATGTCGGTACAGTTCTCTAGGTCACCCTCCTCTTGGCACATCATGAATTGAACAAAAGTAATAGTTTATGAATTTAACAACCCTTACACATTTATCTAGGATGCACTTTTGAAAAATGACAAACAAATGTAATAGTTTATGAATTTAACAACCTTTACACATTTATTTAGGATGCACTTTTGAAAAATATCTATTTTATTACTTGCGGACAAGTCAAAATACCCATAATGCACATTCATCACCAATACCCACAATACACATTCATCACCCCCCTCTTGGCACCCCGTTTTGGTAAATCAACACATGGTTTTGCAAATGTGTTGATGGTTTTGGGGCTCATGGGTTGAACAAAAGTTATAGTTTATGAATTTAACAACCTTTACACATTTATCTAGGATGCACTTTTGAAAAATGTCTATTTTATTACTTGCTCACAAGTCAAAATACCGAGAATGCACATTCATCACCCTCCTCTTGGCATCCCTTTTTGGTAAATCAACACATGTTTTTGCAAATGTGTCGATGTTTTTTGGGCTCATGGTTTGAACAAAAGTAACCGTTTATGAATTTAACAACCTTTACACATTTATCTACATACACTTTTGAAAAATGTCTATTTTATTACTTGTTGACAAGTCAAAATACATACAATGAACATTCATCAAAGGTGTGGCATCTCGAAGAAAAATATATTATTTATGAATCAAAAGATTATTTTAACTTCCTTGCTTCAAGGGATACAATCTAACTACTTCATTATTATATTTCTTTTTTGACTTTAAATGGAGTTAGATATATATTATATTTTATTGTAAGAGAGAAGAGAGCCCCTCTATATAAAGGAGCTCTCTTCATTTCCTCCATAGATCGATCGTGAAAGAAATCGCTTGGAACTTAATTGAGCATTAATAAAAATGTTTTTGTGTGTCATGATTTCTTTCAAATATTTATGTTAGCTTATTTTTCTTCCTTTAATTTCGTATACAAGTGTATATAAGTTTAATTTTAAGTTAGCCTTTTTTTTTTTTCTTAAGTAATTTAGCAAAATCTTTATTTGCTTTAATTTCAATTTCTTTTTAAATAATCCATAAATTTAATCACATCCATTTTTGTTAGATATTTGTAACTCTAATAATGACAATGCACCTTTAGAAAATCCAAGAGATAATACACCATTTTGTAACTCTAACTCTGGCTGGTCATGCACCTTTAGAAGTTTATAGAGTGGAACAACGAAATGTAAAGCCTCCAAATGGGTGAGGTAGAGGAGAGGATACACCAAAGGAGGACACGACTTATCAATTACAGTTACCATTCTCGTACTCGTCGTGTTATCCTTTCGTCTATCCTCTCCCCTACCTCAGGCATTTGGTGCCATTCGTTTACTCTTCAGCTTTATGAACTTTTCTTGGCCTGGATTTTCGAATGGTGCATGACGAGGCAGAGTTGAAGTAATGGAAACCCTTTGAGGCAGATATATATTTCGGTATGTTCTATAAATATTGATCTTATAGATCTTATATTACTTGAATAGATATATTTAGGTATGTTCTATAAATATTGATCTTATAGATCTTATATTACTTAAATACATATATTTAGGTATGGTAAAAAACAAAACAGGAAAATTAATCAATTTCGGTTTAAAAAACAAAACTTTTCCTGATATATTTATCAAAAATGATATGGGTGCAAGTGAAATAGCGTGAAGCCCAGAAAATAATGCCTCCTTTTTTGCGTGAAATAGCGTGAACCATGTCTGCTTTTTTCCTCGCGTTGTTATCTGCAGGATTTGCTAACTGTTGGAGCTGCCAATTATGGAAATATTTGTATGCGAGATCCCAATGATTTTGCGTCGTCACAGGGCCTCGTTACCCGCAGGCAAGATTACAGAGTGCGTCAGTCTGGAGCATGAGGTCGATACCAAAGATTCAAGGTAAATATTTCATCATTAATATGCACTGTACAGTTTTTCGACGGTACGGTTGTTTTCTACGGTACATGGCCGAGCTTGTTTTCAGAATTCTACCTCTAATAGGATGTGTTTTCCCTTGTCACAAATTTAAGAGAGGATTCCCTACTTTGCTAGTATAAATTGAAAGTCTTGAATTCCTTGCCTATTCCAGCCTTGAATTCTTTGAAGGTCTGGAAGTCTTGTGACTTCTCCTTTGGGAAGTATACCCAAACCTTCCAAATCAGTGATTGTGTGATAAAGTACCCTACTCCCTCAAGCATCTGCACTGACATAGGCCACATATGGTTGAATGTAGAATGTCTAAAGGTGCTTCTGCTCTATGTGCTAGAAATTTATCAACTTTCCTGTTTTGTTTTACCATATACACATGCTTCAACAAAATAACTCATCAATTTGGATATGTTCTATAAATCTTGATCTTATAGATCTTATATTACTTAAATAGATATATTTCTAATCATACCTTAATTCTTCAAAATTCAAAATAACACATGTATTAACATTATTTAATAAAAGCAAATAAAAAATTAATAAACTATAACCAATACCGAGAAACAAAGAATATTAGTACATCTCCCTCCACACTATCAACGTAACAGAGTAGCACTCGCGCAATGACCTTTGCATAACATACCTGTAATTCTACATAATATCAGTAAATCAAATACTTAAATATATATTTTTTTTCTTATTTTACATTGCAAACTTGAATTATGTCATGTAGTGACATTGAATTGCAATTTCTGTTGTTTTGTAGACTAGAAGATTGACATTTTTGTCGACCAATTTTGTTACCGGCCTTTTATTATCTATTGGTCACGAAATCTGGAATTCAAAAGAGTATAGAAGAGTTTTCAGAGTGAAAGATGTTACTCGAGTGGCAGTGAAAGCAGGTTGAATCCCATTTAATCAATTTGTTGTCATCTTAACAGAAATTGATGACTACACAAGTTTTTTTTTGGCTTAACTGAAACATTAGTGGGCTTCTAGGGCCATAGGTAGGGTATGTGAGAGTCTTTGATGACTACACAAGCTGTTTTGGCTGCTCCAAATTGTCATTTATTTATAAATAGATATTTTTTTCATTTCACATTTGTTTTACCGGCCAAAAATGCCCAAAAAAGTTGTCTTGTACAATTCCTTTTTCACTTTACAAGTTCCTTTTTCTTGTTGAAGTGACCCAAGGAAAATTCCAAAATGGTCACGTTGTGGCTTTTGAGACATGGGTTATTTGTTTGTGAGAAGCTATAGAAACAAGGGCAGCTTTTAAAGGGAGATTCTGCAGAACAACTTTTATGCCTTTTTGTTATGCACCATAAAAATCAAAGTGACACTTCAAACAATTGACCTCTTAATAACCAAATGACGGTCAAACTGGCCACACCATATTTTACCTTGTATGTTCAAGCCATCCAACGGACAAGCAGCGAAGTCAACCCGCTGTTGATCCCTTGGATGGCTTGAACTTACATATTTTTTAAGGATGGCCATTGGGAATCGATTCTCTTAATAATTATTTTGGATTCTTTTTTATTATCAACCGAGTTAGTTTTAAAACTATGTTCTAGGTGGATGGATAAATGAGTTTCCATACAAGGATCTTTAAGAAAGGAATATCAAATAAAAGGTTTGATTTTAAGGTTTTTGTAAACAACAATAACATTTGTTTGGTCTATGTCTATATATTTAACCACAAAAAAGGTGTTGCTAAAGATAGCACCATTTTTTGATTAGCCCTTATTTTTTTATGTTTTTATGCAAAAATATGAGTTTTTATTGCTATAATTATCTTTTTGAGTATAAAGTTTTAGTTAAACTATATAAGTTGTTAATGTCTTTTTTGGTCATCATTGAGGACAAGTTTCAGAACATGAATGTCAAGGAAGATAACAAGCATAAAATCATATTTTAAGAAAAATCAAGATAGTCGTAGACCTTGTTGTACAAGCCCTTGGTGCGAAGAATGAAAGAGGCATTTAGATGCATTGACTATTTGATGGTGTCATTCTTGATGAAGCAACCTTGAAGATGCCAACATTGAAATATCATAGTAAAGAGTCATGTTTTGATGACTTGGAAGCAATGGTGAAGAATTCTTCTACCAAACACCATGTTAGAAACGTTAACATGCAAGTTGGCCCTTGTTGTAAAACCAATGTTAAGAAGTTTACAAACTCTATTAGGTCAGCTTCAAAATTAAAGAACGGGTCGGCCAAGAAAATACTATGACAATGGATCCACATTCTCTTGAGCAAAATGGGTATAAAAGGAAGATTGATTTGATGAAATTAGTGTGTGTTTAAAATGGGATATGATGATCTGAAAAATATGTTGAGAAACGAATTGATGGGAACGTTTCCAACGGCGTACAAATCAATGGAGCTTTGCAGTGAAGACTGGGGTAATTAGTCTTGTATTATGAAATGGTAAAATGTAAGAATATATCCTCCCCATTCGCTAAGAAAGAGACATCAATTTGGCTCGATTAAATTGAAGAAATCCAAAATGTGAATTCAAGCATTCTAAGAAGTTATATTGACACATCATCACTCAATAAATGACAATGTGTTCTTACCATGTAGAGGGAGCCTAGTTGATTAATAGACTTCCTGATAAGATGTCATGCTCAGATCATGATGTTCTATTTACCCATGCATCAAGGACAAATAATTTCAAGATTTGATGACATGTAATGTACTTGAATAATTATAATAGTCTACTAATAAATTAATTAGTTAAATAATTAGTTGTCAGGCCTCTATTTCAAAAGAGGGAAAAATTTATATTTCAATTGTATAAGTAGTCTTCAATATTATGTAAAGATAGACTTGAAATATAAATTAATAAAGATTATATTTTATATATCGGAACCCAACAAGGATAGAATCATGCGCACTAAAATATTTCACAATTCAAGTGCATGGATTGAAAGATGTCTTGCCATGTTTCTTTTGCAAAATATAAAGTCCTAAAAACCTCTTCCTTGGATATGTTAGTCCCACTAGATCATCAAGTAACCTAAAAATCCCATCCTCTTTCAACCCTTTATCAAAAGTCCTATAATCACTAGTGGCCCACTATTGTCCCTCAAGCGAAACTCTCTAATGTATATATGTCATACAAGAAACTCTTTAATGTATATATGTCATACAAGAGACCTAAAGGAGGTTTTTTCTCAAACCTAGAAGATTCATCTCATGAAAATCACTTAAAGGCGTTTGAAATGAAATCAATCCAAATTCTCTAACATAATAACTCGCATCATTTTCGACCTCTATATAGTCATGCTCTCTATCACTCCTAAATTTTTTTGAATAGTGACTTATTATTTCCATATGTCTAGAATGTGCACTAGCGACATACCGTCCAACACTAGACATAATGTTAGTAGATAAATAAAACGACATGGAAGAGATAGTCTCAAACTGAGAAGTCATCTCCTCAACTCCTACTCTAATTCTAGCTATAACCTTCTTCAATCCCATTTCATTCTTCAATGGAATTTGTCGTATAGAATGTCCCATATTGTGACATCAAAAGCATGTGAATTAACTTAAATCCTTCTTCCCTATATATCTATTCCATCCTTCTTATTGAACCATTTATTTCTACCCTTTCTCTCCTTCCTAGAAAGACCAATAGCATCTACTTTCACTTGTTTCTCTAAATAAGATTAAAATATGATTTCCTCCTACAAAATATCAACTAATTTTTTTGAGAAATCATGTATATTTCCCTCAGTACAAATACCCAAGACAAAAGGCACGTATGAAGGAGAAATCCCTTTAAGGGAGATGGATACAGGATCTTGATCTTGAACCTTGGTGCCAATGGTGGCTAATTGATCCTCCAATTAATCGATCTTGATTAAAAATCCCACCATGGTATATTCATTACGCATATGAACCACTAAGAGTTGGTTTCGTAAGAGTAGATTTGTTGAAAAGTATAAGAATCTAAAATAATTCAGCTCCTATCAAGGCTATATACAATAGAATCCTCTCAAGGCTACAAATCCCACCATTCAAAATGTGCTAGATAGGGTAAATCATCAAACCCTAGATCCACCAATAAGAACATGTGCAATAATTCCTTCAACAATATCTTCTAGGAAAGATGTCCTCTTCCATTCTTCTTCACTATTCCACCCTAGGGTTTCCTTCCAGAAAATTATTCTTCAATATCCATGGATAAAACCCTAATCCTAGCACTCTAAGAGGCTATAATAAACTTCAAAGAGACCAAGAAACCCTAGTTCCAAAGAGAGAGAGAAATAGGTACAGGTAAAGACTGAGAGAGAGAGAGAGAGAGGACAATTGTTCTCCTCTTCTAGGTAACATCTATACTAAAAAGTGAGAAAGAATGAACACACAATTCATGTTAATGAAACAATATATATTTCCCTTTTTATATGAGAGGTTATGGAGAGCAGCAATACTATATGGGTACAAGTCCTTACAAGCAAGCTATATGATCTCTTATGGGCCAAACAAGTGAGACATACAATCTAGAGTACAAGTGTTATTATCTAATGATGATGCCATGCAAAATAAGGATTCCAATGTGGTGTAGTTATAGAAGAAAAGTCAAAAATATTCCATCTTGAGACTCAACAAACCCCATATATCCTCTATAAAAAAATTACACTTCTAAGGTAGCTACATCATGCCAGAACATTTTCGAAGCCATATGTTGTCTAGGGATCGAATCCCTCCACCATGATGCAGAATAATCTAGATCACTTGTAAGTATTTCTCTCACCAAGTGAGCACTCCATGTGGCCATCTTGAAGTGTGTTTTCCATCTAGGAAAGAGATCATGAACACGCAATGGTATAACACTGATCCAACATTCAACTAAGTTCAAACATCAACTAAGAAAGATATCTCATGTGTGCATATCCATCACATACTGTTATCTATTGATATTGCATGGGGTTTACGTTTGTTATTTTTTTCAAAAGGATTGGCCTTATACGACGACATGGTGAGATATTTTGATGGATGTACACTTGCAGTTTTTTTGGGCTTGCTAAAATATTTTGGAAGGTGTATGCTTGTAAAAATGGTTAGAATATTTAAGGATTTGTGGAACCCACCCTTGTTTATGTAGTGGGAACCCATCAAGATAGATTCTCCGTAACTTTTAAGTGTCAAAAATTTGTTGAATGTGCTATAATAAATTAAAAGTGGCTTTGCTATGGTTTCATTTTTATGTGATAGCACTACGGTACATGAGTTGTGTTCACAATTAATCAATGTATTATGATGCTAAACATGCAATTAGTACATGAGAATGTAAAATTTGCACAAATTTAAAGGCCTTTTAGAGATTATGGTAGTTTTCAACCCTTGGTTTTAATTTCCTATTCGATGTTGTCTTCCATTATATATCTTGTGTAGTTTATGGGTTGTGTTTGGTTTGGGGTTGTTGTTGTATTAGGTGATGGTATTGTTTTCCAACCCATGGTATTACATTAATGGAAGAAAATTGATATTTACAATTTACTCATCCTTTTTGTTGACTATATGTGTCACTATGTTGGCACAAGTCTCTAGGTCACCCTCCTCTTGGGCACAAGGTTATGGTAATCAACACATGGTTTTGCAAATAAGTTGATGGTTTTGGGGCTCATGGTTTGAATAAAAGTAATAGTCTATGAATTTAACATCCTTTACACATTTATTTAGGATGCACTTGTGAAAAATAGATATTTTATTAATTGTTGACCACTCAAAATTCCTACATTGCACATTGATCAAAGGGGCACGTCTCAGAAATCAATATTTTATTAATGTATCATGATTATTTTATTATTGTTGGACCCTTGGATTGACTTGGAAATTATATTTTAAACCATATTACTATTTTTAGCCATTGGTTATTTTCTATAAAGGAGATTTCTCTCCCTTTGATCTATAGCTCTAGTGTGAGATAAATCCCTTGGAGCTTAGTTGAGTGAGAGAAATCCATTGGAGCTTAGTGGATCATCAATTTAAAATGTTTTTGTATGTGAAAATTTCTTTCGTATATTTATGACATGAGAGTTCCTTTTTCTTTCTTTAGTTTTCTAAACAAGTGTATGTAAGACAAGGAAGTAAGTGCACTATTTCTTATTTCATTATGTTATCATGTATGTAAGATAAGGAAATAAGTGTACTATTTCTTATTTCATTATGTTAACAGTTTAATGTTTTTGTTGATGCATCACATCCTTAAATAAAAGCAAACTACAATATCAATAATCATATAAAAATTACATACATAGTTTTTTATCTACTTTAGTAATGCTTTCTAATAATTTTTTACAAGAAGCAATCTAACACTAATCAATTCACTTATTTATATATATTGCTTTTACATTTCTACAAATACATTACATATTCCATTGTCTCTCTTTTTAAAAGAGACTAAGGGCGTTGGTTCTTGAGTTAGAGATTTAGTATTTTTCTTTATGACTTTATTATAAGTGTTATAATAATACTATTTTAAAGATTGTGTTTGTAGGTTAAGTTATTCTTCAAAATATTACTCTAATTTTAAGTTATCTAATTTTTTATTCAACTTATTCTCGTAAAATAATCTACAAAAATCTTTTTTTTTTTTAATAATCCTTAAAAAATATTATCTTAATGCTTAATGATTTTCAGTCCACTCCTTTATGTACTAGTTATATCACATTATCTAGGGTTTTAAGTTTCAGTGCTAATCTAGGGTTTCAAGTTGCAGCGCTTTGGTTATGAATTTTAGGTTATTTCTGCCAAGTTCTGTTGTGGGCAGACTCTCGCCTTGTGTCACTGCTTTGCTCTTTTTCACACCCGAAACTGTAACGCGCGTTCTAATGAGCACCATCTCGGGGGTTTCCATTAATTCATCTCTGAGTCCTCATGCACCATTCTGAAAATGCACGATAATCAGATGTAGAGAAGTTGATAACACCGAACAACAGAATGAAACTCTTCCAAATGGGATGATGCGACTTTCATTCTCTTGTTCAGCGTTATAAACTTCTCTTCCTCTGATTATAGCGTGGATTTTCTAATGTTCCATGAGGAGGCAAAGTTGAAGTACTGGAGTTGAGGAGAATGGTTAGTACTCGTGCATTCTTGTAAGCTAAAACACACATCAAATGAGGAGGGATCGATGTTGTGCAGAATGATGGAAATTCAATGGCCCAGACATTCTGAGCATGGATATGGATTCTATGGTGAAGTGATTAAAAATTTCAGGCCGGTTTAAGTTGCCGGCCTATCCCAAATGCAAGTTTCTCTTTCTCCAAATGATGGAAGGATGTAAACTCATTGAGTGGCCTTCCTCAAGCTAGAAATTCTTTTGTAAAACTTATCATCGTTATTTAATCATTCTGTCATATCTTTCCGAGAAGTATCCTCCCTAAACAAGGAGGGTATAATTGCTGTGTTGTCAACCTACGTGGGTGATTGTGGCTTAAGTTCTTTGCTCCTGAAAAATGAGATAGAAACTTATTTTGTTTTGAAGGATCTTTGATTTATAGTGTCAGATACAATAGACACAGAAGTCTATTTCTATGGACAAGATAAGTGGCCTTTCTAGGACTATTACAAAAAAATAAAAAATATAAGCAGGCGGGCTCTGTGAGAGCCTGTGAAGGCTAAACAGGTTTTTCTGGCTACTCCCTATTGTCATTTATATTTTTGACATTTATTTCTGAATAGATTTTGTTAATTTCACGCATGGCTTCACAAGGCAAAAGTGCCAAATATTGTTTTCTAAAATTCTTTTTCACCTTACAAGAAACTCGAAACAGCGTAAATGGTCCACCGAAAGTTGCGGGTAATGTGGAAGCACCTTCTTTGATCCATATCTATATGAATATCTTAATAATTTTTCTGGCTTTTTTCACACTATGTTCTAGGTGGATGGATAAATGTGTTGAAGGTGCAAAGAGCTTCAAGGCATAAATATCAATAGTTTGGTGATTCCTAATTACAAGCTACTGAAAAAGAAGCACTGGGATGTCATATTGAACTCTAAATAATGAAGTGAAGCATTATGATTTTGAGTTGCATAACAAGAAAAATGAAAGTTAAATTGATATGTCCAATCTTTAATTTAAAAGTTTATTTTTTTTAATTTAAAAATCATAATTATTTACTGTTTTTCTCATAAAAATTAACTTTCTAATATATTTTGTTGGTAGCTGTTATATTTATTTTTTCTCTAATATTGTTGGGCACACTTGAGAAAGATCTAGACTGTAGAAAGCATTTTGATTATATTGTTATTTTGTCAATTTCTTGTATTTTTTTGGTTTTTTTGTATTTTCTTTCATTTTTTATTTTCTTAAATAATTATACAATTGTAAGTGGGTAAGTGGGCATCAATCTTATTGCAAAGTTAAATTTATGGATTTTTTCTTGCTAAGAACAATAGTTACTTGTATTCTTCTTGAAGGGTAGCTATGAAAGTGAAGAAAGTTGTAATAAATTATGATAATTATATTTTCTTAAGGAAAAATTCATTATTGTCCTTTCAACTATGTCTTTTGTTCAACATGTTACACTAAGATCTAGTATATATTTTATTATACCAGCTAATTCAATAATGTTATTATAGGGATACAAATGGAGTTGATTATTATCTCTTTCAAAAAATGTTATGTGAACTAGTTGAAAAAAGACCTTATTATACATCCAAAAATGTCAATGGAAGCATCTTTTGGTAAGGATTAAAGAGTAAAAAATGATGTTTTAGGAAGCATTTTATATCATAACTCATATTCATTCCATTGACAATCATTATGCCACTTCCAGTGTATTGGTGTATTACATAAAATAAGCTTGGTTGGTACCCTATTGATTGTATGTGAGTAACAATAATACATAAAATGAAAAAATTAGTTTCAAAAATGTCATGTCCATAAAGAAAAGACAAATGATGCAAAATAAATAAACCTTAAATCCATCCTAAACATGGATGTTATAAGGATCAAGAGGTTTAATCCAAGATTTTATCTCTTTAGGTGCTTAATAGATATAGGGATAAGATAGATATATACTAGTACCATATGATTTCTTGGTTGGGATTTTACATGCCTAGCTATCATAAAAAGTTGATGTAAATCTCTAGATAGATGTTTTTCATGGACAACATTTTAGAGCCTGCACAGGTGTGGCTCATTGGAAATTCACTTGATATGAAGTCACATGTTGTAAACAAAGGTCACAAGTTCAAATCACACCCGGGCGTACCCATGTCCCATGCTTGTGGGCGGTTGTGGGGCACCTAGGGGTATAGTGATAGCGAGATTGGATCCGTGGACCCCGTGTCACGGGAGTACCAGCGTAGTCTCCAGTTTCTGATTCCCATAGTTACAAAAAAAAATGGACAACATTTTAGATTTGAGATCATGTTTTGGCATCCACTTACTTTTATTATTCTTCCCATTAGTTTCCCTAAACTCATGAGTATAACAAGCTTGTCTAACAACTTAGAATTTTTTGATGGAAAATTTGAAATGCAATATAGGTTTTCATTGGGTCGATTCGAATGTTTTATGCACTTTGAAGGAACTGAAGGAATTGAGTGTCATAAATATTGGAACCTAATGAGTATATTTCTTTTCCAAATGGATTGTTACAATCATTGAAATGAACCATAACTAAAATTTTATGATTAGAGCCAATATTTTTTATACAGAGGACAAATCCAGATCTTATATTAAAAAATTCATAAACACCATATGAAGAGATAACTCGTATAAAAGAAGGTCTACTCAATCCATTTAAAAGGGACAAGTTAAGTACAAATTTTAATCCTTATACAATATTGTGAAGAAACAATAAAAGTCTCCTAAATTCATATAGAAACAACTATGTTCAAGTTTAATAACACAGTCAACCAAGTTTGAAATGGTGAAGAAAATTGACTAGATCTATACTTCTCACCTAGATATGTATAGTCAGAAATAAGATGTTGCTGGACACAATGTTTACACTCAAAGGGGGGGTGAATCAGTGTGAGGCCAATTTTCAATCATTTTAAACATCTACTAGTGAACTAACAATTTATCAATGTATTATACTTCCATTTACATCATTTTTGTATTGAAATTCATCACTAATCATATATGAATCAAAAGAGTTCAACTCATTGAACCATAACAAGTATCACAACACAAGAAACACAAGACAATTTAATCTTTGTAATATTTTTCTATTTTTTTGGGACCGGCTACAACAATTAAGTTAAATCAACAACTATTGATACAAAGAGAACCAACTCCTTATCCAGGACCAACCTAGATTTCTTAGGCCCACCGAAGAAGATTTGAGGTTTCCAAACCCCGGATGCAAGACTAGCTTGCATTTTCTCTACAATATATATACTCAAATCATCACACACACATATATTCAGCCATTGTCATATCAAATCATCAATACCCAATCAGTCTCAGCCAATCTCATAAATATCATTGTCATGATCACCAACTTGTCACTTCATTGTCCAAAGTTGTCCACATTAATCATTGTCATTGTCATCTCATCATGTTGTCCATGCCTTCGCAATCTACTGCTATCTAGGATTACACAAATCTGAATTTATCATGCCCATAAATAAAAGATCTCCAGCTGTCATATCATATTAGCCCATCAACATTAGCACTTGTCTTTTTCTTCATGTTGAGCACATCTTCAAGAAGCACACCAACAACATTATGTCCATTAACTCATCATTAGCATTCTATTCTTCATCACACTGTTATCATCATTTAGGTTATAAGTATTCTGTCCGGGAGCATTCTGTTCATGAGCACATCAGCATCATTCTGTCCAGGAAATTATTCTACCCCATACATACAATCAAATTGTCATTTTTGTTGTCTTTGTGAAGCCCATAAAAATCAGAGATATAAAAATAACTTTCATGCTGCTCCTGCTACTCCTACCAAACTATACTCATCTTCACTTGACCTCCGAATATTTCCTCAGTTCACCAAAAATCAGAGCTACCCACTTTCCACCGAAATTCTTCTTAGTCCAAATCACATCAAAGTAAGAACTCGTTCTCTATTTATACTTTTCTTTCCATCAATTCAGGAGGCTGACTTGTCCTTTTGGTTTTATTTTTATCATTGGAACACTTAAATAAATCAAAAATATTTATGTAAGATGACCATCCTTTATTCAAGGAGTTAACCAACCATGCCACGTCATTTTTCATTTTTAACATCCAACAAGAATTACTTGTGGCAACCATCCTTCAACCATTTCATTTTCATGCCACATCATTTGGTCTCTTTTCATTAATTAAAAATAAACCAAATAAGATTTATTTTAGGTGGTCTTGATTTTTATTCCATGTCATCTTTTTCAAGAAAATATATCATCATACTGTCCTTCAAAATATTTATTACATAAAATAAAGAATTTAGAATGTGGCCATCAACTTCCTTAAAAGATGCCCGCAAGGGCTCTTTTAGTTGTCCACAAATGTCTTCACAAAATTCCCGCAAGGGCCTTGTCTAACCCTTGCTTAGGATGCCCGCAACATCACCAAAAATGCCCACAGGCTCTAATGCCATGCCTGCATGGACCCCGTGAAAATGCCCGTGTGGCATTTCTAAAATTTCCCGCATGGGCCTTCAAAATTCCCGCAACAAGCTTTGAGATATGCCCGCAACCTCTTCATTAAAATGCCCACGGGGGCATGTTTAATATGCTCGTGGGGGCATGTTTAATATGCTCGTGGGGACATGTTTAATATGCCCCCAGCTAGGGATTTCACATGCCTAGAATGGGGATTTAAAGATTCCTGTAAGGGCTCTCTAAAGTGCCTGCAAAGTCAATTATATTATGCCCGCAAATGGCTATTATTGCTTCATAAAATGCTCGCAGGCAGTCCTCCATTCATTTTTCCTTGTCCACCTCAACAATGTTGCCATATCACCAATCCATCTTGTCCTTTTCCTATTGCCAAGTCATCCATTTCAATTACTTGTCCTCCATTATCCTTGCCATGTCCTTCATTGTCCTCTATGTTAAGTCTTGTGCCTTCCATCATGCTTTCTTGCTACTTGTCATCATTGCTTTCCATGTCATCCATGTCAAGTCATGTCACCATCTTTGTTTTTCATGTCATGTTTCATGCCTCCCAATGCTTGGTTATGTCTTTGTCCATCATCCTTCAATATTTAACTTCTTCAACTTAACCTTGACCTTGCCATATCATCACTTTGACGTTTTTCATTAATGTGTTGTCATCAATGAAAAATTTAGCCATTAGATGTGGAGGGGTTGTTGAACCAAATATATTGACCTCTACTCTTAGATGGTTAGAAAATGACTCTAGAGTGATATGGAGAGTCCCTAATTGTGTGCTTGATTTAAAGTGTAACTAGGACTATGGTGATTGCATCCTTGTCTAGAATGTCTTCCTTCATATTTAAATCTTGGTATATATGCATGGAGCTATGTTGTAATCTTGTGATCTTGTACTTAGCATCCTTGACACATTGTTGATGCATCATACCTATATGTAGAGTGGATTCATAAAGCCATATTATAATGAATTTTAGTTCACTATGAATGTCCAATACTCTAATTCCAACATCCCAAACCAAATTTAGGATAGTTCTTCTTATCTAAAGGAAGCATGGATGCCCATAATACACTCTATAACAAAGACTAAAATGGTCTTCATCTAGTAATAAATGCTTTCCACCTTTGTCAAAAGAGCCTTTATTTTATATTCACTCTCTTGACTAGTGTATTTAACTCCATTAAGGTCTTGCTCGAAATATTGTCATTGATGTCAAGAAAAATGTCCAATGGATAATAAAAAAAGTCTATGCACTTGAGAAATATTGGGCTCGGGAATGAAATCAATCACCTCATGTAAGGGAACCAACATGTGGTGATGCTGAACAAAAAGAGATAGAGAAAACAAGCTATCTAGGATAATGTGAAAGCCATTTCATTTAGTAGCTAGTGTTGTTGATTTGACTAAGAATTTCCATAAGTGACAAAGGGGGATATTGTTGGAAATATTTTCATTGATATCAAGAAAAATGTACAATAGATGATACTAGAGTTTCAACATGCATGAAAGCAATTATCCTAGGTAAGGGAACCACCATGTGGTGACGATGAAAAAAAAATATAGATAAAACAAGTTGGTCAACATAACGGAAAAAACCTTTCATTTAAGAGTTGGGTTGACATGACTGAAACACCAGCTAATGCTCCATTCTAAATTAACTAGTGGACCCCCCTAAAAAATGATGCATCATATAAATAATGATGTCTTGAATCATTTTATGCGTGGTGAAGATAATGTGATTATAAGGTAATATGAGTGGCACAAGAATGAAATGATGAGATATTTCATAGAAACAATTACTTCTTCTTAAGTATGTGAAATATGGATTGTGCATAAGTTAGGGTTATCTTGTAAAGAACAGAGTGCGATAGAAAAGTTGGTGCGCAAAACTTTTCCCCTTCCTTGAAGTCAATTTCATATGATGTCAGGTCAACCTTTCCATCATACTCTCAACAAAGGAAGTTTGAGTCCCCCCAACTCTGCGACCCTTTTATCCCCTCCACATCCCGTCAATATTGCATCTAGTACTATCACCTCTTGGTTCTACACCTCGTGCTCCTATCAAGGAAACATCATTTCCTTGGTAGTTGCAGGTCTCCCTCTGTCGACGCCATCCCATCTATTCCAGAGGATAGACCTGGAGATCCCTGTACCTTGGACTCAACTCCATCAGTGGTGAGTGCCCATGGATCATCTAAGAGAAGTCCTTAGTGCCTCTTAGAATGGTTTTTTCTCACATGCTCAACTTCAACACCATCATCGCACCATTGAGATTCATGCAGGGAATTAATCCCTTCAGTTATTGGTCGAAAACCCCAGATGTCCCCTGACTCTAGCACATTGGTGAGTCTATTTGGAACCCCCCAGTTGTATGTTCCCACGGAAATCCGGGCTGCATTGGCAACAGTATTTGGAAGCATTCCAGTTAGATCTACTTCCTCTAGTAACCAGTTCCGATGCAATTCAGTGTACCTTTGAGATTATGACTCTCATTCATTGAGTCCATCCAGCTGTTAGACACCTTCAGATCCAGCATAGCATCAATTTTTATGGTACCACATTCAATATGGATGCCATTATTTCCATGTATCATTTCTTCAGATCAGTCATGGTCAGACCATGAGTATGTTCCATATTTGAGTCCACTCTGGACCATTATGATGTACCCAGTAGTTCTCCATGTATTGTTTAGGTCCCCTTTTGGGCCTCATTATTACTTTTTAGATATTGATACGAGCATGGGTATGCCTGCCTCGTCCATATATTGAGATTATTCCTCATTCATTGTTGAGGTCATGTATTTTTAGTTTTAGCCATTGCAGTTTGTATGGAGCATGTATTCCGGTCTCCAACCAGTTTCTGGTCTCCTCCGTCACAATGCTCATACCCATGGAAAACGAAATAACCTGTGATGTCTATCGTCCATACAATTATCTCATGCCCTCACACATCAGGGGGAAATCTGTTAACACCGAAGAATTGTTTACTAGCTCATCTCCCTAGTCACATAACCCATTTGTCCACTTTTCCTACCATTTTGGCCTCCAAAACGCTAAAAAACCCTCAAATGGTAACCAAAAAGAAAAAAAAATCATTATTTTCCTCCTCAATTAATGAAATTCCTTCAAAAAGTTCAAAACCCTAAAAAAAGGGTCTGAAATTCCCAAAATAAAAGAAAAAAGGGAAAAAAGTCAAAAATAAATTCAAAAAGAGGGAAAACCCCTAAAACCATTTACCAATACTATTGGTTGCCCAAAACCATGGGTCAATACTCCACCTCCCAAAATCTCTATAAAAAGGTGATGGAGGCCCCCATTCAACATCCATGTTCAACTCTTCACACCCTTATGTTGCCGAAATTCCTGTTGAACTTTAGCCTATCACCTTGAGCTTTTGTTTCTCATTTCAGTTGAGTCTTGGCCACATTTGGATCATTTGGAGAAGAGAGAGGAACCCTAGAGACTTGGTGCACTACTCATGTATGGCTGCAAGGGCTCCTACAACCTCACCTTTTCAGGTAACATCATATCGTAAACCATCTTTTACACATTACTACAGAAAATTATATTTTCATTCTTGGGTTCCTATTCATCTTTATTACTGCAGTAGTTAGCTTGTTTAATTTTTATTTCCATTGTTTCACTCACATATATTAGTTGTCTTTTATTTGTTTACAAGTTTTTTACCCATTTACATGAACTGGTACTAAGGATTCCTGAATCCTTAGTAGGTGCTCTTTAGCATGAGTTGTTGCGAAAACACTACCTACAAGGATAATCCATCATTTTTACAAACATAGGACCATGAACATCTTATTTTCCTTCATCAAAACAATATTATCAAGGAAGATCATTAAACTAGTTAGGTATTTCATTTTCCATGGATTCTATCTTATTACTTTTGCATTACACATTCTTTTATGCACATTCAACATGTTTAGAGCCATGCTTCACTACTGAGATATTTTTTGCAATGACTCATGGTTCAAGGCATGTTCAGGACCCTAAATAACGAAAGGATTTACACTCAAGCATGAATTAGAATTATGACAAGTGGAAAATGGAGATATGAAAGAGGTAAAGCACAAACCAGGGTCTTACATACTAGGGTATGGTAAAGATAGGGTTTATATCTTCAACAATTTTATGAATGGGAATTCATGACCAATTATTGGTTAGCATATTGGAACAAACTAGGGTCTTACAAACCAAGGTATATTTGTTGTATATTTGACCATATGTACATGAAGGCCCAATGATTTTTATTACACTTTAATTCATGCATTCCTTTCCATTGTACTTGATACTTTGCCATTGTTGTAGCATGCTAGAGTAGGAACACTCCAACAGAAATTCATAGATTCTCATGTACTTATCATTTGATGAAATACAGTAGCATTGATGAAATATGTAGAATCTATTAGAATTCCTCTTAGTTTGTGAAAATGTCATAAGCTTATATTGATGATATGCGTAACATGTTTTACATGACAGAGGTTATTCAAACATATTTTGACTTATTTTGGTAATTTTTGTTTTTTCCTTGCAACCATAATCCTAATAAATGGGTATGAACCCTTGGAGTTGACAAAAACCACAATTTTAAATTAGATATCAAATTTACATGCATGTACTGAGCTCATTGAACTGTTGAAGATATTATTAGTTTGTTCCATTAAGATAATGTTTTCATAATACAATGGTGAGATGTGATCAATGCAATAAATGTAAGAGAATAAATATTGCTTAAAGTGTAATTATATAAATTTCAATAGAATAATTTATCAATTTGTGGCAGAAATAAATCATCACAAGAACAAGTGGAAACTCAAGAAAAAATATGCAATATATTGTATCATGCATTGATAGTCGAATGTTTGTAATACAAAATATGGCAAAGTAGTCAGCCCTTAAATGGCCTGTCAATATACATGTATCCCTAAGTACAGTAATGTACATGTATGTCAAAACACACATATCCAGGACTAGGAGACATCAAAATCAATCTTTCACATGTTTTTCCTCGACTTTGCTCTATCAACCATCTCCCTAGGATCGCTCTGCATCTCACGAGTCCGCAAATAAAAGATCATTATTTTTACAAATAATTGTACTAATACGCTCCCATTAACAAACTTAAAAAAATATCTTATATCAAAATTATTTATGACAAACACTCACCAAATCCATCTAGGGTATAGAAGCCTATGGTGTACTCATGGAAGTCCTCTCTATAATTGTGGTCTAAAAATAAAAGATCATATCTCAATTAATTCAACAATTCAACATTGATCAACATGTTTGTGAAAATTGAATAAAAAGAGTTGTCCATTAATGAACCTCTCACCACAAGAGGAGACTCGATCACAACCATGGATTAAGTAGAGGGGTTGGGAACTACTACTGCTAATGGGTACAATCACTAAATGGGGAAATAGTTAGACATGCATGAATAAAAAATATAGTAACATGGTTAAATACTATGCATTGTAATTTTTGAAATAGTTACCTCTGTATGACTTGTTTCTCTTACAGATGTGGCACTAACTATAGCATCAATGACCCTTGTTAGGTGAGGTGTAGAGGGATCTCTCGTGTGTATGCTATAAAGGACATCCACACCCGTTCTAGGAGTGGAGCCTCTCTTATACACTTGTAACTTCTGCACATTTGGACTACGAGGAGAGGAAACTGCTGACTATTTCCTAAATATAGCAGGTGGTGGATACAATCACCATTTACCAACGTAGTTAGAAATGCATTGATCAATGAAATATCATGTATTAACAAACTGACAAAGATGAAATACATATCGATGTACGATATGCTTCAATAAATTCTAAGAACATTCTGCCACTTGTTGATCCCCTATGGGTTGTGTACCACCTATCTCCCCACTAGGGGGATATCACTCGATGAAATGACTTCCCTTTGAGGGGGATCTACAACCTAAAATTTAGAAAATTGTAAATAGTAGATCATGTAGCATTAATTAAGTAACATATGATAACAAACTAACATGTATTAAAATAATGACATGTTGAACAGTTACCTCAGTGTGATCTGTTGTTGCCGAAGTTATGACTTTGAAATTCTATGTCACAATAGATCTAAAGAGATGAGGAAACCTCCCAAAGAAAGAATGAGCAGAAAAATTGAAGAAGAGTGAAAACTATAGTAAAAAAGAGAAGAAGAAGAAGAATGCAACATAACTCAGATAGGAGTAGAATAATGTCACACTACTCAATTATTAGTATAATGAAAAATGTTAATACAATGGAGATAATTTGAATCATGTAGGAGAATTCGAACCTCAATTGGTCTAGCATAGGGATTATCACCATTAGAGTGCTCCGGAAGACTCAAACTGAACTAAACTGAACCTAAAATCAACTAACTGAAGTCACAAACATTTAACTTAATAAGGAGGGATAAATAGTGAGTTTTTCATGCATGTCAATTAGAAAAGGGTGCATGAGTCCATAATCAGTGGCATTTGGAGCTCTAACCCCCCACAAGAGTCAGATAACTCAGGTGTACTGCACTGGAACACTCAATGGGTTCTATAAAAATTAGAGAAATTTTGAGGTAAAAAATGAGCCTTAAAACAATAATACTTTACAACAAAAATCACCAATAGGATTCAAGATGATGATGTCAACCATGGGGGATGAATCACCATTTTTGGGTAAAAAGGTAAAATGGTAAAACACTGAAAAAGTGAAAAAACTACTTTGTCAACTCATATTTTCAACTTATCTCCCTATAAATTCATTCAAATTTCGAGCAAGGGCACTTATTGGATGGGGAAGTCAATTCCACTTCCAATGAGTACCCACTCGACATACTTTCGATGGACCCTGGTCCACGAAAAACAAGAAATTCTTGAAAAAATGTGATGATCACATCACCATCACATTTTTCACGAGTTTCTTGTTTTTCGGGGAGCATGGTCCATCAAAAGTATATCGAGCGGGTATTCGTTGGATGTGGAATTGAATTCCCCATCCAAGGAGTGCTCTTGCTCGAAATTTGAGTGAATTTACAAGGATACAACTTGAAAATACGAATTGAAAAAGTAGTTTTCTTCTTTTTTCCTCCAAAATTTAATGAGGTATGCTAATATTATTTTATTATTTCCATTATTATTTTATAATTATCCTTAGGAGGCCCATTTTACACCTCAAAATTTCTCTAATGATAGGGAACTGAGTATAGTGGTCCTAAAATGATGCATGCAGGGCTCAGAAGGTGGTAGATGCATTTTGAAGGACATGTGCACACCACTAGGGGGAAAATGACATCATCAACAACTAGGAAGAATAAATAATGGTAGGTAGGACAAGGATGGAGTATTGAAATATCCTAACAATCCCCCTTAATCCATACTTTTTCATCCTGGGACCTGGTTATTGAGACCAAAGGTCGCCCATACTTGATCAAATAAATGATAAAAAATAAATAATAGTCGATGAACCAAGAAAATGGGGAAAACCTCATGGGAAACCGCCCCCCTGAAATTGGAATGAAACACACCAAAAGATTAATTGCTCCAAAATCAAATAGGTGTGATGCTTGATCGTATGTCTAGAGGTATCTTCCTCTTGGGAAGAAGTGGATCATCCTCCAAAAACATGTGATTCTATTCTCCTTCAGTGGATGCAATCGAAAATTGAGGCTTCTTGATTTTTCTCTTTAGACCAAACATGGTGAAAAAAAATCCAAAACTATGAAGATCATCCTGGAACCTATTATTCAAACTAGCTGAGGTAGGATCAACTCGAGGAATGTGTAGATAGTTATTTGATATCTCCTTTGAACCAACATAGGTGAGATCATAACCAAATGAACTATGACATGATCGTGGTGGATTGGAATTCAAATCATCTCTATGAATTGATAGATGGTTTCTTGTGATCTCCTTTGAACCAGTAGGGGTGAGATCAAAACCAAAATCACCAAAATATGCTTGAGACTTGAACCCAAGTGAATGGTAGTGTCCTCCATCTTTAGAGAAACTCTGAGAGCATGTGCCAATGATCAAATAGAATTTCATAGGAAGCATGTGATAAAGGAGGGCGATTGTATCACCTCCAAACTTTGATTTAACCTCCGAATCATTATGCACACCAACAGACTCATGTGAAAGAGAGGATTTAAGAACCTCTTCATATTCTAGAGTATGAACTGGCTTATATTGTTCAGAATTCAAAATAGAAGACACTGAGAACATGAGTGTTGAATTTGCAGCTTCGTCTTCATCTTGAACAACTTCATTATGAGATATGGTTGAGGATGAGACATAATTAGAGAGAACACTTAATGAGGTATCATAGGGCTTGTTCTCCAAATAATTTGCACCAATCTCTTCATTCTACTTTCCAGCTTCTTTGTCCAGTTAGGCCCATAGATCACTTGTATTTTCAACAATTTCCTTAAGGTAGCGCATACTAGGAGACATAGCAATACACATTGCTCCAAAGGATCCATCGCAGTCATTTAGCCAATCATTATCTTCTTCATAGGAAGCAAAATCTCTCATAACACCAATACACATGCCAAAAAGACCTTGTATCTTCAGATATGCTATCATGCTTGGTTTCCACTCATCCTAGTTGAATGGAGAGAGAGGAGGAATTGCTTTCAGATTGATGGAAGTTGTTGTAGAATACCTGCAAAAACAATGGAAAATATATGTTACTGCTACTGCAGCATAACTACTGCAACTGCTAAAAACTGATGCAACTACAGAAAACTGTTGCAACTGTTGCAACACTCAAAACATTTGAATAACCTGCGAAAAGATATCAATTTTTGGAGATAGAATACTCCGGAGAACTGCTTTAGGACATTAGTCACTTTTATCCAGATCCGTCACACCTAGCTAGACCTCATTGGATTTATCGAATGAATTCAATGAAATGGCACCAAGATTTGTTGTGGAAATCTAGAGGCATATGGTGCACTACCAAAAGCAGCTGATCAACTTATTCTCTCCATGGCTCTGATACCATGTGAAATTATATGCCACAAAATATCTAAGGAGCTGAGGATACCTAAAAAAGAAAGGATGAGAATAAAATTTGAAGAAGAGTGAAAACTGCAGTAAAAAAGAGAAACACGAATAATAATGCAACAGAACTCAAATAATAGCAGATTAATAATGTCACACTACTCAATTATTAGTATAATGAACAATGATAATACAATAGAGAGAATTCAAAAAATGCAGGAGAATTCAAACCTCAGTTGGTCTAGCATAGGGATTATCACTATTGGAGTGCTATGGAAGACTCAAACTGAACTGAACTGAACCTAAACTCAGTGAACTGAAGTCACAAATAGTTAACTGACTAAGGAGGGAGAAATAGTGAGTTTTTTATGCATGTCAATCAGAAAAGGGTGCATGAGGCCATAATCAGTGGCATCCAGAGCTCTAACTCCCCACAAGATTCAGATAACTCAGGTGGACTACACTCGAACACTCAGTAGGTTCCTATAAAATAGGGAACTAAATGAAGTCGTCCTAAAATGATGCATGCAAGGCTCAGAAGGTGGTAGATATATCCTGGATGAAATATGCACACCACTACGGGGAACATGACATCATCAACAACTAGGTAGAATAAATAATGCTAGGTAGAACAAGGATGGAGTATTGAAATATCCTAACAATGACAACATCTTGTACATCAAATGGTTCTAGTGCATGAGCCTCTAGACTATCCTAGGAATTGTCGGTGGAAAATTCTTGCCCCTCGTCCTCTTCTTGTAGCAACTACAAGTTTTAAAATCATTAAAAATATTAGCAATCTATATATGTGTATAGTAAGGAAAAATAATTTACAAACAACACTTAATTGTTAACCATTTACTTACCTGAGTAAAATACCCAATAAAGCTATCATCTGTCTAGATAGGACCAAAGAAAGGATGGAAACATATTGTGCATGGGTGGGGCTCTCGGTTGTGCTCATGATGTGGAGTTCTAGTTCCACTACTAGATTCTCTTCAACCACTGGAAGGTGGTGGCTCTACCCCACTGAGAGGTGGTGTCTCTAATCCACTGAGAGGGGGTGGATCTACTCCACAAATAGATGGTGGATTTGATGGCCCTTCCTGGTACGTACCATGAAGATATGCTCTATGGCGAACAACCGCCTGTGCCAACAGTAGGAATGACACCTGTGTCTATGGGACCAGCTGATGTGCAGGAGACACGTCTGTCTTGGGTATCTTCCTGTGAGGTGGAGCTACCAGAAGATTGGGATATATGTGCATTGCATTGGGATGTTATTGAGGCATCCCCATCCCAACGACCTGGTACTCCAAGATATCAAAATAATTAACATGCTTCCCCAAAACAAATTCTTCGTACATCTTTCTAAGAAAGTATAATGGCATTTCCTTGACTTTATGTGGTGCTACATCAAATACCATCTACCATAGGTCCATCCAATTATCTATGAATAGTTTATATGTACACTGCTCAATAGAAATATTCCTTTTGTTTACATCTAGGATTTCACTTGTCTGTGGATCTCTAAAATGGGAAAAGATATGTTGTTTTGTTATCTTCAACTTCTTAACTTCCTTCTAACTAATTCCATCAACATATTCTTGCCTCTTTCTCTCTCTATACGTGGCAATGTCTTGGAGTGCGCCATTTGGCCTACTAAAGGCATCTATCATTGCATCCAAATTGAATGCAAGAATACGATGCATATCATCAACAATAACAATTGAGGATCGAATGTATTTGAGCCTCTGAATTTCTCTTTCAATGTTTGTGCTTAGATCCATGGTCGTCACTGCAATAATAAAAAAAAACAAATCATTAGAAACATATACATGTGCTATAATGACATCTCTCAAAAATGAAAAATGTAAAAACTTTTTGCAATAACGAATACATTACAAACATAAGTATAATCTCAATATACTATATTAACAACTACATGTAAACCAAAGTGGAAGGTGAGGATCACCTACATGTAAATCGATTAATGATAGATGGCGGAGAGATCCTTTGTATCTAATTCATATCATGTTTGTGGCCCTTTTTTTGCTCAGAATCTAGTGTATTATAAGGAAGATTTGGTGGTCAAGTCCTTTGCATCATTAAGAAGGGGAAATATTTCAAATTTGAGGGTTGATCTACGCTTGTTCCATGAAGTTAATCTCCTATCAATTGATAGGGATGAAGACCCAAATCCACCAATTTCGTTTCTTGGTGGTGAAGGAGGTAAAAAAAGATGTGGTGGTTCATGTTTGCAACAAAGTAAGTGGTGTGTCTATAAGGAGGGAAACCTAGTCCCTTAGGTTTTGGGGGATGATGTAAAATACATCATGCCATTGGGTTGGCTTCACAAGGAATAGTTGGACATGTTTAGGGTAAAAGAATGTGTGGGAAAAAAACATAGGGTTTGGTTAAGTCAAGTCTAGAAAGCAAATCTAGGTTATAGTCCATAGTTCCTCCTCCTAGCCAAAGGGTGGATGGATTTTCTTTTCCAATTTGCAATATATGTGGAGAAAATATTGAGGAAAATTTGGTGTTGAGATTCAAATCCCTTATTGCTTAGGTGGATACACAATTCATTAAGGGGATTTGTAATGTCCCCATCTCTGGTAAAAGTTTTATTTACTCAATTTTTGTCTATCTTACATGACAACACTATCTAAACCCTAAACTAGTTCCTGTAATGCAACCTAGAGTGGAAAAAGGGCATGGTGAACCACAAGGGGGAGAGTATTTAAGTGGTTAGATTTGCGGTGTTCTTGGGCTTGGATTAGCTTTTAAACTTGAGTTTTAAGTTAATTTAACTATGATTTATGTCTATGTGGCTTTTAATTAAAGCCTCGTAACTATTGATTCATAATACATATGTATATGTATTATTTAATATAGGTACATGTGTTTTTATGAGATAAAAATGCATAAATTTTGGTTATATGCATATATTTTATGTTTTTATATAATTAAATAGAAATGCATATATTTTATTATTTTCATGCTTTTATAGAGATATGAAGAAATGGATATTTGATTTATATATATATATATATATATATATATATATATATATATATATATATATGTTATATATATATATATATATGTTTTTATAGAAAAATGTGGTGAATGATTATTATTTTTTTTTAACCTAGTTTTGGATTGATGCATGGAAGCTTTGGGGACAGGAAGAGGAAGCCAAACAAATTTCTTGATCATTGTATTGGGTTGGATATAGCATTTTATATCTCTGCTTATCCTTGGTGATTGGAGGGAAAAACGTTTGGATCTATGCTCATTAAGTTTGTTAAAAACGTTTTGGAGAGCTCTATATTTTATTCATTGAGTTGTAAAACATTTGGATATTTGTGTTATGCATCGGGTTAGATTAAAAACATTTTTGGAGCTCTGTATTGTACATTGGGTTTGATAAAAATGAGTTGCAGCTTTGTATTGTGCATTGGGTTTGATAAAAATGAGTTGCAGCTCTGTATTGTGCATTGGATTTGATAAAAATGAGTTGCAGCTCTGTATTGTGCAATGGATTTGATAAAAACGAGTTGCAGCTCTATATTGTGCATTGGGTTTGATAAAAACGAGTTGCAGCTCGGTATTGTGCATTAAATTTGATAAAAACTAGTTGCATCTCTCTATTGTGCATTGGGTTTGATAAAAATGAGTTGCGGCTCTGTATTGTACATTGGGTTTGATAAAAATGAATTACAGCTCTGTATTGTGCATTGGATTTGATAATAACAAGTTGCAACTCTGTATTGTGCATTGGGTTCGCTTCAAAACGTCTTTGGAGCTCTGCATTGTGCATTGATTGGATTAAAAACTTTTTAGAGCTCTGTATTTGTGCATGGGTTTGTTAAAAATGATTTGCAGCTCCGTATCATTCATTGGATTTGAGAAAAATGATTTGTTGCTCTCTATCATTCATTTAATTTGAGAAAAATGATTTGCAGCTCTATAGCATTCATGGGATTTAAATAAAAACATTTTGGGTCTCTATATTGTCCATTATGCTGGAGAAAAACGTTTTGGGGAGATTTTTCTTGATTCAGGAAGTTGGAAAACATTTTGGATCATTGTATTCTTTCCTGGTTTGATTAAAAACGTTTTGGGGATTTCTGTATATGCATTTGATGTCTACGATTTCAGAAAAGTAAACTCTGTATTGATTGATTTAGTTGAAAAATGATTTGGATCCCTGTGTGATGCAATGGGTTTAAATAAAAATGTTTTGGGGAAGCTCTGTATGTATTCATTGAGTTGAAAAATGATTTCGATCCCTGTATGATGCAGTGGGTTTGAATAAAATGTTTTGGGGAAGCTCTGTATGTATTCATTGAGTTGAAAAATGATTTGGATCCCAGTATGGTTCATGGGCTTGAAGAAAAACGTTTTTGAAGCCCTTGTATTGTTCATTTTATTGCTGTGAAAATCGTGGATGCAGGAAGAGCTCACATGCTCTGCATTTCATTGTATTGTTCATTTTATTGTTGGAGAAAAACGTTTTGGGTCTCTGTGTACAGGAGAAAAACGCTTGGGTCTCTATATGTTGGAGAAAAACGTTTTGGGTCTGTATATGTTGGAGAAAAACATTTTGGGTCTCTATGTGCTGGAGAAAAACGTTTTTTGGGATCTTTGTATGAGGCATTGTGTTGATAAAAACATTTTATGAATCTCCATATGATGCATTGTGTTGATATAACCGATTTTGGGATCTCTGTATGAGGCATTGTGTTGATAAAAATGATTTTTTGGATCTCTATATGATGCATTGTGTTGATAAAAATGATTTTGGGATTCTGTATCATGCATTGTGTTTCACCTCTGCGCAAATAGAGAATCCAACGTGGTTACCTTGGTATATTTTATTGATTTGCTGAGCAGCATGGTACTCCAGCATGTTAACACTATATGCTTCCACAAGAATGTATGTATATATGCTCTGTGTTAACACCGTATTCTTCCTTAGAGCTCATGATCCTCGTGAACCCTATCTGCATTTTCATTTTATGACTCCAGTCATGGGATTCCGTTATATGTGTTAAGTTCATAATGGTTATGTTTCCACCATGTCAGTTGGGTTATAATATATGTATATTGTGCCACAATAGTTGGATTATATATATATTGACAGCATGGATTTTATGCTGCCAACGTTGATGTTGAAGCTTTATTGGAATATATTTTTATGTTGCCGAGTGTTGGAGCATGTTGTTTGTTATTTAAACGTATTCATTCTCATATTAAAATGTTGCATGTCGATGTTGGTTGTGGAGCCTGATCTACAGATTCAGAGATATTATTATTCAGTCGTGTCTATACCCTAGGTTTGGTTATGATCCCAGCACGATCCACAGGGTGTTCAGGGGCAGCGCCCCCAAGGAAACTTTTTGGGGCTGTTTTTGCCAACAATTTTCGGGCCCATGGTTTTGGGTAACCCGTGGTATTTTCCCATTGTATTTCCCTTATAAAAGAAATACATTGTAATACGGCTAGGGTTGATGTATTAGGTTTTATGCATTGTAAATATCTCTGAGATCAGAAGAGAGACTGTGAGACAGTGAAGAGGAAGTGCAGCAGCTGTGCTGCAGGTTGTATCCCTTCACTTTGCTGGAAAGAATAATAATAAGGACTAGCAACTTCAGTGTCGACGTAGCCCAAGTTGGGTGAACCACTATATATCTGTGTTTCTCTTGTAATGAGTGTGTGATTATATTTGCATTTCTGTTTATTGTTATTGCTCTACGATCCTGTTTTTCTAACAGCCGAGTGTTGGAGCATGTTGATTGTTGTTTGAAAGTATTCTTTTCATATTAGAAATGTTGCATGTGGAGTGTTAGAGCATGTTGAATGTAGTTTGATAATATTAAACTTACATCAAATATGTTGTATGCATTGGATGCATTGGAATTGACATGCTTTAGTTATGCGACTATTTTATTTTTTATTTTTTTTGTTGTAAGTTGCAGAAGAAAATTTAATAAACAAAGCCGAAAAAGAAGGCGAAAATTACATATGTATCGAAAGAGTCTAGCGCTGACTGGGGAGGAATCAGGTGATGAAGCCAACATCCTAGTCGCTCAAAAATACTAAAATAACTGTCATTATACAAAAATAAGATCTCCTGGGTGAGGCCTGCCAAGAAAAAAAGCTAGGTATTTTTCCTAAAAAAGATATCATAATGTCTCGAAGTTCTAGATAGGAGACTATAAAAGAAGTAGAAACAAAAAAGCTGAACATCACAAAAATAACCTGGAGCTAGAGCGGCCCATCTAGGGGCGTGCCTCTAGAGACGGTGCTTCTGGTTCCTCCTCAAGGATGGGACAACCTGCATAGAAGTCTTCAATTGTCCCTGGAGAGGGGAGGAAAGGGGAAGAGTGTCTGGGTGCACCGTGTCCGTCTTGCGCCGTGTGGTTGGCCAACGTAGCAGGTGGTTGAGCCATGTTCTTTCTCACTGTAGCATTCTCCTTGGCTGAGCTGTCATCCATTACCACAAGTTCATTGGTTTCTGCTTCTTTGCCCAGATTTTCCAACTCATTGCTACGCCCAAGGGAGAAGATGTCCCAAGTCATGTTAGCATTTATTGTGCTCAGGCGTTCAGAGGCTTTTGTCAGACTGGATTTTATGTTACAAACAATGTTGGTGTTGGATTTCGAGCTTGCCTCCATTTCCTCTACCAAAGTACTCATCATATTTTTCATCAGCCAATAATGGTTGATAGCTCCACCATTGGTTCTCGAGGCTAGGAGGGTCGCAACCCTGCAAGCTTCCCAACCATCTATGAGACTACAGGTCTGAGTAGAAATTTTCTCTGCGTAACCATTCATTACCGTCCAATCCATAGCAAGATTAGGATGCTTTCCTGAGCTAGATCCTTTTCTATTGCTACCACGATGGGGGGTGCCTATAGTTTGTGTCATGGTTTCTGATTTCCATAGAGCTTCCAGGAATAGGGGCGCACAGAGAACCACGAGGAGTATCTAGGCAGAAAACACAGCAACAGAGCAATGAGGTGTGTCGATGCTTGGTTTTATGGAGCCAAGCCAAACCATTTCCTTCACATGGAGGTAGTAAATGCAACAGGCTCTCATCCTTCGAAAAGGTGGCAAACTTAATGTTGCAGATGCCTTCCAACGCCTTTGTCCATCATCATGACGTCGTTGGCATGAAGTTGGGTGAAGGTTGAGTCTTGGGGCTCGTCCTCAAATCTTGAATGCTTGCCGCCATTGTGGGGAGCGTGATGACAAGTGGAGGGTCTTTGGGTAGGGACGATGCTCTCAATAACGTGGCCCGAGCTGGTGCAGTTTCCAAGTGGAGGTTGGCCTGTGTGAGCAAGGATAACACCCAGATCCGGGGATGATACTATTTAATTTTACATTTACGTGTAGTATGCATTGGATGCATTAGAAAATTATTCTATTTTGTGTAGGGCATTGGTTGTATTGATGGCGCAGGGATTAAACCTCGTAACCAGAAACCTTTAAACATTTGTATGTGTTATAGAGCATAGGAATTCAAGTTTGGATCACATACTTAGGCTAGCAGAGAACAACCCTACAACCAGGTAAGTGGTTAGAACACGAGATGTGTTCAAGTAGGAGCACTACCTTATGAGTTGCAGGATCACTGCAATAACCACTAGGGTTGTGTGTGGTTAGTTCTAGGGAGACAATACTTAAAAACTCCCTATCCTATTTGTGGATCACCATGCCCAGCTCGGGGGTGGCCTTCAGACAGACTAAGTAGAAGTCATCGAAGAGCCTATAGTTGGGTTGAGTGTTGCATTGCCCATAAAAGTTCCCCTTATCAAATAATTATTATTGTAAATCAGTTAGATATATTATGAATAATGGAAAGGAATCTAGAGTTATAAAGTATTTCTTTGTAGTATTGATAAATGTTACAAGTATGATGAATACAGTAAGAAGAAGACGGGAATAAACTCATTTCTCACCTCTACCAAATTGGTAAGAAAAGTATGTCTTGTAAATTTATCACAATCATTGGTTAATTGTATATATGCCCTTCCATTTATGAAAGTTTCTAACATAAATGTTTTATCATTATGGTTCAAATGATTAATAACAATGATTAGGATGAATAAATGTATTTAACTATCTCACTCGTGAATACTGAACCATGTTTGAAAGTGGGCATAGCAAGAATGTGGGATAAATTTGAAAGGATCATTCTATACCTTGTGGGAAATACATTAAGTGACGAGAAAAATATAAGTACATATTGATGAGCTAGATCTAACTAGTATAATTTGGAATGCTAGTTGGAATGGACATATGTTATTAATATGTCTGATGATGAACTATGACCATTGGGTTTTCATGCTTCTAATGTTGAATATATAAGCCTAATTAGTCGAGTATAATTTACTTTAATGAAGTTAAAGTTATATTCAAAGTTAAAGGGTTTAAATAGTAAGTTCCTCAAGTAGACTTACAAGTAAAGGTTAGAATTCAACAACTGGTGATTAGAGTTTGGAATTATTATACCTTAAGGGATTTTAATAGATTTTATTTAGACATTTGTCAGTTGTGGAATGCAAGTGGTATGCAATGTACTATAAAATTGTTACATGATCTTTGACATGGTACCCCCGATGTTATCAAAAAGGAAATTGAAAAGTAATGTAAATGAAGAGTAATTCCATGTGTTTGATGTTGAGAACATGTAACAGAAATTAAGTGTAATGCATGAGCATGTGATTAGGGGTGCATTAGAGGAATGAAGGAACTTCTGTTAAAGTAAAATTGTGCACTTGCATGTTCTTTGTGTTTAATGTTTTAGGAGGTTAAAGAGTAAGACATTAACCTGCATTCAAAGACTCAAATAATAGCAAGGCATATTACAATGATTATACATAAATGTCTGTTACGTTAAGTTTACGTCAATGTTGAATTATGTAAAAGAATGGTGAAAAGGGGGATGATGAACAATATTGATTGTATTAATTTTTGTGTAAAGAGGACACCTAATATAAAATAGTCAAATCCTCTTGAACTATATAGCTGCACCATTTGATATCATTATTGATTGATATAATGATTAATAGGTATAAGAGAAAATAAAATTATTACATGTCATTATATGGAAAGATAGGTGTATATCTTTGTCTATATCTATGGTGAGATTAATGGTACATATGCATGCTTCTGATGTTAGATGACTCTTGTTAAGAGAACTTTGTTAAATATAACATCAAAGTTATGGAACTAACTTATTGTGTAGAAGGAGTTCTTCTATGTTTTACCAAGTTCGAAGCTTTGTGTGGTATTTCTTACCCAAGTTTGTACAAGAAGTTGAAAATTATTTTCTACCTAAAACCTACTTTATAATATTATAAAGAGAAACTTGGTATTGCATGCCTCTATGCTTGGAGATGATTTTTAATATTGTAGTAAAAATATGTACCTAATTGTCTAGATGTTATTCACTTATGGTAGGTGAATTAATGATTGTACAATTGTCGAAGTATGTTAAATAAAAACAATAATTTCACCCCATTTCCTCTAGAACGTGACAAGTATTTTTGGTGAGTTTCATGTTGTATCAGAGTGAAGGTTTCTACTATAGGACCTATAGGATCATTTATGATTGATGTTGCAACATAGATTTAGAGTTGCAAGGAACTATGAATTACGTAAAGTGTTATGTGATTACAAAAAAATATCATGGTTATGTTTTTTTGTGATTAACCATTGACATACATGAGGCTTTATTTAATGTACATAATTGGTTGATGTGTGAGAGGAATTGAGCGCACAAATGTAAAAGCTTGGCAATTAAGAACCAAAGCTAATCAACGGCGAGAGAATCGCTAAACGAAAAAGGATTTCACAAAAATCACTGTAAGTAAATGCCTCTGTATTGTCGTTAAATTTCATAGATTTTTATGTGCAGTAGGCTCGCTTTAAAGCTTGTGATGGTCAAGCCAGTGGGCCAAGATAGCAGCATTAGAGCCACAAGGAGAACTAATGGTTCACTAATACAATGTTATGAGGCATTGCTGCATGCACATGAGACATTATGACTAGAGAAGTGGAAATCTGAGAGCATCAAGAGAAATTTAAAAGATAACTCTAAAAATAATAAAACACTCACATTAATGAGAGGCGCCCTGCAACTTAAAATAAAGCTAACTTAAAATTAAAATAAAACTAAGCAAGAACAATCAAGAAGGGAAGGACAAGTCCGGAGCACATATTTGGGGCCAGAAAGGAACACCTATAGTTGGGTATAGAACGTATGATGTGTTCGGGTAGGAGCACTACGAGTTTAATGCAAGAGCACTGCAATACCCTGAATAACTATTAGAGGTGGTTCCATGATGTTAGTGACATAAAAGTCCCTAGAGAACTCTGTAACTCAGGAGCACTAAGTGAGTGTTGGGTATTGTCATGTGTGTGATGCACTCTCTGAGGGGCATGATGCCGAGAAGGTGTTGAGTACCATTTTCTGCTTGGTGCATGCCTAGAAGGATTGGTATTTTCCTAGACTCAAGCGAGCAGGCTTGAGGGGAAAAAGAGTTCCTGGACTCAAGCGAGCACGCTTGAGGGGAAAACGAGTTCCTAGACTCAAGCGAGGAGGCTTGAGGGGAAAAGGAGTTCGTGGACTCAAGCGAGCAGGCCTGAGGGGAAAAGGAGTTCGTGGACTCAAGCGAGCAGGATTGAGGGGAAAAAGAGTTCCTGGACTCATGCGAGCAGGCTTGAGGGGAAAAAGAGTTCCTGTACTCAAGCGAGGAGGCTTGAGGGGAAAAATAGTTCCTGGACTCAAACGAGGATGCTTGAGGGGAAAAAGATTTCTTGGACTCAAGCGAGGAGGCTTGAGGGGAAAAGGAGTTCCTGGACTTAAGCGAGTGGGCTTGAGGGGAAAAGGAGTTCTTGGACTCAAGCAAGAAGGCTTGAGGGGGAAAAGAGTTCCTGGACTCAAAAGAGAAGGCTTGAGGGGAAAAGTATTTCCTGGACTCAAGCGAGGAGGCTTGAGGGGAAAAAGAGTTGTCCTGGACTCAAGCGAGAGGGTTTGCGGGGAAAAATAATTTTCCAGAATTCAAGCGAGAGGGCTTCAGTGGAAAACCTTGAAGACCACCTGATGATGCATGTGAAAGATGCTACAATGGTATGGTTATACCACAAGTACGCAATAAAATAAAATTTCATTAATATGTGTGTGTTTGAATTTATGTATTTGTGATGAGATTACAGTTATGTTTTTGTAATGCTTGCCTCAGCACTTATGTTTGAGTTTGGTTATTTTGGACTTATGATTGATTAGATTATTTGAGACCTATGATGGATCAGACTACTTTTGAGACCTATAAATGATTTGAATATTTGAGGGCACTCGTTTGAAGTTACCCAGAGTGATTGCTTTAGATTTTATATGCGAAATAAAAATGGCTAGATAAATGATGATTTGCTTATACTCGACTGACTGAGAAAATGAAAAATATTGAAATTACTTGAAATGAAAAATAATGATTTGTTTATACTCAACTGACAGAGAAAACAAAAAGGATGATACAAATGTTTATTAGTGCAGCGCTACTAAATATGCGTTTGAGTGTGTGTGCAGTGGCAAGTAAGACGATTTACCGACTCACCCACAATGGAATTATAAGGGTCGTAAGAACGGAAATAACACTTAAGGGTACGACGACTGACTGTGAACCCTGAATTAGCAATTCACGCATGGGTGAAGCCGTTTAAGCTCACCCGGGGAAGCATATGCTGTACGGGAAGGACCATAATGATTTGGTCGCGTGCGATGAGTTGAGGGGCGCCAAATAAGGAGAGCCTTATTCCTCAATATCCCTTAGTCTCCGAGGAGCGTAGTTGAGAGATCGCGGTAACGACTCCCGATCGCTACGCAATACTCCCATAAGAAGAAAGAAAGATACTGTCGGAAGGGCCCGCCGAAGAGGTACCTAGACGAAAGAAGAATGGAAAAAGAAAACTACTCATACATACATAATTAAATAATATACATGTGAAAGTTTTAGAGAATTAAATAATAAATTATTCAATATTTTATTATTATTATTATCACAATGATTATGCTATTATGGTTGAGAAAGAAATTTGAAATTGAGAAAAGATAATGTTCTCTTTTTTTTAATTAATGGAAATATATTTTAATTATTTCAAAATGAAAAGATTTTAAATAGAATAAAGAATTATCTTAAATATTTTCATTTTACTATAAAAGAAAAAGATGGTACATACAATAAATAATTATTTAAATAAAATATTTCTTTTATTTTAGAAAAATAAAAGAAAAGATTGTAAATAGAATAAAGAACTATTTGAATAAAATATTATCTTTTATTATAAAAAAAAAAGATTTGAATTTAGTAAGAAAGTATTTTTAAATAAAATATTTTCTTTTATAAAACAGAAAAAGAAAAGGAAAATAATAGAATAAACATGGATCTTTCTACAACAACTAGATTTGAGAAGACAAACACAAGTGAGACTCTCTTAAAGACAACTACCTACCTTGCACTGATTTAGGGAGTTAGGTGTACACATTAAGTGAAAAACAGACACTTGTAATTGAGAATAAAGCTAATTAAAATATTAAACTAATTTAAATAATGTGCATGGACAGACACATGGCACAGAAGCTTTTCCTATATAAAGAGGGAGGAGAGAGAGAGAGGGTTCTCTTGCTCCCTAATGCTGGATGGTCATCATAATCTCGGATTATGTTATGATCCTTGGAGTTGGGATTAGTCGGAACGAGGATTGAGATATCCTTTCGGGAGGCTATTTGTGTGTGTTCTTACGACCCCATGAGCTCGGGGGTTTGAGGTGAAGAAGAATAACCTCGATAAGGTAGGGTGGTCAACCGAGGTGTCGGTCGGTTATTTCGCGGAGGCTAGATGACGGATCGGACTGCGGCTTCGAAAGAAGCACCTACGACCAGATCAACTACTTTTGCAGGTATTTTTCTTTTAGAAGTAAATTTTCATTTATCAAAATTCTGTGTGGAAAAGTATTATGAGATTTATGAGATGCTTTTACATTCAGCCATGACTTTTGAAGGATATAAATAGTTATTCTGCTTTGGTCAAATATTCTGGAAATTACATTCATACATTATGATGGTAGAAATAATACGTGATATTATCTTAATTCCTGTGTAATTTGTTTCTTTAAATCTGGCTTGGATCTCTGTTTATTCGCTAATCAAAAGATTATTCTACAAATTCGTATCTGGATAATTTGTCTTCGGGTTAAGAAGCGTTTTGTTTCTGCAACACATTTATCAATTTAATTTCTGTGTCTCTTATGAATATGATAAGGACTTATTTTTCACCTCTCTGTATTGAGCGAAGACCCAAATCGATTGCTTTCGGCTCTGTAACATTAATTGTGGAAAACGAATCGGTCCAGATACGCAGGTAAATCTCATAGTCAATTTTGAATCTTAGCTCTGTATTTATTTTAAAATTTGTTCTATTTTCCTGGCAGACCGAAAATTTGAAGCACGGGACATTGTTTCCAGGTTAATGTTTTCAAAATACATTCGTCTTTTATCTTCAAATCTGCTCCCTTCAAATCTCATGATCGAAAGAAATCGGCATCTCCCCAAATTTGTTAAATTCGATCTGTGTTAGATTTGTGCTGATTTCAGTTTACATCCGATCTAGTTGAAGATCAATCCGTTCTTGTAAAAAGAAAAATCGATGTTTCAATATCCACGGGCGTCCCCAGATCTAGGGCGTCTTCTGAAAAACGATTTATTAAAAACTCAGTAACTCGTTATGATTCAGTCCTTCCAGATCTAGAGTGACTCCTGCGTCTAGTTTTGTGTGGAAGACGTTTGCTTTTACTCTGCCTCAAATTGCCATCACGATAAAGGGATTCAATTCTATGACAACCTAATTCTGTCTTCTTCTCATAGCCCTTCGAAAACATTGGATCTCTCTCCAGAATCGATGGTGTCTCATTTATAGATCATCCTTGTAATATAGATCCCCATCTTAAACTTTATTTGAGTTCTTCAATATATCTCTGTAAACTTTATTTGAGTTCTTCAATATATCTCTGTACTTCAGAATAAAAGGTATTCCAGATCCTGGCTATGGAATCAATCTAAGTTTTCGAATTACTCTGAGGCGACTTCAAGTTTCGAATCTAAGTTTCGTATGGAATTTATATGTCTCCTGTTGGTCGATAGAATCGAATTGAATTTAAAAATGACTAATAGAATTATATGACAGTTATTGATTATAGAGCCGGAATGAAATCGAAATTACTATTGGAAGTTATATGTCTTTTGTTGATCAATAGAATCGAATTGAATTTAAAAATGACTACTAGAATTATATGACAGTTATTGATTATAGAGCCGAAATGAAATCGAAATTACTATTGGAAGTTATATGTCTTTTGTTGATCAATAGAATCGAATTGAATTTAAAAATGACTACTAGAATTATATGACAGTTATTGATCATAGAGAGCCGAAATGAAATCGAAATTACTACTGGAATTTATGTCTTTTGTTGGTCAATAGAATCGAAATGAATTCAAAATGACTACTGGAATTTATATGACAGTTATTGATTTATAGAGCCTAAGTGAAATCGAAATTACTACTAGAATTTATATGTCTTTTGTTGGTCAATTGAATCGAAATGAATTTAAAATAGATACTGAGATTTATATGACAGTTATTGGTTTATAGAACCGAAATGAAATTGAATTGAATACTGGAATTTATATGTCATTTGTTGGTTTATAGAATTGAAAGGAAATTGAAATAAATACTAGAATTTATATGTCATCTATCGATTTATAGAATTAGAACAATTTCGAATTGGATTCTGGAATTTATATGACAGTCCCTTTTTAGGTGAGAACTAATTAGTATTAATGTTTTATAATACGTATCAAATGGTTAGAATTACCCAAAAAATATTGATTGTATCAATAGCACACTATTTCATGTATGGAGTTAGTTTATGATGTGAACACATGTTATTTAAAGATACATTTGAGTGTAATTATTAGTGGTATAATATGTAAAGATTGATTTTTAATTAATATTACATATTATGGGTATTAATAAGTTTTTTTGTAAAGGCTAAATATGTAATAATGTATTAATCCATGCTGCCTCAACTAGAACATTTATATATATCTATATAAAGGTTGAGTGGTGAATATAGAAGACTATTTGATTATTGCAAGTGTGTATTGTTGTAGATAAAAACTATGTTTCATATAAGTGTTTAGACTCTTATTTATTGGAGGAGAATATTACTTCATGTATCTCATGTTGTAATAGTTTAGGTATGTAAATTGAGATGAAAACTTTAGTAAGCGAGAAATTGGTTAGGTACACTTCTTAAGGATAAAGATTGTTATGCTTTCACATGCTCTTAGACTTGAATGAAATGCCTTAAATCTCTACTTAAAAATAAAAATAAAAAAAATCACTTACTTAACTCGACGAACCTTACAGTTGTCAATCGAAATAATGAGAATTTTGAATAAAGCTGCTATTCAATTAAAGGATACTGCCAAGTATAGTATCCTAGTATGACATGTTTGAAATTTTTTGTACAGATAGAATTACATCTATGAAAGACTGTATAAATTCTTAGAGTAAAGTTTTCTTACGAAATCTAGTTTATGATTTTATTAAGAGACCATTGATGTAGCCACTTTATCTAGTATGCATATATATGACTTTAATGGCTTTGAATAATTATAGACAATGAAAAATATTTGTTAGAATGTGGTCATTCTAAGTTTATGAAATGAAAAGACTTACAGCAAGATGAGCCCCATGGAAGTGTTTTGAATGGGAATAGTACGTAGGGTACTGAAAAACACGAGATGTGTGATCTCCCTTTTATTTTGCACTATATGTGTGGTAGGCACCTAGAGTGTCATTAAGTCTTCATCTAATGAATTATTTACTTTTTTTACTATGAAATCAGTGTCTATGTACTCATGCACCATTCGGTGTTTGATTCATAGTGTTGGCTACTAAAACTTTTTGAAAAGGGCGTGATGTATTTTGGTGAATACTTATGTAGGCCGAAGTTGTGTAACCTCAATAAGAATATTGTGAAACTTTGTGTTGGTTTATTAAAAGCTAATATGTGGGATGTGTAGCTTCGAATTTTTATGCTTTATATTATGAAACTAACATTTGAACCAGGTAGAATTGGTACCAAAATTGAAAAGTATTTGCAATTTCCCAAGATAGGGAGAAGAGCGATACGTGAGATAAGTATTGCAGGTATAAAAACCATGTTTTTGTGATGTTTATGTTATAAGATTATTGTGTCATTAATAGATATTGGAAAGAGACTGTGTTTTCATATGGTAGAAATGTAGGGAAGGAGGATGTACAGGTGAAGTAGTGCAAAAAGTGGAACAACACCGACGACGGTGTTCTTCCAAGAGAGAGAGTTTTGTAATGTCCCCATCTCTAGTAAAAGTTTTATTTACTCAATTTTTGTCTATATTACATGATGACAGTATCTAAAACTTAAACTAGTTCCCGCAATGCAACCTAGAGTGGAAAAAGGGCATGGTGAACCACAAGGGGGAGAGTATTTAAGTTTTTATAGTCTCGGTGTTGTTGGACTTGGATTAGCTTTTAAACTTGAGTTTTAAGTTAATTTAATTATGATTTATGTCTATGTGGATTTTAATTAAAGCCTCATAACTATTGATTCGGAATACATATGTATATGTATTATTTGATATAGGTACATGTGTTTTTATGAGATAAAAATGCATACAATTTAGGTATATGCATATATTTTATGCTTTTATATAATTAAATAGAAATGCATATAATTTATTATTCTCATGCTTTTATAGAGATATGAAGAAATGGATATCTAATTGATATATATATGTTTTTATAGAAAAATGTGGGCGATGATTATTATTTTTTTTAACCCAGTTTTGGAGTGCTGCATGGAAGCTTTGGGGGCAGACAGAGGAAGCCAAACAGTTTTCCTGTTCATTCAATTGGGTTGGATATAATTTTTTAAATGTCTGCTTATCTGTAGGACCCCTCCTTTAGGGTCCCCTTGAACTGAACCTGAAACTTTAAAAACTTCATACAAACAAATTAGCCATTATAGTTATTGGAAAAATAAAATAAAAGAGTGAATAACTTAACAAAAATAAGCAAACCTTAACCTGTCAACCCGATCCAGCTAGTCCATTGTTTTCTGCGTCTTCCGTAGGATCCCTCCAGCAAAGCTCGTTTAACCATAGGCGAAGCAACCGTTAGCTTCACCACCCAACCATAGGCTCATGCTTTCAGTCGCATGGCCTCCCCCGAGCTTTGGGTCGTAGAGCTCACACAAGTATTTCAGAAATTCAGCTTGGGCTTCCCTTCCCACCAGGATTTCTAAGCCAAACCCTTAGATAGCAGCAAGTCTTTGAGGCATTCGAAAATTACGACAATCGTCCAAATTATGGGCCCTTTACCCATTCCCCAAGTCTTCCTTATAAAGGAAAATCTCATGCAACACATGTCGCTTCATGCATAATTAAATATTTTTAATTAATTATTTAATTAAAACACTCACCCATCCAAGTGTCATTTTCTCTAGGAAGTGCACCAACACCCCTAAGTTTGCTCCAGTTTGTCCCCCAGATATTTTAATTAACTCCTAGCTTTTAGTTGACTAGGTGTCTAATCTTAGGATTCTATTTTGCTCCTAAATAATGATTTCTATTATTTTAAATGCTCAACAAAAATAACTATTCATGTGCAAATGCCTAAATTATTTTTATGCATTTGCTAAGTAATGATCTAGAGTTATTCTCATAAGTTTTTATGCAGTTAAATTTAACAATCAAACTCACTAGGATCACGGTGCCGCGCCGTTGGGCTCCTAGTTCCTTAATTTTAATTCCTTGACATGGCACCACTCCGTCGGGTCCAGTCATCCATGGTTTCCATTCCTTGGCATGGTACCTCATCGTTGGGTCCTTGCATCCGTTCTTTCCATTCTCGACAGGGTACCGCATCGTCGGGCCCTTCTGCCACCATCTTTCCGTTTTGACTTGCGGGAACTTTTGTAGGGATTTTAGGAATCGTTACCATCCATCCTCCGTCTACATGCTATCTAGGGACTAATGGCACTGAGGAGTGAGTCCGTTCTCACTGCGCGCCCCTCAACTCGTACGTGACCAGCTCCGTCGTGGCCCACCTCGTACGTCCTCACGCATTCCTCTTGAGCAAGCAGATCAATGCTTATCTGCTCATGCGTGGTATTCTTGTCGGAAGTTGACATCGTCGTCGCTTCCCCTGTGTGTGATTTACCCGTACTCTACGACCCTCCATGTTCCTTTGTGTGTCCGTTGGTGAACCGTCTCACTTGTTTCTACACACACTTCTCGCAACAAATTATTAGTAGCACTGTTCTCAACAATCATCATCTGGTTTCTAACTCTAGCATTGTTAAACATTTATGATTTATTCAAACTGCTCATTCATCTTATCAAATATACATTTCGTCGCCAAATACATAATCACCATACAGCTAGTCGTTAAGCATTATCCATCAACATAATTTTCCACAGTCATAGCTAATCGTTTAACATATGCAATTATTCATTTACCTCAACAGTTCAGATACACATACTCAAAAAAATAAGGTCAAAAGGTTATTTAATTAATGTTTCAATCAGCCGGGTCACTCAGCAGGTGCCCTCAATGTCTACACAAGTCTAGGGGCACTACATACACCCCTACTTAATTAGAACTTCGTCCCGAAGTTCAGAATAAAAAAAATGGAAAGCTACGACGCATCTCAGTTGCGTCCTCCCAAGTCGCAAGGCTAGGACTGTAATTGTCCTACTGCACTTTGACTTGATCAATCAGGGCTAATCATTAATCAAGATGTAATCAATCAATTATCCCTCTCCACACATAGAATTTAATTCCTTAATTCATTTATCAATTATTGTCGTCATTTACATCTTCAGGTTGTCCTCAATCATTTAAGGCATAAGAAGGCTCAAGAGACCATTATATCAAAGTTTTTCAGTCGGGTCACTCGAAAGGTTCCCTTAAGGTCCACAGTCATTCTAGGGGCATTACATACACCCCCTCTTAAATAGAACTTCGTCCCGAAGTTAATTTGTGTTCTTGTACTTGCCTTATCTTAATTTCTATTCTCATCTTCTGTCATTCTAATTTTTTTTATTTTTTTATTTTTTTTAACAATGATAGCTATAAGCACAAGTGGTTCTGATAATTTATTCATCCAACATGGTTCCAATACCTCCTCAGGAATTTCAATCATAAGCTTTGCGTAATGCAATTTTAATAATTATTTTAATAATTGTCATTCTCTACTTAGATTTGGACTATATCTCCTATTCATCTTCAAAGACTCATGGTATCTGATCTAACCACAAGTTATATTGCATCAAAAGCCACACCTTAGTTATCCAATCATCTTTTTGCATAACAAATCCGAATGAGATTTCAAATCTAATGGATGTCCTTTCCTCCAAGACGAGGAAGTAAAGATTATACAATCTTCCTTAGAATACAAATGGGTAAGTTATAATCATGAATTAACAAATCAAGAGCGACTACCAAATATTCCAAAATCCAATTCCCAAAAGACTACTTCCCAATCCCTAAATGTTCTAATTATATGATAGGATTCAAGACATCGAAACTTAATGACTTAGTCGAACGTATTACAATTTATCTCTTAGTCCTTTCATCAATATCATTATGTCCATGTTAATGAGATTATCACATCCTTACTTCATTTTATCCTTTCAGTTGTCACAGGGTCACTTCAATAGACTTATCAAGTCATACACTGTGTGTTTTCTCAATCTCATCGAGTTCTATCTTGGGCTAGTCGTATTTTCGTCAAGTTTTGACCATGTCCTGAGATTAGCCTCATTGAGTCCATTACATTGTGTTGATCATCTCCATACTTGTTTTACTAAAATCGTCTTCATTTTTCCCCTTTCAGCAAGTTGCCAAGTTAGAATTTCCTCATTACCACGTCGTGGTCAAGTCAAGTTTGTACTTTTTCATTTTTATTAACAATGTCAACATGCTACAAAATTGTTGTCATTGTGTTTATCCCATCACACTAGTTACATCGACATATCATTTCCCAAATTTTGAGTTTGTTTCACCCTCTCGACAATTTGTCAAATCCTCGACAAAAAGAGTCACTTCTCTCTTAATTGGCATATTCTCGGCTCTTTATAATTGTTACAATTTCCTTGTTTCCTATGATATTCGACAATAATGTCCACTATCACTCATATTTCTTCCATGAAAACCAATCAACATTAGTTGATAATAAATTAGTGTCATGATTTCATTTTAACTAAGGGAGCAATCTTTCTTAGCCTCTTTCTTCCTTTTTGATTGACCTTAAATCAAATTTGTAAAACCTTCCACAATCTTCATTTAATGGTTTTAACCACTATGATACAAGCATTTAAATTTAGTGCTCATGTCGTTAGACGACGCAATGGTTATAATTTATTATTTTAAAGTGTTCTTCTATACGAACTTCTATCTCCTCAATTAATCTTCTTTTCTAATGTATAAAGTACGATCTCCCATAATCATTCTAGAAAGTTTTAACATTTCTCCAATTCCATATTTGATAAATCATAATGCTTACCCAAGTTCAATTTACTCCCTTTTAATTGACACAGAAATATAATCCCATATCACTAAGATATCATAACTACATTTTATATGTTAGGTATTAGATATTCCATTCTAATTTAACACTTAAATAAGAGGACCCTACTCTTTAGAATATAAATATAAAACTTCTTCTATTCTTTCTTTCTTTTCTTTTCTTTTTTTCTTTTTTCTATATATAGACATTCCTTCCTTTTCATATATAATATAGACTCTTTTTCTTTTAACATCTAATTATAACCATCTTTTCTTCTCCCTTAACATTTAGACATAAATAAAATTTATTTTCCTTATCATTATTTCTTTCAAATATGTAATATGAAATAACCTTTATATTCCCATTAAATAACTCTTCTTTTAACAAATAAACACAACAATGAATATAAATAAATAACTTTCTTTTAACAAATAAACACAACAATTAATATAAATAAATAACTTTCTTTTATTTTAATATTTACTCATAAGTAAAACTCATTTCCACTAACACCCTTTCCTATTAATATGGAATTCTTTTCTTTTAGCATCTATTATAACTATAATCCTTTTCTTTTCACATCTAATGATAACTATAATTATTAATATGTTAAAAAGGACAACTTACATGCCTATCAATATGAAGTAAATAAATATTTACTGCTCAAATAATTTACAACATATATATATATATATATTTCTAACAATTTTATATATTAATTCAATCCTCACACCAGAATGGATCTATACGTATCCATTAAGAATCAAGAATATTACATTGATCAATATTCTTAGATGCACTACAATATATGAGCTTGAATTGTACTTACCAAGTAATATGTGCCCATAAATAATTATTTAGACTTTTTCATTACCTTAAATTAAAACATAAGTATAACATTATACTTTACATATGAAATCACATAAAATAAAATTGCAAACTATCTTCCATTCGATGTATGAGCCTTGATTTCGGCTTATTAAATGATACTTCTTAAGAATATGGACTCTAACTATTCGTTATACTCTTATCACAAGGCTGAAATAAGTGTTAGTTTACTACAGTAAACATATAAATAGGTACAGAAGTCGCATGTGTTTGCAGGTGTAGAGTTATACGAAGGTGGATCATTGAGTAAAATATATACTAAATTTTACCCCAGGTTATCTGGAGGATCAATTGTTTAGATAGTGAATATTTCTCTCGATCTATTAATGATTTGTAATTTCTGCATTTTATTTTCTATTTAATTATTCTGGATGGAAAGAATTTAACATACTCCTACTGTGTTAATAGTATATATTAAAAAAAAAAAAAAAATACACATGTTTTTTTTTTGTAGACAAATTTATTACTGATAATGAAAATCCTATAATAATTAGGCAGTCCCAATGCTAGAACTATTGACATCCCCTAAAATATTTGGTGGTAAAGGATGAGTAAGATCCATGTTTTGAAAATGTACGATGTAGAGATATATAATGTAGGGTTTGATCTAATACCGGTGTATGTAATGCAGTAATTCTTAGCTACCAATCTTTACAGTATAATTATGTTCCACAAGTCCATTGTACACAGTCATAAAATTATATCTATTTAACATAATGGTAAACAACATTCGGATCTATCTAACACAATCATCATAATATTTTCTTTAAAATCTATTTAGCAGAATGGTAAACAACATTCGGATCTATCTAACACAATCATCATAATATTTTCTTTAAAATCTATTTAGTTGGCATCAATTATTATAGGCAACATAAGTAGTCATTCGTGATGAACAGGTGTCGCGAATTTCCCAGTCTATCAATAAATTTCGGCTCAAGGAGAATTGAACTAACAGTGTGCCTACTGTTCTATAACGTAGAACCTCAACCCCAGCGAAATGCCCAATGGCCAGCTGTCATCCAGCCTAGATGGAAGACCCTTGAATAAAGACAAACGCCGAGCTCGGTGAGCTGGGTGGGTGGTTAATTGACAGTGTTCAAATTTTAGACGTTCAAGCCTTCCAAGAAGAGAATGGTTCTGAGCCACGGCAATAAATGGAGGAGCGGATTTTCTAGATGGTAAGAGCTTGGCGCACGACATCAGTCTTAATTATTACGGGTTTGGATCTCAGTCAAGAAGAGAGTTTAATTATGTCGACGGTGGTGAGTAGAACTAGGTTGGATCCTTGAGTGAGCACAGGTTCAACTAAGTTTTCATAATTATACAAGATGCACAGAATGTAAAACGACTGCCCATGAGTATAACATTACAGAAATGATAGCAGTAAATCCCACACAAAAGAAACCGGGAAATACCCTTCAAAATTCGAAACGGAACTCAGAAAAAAAAAAATAGGCAATACGCAATCGTTTTATGGCTCTAGAAATGCCAACTATTCCAATAAACACACAGAGAGCTTTCAAATCAGTAATATGCAATCATCATTATGTACCTGGAAATGCTAAAACGATTCCAAATAAACACACCGAGAGCTTTTAAATAAGCAAAACGCCATCATTAATTTGGATCTGGAACAGCATGGGAGCAATTTCGTGATAGCGTTCATAATTCCTTAATGACTTTCTGATCTCAGTTGAATAAAGATTTCATTCGATCGACAAGATTTGACCTTTAATGGATAACCAGAGCTAACAAATCGCCCTACACATAAGACAAATGAATAACACAAGCTGGATCCGTTGGGTCTCACCGGATGAATATTGAAGGTAGAACTCGCCTTTTGTAGGTTAAGTGCACAGAGATACCACAGAGGAGTACTAACAGATTTAAGAATGATCTTAACCCAAAACGACTTCGGATAAAACCATTCTGGAGATGCTAATAAAGTGCAAACAGGGTTTAAAAGCATTGAACTAATTCGATCCTTGAAGAAATAACTCTGGAGATGCTAATAAACAGATTTATGATCTTCTTGGGTATGATTCACAGATTTATGATGCACAGACGATATCCGATCACGATTCTGGACAAAGATTTAAAATATGAACACACATAGTTTGGAATTGGATACACTTCCAGAAACGCTAGTCAATATTCGAATTGAACACACAGGTTTTTTAATTGGATCGAGATACCCTTCTGGAGACACCACAAAATATGAAACTTCAAGGATCGATTTTACCTTTCATATTACAAGCTTCAGATGGCCAATGAAATTCGAAATAATGCACAGAAAATTTGTAAAACTAAATTTTCTGAAACGCCAAGGGAAATGAGACTCAAAGATTTTTGGAAACACCATCCGTTTTGAAATCAAACTCTGAGATTTAAAAATTCGAAAAGGCAAAAACTGAATTCGCAGAGTAGATGTACTGGATCATAATTTATATTTATAAATCTGGACATGCCATCCCTTTTGAAACCGAACTCTGATATTTAATGGGATCAATGAAGTCTTTTAAAGAGCATTTTATAAATCAAATTAATAGATCTGAGACGCCTCACAAGAAATCGAAATAGCTACAGAGGACGTTCCATAAGTTTGGAGACGTCAAGGAAATCGATGTGCAGGGAATCCGATACTCAGCGAATAAGGGCAAAATCAATATTTAAAAGAATTCTGGAAACGCTTGAAGAATGCAACAGGGTTTTTTTTTTTTAAATTATAGGAAACCAGATAGATAATCTCCCCAAGGTCTCAACCCATTCCCAGAAAATTGAAATTACATAAATACCCAAAAAAAAAGAGTTATAACTTCACATATATTCAGATCTAATTACAACTATGCATTCTTAAAATCTCCAGGTATTCATATGAACTCGGTTATAACTAAATGTTGAAAAACAGAGTTTATAATAACTCAGAGAGTTAGATCAACTCATTTTTTTTTTTTTGAAACATAACCGAAATATAAATCTCAAATATTGATAAACAAATCTGAAAAACATTGAACCTGATTTGGGTCATCGAGTTTGAAACCATTGTAGAAGCGGATTATTTGGTTGTCCGGAGCAATCCAACGTTTGACGAAGATACCGATAACCCTGATAGAATATGAGTTTGGTGCCCTCAAGGCTCGACCAGCTCTGATACCAAATGTAGGACCCCTCCTTTAGGGTCCCCTTGAACTGAACCTGAAACTTTAAAAACTTCATACAAACAAATTATCCATTATAGTTATTGGAAAAATAAAATAAAAGAGTGAATAACTTAACAAAAATAAGCAAACCTTAACCTGTCAACCCGATCCAGCTGGTCCATTGTTGTCTGCGTCTTCTGTAGGATCCCTCTAGCAAAGCTCGTTTAACCATAGGCGAAGCAACCGTTAGCTTCGCCACCCAACCATAGGCTCATGCTTTCAGTCGCATGGCCTCCCCCGAGCTTTGGGTTGTAGAGCTCACACAAGTATTTCAGAAATTCAGCTTGGGCTTCCCTTCCCACCAGGATTTCTAAGCCAAACCCTTAGATAGCAGCAAGTCTTTGAGGCATTCGAAAATTACGACAATCGTCCAAATTATGGGTCCTTTACCCATTCCCCAAGTCTTCCTTATAAAGGAAAATCTCATGCGACACATGTCGCTTCATGCATAATTAAATATTTTTAATTAATTATTTAATTAAAACACTCACCCATCCAAGTGTCATTTTCTCTAGGAACTGCACCAACACCCCTAAGTTTGCTCCAGTTTGTCCCCCAGATATTTTAATTAACTCCTAGCTTTTAGTTGACTAGGTGTCTAATCTTAGGATTCTATTTTGCTCCTAAATAATGATTTCTATTATTTTAAATGCTCAACAAAAATAACTATTCATGTGCAAATGCCTAAATTATTTTTATGCATTTGCTAAGTAATGATCTAGAGTTATTCTCATAAGTTTTTATGCAGTTAAATTTAACAATCAAACTCACTAGGATCACGGTGCCGCGCCGTTGGGCTCCTAGTTCCTTAATTTTAATTCCTTGACATGGCACCACTCCGTCGGGTCCAGTCATCCATGGTTTCCATTCCTTGGCATGGTACCTCATTGTTGGGTCCTTGCATCCGTTCTTTCCGTTCTCGACAGGGTACCGCATCGTCGGGCCCTTCTGCCACCATCTTTCCGTTTTGACTTGCGGGAACTTTTGTAGGGATTTTAGGAATCGTTACCATCCATCCTCCGTCTACATGCTATCTAGGGACTAATGGCGCTGAGGAGTGAGTCCGTTCTCACTGCGCGCCCCTCAACTCGTACGTGACCAGCTCCGTCTTGGCCCACCTCGTACGTCCTCACGCATTCCTCTTGAGCAAGCGGATCAATGCTTATCTGCTCATGCGTGGTATTCTTGTCGGAAGTTGACATCGTCGTCGCTTCCCCTGTGTGTGATTTACCCGTACTCTACGACCCTCCATGTTCCTTTGTGTGTCCGTTGGTGAATCGTCTCACTTGTTTCTACACACACTTCTCGCAACAAATTATTAGTAGCACTGTTCTCAACAATCATCATCTGGTTTCTAACTCTAGCATTGTTAAACATTTATGATTTATTCAAACTGCTCATTCATCTTATCAAATATACATTTCGTCGCCAAATACATAATCACCATATAGCTAGTCGTTAAGCATTATCCATCAACATAATTTTCCACAGTCATAGCTAATCGTTTAACATATGCAATTATTCATTTACCTCAACAGTTCAGATACACATACTCAAAAAATTAAGGTCAAAAGGTTATTTAATTAATGTTTCAATCAGCCGGGTCACTCAGCAGGTGCCCTCAATGTCTACACAAGTCTAGGGGCACTACATACACCCCTACTTAATTAGAACTACGTCCCGAAGTTCAGAATAAAAAAAATGGAAAGCTACGACGCATCTCAGTTGCATCCTCCCAAGTCGCAGGGCTAGGACTGTAATTGTCCTACTGCACTTTGACTTGATCAATCAGGGCTAATCATTAATCAAGATGTAATCAATCAATTATCCCTCTCCACACATGGAATTTAATTCCTTAATTCATTTATCAATTATTGTCGTCATTTACATCTTCAGGTTGTCCTCAATCATTTAAGGCATAAGAAGGCTCAAGAGACCATTATATCAAAGTTTTTCAGTCGGGTCACTCGAAAGGTTCCCTTAAGGTCCATAGTCATTCTAGGGGCATTACATTATCCTTGGTTATTGGAGGAAGAAACATTTGGATCTCTACTTATTTCATTAAGTTTGATAAAAATGTTTTGGAGAGCTCTATATTTTATTCATTGAATTGGAAAATGTTTGGATTTCTGTATTATGCATTAGGTTCGATTAAAAAAGTTTTTGGAGCTCTGTATTGTGCATTGGGTTTGATAAAAACAAGTTGCAGCTCTGTATTGTACATTGGATTTCATAAAAACTAGTTGTAGCTCTATATTGTGCCATTGGGTTTCGTAAAAACGAGTTCCAGCTCATTATTGTGCATTGGATTTTATAAGAACGAGTTCCAACTCCGTATTGTGCATTGGGTTTGATAAAAATGAGTTGCAGCTCTGTATTTTTCATTGGATTTGATAAAAACGAGTTGCAGCTCTGTATTGTGAACTCAGTTTGATAAAAATGAGTTGCAGCTCTGTATTGTGCATTAGGTTTGATAAAAACGAGTTGTAGCTCTGTATTACGCATTGGGTTCACTTAAAAATGTTTTTGGAGATCTGGATTATGCATTGATTGGATTAAAAACGTTTTTGAGCTCTGTATTCGTGCATGGGTTTGTTAAAAATGATTTGCAATTCCATATCTTTCATTGGATTTGAGAAAAATGTTTTGTAGCTCTGTATCACTAATTTAATTTGAGAAAAATGATTTGCAGCTCTGTAGCATTCATGGGATTTAAATAAAAATGTTTTGGGTCTGTGTATTGTCCATTATGCTGGAGAAAAATGTTTTTGGGAGCTATCTATTGATTCAGGGAGTTGGAAAACGTTTTTGATCGTTTTATTATTTCACGGTTTGACTAAAAACGTTTTGGGGATTTCTGTATATGCATTTGTTGTCTGCGATTTGGGAAAAGTAAACTTTGTATTGATTCATTGTGTTGAAAAACTATTTTTATCCCTGTATGATGCAGTGGGTTTAAATAAAAACATTTTGGGAAGCTCTATATGTATTCATTGAGTTGGAAAACGATTTGGATCCCTGTATGATGCAGTGGGTTTGAATAAAATTTTTTGGGGAAGCTTTGTATGTATTCATTGAGTTGAAAAACAATTTGGATCCCTATATGGTTCATTGGTTTGAAGAAAAAACGTTTTTGAAGCCCTTGTATTGTTCATTTTATTGCTGAGAAAATCATGGGTGCAGGAAGAGCTCACATGCTTTGCATTTCATTGTATTTTCCATTTTATTGTTGGAGAAAAATGTTTTGGGTTTCTGTGTACTAGAGAAAAACGCTTGGGTCTCTATATGCTGGAGAAAAATGTTTTGGATCTCTTTGTGCTGGAGAAAAATGTTTTGGATTTCTGTGTGCTGGTGAAAAACATTTTTGGGATCTCTATATGAGGCATTGTGTTGATAAAAATGTTTTTTGAATCTTTGTATGATGCATTGTGTTGATATAAACAATTTTGGGATCTCTGTGTGAGGCATTCTATTGATAAAAATGATTTTTGGGATCTTTGTATGATGCATTGTATTGATAAAAATGATTTTGGGATTTTGTATGATGCATTGTGTTTCACTTCTGCACAAATAGAGAATCTCGTGTGGTTACCTTGGTATATTTTCTGGATTTGTTGAGCAGCATGGTACTCCAACATGTTAGCACTGTATGCTTCCACCAAAATGTATATATGATATGCTCTATGTTAACAGTGTATGTTTCCTTAGAGCTCATGATCCTCGTGAACCCTGTCTGCATTTTCATTTTATGAATCCAGTCATGGGATTCTGTTATATGTGTTAAGTTTATAATGGTTATGCTACCAGCACGTCAATTGGGTTATAATATATGTATAGTGCACCACAATAGTTGGATTATATATATATAGTTATATATATGGGTAAAAACATGAAGGTGGGTAACACTTTCGTGAGAAACAAGGGCAAAATGGTCTTAGCAGAGGTTATTCGGCCGATTAATATTTGTTATTCAGCCGAATACCTACTAACAGTTCTCCATTTAGTTTAACGGGGACCCTTGAAATGTGTGCAAAGAACTGCCGACCAAGAAAAAATTTTGGGTGTTAGTTTATTCGGCCGAATACTTGTTTGGCCGAACAATTGTTCGACCGAACAACTCTTCAGCTGAATAATTCTTCGGCCGAACAATTATTCGGTCGAAGATTTGTTCAGCCGAACACGTTTCCTGCATAAAAGCCCAGCCTCATCCGCAGTTTGGCATTAGTCGTTAGCAATCTTTTGGACCTCGCATGTGGGCCCACTGTCGATCAGTGCTGCGACTGTCGATGTTCGCCACCCTGCATGGTTTCCTTGATGATCGCCTGCTTTGTCGATACTGCTCGTGTGCTCTTTGTCCACCCCTTGCCCGATCTCCTGCCACTCTTAGCCTACTCTCTTGTCACTACTCCTGACAGCAGTTGGATGCTCTATTCATCAACGAGGCTGCTATCGGCAAGCTCGAAATTGGCGTTTGGAATAGGCCGGTCACTCCTTGACGGATCCGCATGCAGTTAACTGCTGCGGGGTGAGGTTTTGTTTTTTGTTTTCCAATTTGATTTTTGATGTATGCATATGTTTTCATGTTTTAATGTGTTCTCGAAATGTGGTAGTGTGTGCAGGTTAGGTCATTTGTTGAGTTGGTGGTTGTTATTGGTGCTTCGTTGGTGTTTTGGTTTTCGGCGCAGGGTTGATAGTTTGTCATTTTTAGGTATGTTTTGATGATGAGATGCGTCGTTTTGATTTTATTTTCATATTTTTATAGTTTTTTGTTGCTAACACAATTTGTTGTTGTGTGTAAGAAATATTTTTCGTTCGGCGAGTGGGTGGTCTTATTTGGTGTGGCGTTGTGGTTCGACAATCTGTTGGCTGTGAGTTTGGTTTACAGGTATGTCTCATTTCTCAATCTTTTGTACTATCAAAAAATATTGTTGTCATTTGAAGAAAATTAAAAATAATATTTGCATTTAGGTTTAAAATTGTGCTATTTATTTTTTTACATTTAATTTTATGTTCATTTTGTTGAACAGAGTGCTTAAACTCTGTTCATGAATGGAGGTTAAAAACTCTATTCATGAAAAGATAAGAAATATATGTTTTTGAATGTTACATCTATATGTTTAATTTACAAATACCAATATTTAAATGGCACCTGTTCCTATTGGACAGTCTTGTTTTGGTCAATTTTTTGCCTTCCCTCAACATGTTTTTGTGTAATAATAGTTGAAGTTTGCACCTATCTAATTTTTTATAGTAAATTTATATAATAAGATATAAAGAGGATGAAAATTTTTACCCTTGAACAGAGTTCTTGAACTATGTTCATGAGCAAAGTTTAAAGATTCTATTCATATAAAGAGTCATAGTGTTGTAAGTCCTTAATTATTTTTTTTCTTATAAATAATAAGTAATGTTTGTTTATTGAGATATATAATGGTATCATATGTGATGGATGAAAAATTTGTAAGGTTACTATACTACTACAATGAACTGCATTATATTTTCTATCTGATTATGAAATGATTATTAATTTTATCTTTATGTTGCAATAGTAGTGATGGTAGGAATTTCAGTTAATTAATTATGCTAGAGTTAGGAGAGGGACTTACAAAAAAAAAATCACTTATACTACTTTAGGCACCCCTACATTTGGTATGCAGTTCTTTATGAGATATGTCTTTAAGCCTATAGAATTAACATGTGCAACTTCAATATGTTATGACTTGACATTTGTGTAATTTTTTTGTTCATATAAATAAAGTACGATTCTTATAATAAGTGGATATATATATATATATATATATATATATATATTTCATGGGATGTTTGTTTATTGAGATATATAATTCAATCATATTTGATGGATGAAAAATTTGTAAGGTTACTATACTACTATAATTAACTGCATTATAACTTATATCTGATTATGAAATGATTATTAAATATATCTTTATGTTGCAATAGTAGTGATGGTAGGAATTTTAGTTAATTAATTATGCTAGAGTTAGGAGAGGGACCTACAAAAAAAAATCACTTATACTACTTTAGACACCACTACATTTGGTATGTAGTTCTTTATTATATATGTCTTTAAGTCTGTAGAATTAATATGTACAACTTCAATATGTTATGAGTTGACATTTGTGTAAATTTATAAATCGTATGAAATGGAAAGAGTGGACTCTTCGAAGCGAAAGCGTAGGAGGTCATCACATTCATCGGGAATTGGTGTTCCAATTGGTAGTCAAAGGTTGTCGAATTCACCTCAGGGTTCAAGTTTATTGTATGGGTCACAGTCATCTGATCACCAACAAGTTGATAGGGGTACAAATGATTCCCCTTTATCTTCTGTGGGAGAGCATCGATCTCAACCTTTTGTCGGTATGAACATTAATGTTTCAATACATGTATAATCTGTATATTTTTATGTTTTGAAATTTTGGACAAGGTTAACACTTGACTAAGGCTATATTTGAAGCAGAGCATGGTTTAGAAGATGTGCGTAATTTGACAGAGCGGGAGGAAGATCAAGATAGGATTATAGATGATGGAATAGGTGTGGCTGTAGAGCAAGGTCGCAAATATCCTCCTAGAGCTAGGACGACATATGTTCCACTAGCTGAGGGTTGTACATCCATATCAACTTATCCGTCTAATTTACCTAATGAGCTTCCATGGGAAGGTGTTGTGCAACAAACTATCCTTGAAAGTTGTAGATCCCACTATGACAGGTTGAACAATGATCTTTGTTCTTTGGATCTCCCTCCAGAGAGCAAACAAAGTCTAGAGATTGTTTTGGTGTCATTGCAAAAATTCATTGATGCATATGAGGAACTCGGACCAAGTACGAATGGTTTCGTTCATTTGATGCAGAGGCGAAGGGACCAAGTTATGGATCTAGACAAGTGGGAGGTTGTGAAGGAAAGAGTGACCAAAGAACAGGCCAATTCAATGTTTAATTTCAAAGAAGGCCTTAAGTGAAAAATGTTGAAAGTGCAATATTTCAAGCATCCTCAAATTGCACATCTAATATATGATCGGTTCCTTGCGGCTTATGGTCGATTTCCATGGAACAATCAGGTTCCTAATTATTTTGCTAGATTTTTCTATGAGGAGTTTTTTTAGGTATGAAGCCAAACTATTCTGATATTCCTTTCGAATTTTATGGAGTTGAAAAGGGTCGAATATATCATCGAAAAGGTGCTCTTAGAGACCCTACGACTCTTCGACCTCCACCCGAGATATCTCATCCACCTAGGGTTGTGGCTCTAAGATCAGAGATGGAGCACACATCCCAACTTGGGACAACTGCAAGGGATTATGTAGGTGATGGTTTAGCGTCAGCTCTTGTTGGAGTAGAAGTGGGATTGGGTCGAGACAGGGCTCATGCTACTATTCATCAAAAGTTTGTTTACAAGACGAATAATGAGGTAGATGGATTGAGCATCGACGATCTCAGGGCTTATGCCAAGTCTTGTCACGATATAGCTTCAGATGCGTTATCCAATGACACATCGAGTATGGGAGAGGTTTGTTGATTATGCTATGACAATCTATTTGGTCTTTTATTATTCATTTTGAATTGAATTTTTCGTTACATAGTAATAAGTATATTAAACAAATGTATTTTGTTTGCAGTTTTCTAGAATGTTGAATGCACATAATTTTTGAGTCTCCACTAGTCAAAATGAAAATCATCCCAGTCAAAATGAAGAACGTCTTGGAGAGGTATATTTATTATAATATTTATGCTTGAACTTGATATTTTATCTTTTTTTTTTTAATTTTAATAAATATCAATGTATCTTATTGTTAATTTGACTTATCCATGCAGGTTTCTTTAGAATCGAACTTTTTAGATGATTTACCATCTCTTGTGAGATAATGATTTTAATTTTCTTGTTTTGGTTTTAAGTTAATTACTTAATTTATTTTTTGTTTCTACTATGTTTTATTCATTAACAAAATTTAAATTTTAGGGGAGAGACCATATGGAAATTGGAGGTGAAGATGTAGGTTTTTTGATGAATGCGGATATTGGCACCGAGGTAATTTTGTTTAACTTGAAATGATCTCTGATATAAACTTAATATTTTATATTTTTTGGATTTATTTGAAAATTGTTTCAATACTTTAGGATTCATAAATTATTTTTGTACATGTTGCAGCTTGGCTCTCTTAGATCCTTTGGAGCCAAAGGGAAGACTCCGGTGGAAGAAAGTGGTGGACATGCATTCGGAGAATTTGATGTACGACTTTTTTAATAATTGAATTGTTCTTTCATATATAAGTTTAATATTTTAATATCTTGAATTCAGTTTAAAATTGTTTAAATAATTTATGATATTTATAATTTGTTTTATACATGTTGTAGGCCGAGTTGAGTCGAAGGGAAGGTCCTAGTGGAAGATAGGGGAAAGATATTGGGCCAGATGGATAGTGGTTCAAACTTTTTTGTTTTTGTTGATATATATATATTGTAGTTGTTTTGGATATCAAGGGTATTTATTTTTTGATTATACATATATGTACATTGAACTCACATGTTCATGAACTTTTTTGGGGATTATATATGAGTACATGTTAATTATTTGTCATTTGATAAAATATTTAGAATATGTTTTGCATGATTGTTTAAAATGTTAAGAATGAATGTTTGGAACTTTTGATAGGTGCAATATAAAGTTAGGAAATGTTGAATGTTGAGAATGAATGTTGGGAAAGAATCAATGGGAGATGTTAGGAATGTTTAAAATGTTAATCTAAAGTTAGGAAATGTTCAATGTTGAGAATGAATGTTATGGTAAGAATCAATGTTGAGAAAAAATGAATGAGAGGTGTCAAAAATATTTAAAATGTTAAGAATAAATATTTGGAACATTTGATAGGTGCAATTTAAAGTTAGGAAATATTGAATTTGTTAAAAATCTTCAATTTGTTATGTTGAGAATGAATGTTATGGAAAGAATGAATGTTGAGAAAGTGTTGAATCATAAGAATGAAGGTTTAAAATGTTAAGAAATGGATGTTACCAAAGTTTAAAATGTTAAGAAATGAATATGTTATCAAAATTTTTGGAAGTTTAAGAATGTTGTACCTGATATGAATATTTATGAATGGATGAATGTTAGGAATGATATGAATTTTTGATAGAAAAATGAAGTTTTAATATGTTCAATATCCTAATGTTATGAATGAAAATTTATGAATTGTTTGATAAAAGTTTCAATCTTTTGGTCGTTTAATTGATATGATGTTGCATATGCAAATTTCAAATTTTAACTAGTGTTTTTCATATGTTCATTATTTGATATGATACATTGCATATGTAAATTTCAAATTTTAACTAATATTTTTCATATGTTCATTGTTCAGGTAGTTCGTGAATTTCTAAATGTTGTTGAATTCATGGCAAATGGGGATAATGATTTTTTGTTTTTTAATCATAAGTGAAGATTTTCGGATTGTGAAGTTTATGCTAAGTTAGAGCAATGAATTTTAGACAACAATTCGATGAATTTTTATCGATTTGTTGTAAATAATCATTGCTCTAATTTATCCTAAGCTTCACAATCCAGGAATTCTTGTTTGTGATTAAAAATCAAATGATCGTTATCTCCATTTGCCATGATTTCCATTATCTCCATTTGCCATGATTTCAGTTATGTGAACTTACATGTGAGAGATATATTATCTTTGTGCAACAACTATTTATTTAAAAACTATATAGATTAACAACTTGTTTTAAAAAACTCATCCAGATCATATTTATGGTGAAGTATATTAGAGAAACATGTTCAATGGATTAAAAGAATACAAAATTTAGTAGGTTTTTTGGTGATTTATCATTGGCATCAATCAATCAAAAGTAAAAATTCAAGGCGGAGTGTGGGGATAGCCACAGTTGTTATCTCATCCCTTAAGTGGTCTAATAGACATATGGGGACCCAAATAAAGTACTTTTGAATTACCAAATAATTTTTGAATTCATTTTTAACCATGTTAAAATACAACCATTTAAACTCTTATGTTAGTTGTCATTCAAGATAATATTCATAAAAATTCAATGAAAATATATTGTACAAAACAGTTGTGACATATGGACAAAAAATATATTGTACACAACAATTGACATGGACAAAAATATACAGATCAATTCATTTTTGATATATAGTTAAAAACATCGCAATGGAATGCCATCCTCAATTATCCGTTCATGGTCACATATGGATAGTTTCCATTTTTTGGGTTTTAACTGTTTTTTTTATGGAACTTGTACCAACCTTATTCGAGATGCACATACTAAATGACTATACTGACAACATATAACATCACCCTCATAATCTTGAAAGTAGACATAATTTTTAGTCATATGCGTATGATGAAAAAAAATAGCCTTTTAAAATGATGGATCCTCTCTCGTATGTAAATCCGTTGTCATTGTAGTCTTTCAATAACTTCATTTTTCCTTCAGTGCATCGCATCAAATAATATTTCACATTTTCATTGTTGTCTAAAGGTGCAATCACAACAAAAACATCTCCTGCGCAAATTTCAATTGGTGTTAGCATTTTTAAATCAATTAAATTGACTATACTTATGGCGATGGACAAGAATGAACAATTAACTTAAAATTCAAGTAATTTCATTACCTTCTCTAACAAGATCTGAAATTCTATCGCCATCAGATGATATTGCTATTTCTTCTGATTCTAATTCTTCTACACTTGCTAGTGGAATTTTTCCTTTTGGATTAATCTCTGTGTCTTTCCAAGCTTTTACGTAGTTGTTTGTTATGTTTTCACAAACTTCTGTACATTCAACATTTTCAGTGCAAATATGATAAAAGCATGATTGCTTTCTACTGTCAAATGCAAACAGGTTTTGGAATGATTTTGTTTGAATAGAGTGAAGATCTCTAGTCCCATGTATGGTGCTAGCGTCATATGGTATTGATCTATTTATATCTTGGACCCCAACAAGCCAAAAAAAACTATACAATAAATGTTGAATCACTTTCAAAGAACAACTTTTAATGTTAGTATACATGTACTTAAATGTTAGTGTACATTTTTTTAAATTTCAAGAAATAATATAAATTAAAAAAATAGTGTACATACCTGTGCACATCTTTTGATTGTTGATTATAATCATGGCTTAGATTTAATCGACACCATTGGACAACCTCTGCAACTGAATGAAACCATGTAGAAGAATAGTTCATTTTCCATCTTCGAAGTGCTCTTTTTACGCATGCTCCTGCACCATCATGTTCACCTTTTGCATGTCCAGTTTCCAAGAAATTCCAGCGATGTTTAATGTTCAACGCTTTATGAAGTCGACATAACCAAAAAAATGATCGTGAAGATTTAAATTGACCCGCACATCCATCAGACCATATCCAATGTTCATTGAATTTAGATTTGCGTTTTTCAGTGAATCATAGAAACTATTTTTTATACAATGTTGATCAAAATGTGTATCGTGTGTACGATCATCGCTGATATAGAAGTGATATTCTTTAATCACATCTCGATTGTCACATGTGCTTTCAATGCCATCAACATCCCGTTGAGAATGTCTATATACAACATGGACAAATATCGAAACTTGGTCAGAGTGATAGTATTCACTCTGAATCTCTTTTTGTGCAACAAATATATAGTTTTTAGCAAAATCAACCACGGACAAAATTGTTCCGGGTGGAAAAATTTCACGAGACTGTTTGAATTGAAGATCTTGCCATCGTGCTCTATGTGAATGCTGGGTGTATTTATAAATTTTGCTTTCAAATTTTTTGAGAAAATATGTCACGCATATCTTGTCTTCTAGCAAATCAATTCTTTTGGAATGTGAATCAATAGAACTTGTACTATAATTGATGTATTCGTATCTTCTCCAATCAACATTTACATTTGCAACGATTGATCATTATCGATAGGATATTTATTTTGGAATAGCACCATATTTCCACAATGATAACAATGTTTTCCATTGACACATTTATTTGAATAAAATACTTCATCGTGATTTCTCTCAAATAAAATTTGAGATATGAATTCACGTATTGTGGGCGGAGGTGTTGAATTTGTCCAAAACATTCTACAAAATTCAAAAAACATGTCATAATATAACTGAAATTGTATATGATAATGGCAACAACATGTATCACGAATAGTAATAGGTCTAACATACCATGGTTTTTGTTGCACAAATGTAGTGATTGATATATTAATTCCATGATGATCTTCCTTGAATTTATTGAACAATTGTACTTGTGTCATGTCCATTATATGTTTTGGTTGGCTTTCATATACATTTCATGATATTCTTTTGCGTTTCACATCTCTTGAATTTGGTGAAACTCGAGCATGTTCCAACAAATATTCTCGTAAAATATCTTTAACACTTGCTTCCAATCTATCTTTATAAGGTTGTCTACAAATAATTGCCCAGAAAGCAAGTTCATTATTTTCATCTATTTGCATTCTGAATTTGCTATTTTTGTATAATCTTTTTCTTGATGTTCCAAATGCTTTTGCTAGTTCTGTTTTCAAACGCTTTTGTTTAGTACTAGCTGAAAGAATTGTTGTATGAATTGCTTTACGTGCAGCACTAATAACTTTCTTCCTGGATTTTCGAATTTTTTTTATTGCATCACCTATATTTTCCATCACATTTTGTTTCAATTTCGACTCTTTTGTTGCCTTGTGAATACCCAATAATGATGTAGCACCTTCTAACTTCTTGGACACTAATAAACATCTCAAAATTTGTGCTTGTCTTGCTATTGAGTAATCCTTGAGAACTTCATCATAAAATTTTGTAGCACAATATCGTGCAACATGTATTGGTAGTTTTTCTCCATATTTGTCACAATCAATGTCTTCTAACATTTCATCATCAATGGTGAAAGTACCTATACATCAAGTTAAATTTAATTTAACATATATCCAAAAATAAAATTCATTATAAAAAAATGAATTTGGAAAATATATGATATATACATACCAGGTCCAATTTCTGGATCTTGAACTTGATCTTCAATATTGACTTCATCGACATTAGCATGTAAATCACTATTTACATCTTCTACAATGGTCTTTTCAACTTCAATTTGTTCTTCTTGTACTCTATTTTAAATTTCCATTTCCTCAACATTATCATGTAAATCTGTATTTATATCTTCAATAATTCTCTCTTCCGTTTCGACAACCCTTTGTTTTTTGGCAATATATCTGAGTTTTTGTTTTTCTCTATTACCATCATCATCACGTTTACGATTACCTTTTTTTTTACGTTTTCTCTTATTGCCCATAATTGTTTAATCTATAGATGATAAATTAAAGAGTCATTACTTTATAGTAAAAATAAATAAATTAAGATTTAAAAACATTTACGGAATTTATAAAAACATGAACTGAAATTTACTTCACCTTATAAAAATCTTGTAAGAGTCTTTTGAAGAAGATCTCTCTGGAATTAAATTTCCTTTGAAAAAATTCTTTGAAAAAAACCTTCTTGGAAAGAAATAAGAAACTCCTTGACAATAAATCACCTACCCATTGGAAAATAATAAGAACACCTTGTAAATAAATCTTTTTTGTAAAAACCATTGGATAAAAAACCTCTTTGAAAAAATATCTAGGAAAAAAGCCACTAGGAAAAAATACTTTGAAAAGACACTTATTTGTAAACATATCTTGGAAAAAACCCTTGTAAATAAATAACTTATTTGCAAAAATACTTTGAGTAAACAACTCTTTGAAAAAACTCCTTTCAAAGAAATAATAAGTGCAAAACTATCTTGGAAAAAAACCCTTTGCAAAATACTTTAGCAAAACAACTATTTGAAAAAACCCCTTTCAAATAAATAAGAAGTGCAAAACTACTTTGGAAAAAAATCCTTTGCAAAATCCCTTAGCAAAAAAACTATTTGAAAAAAACCCTTTCAAAGAAATAAGAAGTGCAAAATTATCTTGAAAAAAAACCATTTGTAAATTACCTTACCAAAACAACTCTTTGAAAAAATCCCTTTCAAAAAAATAAGAAGGAAAAATACATTTTTTTTGCAAAAATACTTTGGAATAAACACTTTTTAAATACAACCCTTGTAAAGAACCTCCTTGGAAAGAAACATTCTTTGCATAAACCACTTTGCAAACATGTCTAAGAAAATAAATATTTTGAAAAAACTCTTTGCAAATATGCCTTAGAAAAAAAACTCCTTTACAAAAATGTCTTACAAAAAAACTCCTTCAATGTGACTTTTGGAAAAAAATAAGAAAAAACATACTTTGTAAAAACCTCCTTTTGCAAAAAATGTCTTCTTTGAAAACCCTTTCAAAATTAGTTTGACAAGAAATATACGAAGTTAAAACATGCAAAAATAATGAATCAATTTAGGTTTATTTATACGAGTATAGAAAACATAATTTATTTATTTATTTATTTTTTTCAGCCGACGAGATTTTTTTCCGTTTCATTATTCGACCGAATAACCTTTGCTATAATTGACAATGCCGTTATAGAAAAACGTTATTTGGCCAAACAATTATTCAGTCGAACAATTATTCGGCCGAATATTTTCTGAAACATGGAAACTTCACAATTCTGTAGAATTTTCAGGTTTCTCCATTTTCGGAAGGAAAAAACCACCTCTTACACAACAAAATGAACGTCGGACTTGATACCATTAGGTTCATCATTGAATCTACTTTACGTGGGCATAGATTTTGTTGTATATAGATAAGAACTAATATTTTTTAAGTTTTATTTTCGTAACATGTGTCGAGTTTGGATTTATCTCTTTAAAAAAATCGTGAAAAGAAAAATCCATAACTTTAATAATACACCACCAAAAAAATTGAAAAAAATGTGGAAATATTAATTGGCGTGTCTACTTCAAAAGGGTGTTCGTAGATTTTTTATTTTTAGAGCCGATTGAGAGAAAAGTAGCGCAACAAAAAAGATGTTGAAAATCGACTGAGTTTCCCCATTGATCGACATTAAAAAAATATAATAATTAGTATATAGATCCATTGGTTACAAACTTATAGTCAGGCACTAGTACATTGTGTGTAAATTGTCGTAGCATTTTCTGTTTTTGCAAAAAACAAGTCTAACAATGATTTTAGTGGTGCAACAAATCATAACTATTTTGTAGTCTTTTCATTTTATAAGAACACACTGTCAAAGATTTGCGAAATTGACATATCAAATCTCAATAAAAAAATTGAAAAAATTATGAATAGAAAGCTAACATAATTCTCTAAAAATTTTATTTTTACTGCAAAGTGAAATTTTAAACAAAAAGTATCACTTTTGTTCGCCTGAAGTTGAAAAACATGAAAAAACCAGTATTATTTTCTCACGAGACCCCCCAAAATAGACACCCATCTTCATTTTTTCACCCACATATAGATTTGCAACGTGCATTTTATGTTGCCAAAATTGATATTGGAACTTTATTAGAATATCTTTTTATGCTGTCGAGTGTTGGGGCATGTTGTTTTTTATTTAAATGTATTCATTCCCATATTAAAATGTTGCATGCTCAGTGTTGGAGCATGCTGCTTGTTGTTTGAAAGTATTCTTTTCATATTAAAAATGTTGCATGCGGAGTATTAGAGCATGCTGAATGTAATTTGATAGTAGTCATCTTACATCAAATAAGTTGTATGCATTGCATGCATTGGAATCGACATGATTTAGTTATGCTACTATTTGCTTTTACATTTACATGCAATATGCATTGGATGCATTAGAAAAGTATTCTATTATGCGTAGGGTATTGGTTGTATTGACGACGCAGGGCTTAAACCCCATAACCAGAAACCTTTAAACATTTGTATTTGTCATAGAGCATAAGAGGTCAATTCTGGAGCATAGACTTGGGCCAACAGAGAAAAACCTTACAACCAGGTAAGTGGTTAGAACATGAGATGTGTTCAGGTAGGATCACTACCTTATGAGTTGCAGGGTCACTACAATAACCACTAGGGCTATGTGTGGTTAGTTCTAGGGCAAAGAGACTTAAAAAATCCCTATCGTATTTTTGGATCACCATGCCCAGCTTAGGGGTGGCCTTCGGACAGACCTAGTAGAAGCCCTCAAAAAGCCTACAGTTGGGTGGAGTGTTGCATTGCCCAAAACAGTTCGCAAGTTAATAAATAATTATGTTGGTCAATCAGTTAGATATATTATGAATAATGGAAAGAAATCTAGAGATATAGAGTATTTCTCTCTAGTACTGATAAATGTTACAAGTATGATGAATATAGGAAGAAGAAGACGGGAAGAAACTCGTCTCTCACCTCTATCGAATTGGTATGAAAAGTATGCCTTGTAAAGTTATCATAATCATAATTGATTAATTGTATATATGCCCTTCCATTTATGAAATTTGCTAACATAATTTTTTTATCTATATGGTTCAAATGATTAATAACAATGAGTAGCATGAATAAATGTATTTAACTATCTCACTTGTGAATAATGAACCATGTTTGAAAGTGGGCATAGCAAGAATGTGGGATAAATTTGAAATGATCATTGTATACCTTGTGGAAAATATATTAAGTGATGAAAACATATAAGTACATATTGATAAGCTAGATCTAACTAGTATAACGTGGAATGCTACTTGGACTAGACATACTTTATTAATATGTGTGATGATGAACTATCACCATTGGGTTTTCATGCCTCTAATGTTGAATATATAAGCCTAATTAGTCGAGTATAATTTATTTTAATGAAGTTAAAGTTATAGTCAATGTTATAAGGTTTATATAGTAAGTTCCTCAAGTAGACTTACAAGTAAAGGTTAGAATTCAACAACCAATGATTAGAGTCTAGAATTATACCTTAAGGAGAATTAATAGACTCTATTTAGACATCTGTCAGTTGTGGAATGAAAGTGTTATGCAACGTACTATAAACGTGTTACCTGATCTTCAACCTGGAAAGTGAAAAGTAATGTAAATGAAGAGTAATTTCATGTGTTTGATGTTGAGAACATGTAATAGAAATTAAGTCTAATGCATGAGTATGTGATTACGGGTGCATTATAGGAATGAATGAACTTTGGTTAAAGTAAAATTGTGCACTTGCACATGTTCTTTGTGTTTAATTTTTTATGCGGTTAAAGACTAAGATATTAACTCGCATTGAAAGAGTCAAATAATAGCAAGGCCTATTACAATGATTATACATAACTGTCTCTTACATTAATTTTACATCAATGTTGAAGTATGTAAACGAATATTGAAAAGGGGAATGATGAACAATATTGATTGTATTCATTTTTGTCTAAAGAGGACAGGTAATATAAAATAGTCAAATCCTCTTGACCTATATAGTTGCACCATTCGATATCATTATTGATCGATATAATGTTTAATAGGTGCAAGAGAAAATAAAATTATTACATGTCATTATATGGAAAGATAGGTGTATATCTTTGTCTATATCTATGGTGAGATTAATGGTACATATGCATGCTTCTGATGTTAGATGACTCTTGTGAAGAGAACTTTGTTAAAGATAAAATCGAAGTTATAGAACTAACTTATTGTGTAGAAGGAGTGCTCTTCTATGTTTTACCAAGTTCGAAGCTTTGTGTGGTATTTCTTACCCAAGTTTGTACAAGAAGTTGAAAGTGATTTTCTACTTAAAACCTACTTTATAATATCATAAAGAGAAACTTGGTATTGCATGCCTCTATGCTTGGAAATGCCTTTTAATATTGCAGTAAAAATATGTACCTAATTGTCTAGATGTTATTCACTTATGGTAGGTGAATTAATGTTTGTACAAATATCGAAGTATATTAAATAAAAACAAAAATTTCACCCCATTTCCTTTAGAATGTGACAAGGATTTTGGGTAAGTTAGAGCATTGATACTATGGAAGAATTTCCATATGTTAAATAACAATTTTGAAAAATTTTAGTTTCGGAATTTTTATTTACTTGGATTTTTAATTTAGGGAAATATAAATATTTTTATTTTTATTAAGGAAATGAGGCAACAATGAATATTTGGATGCATACCTTTCCAATCCTCCTCAATCTTCAAATTCACCCTCCACTTCCACGTTAGCAACCCTGAAAGCTCGAGTGTTTTGGTTGAAATCAACCGGTGAACAGTGGACGCAAAGTGCGGAAGCAACCTATTTTTGGATTTTAATATATTAACACGAACACACAAGCGTTATGTATTCCAATGATGCTCGAGCATTATAGTATTCATAACAATTGCGTGTTATGTATTTCTATAATGCTCGAACGTTATTGAATTCATAACGCTCGAGCATTATGTATTTATATAAAGCTCAGGAAATTTGATTTCCAATCATGCGTGTTAAGTGACATGGCAGGCTCGGGCCCAATAGCCTAGTTCAAATAAATTCTCTTGCATTTTCCTTTCACTAATCATTCACACGTTTTGTGAAAGCACAATTACATCTAAAAGGTCCATCAACTTCGTGCGAGGGCCCTCAATTTTTCTTTTGTAAGCTAACACCCATAGGGATTTGAACTTGTGACCTTCCATTTACAAATTCTTGTCTCAATTACTTATTGCCAATTTCTATACCCACATGGGAATTTGGATAAGTCTTATAGAAATAATGAAAAAACACAATACCAACATACTCTTTTGAAGAAAGCAAAGTAGGGTTGAACTCCTAGTCTCCCTAACACAAGATCAATATCATAACACAACATGAATCATTCTAAATTAAATCAGTCTGAGACTAGAATGAAATTCAAACACTATCGATAATTATTTTACATTACACAATATTACCAACCTAGAGATACGAGGCCACAAGAATCCATAATTGTAAATATAGAATCACCCTTGGTTGCTAGTACAAAATGGCATATTTGTGACTACGTGACTAAAAATATTAGTTTAAACATTTTTATAATCTGAGAAATAAAAAATTTGTTCAATTTTGATTTCTTTTAAGTGACACAACACTTAATTGTAAACATAGAATCACCCTTGGACACTAATACAAATTGGATTATTTGTGACTATGTCACTAAAAAAGTTAGTTTAGAAAAATTTTATAATCTAAACACCAAAAAATTTGAACAATTTTGATATCATAAAGGAACTTGGAGAAGGTGGTATCTCAATGAGTCAATTAGATTTCCTACATTATTGTAGAATATTGCAAGAGGTGGAAGAAATAACATAAAGTGGATTGGGTAATTCATGACAACATTCTATAAATGACAGTTTTACTATGTGTGAGAAAAAAATGAACAAGGAAAATTTTCTCATGTAAGTAGGAAATGAAAAACATCAAGCTAAGATATGTTGGAAACATGTGCATTTCCAAACAATTGTCATATCCTTAGATAAGGTCATTAATACTCACACTTCGAACCATGGCACCACCAAATTAGGTGGGTGAAGAGAGCGAGAAGGGGTTCAGATTAATTTACATAAAAAGAAGATACAGATTAAAATATTTATAATGTGTAGTAAAGAGATTGTTTCACATGTAATTATTGTAGGAACATGCTCTAAAAAAAGGGAAAATAACGCACCTAATCGAGGTAAATTTAGTAGAAAGAAAATACACTTGATCTCAAGAATTCAAGGAGGATCAAGCACCAACCCATCAATATATTGCAATCCAATGCAATCGGGAATCACATGAAAAGAAAATTACCAAGAATCAATTTAAGCGAATTTTGTCAACTAAGAGTGAAGAAATTAATTGGTTGAAGGAACATAATCGGAAATTGTTGACATAAGTTAAGAAATTAAAATGTAAGAAGATATCCTCCCCATTTGCTCAGAAAGAGACATCAATTGGCTTGATTAAATTGAATAAATCCAAAATGTGAATTCAAGCATTCTAAGAAGTTAGATTGACAAAACATCACTCAATAAATGACAATGTGTTCTTACCATGTAGAGGGAGCCTAGTTGATTAATAGACTCCCTAGTAAGATGTCATTCTCAAGTCATGATGTTATATTTACCCATGCGTTAAGGACAGAGAATTTCAAGATTTGATGACCTGTAATATACTTGAATAATTATAATAGTCTACTAATAAATTAATTAGTTAAATAATTAGTTGTTGGGCCTCTATTTCAAAAGAGGGGAAAATTTATATTTCAATTGTGTAAGTAGTATTCAGCATTATGTAAAGATAGACTTGAAATATAAATTAATAAAGATTATATTTTATATATTGGAACAATTCAAGTGCATGGATTGAAACATGTCTTGCCATGTTTCTTTTGCAAAATATAAAGTCCTAAAAACCTCTTCCTTGGATATGTTAGTCCCACTAGATCATCAAGTAACCTAAAAAGCCCATCCTCTTTCAACCCTTTGTAAAAAGTACTGCTTTCTAGACTACAATCACTAGTGGCCCACTATTGTCCATCAAGGGAAACATTCTCATGTATATATGTCATATAAGAGACTTAAAGGAGGTTTTTTCTCAAACCTAGAATATTCATCTCATGAAAATCACCTAAAGGCATTTGGAACGAAATCAATCCAAATACTCTAACATAATAACTGTGTCACGAACCCAAAATTTGTAAAAAATTAAAAATTTTCTAAGTGGTCTTCCTTCCCTTCAAAAAGATCTAATCCCCATTAAAAAGATTTGCGGAAATATAATTGTATATTCAGTATCTAAATTTCTATTTAATAAATGCGACATTTAACCCTTCATAAAATTATCATTAAATAATTATGCAAGGGTGTTAGAATATACTTACAATAGGTGGAGTTTCGTTTCATTTTAAGTGATTCTTATGCCACTCGTTGAGTCTTGTAAGAAACCTTTATACGGAAAGGACCAATGTGATTGTGTACTATGCTTACAAAAATATGTAACTTCAACTATAGAGACCCTCCAAATGGCACATATTAAAATACTATCATTCTACAATGAAGATTTACAACTTTGAAAAGAAAGTGATACTTCCATCCTTGTGGTCCTCATTTGAATAATATTCAACAAATGTGTTAAAACCTCAACTTTTAAGATAACCTATCTAAAAGAAAAGTTAAACAATCACCATCAGTGCACATACACATTCAATAGAAACCATGGAAAAACACGAGACAAAAGATAACGTGGTTTACCCGTACACGGGCTAGTCCACAAAAAATTGTGTTTGTATTACTATTATTTATATATAAAAGTTACATTTACGAACTCGGTAATTGCAATAATCCACAAATTCTCAATACTCTCTTCCTAGAGAACCCTTTTGTTTACACATTCAATCCTTTCATCCAAGATGATTTTGTAAAGACCTATATCTCATAACTAAAATCTCCAATTCGAGTAAAAAGCATAACACCTAAAAACGAAACTAAAATTCTAACATTCTTAACTATAATGTAGGTCGAACTCGATATGCTACGAAGTATATGAACATTATACTTTAATATTATTTGATTGGTAAAACCAAATCATATTTAGTAATCACACTTTCAAGATACATAAATATTACAAACCGAAGACCCAACATACTCTATTTCTTATAGTAAGTCGGCATCTTGTGGTTTAATATATATACAAGTCTTGTGAATTCAATTTAGGATAAAATATATATGGGTGAAAACATGAAGTTGGGAAACAATTTCTGCTTGTTTTTGACAAAAAAATTTGCTAATTTTTATGTTTTTCAAGTTCGACCTCTTCAAACCCATATCTCTCTTAGGATTTTCAACTTGAAGTAAACACAAAGGTTTTACATAATTGAATTAGCTTTCTACTCGTATTTTTTTTAATTTTTTTAATGGACATATCATAGGACAAATTTTTTGTCAACCAACTGCATATACTTGAAAATTTTATGTATGGATAATGAGTGACCTGTGTTGACTACAGTTTTTTGATAGATGGTTATTCAAGTTAGGGAAAAAAATTGTATGCTCATTATATACACACACTAAACTTGATCATGGACTATATTTCGAGTTTTTTAAGACTTGGGAACTATTTTATATTATTTATTGAAGTATGTTACGAAAATGGTACATTATCGACACATGTTTTTGTCTTCACATTTTCTTTCAAATGTTACTCTTATCAAACAAACTAAAACCAACCCATTGAAGAGGTCACTTCAAGGAACATCCTTGTATTTTTTTAATTTTTTTTGGCTTCGTCATTGTAATGATATTGAATTTTCATTGTGACTGATTTTTCAGTCACTTAATTTTGTAATGATAAAGTTTAGTTAAAAAAAAGAAAAAAATAGTAATCCTAAATGAAATTGAAAAAATTTTATATTACTAGAAAGTAGATTGAATGGTAAATTTACTGGTATAAACTCCGACATGTAGTTCTCATGTTTTGCAATGGTCCGACCTTATTAAAGTGACACATTTGTGAATTCTGAAGAAATGGTGCTGGAATTGTTGACCAGAAACTCTCGGACCAGAAAATGTCTTCCAAACTCTAGGCCCAGAGTTTAGTTCAAACTCTCATCCGAGAGTTTTTTGTAAAATACAGCGTGGCGATTGGTTCAAACTCTCGGCCTAGAGGTTTTTTAAACTCTCGGCCCAGAGTTTTCTTAAACTCTGAGTTTGAACTCTAAAAACTCTCGGCCTAGAGTTTTTTAAACTCTCGGACTAGAGTTTGAGTTTGACCTTTTTTGCCTGATCATTTGCACGCGCTCCATTTTTTTCATTCTGTTTGTCACCAAAGTGTTTCCCAGGTTCGTGATTTCACCCATATGCAGCTCGCGGCTACTTGGAACTAGTATATAATGTAAACATAGTATCTCTAGAAAAATAATTGATCTGATATGCTCTCTAAAATAAAAGCAAACCCCTAAGACCAACGGATTTACTTATCTAATGCAAAATACATAAATACGTATATGACATAACTTTTCAGAACAGGAAATGCAGCTATTTTGCTAGGGGTCGAACCCACTCATCCGTGCTCTGAGCCGTCACTTCCCAACCTGGGTGATAAAATTTACAGTGAAGGCATCCAACATTACACAGGATTCACATTGTCCAAGTTGTTGCCTAGTTTTGCAGTAATGGAACATACATCAAATTTTAAAAGATAAAAACTTGCCCTAGAGTAAACTTTGTCTTTTAACCTCAATATACAGAAGGAGAATCCAATCGTATCACTAGCTACAATACAAAATTGTAGGCTTCCAACATAACCTAAAATAGAGTCTTAACTCCAAAACGCTACCGTCAACACTAATTTAAAAGGAGATTTTGAATTCAAATGCAATCGCATGATCAGACACAATATAATTGCGATCATGTAGCAAACAGAAACTCTGTATATAATACGGAGGTTTTACCATTCCGTCTTAGCTCTCAAAGGAGATCCAGCTGAAACGTAGCGGCACACAAAAAGAAATACAAATAAATAATACGCCATATCTCTCAAGGAGATCCACCAAAACGCAACAACACAAAAAAATACAAATAACCATTGCGCCACAGAGAATGAAATCTTACCGATAGGGAAACAATACAGGCTTCAACATTGTAAAGGAGGCTACGATCATAATACGGTGGAAACTATAAATACAACAGCTTCCTAATCAGAAATAAGGGGATTTCCCATCCATAGGAAACATACTCTTAACGTTGTAATAGAGATCTATTTTATATGCAGAGTTCAAACAGCTAAACCACCCCTTAAGGGATCCACAGAGATCATCAATACAGAAAGTAAACTTGGGTGTAGTGATTGATTATGAACATAGAGCTGAGGAGTTGAAATAATTTTCTCTGTTAACAAGTTCAGTTTTGAAAACAACTCATGATGAGAGTGGGCCCCCCTTCCTACTCGAACGCAAGGTATAGCAGTATGTATTACTATCCAGAATGCAAATAAGCATTCGACCACAGAAATTATAGCAGTATATATATTACAACTGGGGTATATATATTACAACAACTAACTGGAAAACGAAGACACATTGTATGCAGTATAAATTACAGCGATCTTAGAATGAGGTCGGCAATTAATATATGTAGAAGTAATATATCTGATATGTAAATGTGACATCGATCCTAACGGAGGTCGAGCATTCTTCAACACTATTAAAAAGCAGTAAAACATTTCTCTTAAACCTGGAATCGAATCCTCAATAGGAAATCGCCCAGCCCTCGACGGTTTATGGGAACTTTTAACCGAGCATGGGTCGGTCCTTCCACGGGGAGGTAGCCCAGCTCTGGGACATATTTAAACTCCAACAAAGGAAACAACAAAGGAAACACAGAAAACAAGATATTAAAATGCAACTACTTGTTGTCACGGAAATCTGGAAAGATCAACTAACACGTAGATAGTTTTCCAGAGTACTGAGCCAAGCGTCTTACCTCGGAGTCGGGTCCAATGTATTTGCAAGGATTCCTTCCCGGATGCAAAGGTTGCATGCTTCATATAAAGGACGCCAATATCTACTAAAACCGTAACCCAACCTCTCATGCAGACACTGGAAAAAGAAAGAAAAACGTAAGGTAACTCCTCTACCCCCGAAAAATATATATCCCCCCAAAACAACCGACCCACCTCCTTTGTAGTTCATGTCTTGATGCTCAATGCAACTGCATGGTACAACGTGGAAAGGTCGTTGAAAATGGCGTTTTCCTCCAGGGGACAAACTCCCAAGGATCTCTCCCCGAAATTCCCATTCCAACGATTAACTTGACAGAGTGGGGATTAAATGTTTTAAAGACAGCTCTTTCTCAGGTTTCCATTCCACTAATAATAAAAACTGGATAAGTAAGTGGAGTTCGTAACCTCCTCTTTTATTAAATGGAGTTTCTACCAACCTAACCCACACAGCCCCGATTTCTCGGGCCATGCTCCTCATGAATCTAATCTCTCATGCTGGTCGCCGAGTTCAAGAAGTTAAAGTAACTTCCCACAATTCTCTTACACTTAAACGGTCGCAATAAAACACCAAGCATAAACAAACAAACCAAAAAACATTAGTTGGTGGCTTGGCGAAGGGTGTTTGATTAAGGTGACAACCTCTTTTAATCTTCTTGACCAAGCCCTCATGTGCATTCTTTCCTGGTTTGTTTGTAAAAACAAATACTCCTTTATATATAAGTATGATTATATATATATATTTATATATATTACTTTATGATATCCATTTAGTATTTATTTAACCCTTCATTTGTAAACAATATACATATAAATATATATCTAGTAGTTATCATAATTATTAGACTTACAGTACATAAGACAATCATATATATATATATATGATATTTCCTATATATGTATAAAATAGTTATCCCAACTATTATTTGACCTTTGTAAATATATAAAAGACATAATATATATATATATATATATATATATAATATCCAAAACTATATATATATATAAATTTATATATATAATATCCATTAAATAATTTTTATCATAATTATTGATATAATATCCACCTAGTTGTTTCATTTATTTTTTGTCTTTTCTTAAGTGATTATTTATAGGATTTGTGTTTTAACTACCTTACCCTAATTAACTATGGGTACCAAGGTGACTTAGGTCATCGTCGACCTATCCCTATCCTAGTGCCTTTCGTGAAGTTGCGTCACCACTTCGAGTGACCTAGGTCTACAATCTAAGTTTACAATCTTTTAGGAAAATGAACACCCTTAGATACGACGTTTACTGGTGGGGCCTTTTCCTTGAGCTCCTCACTAGAAACAATTTACAATAATCATAATTGTATTTACAAAAATAATAACAATAAGAGTTGAAATTAAGGGATGTTACAAACTGACATCATTTTGAACCTCTATAGGCATGCTCCCTATCACTCCTAAGACTTATTGAATAGTGAACTATTATTGTCATATGTCTAGAATTGGCACTAGCCACATACCATCCAACACTAGAAAAAATGTTAGTAGATAAATAAAACGACATGGAAGAGATAGTCTCAAACTGAGAAGTCATCTCCTCTACTCCTACTCTAATTATAGCTATAACCTTCTTCATGCCCATTTCCTTCTCCAATGGAAATTGTCGTATAGAATGTGCCATATTGTGACATCAAAAGCATATGAATTAACTTAAATCCTTCTTCCCTAGATATCTATTCCATCCTTCTTATTGAATCATTTATTTCTACCCTTTCTCGCCTTCGTAAAAAGACCAATAGCATCTACTTTCACTTGTTTCTCTAAATAAGATTAAAATATGATTTCCTCCTACAAAATATCAACTAATTTTTTTGAGAAATCATGTATATTTCTCTGAGTACAAATACCCAAGACAAAAGGTGCCTATGAAGGACAAATCCCTTTAAGGGACGTGGATACTAGATCTTGATCTTGAACATTGGTGCCAATGGTGGCTAATTGATCCTCCAATTAATTGATCTTGAATAAAAATCCCACCACGGTATCTACATTACTCATATGAACGACTAAGAGTTGGTTTCCTAAGAGTAGATTTGTTGAAAAGTATAAGAATTCTAAAATAATTCAGCTCCTATCAAGGCTATATACAATAGACTCCTCTCAAGGCTACAAATCCCACCATTCAAAATGTGCTAGCTAGGGTAAATCATCAAACCCTAGATCCACCAATAAGAACATGTGCAATAATTCCTTCAACAGTATCTCCTAGGAAAGATGTCCTCTTCCATTCTTCTTCATTATTCTACCCTAGGGTTTCCTTCCAAAAATTTATTTTTCAATATTCATGGGTAAAACCCTAATCCTATGACTCTAAGAGGTTATAATAAACTTCAAAGAGACAAAGAAACCCTAGTTCCAAAGAGAGAGAGAGAAATAGGTACAAGTAAATACTTAGAGTGAGAGAGAGGACAATTACTCTCCTCTTGTAGGTAACATATATACTAAGGAGTGAGAAAGAATGAACACACAATTCATGTTAATGAAACAATATATATTTCCTTTCTTTATATGAGAGGTTAAGGAGAGCAACAATACTATATGGTAACAAGTCCTTACAAGAAAGTTATATGATCCCTTATGGGCCAAACAAGTGAGACATACAATCTAGAGTACAAGTGTTATTCTCTAATGATGATACCATGCACAATAAGGATTCCAATGTGGTGTAGCTATAGAAGGAAAGTCCAAAATATTCCACCTCGAGACTCAACAAACTCCATATATCCTCTATAAACAAATTACGCTTCTAGGGTAGCTACGTCATCCAAGAACATTTTCGAAGCCATATGCTATCTAGGGCTTGAATCCCTCAACCATGATGCAAAATAATCTACAGCACTCGTAGGGATTTTTCCCACCAAGTGAGCGCTCCATGTGGCCATCGTGAAGTGTGTTTTCCATCTAGGAAAGAGATCATGAACACGCAAGGGTATAACACTGATCCAACATTCAACTAAGGTCAAACATCAACTAAGAAAGATATCTCATGTGTACATATCCATCACATACTGCTATCTATTGATATTGCATGGGGTTTACGTTTGTTATTTTTTTCAAAAGGATTGGCCTTATAGGACCACATGGTGGGATATTTTGATGGATGTACACTTGCAGTTTTTTGGGCTTGTTGGGAGATTTTGGATGGTGTATTCTTGTGAAAATGGTTAGAATATTTAAGGATTTGTGGAACACTCCCTTGTTTATGTAGTGGGAACCCTATGTAGTGGGAACCCATCAAGATAGATTCTCCGTAACTTTTAAGTGTTAAAAATTGGTTGAATGTGTTAAATTAAAAGTGGCTTTGCTATGGTTTCTTTTTTATGTGATAGCACTAGGGTACATGATTTTTTTCACAATTAATCAATGTATTATGATGCTAAACATGCAATTAGTACACGGGAATGTAAAATTTGCACAAATTTAAAGGCCTTTTAGAGATTATGGTGGTTTTCAACACTTGGTTTTAATTTCTTGTTTGATGTTATTTTCCATTATATATCTTGTGTAGTTTTGGGGTTGTCTTGGTTTGGCATTGTTGTTGTATTAGGTTATGGTATTGTTTTCCAACCTATGGTATTACATTAATGGAAGAAAGTTGATATTTACAATTTACTCATGTTTTTTGTTGACTATATGTGTCACTATGTTAGCACAAGTCTCTAGGTCACTCTCCTCTTGGGCACAAGGTTTTGGTAATCAACTCATGGTTTTGCAAATAAGTTGATGGTTTTGGGGCTCATGGTTTGAATAAAAGTAATAGTTTATGAATTTAACAAACTTTACACATTTATTTAGGATGCACTTGTGAAAATGGATATTTTATTAATTGCTCACAACTCAAAATATCTACATTGTGCATTCATCAAAGGGGCACGTCTCAAAGATAAATATTTTATTAATCCACATCATGATTATTTTATTATTGTTGGACCCTTGGATTGAGTTAGAAATTATATTTTAAACCATATTACTTTTTTTAGCCATTGGTTATTTTCTCTTTGACTTTTCACGTAGTTAGAGACCCCCCCTATATAAAGGAGCTTTCTCTCCATTTGATGTATAGCTAGAGTGTGAGAGAAATCTTTTGGACCTTAGTTGAGCTAGAGAAATCCTTTGGAGCTTAGTTGAGGATCAATAAAATGTTTTTGTATGTGAGAATTTCTTTCATATATTTATTATAGTTCATTTTTTTTTCTAGACAAGTTTATGTAAGATAAGGATGTAAGTGTACTATTTCATATTTCATTATGTTATCATGTTTATAAGATAAGGAAGTAAATGTACTGTTTCTTATTTCATTATGTTATCATGTATATAAGATAAGGATGTAAGTGTACTATTTCTTATTCATTTTGTTATCAATCGAATGTTTTTGTTGATGCATCACATCTTTAAATAAAGGCAAACTACAATATCAATAATGATATAAATTACATACATAGTTTTTTATCTACTTTAATAATGCTTTTTTTTAGCAATTGTTTACAATTTTTTACAATTTGTTACAAGATACAACCTAACACTAATCAATTCACTTATTTATATATATTACTACAAATACATTACATATTCTATTGCATCTCTTTTTATAAAAGAGACTAAGGGTGTTGGTTCTAGAGTTAAAGATTTAGTATTTTTCTTTATGACTTTATTATAAGTATTGTAATAATACTATTTTAAAACTTCAATTTACATGTTTTCTAAATTAAAATTGTGTTTGTAGGTTAAGTTTTTCTGAAAAATATTACTTTAATTTTAAGTTATCTAATTTTTTATTCTACTTATTATTGTAAAATAATCTACAAAATCTTTACTTTCTTTTAATTTTTTTTTTCAATAATCCTTAAAAAATATTTATCTCAATGCTTGATGATTTTCAGCCCACTCCTTTATGTAACTAGTTATCTCACAATTATCTAGGGTTTCAAGTTTCAGTGCTTATGTAGGGTTTCAAATTTCAGTGATTTGGTTATGAAGTTTAGGTTATTTTTGCCAAGTTCTGTTGTGGGCAGACTCTTTTTCACACCCGAAACCCTAACGCGTGTTCTAATGAGCCATTGGATCTGTCTCGGGGATTTCCATTAATTCATCTCTGAGTCCTCATGCACCATTCTGAAAATGCACGATAATCAGAAGTAGAGAAGTTGATAACGCCGCACAACAGAATGAAACTCTTCCAAATGGGATGATGCGAATTATCCTCTCGTCTACCTCAAGCATTTGGCAGATTTCATTCTCTTGTTCAGCGTTATAAACTTCTATTCCTCTGATTATAGCGTGGATTTTCTAATGTTGCATGAGGAGGCAGAGTTGAAGTACTGGAGTTGAAGAGAATGGTTCCTCGTGCAATTCTCGTAAGCTAAAACACACACCAGGTTGATGGAAATGGATTCTATGGTGAAGTGATTAAATATTTTAGGCCGGTCAAGAGGGGTAGATATGCACCTTGTGAGGTGATTAAATATTTCAGGCCGGTCAAGAGGGGTAGATATGCACCTGCTTCTCTGCCATTAAACATAAACAACACTCAATTTTGCTTCTCTGCCATTAAACATAAACAACACTCAATTTTTGATATGTAAAGTACGAGATGTTGGGAGAAGTATAAACTGCACAGTCTATAAAAAGGCCAAAAACAATGTGAGAAACAATGTGAGATGGTTCTTGAAGCTCTATTTATTTATTTAAGTTCAGTTTTAGGTATAGAAATTAAAAAGTAGGAGATAAAATATATCTTGCTTGCTATCTGCGAATATTTTTGGATAGAGAGATTTTAATGTAAAATGTTATTATTTTCTATATAAATTGTAAATACTGAGCATCTATAATTTTAGATTATGCCTATCAAGTTTTGACATCTGTTCTAGATAATTAATACAACTTCTTGCCATATTCAAAATTTGTTAAGAGTTTTCTTGGAATATTCAAAATTCAAAATTTTTAGTTCATAGTTTTCGTTGTTATGGAAAAAGTTTCAAACAACTGTGACGTTTGTTGTGAAATTGCTTTTGTTTTTTGAAGTGTTTGGCTTACAAAATCTATGCTCTTATAACTTTTTTATATAATTTGTAAATTATTTCAGGTCTTAACGAGCAGCATTTTAGAGTCACCTATTGTAAAATGGCGATTAGGCAGCATAACACTAGCTGAAGCCTGAGGCGCGTTAAACGAGAAGGGAGTTGAGTCGCGCACCTGGAAATTTAGAAACGAGTGGAAGATTTCCGAACCGTTTTCGAAAAAGAAACGAAAAATGTCGTCCTGTTTCTGGTAACAGAGAGAAATATCAGCATGTGTAACTTCTCCAGGGTTATTTTGATATCCCATGACATTAATTTGTAATTTTTAAGTTGCCGGCCTATCCCAAATGCAAGTTTCTCTTTCTCCAAATGATGGAAGGATGTAAACTCATTGAATGGCTATAAATTCTGTTGTAAAACTTATCATCATTATTTAATCATTCTGTCATATATCTTTCCAAGAAGAATCCTCCCTAAACAAAGAGGGTATAATTGCTGTTTTTTCAACCTACGTGGGTGATTGTGGCGCAAGTTCTTTGCTCCTGAAAAATGAGATTGAAACTTATTTTGTTTTGAATGATCTTTGAAGTATAGTGTCAGACACAGAAGTCTATTTCTATGTACAAGATGAGTGGCCTTTCTTGGACTATTACAACAAAAAAAAAGCAGGCGGGCTCTGTGAGAGCCTGTGAAGGCTAGACAAGTTTTTCTAGCTATTCCGAATTGTCATTTATATTCTTGTCATTTATTTCTGAATATATTTTGTTAATTTCACGTCTGCTTCACTAGGGAAAAGTGCCAAATATTGTCTTCTAAAATTCTTTTTCACCATACAAGAAACTCTAATCAGCGTAAATGGTCCACCGAAAGTTGCGGGTAATATGGAAGCACATTTTTTATCCATATCTTGTATGCTATATAAAGATCTTAATAAATTTGCTGGCTTTTTTCACACTATGTTCTAGGTGGATGGATAAATGAGTTGAAGGCGCAAACAGCTTCAAGGCATAAATATCAAATAGTTTGAAAAAGAAGCACTTAGATGTCATATTGAAGTCTCAATAACGAAGTGAAGCATTAAGATTTTTAGTTCCATACCAAGAAAAATGAAAGCTTCATTGATATATCCCATCTTTAATTTTAATTTTAAAAGTTTATTTTTTTTAATTTTAAAATCATAATTATTTACTGTTTTTTTCATAAAAATTACAACCTTGGAATATATTTTGTTAGTAGTTGTCATGACATTAAATGTTTTTTTTTCCTCTAATACTGTTGCACACAGTACTTGAGAAAGATCTAGAAAGCATTTTGATTGTATTGTTATTTTGTCAATTTCTTATATTTTTTTGGCTTTTTGGGATTTTCTTCCATGTTTTTAATTTTCTAAAGAATTATAGAATTGTAAGAGGGTAAGTGGACATCAATCTTATTGCAAAGTCAAATTTATGGATTTTTCCTTGCTAAGAGCAATAGTTACTTCTATTCTTCTTGAAGGGTAGATATGAATTGAAATTGATTTTAAACATAGTGCAACATACTTTGCTTAGCTATGAAAGTGAAGAAAGTTGTAATAGATGATGATAGTTATAATTTCTTAAGGAAAAATTCATTATTGTCCTTTCAGGTATGTTTTTAGTTTAGCATATTACACTAACATCTAGTATATATTTTATTATGCTAGCTAATTCAATAATGTTATCACATGGATACAAATGAAGTTGATTATTTTCTCTTTCAAAAAAGGTTATGTGAACTAGTTGAAAAAAAGACCTTATTATACATCCAAAAATGTCAATGGAAACATCTTTTGGTAAGGATTAAAGAGTAAAAACTAATGTTTTAGGAAGCATTTTATATCGTAACTCTTATTCCTTCCATTGGCAATCATTATGCCACTTCGACGGTGTATTACATAAAATAAGCTTGGTTGGTACTCTATTGATTGTATGTTTGATGTATGTGGGTAATACTAATAAATAAAATGAAAAAAAATGGTGTCAAACATGTCATGTCTATAAAGAAAAGACATAAATGATGCAAAATAAATAAATCGTAAATCCATCATAGACTTGGATATTATAAGGATCAAGAGGTTTACACCAACATTTTATCCCTCTAGGTGTTTATTAGATATAGGGATAAGATAGATTTATGCTAGAGTACCATATGATTTCTTGGTTGGGAATTTACATGCGCAACTATCATAAAAAGTTGTTGTAAATATCTAGATAGATGTTTTTCATGGCCAACATTTTAGATTTGAAATAAAGTTTTGGCATCCATTTTCTTTTATTATTCTTCCCATTAGTTTCCCTAAAATCAAGAGTATAACAAGCTCGTCTATCTTCTTATAATTTTTTGACGGAAAATTTAAGATGCAATATAGGCTTTCATTGGGTCAATTCGAATGTTTTACACACATTGAAGATTAAGTGACATAGATTTTGGAACCTAATGAGTATATTTCCTTTCCAAATGGATTGTTGCAACCAACGAAATGAATTAGAACTAAAATGTTATGATTAGAGCCATTTTTTTCGATAAAGAGGACAAATCCATATCTTATATTAAAAAATGCATAAAGTCACCATATGAAAAGATAACTTGTATAAAAGAAGGTCTACCCAATCCATTTAAAAGAGAGCACTTAAGCACAAATTTTAATCCTATACAATATTATGAAGAAAGAGTAAAAAATCCTAAAGTCATATAGAAATATCTATGCTCAAGTTTAACAACATAGTCAACCAAGCATGAAATGGTGATGAATGTTGACTAGATCTATACTTCTCACCTAGATATGTATAGTGAGAAATAAGATGTGGAGGGGTTGTTGTTATAGGTCAAATCTGCACTTCTCCGTCCCATGATCACCTTGCCTTGTAGATCACACAAAAGGACACGAAGGATTGAAGAGCTAGATTGCCTTGGAGGACTTGCTTCTAGAAGTACACTTCTCACTTGAGAAGATTACAGTTTTTCCTGATTTTGACACGTACGCCCCTCTCTACACTGAAGAAAAGCATACACCTTGAGAAAATACCCTACTCTTCTAAAGGGAAACCATTGTACATCTCCCAAAAACTTGTAAACGCTTGTTGTAAAGATCAAAAGTTGCTTCCTTTACGCTACTCTTGTTGTATGAAACCTGCGTACATCTTAAGATGAAATCAAAAATATATTAATTTGGCAAATTGGGATTAGTTGAAGTTGGTTCTGCAACTTCCCCAACCTCCCAATCCAACTACCTCTCGATCTAAACTACCTACCTTGTCCCATAAATACAAGGAGGATCCATGAGAGGGGTTACTCATAATACTGACAATAGTCATAAAATCTTGAGAGAAAACTTGGAGGACCGTTATGCTAGACGAATTCCCAAGTCATTGTGGAGAGCAAAACCCAGAGTCCAGTTGCAGAAGCATCTCGACATGTCAGGTATACTTGTATTGATTTCATGCTTCTTTGACGATAAAAATGTCGAAATACCCTTCGTGTCCCAAATCAAATATCTATTGGATTGTATGTCTATTTGGCTTAATCTTTGATTATATTTGATGTTAGATTACTGTTTGACGTCATTATATTTATATATAGTCAAGATAAACTGAGGAAGCTATTTCCTTGTGTTCCAGGTTCATCAAGCGAAGGATCAAGTGAAAGACTGAAAGCTAGGACCAGTCGTCGGTAATAAAGTGCCTCTTTTTATACCTTGATCTATTTCATTTGTAAGAACTAGTTGTAATGCAATGAATGTATTTACCTATCAACCTCGCCTAGTTGGTAGTGTCCATCTCCTCAATATAAGGTAGAAATCCTAAACAACAGACTAGCGACTCTGCTGGGGAGTAACCGTGTGTTTCTCTTCTTCTCTAGGAGACCTAGTTAGGTGTTCTTCCAGCCCCTTTTTTCAGTTTTTGATTGTCTAAGAGGCCTTGTAGGTCTATGTTCTCTATTCCTTACTACCTCACTCATCTCAGTAGTATGTTGTAAAGCCTATTTGTACCCTGCTAAGGCATGTATGCTGGTCTTCCCTACTTATAGTAGCGTTTGTTTGCTGATGAATGCCCCTCCTTGCACTGCATAGTAGCATACACCTCTTGACGTATGCTAGTTTCTACACTGCACATTGGTGTATAATCCTGTAGTGTCCTGTTTGCTGTTAGGGTTTGTTTCCAAGATTTTGGTTTATGTTCCAACCTGTTGCTTTTCCTTCTTTACTGACACCTGAGACCTTTGATGTCTTCTTTGAGTCTTGCAAGCCTCTCCAATCTCTCTTATCTTGTTTTTGCTTGCTTGAGTCTTTTGTAAGTGTCTTTGCTGCCTTCTAGCCTTTTCGAAGTTGGTGCACTCCTTTCTTTTTGGTCTAGCTACACACTTTGATCCTAGCTGCTTGTTGTGATCATACAAACCTGCGTTCCTAAATGCCAGTTGTTTGTGGAAACAATAACACGCTTCCTTGGTCTCTTATCCTTTTTCATTAGGGTTTGACCTAGTTTGAAGTCCTTAGGATTGCTTTGGAGAGTTGCTTGGTCTAGTCACTTCCTGATTGTTTTTCCGTTTGAGTCCAAGTGAGTAGAAGCCCTCTAGTTTGCTTTATTTCAAGTTTGTGTGCATGGTAAGTTCCCTTTTTGGTTCGCTTGCTTACTTTTTACTTGGATTAGTGTTTTTCTTAGGGTTTTGATGCTTATGAGCTGCTTTTGAGGTCCTCCTTTCCGCTTAAGAGTCTCTCTTTTCCCTATTTCTTTTGCGCTTTGTTTCCAAGTCTCAAGTGTTTCTTTTGTAAAAACTTGGTAGGTCAAGTCTTCCTCAGATCAGTTGATTTGTTTGTGTGAGCTATTTAGTTGTTAGTCTTACCCACACTTTTGTATTTAGGTCTTACTTGCACTTTTACATGTTCTTTTTCTTTTACAGTTATCAAAAAAAGAAAAAAAAAAATTTAAGTAGCTCAGTAGTAAGGTCTAGCATTGTTTTGGAGTAGCTTAGTTTGCTTCAAAATATCAAAAGAAAATACAAAAAGATTGTGTTTTATGATTGCTTAAGTCTTTAGCTTTGAAAGCATTGTAAACGAAAAGAGAAAATTTTGTGATTTTGAAAGCATTTGTGTAACAAGTACTTTAATTGCTATACAAACCATTCCACATGCCGCACTACAACCGTTGAGTAACAAGTATCCCTTTAAAAAGAATCATTAATCAAATTTATTAGCAACAATTTTGCTTTTTAGGTATACACGACATCAACTAGATTAGGCTAGAGTTTTGAGCTTAAATCACCTTAACTGCTCGAGACTGGCTTCATTACTCAACAATCATAGTACGAATGTCTTATAGGTAAATCCATCTCTGCCAAATAGTCCTTGGAAACTCTACTTAAACCAGAGCTAAGCACGAGGCCGTGGAAGAATAGAATTGTTGAGGATATCCCCTCACTTTCCCTTTGACCATAAACTAGAGTTGACTCGCGTACGGGGTTCCTTATGGAATTCGGGCTTTGCTACCCTGCCCATGTGTTTCGACTAGGCTGACGTCTACCCCCCCAGGTTATTTCGCATTGATGGTAACCTTAGTATCAGACTTCTAGGATCTTACACAGGTAGAGTGGGTGGTTATTCCCACTTCACCTTAGACAGACGTGGAAGGTAACCCTCTGGCAGTAATCCTGGGGAAGCGGTTTGGTGATTCAAGCGCTTGCACCAAGCGGACCTCCGGAGGATGCCACGTAACTGACCGTCGATGCTCTGTTAGTCTGTTATAGGCCCTAATCATCCCAAACTTGCTTCTGAGAGTATTTGCCATTGTTTTCCTTGTCTGATTACCTAGGAAATGTTTTAGTGGTATGGTGTTTTCCCCTTAGTTGTAGTGGCCACTAGGTTTTTACTTAGTTTTATTTTATTATAGTTGTAGAGGACCGAGATCTTCGTCAGTCTTGGAGGTTGCAAAACCTTCCCCCACTCATAGTGGAGCCTCCAATGCCACCACGACATAGGAGAACTAATTCTCGTGGTTCTTTTGAACTTACGGGACAAACAGAGGTTCTTGGAGAACCGCAGCCTAGAACACTGGATCGACAAGTTTTGGACAGTGTCGAGTTTGAGGATTTAACTGCTACAGAGTTTAATACTCCGTTTAACCCTCCTCTCATAGACGTTAAAAATCTACCTCTGGTACTTGTTGGTTTCCAACAGCCTAAGTTTAGTGCTTACTTATTTACACTGGGTTATACCATGACCAACCCAGGAGATGAGCAGGGAGTTCCACAGAGTCCCACAACTACTTCTATGAATGCAAGGATTGTGAATCCTTCTTTCTCAAAGACTACTTAGTCGATTTTGTCACAAAATGATTCGGCCTCGACCTTGTACTTTAGTTTCAATGCTGGCACTTTGGGCATGTCGAGCTCATTATCCTCGACCTCTCCCTTAGCCTCCACACCTACTTTTGGACCGAACAATGTCCCTTTGCCAAGGATACCCACAGTGAGTTTCACTCAATCTTCTGCAACACAACCTTTGCAAGGTGTAACTTAGAACATTGCTTCTTCATCCATGGTGAGATCCATCCCCATCATGGGTATGATGACGGCACCGTCCACTTCTACCACACTTGGATTCAACCCCAATACAGGTTATAACGTTAATCCGTCGAATATACCTCTAGGGAGTATCCCCTTCTCTTTGTTTGTTGGGGGAGGGGCTAACATCATTAATCGACAGTTTGGTGGGGTTAACCCTCAGTCACAATGGACTGCTGCCTAAGGATATAACCTGCTTACTTTTGGATGGAACAATTTCAGTCCTTTCATTTCACAACAGATGTTTGGGGGCAACTCCAACCAACAATACACTAACCTGACAATGGGTGGTTCCCAATACTAGGTTTCGGTTTACTAGATGCCATCAGCTCAACCAAATTTACCATTTTTGGCAACTTTAAACTTGCCAGATCTTTCGCAACTCACGAACAACCCTGTGCGTCATGATGTTACATGGCCACCCGTTCCCACCAAATGTCCCTCATACATACCAAAGTTTGAAGGCAAGGCTGGTGAGGACCCCGGTGACCATGTCACAACTTTCCATCTCTGTTGTTCCTCCAATTCACTAAATGAGGATTCCATAAGGTTGAGGCTCTTCCAAAGGACCTTAACGAGTGTTGCTGCCAAATGGTACATTCAATTTCCTGCGGTGGCCTATAGCACCTTTCGGGATATTGTCGTTGTTTTCTTGAACCACTTCCAACTCCTTGTCCAGTATGATGCTGGTACAGACCTTCTGTCGACATTTTGGCAAAATAAGGCCACTCATCTGTCTGATCACATTCAGGAGTGGAGGAGGAGAAAGAGGCTCATCAAGGCCAACATTCCCCTAGCATTCTTATTTGAATGGTACCTTAAGTCTCTTCTTCCTTATGTCTCTAAGGAAGTTGCCACTTCAGGGGTGTCCTCCGAGAGGAAGCCATATTGAGGACTCAACAACTAGACTTAGTTTATGCTCAGTCTGGGATATTGTATGAGATAATTCCTGATGTGCTGAGATCTAATATAGACTAGGTAAGCTTAAACCTAGACCACATGCATACTTCGTTGTGGGTTCAGTCGATTCTGTAGCGTTTGATGCCTTAACAAAGAAGGTTCATGCCTTGTTAGTCAAACAATCTGCTGCAAAAGAAACTTCTATTGCACCCTCCCCTTCTACTACAGAGTCTGTATAGCAAGTGAAGAAAAACCAAAAAGGCTCTTGATAGCCCAAGATAAAGGGAAAGAAAAGGGGGGCTAACCAACAAAAGATCGACAACACGCAAAATGCCGAGGAGGGTAAGAAAGAGAAAAGGAAGGCTAAGCTCACTGTGTCAAGGAGACCACCTTACTCATCAGTTCCCTCTAATGGAAGAATCCCAGAAGCTGATCCATGAGAAGAAAACCACTATCCTAAAAGACCCTTTCCCTCACGGACAGATTTCAGCTTCTGGCAGCTCCAGTGCTAGGGGCACCTCTCGTGTTACCTCTGATTAGTATTTCGTCAACATGGTTAATTCAGAAGGTCTGTTGCAAACGCGAGCCAAGAATTATACCCCGGACCCACAACAGAAGGATGTACCTGAATCTTCCACTCCTCTTCACATACCAGTGGAGACATTGCCGAAGATACCGAAAGCTGTTTTGAAATGAGCTGTGCACAACCCCAATGCAGGGGCTGCTCCCAACTATTATGTTGTGGAGGACCTAGCACAAACCCCTTGTGCCATGTCTACTTTAGAATTCTTGCAAAGTTTCCCATTGCAACACAGTGCACTTCTGGCAGTGATTGGGAGTATGGATTCGTCCCATATGTCTGCACATTTTGATATGGAAGATATCAAGTACCAGTTTTCGTATCATGTCACCCTCCAGATCGAAGTCATCCATGGTCCTAAGACCATTAGACGAGCTATAGTGGATGAGGGCGCATCTACGTGCATAATGTCAATTTCTTGCTGGAGAGACTTAGGTGAACCTGAGTTAGCTCCCTCGAACATGATCACTGCCTTTGATGGAAGATCTTTCCATCCACATAGAGTCTTACCATATTTCAATGTCAAACTTATAGGCAAGCTACTATCACTAGAGGTTGAGGTTATGGATGCTCCACTTGATTACAACTTGTTGTTGGGTAGGAGTTGAACATATGCCATGCATGTTGTGCCATCAGCTGTCTTCCGTGTTATAATGTTCCCCCATGAAATAAAGATCGTCACAGTCGATCAAATTTCGTTTACTCGGAAGAACAACCAGGATTCATCAGATTCTTTGATTCCGTTGATTGATCAGTCCCATCTAGTCACTGAGAGCTTGGGAGCAAGTCTCTATGGGTCATTAATAGGCACTTTTGACCTACCTTCTCCCGTTAACTTTATTGGTTCTGAAGACTATTCTTCATTTGAGATCCTCGCGATCAGTCCAATGATAGATCCATGGATTCTCCCTACGGTATCAAAACCAGTTGTGCATTTATCTATTGTAGAGGTAACCTATTTGGATTCACAACAAACTACAACAGAACATATCTCGACTCCATTGGTCTCCGCTGAGTTAGATATGGACTATGATCCTGCATGGTCAGTCGACTGTGCTCACTCTTTTGATTTTCTGGACACGACTTTTCCCTCTGATGCGGCAATCTTGGAAGCAATGATAGGCTTGGATCATCCTTGGGAACATATGCACCAGAGGTCCTATTTTCTTCCCGAACTAGACAGAATAGAAAGAGGTGAGTTTTCTGTGAGACGTGGTGGAAGTGTTGATTTGTTCGCTATTCCTTCTACTTCGAAAGTTGTTTACGCTAAAGGGAACATGGAAAATATATCAAGAACCATTCTGATCAACATTTCCATCAAACCTGGGGTCATGGAAAACATTTTTATTGGAGTAGATTGTTCTCCCAAAGAGATCATTCTGTATACCAATCTCTTTAAAGAGTTCCGCAACATTTTTGCTTGGTCATATGAGGAGATGCCAGGAATTGACCCCACCATTATCGAGCACATCATCACAAAGTATCCTAATACTAAACTTATGAGATAGAAGCTCCGTCCAGTTAAACCGCAAAAAGCTATTGCCATCAAGGCAGAAGTAGAAAAGTTGCTTAAAGACGGATTTATCTATCCAATAGCTATGACGGAATGGGTTTCAAATCCTGTTCCGGTAGACAAAAAGCAAGGTACCATCAGAGTCTATATTGATTTCTGGGACCTAAATAAGGCTTGTCTGAAAGACAATTACCCCACGCCATTCATAGATCAAATCATTGATGCATGTGCGGGCCATGAAATGTTCTCTTTCATGGATGGGTTTTCAGGATATAATCAGATACAGATCAAACCTAAAGACCAAAATAAGACAACCTTTATTTGTCCCTGGAGCACCTTTGCCTATCGGAAGATGCTATTTGGATTAAAGAATGCTGGAGATACTTTCCAGCAAGCAATGAATTTTTCTTTTCACGACATCAAACATGTAGTCGAACCGTACCTGGATGATCTCCCAACATGATATCGCAAGAGAAGGGACGATCCTGACCATTTAAGACTTGTGTTTGAAAGATGTAGATACTACAAGATTTGATTGAATCCCAACAAATGTGTATTCTGCGTTGAATTTGGAAAGCTACTGGGTTTTATAGTATCCAGTCGTGGTATGATGGTGGACCCGTTAAAAGTTGAGACGATTGTAAATCTGCCTCCTCCTTGCACCCTGAGAAAAATTCAAAGTCTGCAAGGCATGCCCAACTTCTTGAGATGCTTTATCATTAACTATGCGAAGATTACGAAAGGTTTCATGATATTTCTTAGAAAAGACACCTACTTTGTGTGGGATGAGGCTGCTCAATCATCATTTGAGGCCTTGAAAAAGGCATTACTTTTAGCCCCCTTGTTAAGCCCGCTAGTTTATATGAAGGATTTACTCTTATATCTGGCTGCATTTGTGTCCACAATTGGCATAGTACTCATTCAAAAGAATGATATGCTCCAAGAGCATGCCATTTTTTATCTGTCACACCCTAATAGCTCCTGAGATCAAGTATTCTCACGTAGAGAAGTTGGCATTATCTGCTATCTATGTGGTTAAGAGGCTACGTCACTACATATTATTGCATACCACCACATTGGTTACGGAGGTCAATCGTTTCCAATATGTTCTCACTCGATGCATAATCGGTGGAAAGTTCAACAAATGGATTGTCATCCTGCAAGAATTTGATTTGGTTTTTCAGTCCGCCAAATCAAAGAAATCACTGGTGTTCACCGAACTGATTTCCAAATTTCCCAGTGACATAGTACATGTTGAGGAAGAATCATCATTCCTTGATGAACATATATTTTTCATAGCTTCCCTTGACCCATGGCATGGGGATATCCTAGTATATCTCCAGACTTTGAGGTGTCCCACCACTTTCTCTAAGGATGAACGACGCAAAGCTTAAGAGCCATGCGAAGAATTACCTCATCATTTCTGACACTTTGTACAGATGTGGGGTAGATTCCAGCTTACGCTGTTGTTTAACTTTGGGGTAGATTCCATCTTACACTATGTATTTTATTCATTGAGTTGTAAAACATTTGGATATTTGTGTTATGCATTGGGTTCAATTAGAAAAAAAATTGGAGCTCTGTATTGTGCATTGGGTTTGATAAAAACGAGTTGCAGTGTCACCTACCCAAATTTATGAAAATTATTATTTTATTTGCAAAATACTTTATGTTAAATTTAATTACAAAGTTTTGTAATTATGATCAGTTTTGATCAAGGATGAATGTAATTACGGAATATTATTATTTAAATAAATTAATTAGGAGACAAACCTAAGGGGACTCTTAAATGAGTGTTCACTGACCCACTAGGAGGAATGGAAGCTGTTGGAAGGTATGGGACAGATGGCAGCAATTGCATGACACCACTAGCTTTTGGTTATGGGACAACTACCCCTAAAAATATGGCATTATCCCCCAAGTGGAGGGAGTGAGAAGGAAACTCATTTAATGACCCAGTAACATCTAAAAAGGCCTAGGCAGCCTACTTATGGCAAATTCGAATGGGATAGGTATCCCTTACATAATATTTCTACAGAATATTTTCCTCATGTGCATCAGGTGATCACTGAGAGATTTGAATAGGGAGGCTAGTGGTGGTTGCAAAGCATAAGTATGCAAATTATTTGTTAAGGACAACAAGAGGTACTGGAGCAGGTATTTTAGACTGCTAGTTCTTGAAGATTCAACGGTTAGTACTACTGCAAGTGGAGATCCTAAAATTCCTAAGTTTCTTTGTCCTGGTGGTTCAGTGAATAGGCTTGGGGGTCCTAAGGAAAGCACTTGACTGCTTTTAGGAATTGGTTGGGTGGAATAGTCTTCTTGGGCTATTTGTTTCCCTATAGATTTATCCAGGTTTTTATAATTTTTCTACCTTATCTCAGCTAATAGATTTGTTCTGTATAATTAGTAATCTCTGTTTCCTATTTTCAAAAAAGAATCTAATTCTAATTTTTTTTTAAAGTCTGAATGTTTAAGTTTAATGATGATTTGAATTGATAAACCAATATCTATATTTTTCCACATGTTGTTTTATGCATCGTACTCTAGTATAGATACACAAATTAAGTATAGATGAAATATAGGAAAATTGCCATGGAGATTTGATAGATAAAGATAGTAATTAAATATGTTTATCAGTTTCTACCCTATATTCAATAATAGTAGAAGGTTCTGTACAAACCTAAATATTATAGAATATTTCATTAATTTCAGTTTTAAGCAAACATTGTTTAATTCCTGTATAGTTACATTGCATTATTCTTATCATTACTATGTATATAGGAAATAGATAGAATTCATATTTCTATCTATCATATTATGTTTGCAATATAATATCATAGCTTTAAATAAATAAATATGTGTGCCTTATATCAACGCTATACATAACAGTCATCACATAGTCTTTCACATTGCACATACACACACTATTTTCATTCTTACTATAACCATTTCCTATAATTTTATAGTTCAAACAGATAATGAAAATATTATAAACATTTTATTGCCATCACTCATTTTATTCAATAGATATTCTAAACTGAAAGTGTCATTTTCCAAACTGAGACTCATATCAAAATCTAGTTAGATTTTGATTCCCATTATTATCGTTTTGCAAACTCAATCTACACAGGATTTGGATCGAACCAAAGTTCTTTTGAAAAAAAAATTTCAAACATTTAATTTCTATTCAAACAAAACGTGAACTAGGGTATGGCCCATTTGTTTCCATTACAACGATTTGAACACCATTCCAAACAACACATATTACAGAGCTATCATCTAAGACAAGTTTCACAAACCCTAGTATAGATCAAAAATCACGATGTCAACCTACATCATTAAGTTATATAACACAGACGATTTTACAACAGAAATAAATAGCATACATTTTCATTGCCGAGGAGAGAGCATCGTGTCCACTTTAAACGAGCCTCGACTCCTTTTATTGTTTCTTATAACTTAAACAAAACAGGTCGTGGCTCAATGGTTTTAACCAGTACAAGTTCCATTCTCAAGAAAACGAACTCGATGTTCTTAGGAAACAAAATTTCAACATGATTTCCAAAATAAAATCATAAAAGGTTTATTCCCAAGTTCAACATTTGAAACAAGTCCTTAAACCCTCGGCATTGGTGAGTTTTACATTTCCCAGTTCAATGAAGATATGTATCAAGGTATAAAACCAAGTATCACATAAACAAACGAGAGTCACAGCACTGAACAGACAACATTTGAATAATAAATTGTGCTTCAAAGTTCTTCAAATAACAAATACGACGAGTCATGGGAAGGACTTGTTACTCATCCTTTGAAACCACATAAACCACAGATGGAGAGCACCTACGAGGGTTTTTGGAAGACCCAGAGCTTACTTGAATGGAAGCACATCTTTCTTTCCATACACTTGCTCAAATTGTTCTTCACAATCTACAACTGACAAAACAATCGTTTGGATTTAGACAACTGAAACATTTCAAACTGAAAAACAAAATGCAACATAGAAAATCACTATGCTTTATAAGAATGTTTACCTTTGCTGTAAGCGACCAATCTTTCCACCTTCACCAGTTAAACGATGATTTCCACGTTGTAGACGAGACAGGAAACCCTCGGTCCATTTACACTAGGGCGTATCTTTCAATCAAACTAAAACAAAAAGTTCCAAAAACTATCAACCATTGACACTACAAACCACATACCTAATCTGTTAAAACGACTCCATTATAGAAGGAAGAAACTTGCAACCTTTCCAAACCAGCAGGTCTCGAGGTCGAAACCTCATACAACTTTCTAAACCAAAAGTTCGGCAACGTGTCGGCCCTAACAGACCGAAATAATAGCAATAACATAGAACACAATAACTTCTATCAACCCAACACTCGATGGAACGCTAGGGTTAGATCCGATGATCAGGATCAAAGATGATCGATGACTGTAAACATGCCAGCAGTCTTCGCATTGGAACGAGCAACAATACCATTTATTGCTCATTCAATATCGTAGCACGACCTTACCAACTTGTGTACACGGTGGATAACCATACAGCCAGCTCGGAGGACTATCAACGAGATGAGTTACATGGCAGTGTTCACATTCACCTTATGCACTCATTACAATCACATGGAGCTTGTAAGTCCTTGTCAAAAAGTATTTTTGGATGGCCATTATTGCAGGACTGAAACACAATAACCAACGCCGATTCGTATCACTTGTAACCTTCAACTTGTCCATCACAATTTATTGCATGTCAGCGCTCTCTTATTCCAACGTTATGATTTCAAATCTTGATACATAACATTATAACATTATATGTTATGTTAAATTGATTCCAAAGATCATATGGGTTCCAAGTTATGTTCCAAAACACACATTATAGTGTTATTTTGACCAACGTCGATACATTTATTCATATAGTCCCAAGCCTAGGTCGCATTCTACATTGGTGATATTATATAGAACCATTTTTTAAGTGTATATTTATATCAAAAGGTCAGCCTAGTAGTCTTAAAAATTAATTATATAGTTTTTGTATTAGTTGGAATGATAACTATAGTCACTAGGTTGACATAGTTCTCATTCACATGAGATTCATACAATGAATGATACTGTACATAAGCCTTAAAGGCTTATAAGTTATCACATCTAGTTCGACATTGCAGAATTACGATTAGAGTAGTCCATACATGAGAAAATTACACACTATCTTGGTGACATTGGTTGCATTCATATAAATTCTATTATTGCAACTATAGATAGACTGTATGGTAGACGTTTCAATAAATACATTGATCAATGATTATCATAATAGCTAACTAAATGTTAGGTGTATTATCTCACTGCAAAAATTTAAATGATTTTGCGATAGAATTATTACATCACTAATGGGAAGATAATCAATTATCTTAAAGACGACGACAAAGCCAGCTACGACAACGATGGAATTACAACGACAAAACTATCAGTATGATGACATACTTAGACGAATTTGTTTTAAACATTGTGGAGTTGTAAGACAAAATCTGAAAATAGTAATTATAGCTATGAAATCCATACCTGCATACTTATGGTGGATTGCAACAGGATTCTAACATTTTATTTAAATTACGACGTTGAAATTGAACTTTCCACGTACTTTGTTTCTACGTAGCCATGAAACTTCTTACCTATCGTCTACACATAGGACATTCAATATAATTTACCATTGGAGTTAAGTAAGCTCTAGGGTACCTCGTAGGACACCCTTATGCATCAAAGTCAAACTGTCAGTACCATTGCAAAAGAAAAGTGTCGGATCATATTTTCGATCTGTTAATTCATTTGTCATCATAATCATGTTCATTAATTATTTTATTAAATCTGTCACTTTCATATTGTTGCTAAATAGAAATTAAAGTATGTTTAGTGCTAACAACTTTTCATTTACTGCTGTCATAATCAACAATTATTACTTCCGCAATTATAAATATCATAACCAATGTTGTTATCAAAAATTTTAAATTTTTATGAAATTATGGGATGTTACATGCAGCTTTGTATTGTGCATTAGATTTGATAAAAACGAGTTGCAGCTCTATATTGTGCATTGGGTTTGATAAAAATGAGTTTTAGCTCTATATTGTGCATTGGATTTGATAAAATGATTTGCAGATCTATATTGTGCATTGGGTTTGATAAAAAAGAGTTGCAGCTCTGTATTGTGCATTGGGTTTGATAAAAACGAGTTGCAGCTTTGTATTTTGAATTGGGTTTGATAAAAACGAGTTGTAGATTTGTATTCTGGATTGGATTTGATAATAACAAGTTGCAGCTTTGTATTGCGCATTGGGTTTGATAAAAACAAGTTGCAGCTCTATATTATGCATTGGGTTTGCTTAAAAACGTTTTTGGAGCTCTGCATTCTGCATTGGTTGGATTAAAAACTCTTTTGAGCTCTGTATTTGTGCATGGGTTTGTTAAAAATGATTTGCAGCTCCATATCATTCATTGGATTTAAGAAAATTGTTTTGTAACTCTATATCATTCATTTAATTTGAGAAAAATGATTTGCAGCTCTGTAGCATTCATGAGATTTAAATAAAAATGTTTTGGGTCTCTGTATTGTCCATTCTGCTGGAGAAAAACGTTTTGGAGAGATCTGTATTGATTCAGGGAGTTAGAAAACATTTTGGATCATTGTATTATTTCCTGGCTTTATTAAAAACGTTTTGGGGATTTCTGTATATGCATTTGATGTCTATGATTTGGGAAAAGTAAACTCTGTATTGATTCATTGAGTTGAAAAATGATTTCGATCCCTGTATGATGCAGTGGGTTTAAATAAAAACATTTTGGGGAAGCACTATATGTATTCATTGAGTTGAAAAATGTTAAATTTTGAGTATTAATTCACAATACTATAGGATCTTTGCTGAGAGAATAACATCTACAGTATATCAATGCATGACAATCATAATATGACAAGCATCACAAGAATCAAAAGCATAAGAGACAAGAGACACAGAGTTTCCATGGGGAAAACCGTAAGGTGAAAAACCCCACAACTTCCTCAGAGATAGAGAGAGCAATGGCTCAACCAAAAATACAACCAAATAACACTGAGATAGTCTCCTAGCAGATGATCTTCCTCTTCTTCACTAGTGCACCACTTTTGACAGAGAGAGTGAGTTACTTTTCCGAGTGAGTAAAATAGAGATCTCCTATCTCTATTTATACTCACCTTTTTGCCCAGTGACCTTATGGGGCCGACTTGTCTATCTAGATACATCCACATTATATTATATATAATTCAGGGCCGGTCCCACATGGTGGTCTAATAACCCATCGGCAAGTACATACACTTGCGACACTTGTCAATCCACATGACGACACTTCCTTATAGAGGAATAACACATCTCTTATAAGGGTACAATAAATATATATAAAATACACAGATGAAATACATTCCAAAGTTACATATACATCAACACTCCCTCTTAACTAGGAAGGTATTTCTTGACACAGATCTGCTAGACAAGTCTTCTTCTCTGGATCATCATCATCGATGCATCATCATCATCATCGTCACTATTGCTGCTATCTCAACCAATCTCTGACTCTACTCGTCATAGGAAGTTGTACAGGGCCAGTCCTTTTTCATACTGGATGTAGGCCCACCACTTGCAGGTCTTCATCATCACTGGCCATAATGTGGAATCCTCAGGACTTATTACGTGTCTCACAAAACCTCGAAAGAGCATCCCAAGCTATTACGAGCACACAAATCTACCTATAGGATCTCCCAGGGCACCGAATTACATGTGACCTCACCACAAAACCTAGCAAGAGCATCCCAAGCTGTTATGAGCACACAGCTCTACCTATAGGATCTCCCAGGGCAACGAATTACATGTGGTCATGGAAAAACCTCCCAGGAGCATCCCAGGACTGATTACGGGCACACAGCCCAACCTATCGGATCTCCCAGGGAACCCAATTATATGCCATAGGACAAAACCTCGAAAGAGCATCTGCCAGATATCTTGGGGCACCGAATTACATGCCATAGGAAAAACCTCAAAAGACTATCTGCATATATCATAGGGCACCGAATTATATGTCCTTCCAGAGCAAAACCTCGAAAGAGCATTTGCCAGATATCCCAGGGCATCGAATTACATGCCATAGGCAAAAACTCAAAAGACTATCTGCAAATCTCCCAGAGCACTGAATTACATGCTCATCTGCACAACCTGATCCACGGCCATAGAGTATCAACCTGATACTCAACATACATCATCCTGATGTACCCATGATCATCCTGATCATCATCACTGCAACATCCTGTTGCATGTTATCTAGAGCAACATCCTGAAGCTCGTCATCCATGATCATCCTGATCATAGAATGCATCTACCTGATGCATACCAAGTATCTACCTGATACATATCATCATACATGATCCTCCTGATCATACAATGTATCCACCTGATACAAATACAAATACATGATACATATCACCATACATGATCCACCTGATCATACAATGTATCCACCTGATACATATACAGATACATGGTCCAAGCATCCAACATGATGCATATACAAAAATACATACACATGATCCAATTGATCATATCCAGCATCCAACATGATGCATACATACATATAAATGATCCAACTGATCATATCCAGCATCCAACATGATGCATACATACATACATAAATGATCCAACTAATCATATCCAACATCCAACATGATGCATACATACATACATAAATGATCCAACTGATCATATCAAGCAGAAATCAGAACATCATCCTGATGCTCATCATCCAGTGCTTACATCCACAGCCATTGGAAGGATCATCCTTCCAACATGCTTGGAATGGCTTTAGCAAATGTGTCCGTCACTTCTTCCTCAAAGTGTCCTCGATCTGAAGACCACCAAGCCTCTCTTTGAAGTACTCGAACTTCACCCTGGCTAGTGGCTTTGTCAGCACATATGCAATCTGTTCATCCGTCGCAACATACAGGAGCTTCATAGCTCCTCTCTGCACCATATCCCTGATATAGTGATATTTGATCTCTATGTGTTTCGACCTGTCATGAAACACTGGATTCTCGGAAAGCTTCACACATCTCTGGTTATCACAGAATATACCAGTAGCCTCCAATGGGGGATCAAATAACTCAGACAGTAGCTTCCGCATCCATACTACCTCACAACTAGTTGAACAGGCTGCAACATACTCAACCTCAGCTGTACTCAGTGCTACGCAGGACTGCTTCTTGCTGAACCAAGAGATCACACCTGATCCCATACTGAAGCAGCACCCACATGTGCTCTTCCTATCTGCAGTACTGCCAGCCCAATCTGAATCAACATAACCCTGCAGGTTAAACTTTTGATTCGCTTCATACTTGAGCCCATAATCCATTGTACCCTTCAGGTACCTCAGAACATGCTTTACAGCAACCAGGTGAAAACTCCTCAGATCCGTCAGGAACTGGCTCAATGTGTTCACTGCAAAGCAAATGTATGGTCTCGTGTTCATCAGGTACATCAAGGACCCAATCATTTGACGATACATAGAGACATCAACTGGCTCAGATGAAGCATCACATAGAAGCTTCAGAATCGATGCCATAGGTGTGGCCATGGCCTTGCAATCCATCATCCCAAATCTCTTCAGGATATCTACTGTGTACTTCCCTTGACCAAGGAAGATCCCACTTGTACTCTGCCACACCTCCATACCCAGGAAATAGTGCATCATTCCCAAATCTTTCATATCGAATTCAGCAGCAAGCTTCCTCTTAGTATCTGTAATCAGTCTGTCATCTCCTGTTACAAATAAGTCATCCACATACAGGAGTAGAATCACAGGATTTCCTTCCTCAACCTTGTAGTAAAGGTTAGAATCTGCTTTACTCTTGGTAAATCCCAAACTAGATAGGAAACTATCCATCCTACCATACCAAGTTCTGGGAGCTTGTTTCAAGCCATACAAAGCTTTCTTCAATTTGCACACATATGACTCCCTGTCATGTATTTCAAAACCGAGTGGCTATTCCACATATACTTCCTCTTTAACTACACCATTCAAGAAGGCAGTCTTGACATCCATCTGGTGTATTTTCCATTTCATAGTTGCAGCCAGGGCAAGTACTGATCTGATGGAAGTATACCTGGCTATAGGTGCAAAATTTTCTTCATAATCTATTCCCTCTCTCTGAGAGAAGCCACGAGCTACGAATATTGCTTTGTATTTTTCTATACTGCCATCTGCAGCATGCTTGCTTTTGTAGATCCACTTGGACGTCACAACAGACTTCTCTTTAGGTCTTGGGACAACATCCCAAACATCATTCTTCATTATTGATTGGTATTCCTCAACCATAGCATCCTTCCATTCTTTCTTTTCTGCTGCCTCTTCATAACTGGAAGGCTCTTTGTTCATAATGTCACAGAGTAAAGCAACATAACTGGTATGTGATCTGGTTCTCTTCTTTGCTCTGTGTTCTTCTTCTGGAATGCCAAATATTTCTACATCTTGAATGAGCCCTCTAGCCCATGCAGGTTTCCTCTTGTGAGAGTTATCCTCATGGGGTGGATCTACAGGTTCTTGCGGATCTTCAAACTGACGAACAACTTCTGGAACTGCTTCACACATGCTAGTGTCTTGAAATCTAGTTTCCTTAGGTTCTTCATAAACTTCGATAGGTTCCTTCCTTGATTTGATGAAAGCTGAGTTTTCATCAAATGTTACATCCCTGCTGACATCAATCTTCTTAAACCCTAGAAAGTATATTCTGTAGGCCTTCGAGCTTTCACTGTAACCCACAAAGATACCCTTCTTTCCTGAAGGATCTAGTTTAGTCCTCTTTTCCTTTGGTACATGAGTGTATACTGGACAACCAAATATTTTGAGATGGCTGACTTCAGGTTTCTTACCAGAAAAGACCTCTTCTGGTGTCTTGTTGTCCAATATCTTGTGGGGTGTTCTGTTCTGCACATATACAGTTGTTCTAGTTGCTTCTTCCCATAGATGCATAGGTAGATCCTGGTCATGCAGAATTGCCCTTGCTACTTCCATGACAGTTCTGTTCTTCCTTTCTACAAATCCATTCTGTTGAGGATTATAAGGAGTAGTCAACTCCCTCTTAATCCCTAAATCACTGCAAAGCTTCTTGAAGTCACCTGAGGTGAATTCTCCACCATTGTCAGATCTGAATGTTTTCATCTTCTTGTAAGTTTGATTCTCCATCAAGGTTTTGAATTCCTTGAACTTATCAAACACCTCATCTTTGTTCTTCAAGAAGTATACCCAAGTCTTCCTAGAGAATTCATCAATAAATGAGACATAGTAAACATACCCACTCAGGGAACTGGATGACATAGGGCCACATACATCTGAGTGGATGATTTCCAGGATGTCTTTTGCCTTGCTTTCACTGCTTGGGAAAGCCTTCTTAATGTTCTTACCTTTTGCACATCCTTTGCAAACACCTTCATGTTTGGTCTTGATTTTAGGAAGACCTTCTACTACCTTGCTTGCAATTGAATGTGCTCTATAGTGCATATGAGCAAGTCTTCTATGCCAAATTTCACTTGGCTCCATGGATTCATGCACCATGGCATGTTCAGGTTGTCCCTTCAATTTATACAATCCTCCCTCTTGCTCTCCAATCACTACTGCATCATCTATGTTCTTTCCCTTTGGCCACATTAGGACTTGGCCATCCACAAATGCAATCCTCATACCTATTGCATCCAATGCAGAGATGGAGATTAAGTTCTTCTTGAGCCCAAATACATAAAGGACTTCTTTCATCTTCAAAGATTTTCCAGAATCTAGGTTGTAGGAGGCTTCACCACTTCCTTTGATTGGGCATTGATAATCATCCCCAAGTTTCACCTTATGGGGTGATTCATGTTCAGATAGGTTCACAAAAGATTCCTTAAACCCAGTCATGTGTTTGGAAGCCCCACTATCAATCAACCAATCATTACAACCATGAGAGATAGTACCTGTAAGAGCAGAGATCAGAACATACTCTTCTTCACTTGATGAGTCATCATCACTATCACTTTCTGCCCTAGCCTTCTTCTTTGGGGGTTCATCATCTTCGGCAGCATGAGCATGAAACTTTCTTTTGCTGCCCTTATTATTCTTGCTGGATTTGTTGTTATTATCCCTTTTGTTCTTGGGACAATCTGAAGCAAAGTGACCCTTCTCATTGCATGTGAAGCAACTTAGGTCCTTCTTACTCTTTTGATAGGATCTATTGTGGAAAGAGTGCTCCTTCTTGGTTTTGCTTCTTTTGGTGTGAGCTGCAAGTGCTTGATCTTCATCTCCCATCTTTTCCTCACAAGCTATAAGTCTAGCTTCTTCTTGAGAACATTCTTCCCGCAATCTGTTGAAGGAGATCAACTTCTTCCTTGCACAAATTCCTTGAATGAAGGAATCCCATGACCTGGGTAGGCCATTTAGAGTTGTCATCGCTACTTCACCATTCTCCACCATTTCATCTACTGCTTCTAGTTGTTCCTTGATCTGGGAGACCCTTCAAAAATAAGATTGAATGGTTTCTCCATTATGAAACTTCACTCCTTTCAATTGGTTCTGCAGTGTCATCTTCCGATTTATGTTCTTTCCTTCAAATAGCTTGGTCAAAGATTCAAACATCTCCTTGGGTGTCTTAAGAGAAGACACATGGGGTATGAGATGGTCTTTAATAGAATCAGCAATGATTCTCTTTGCCTTGACCAAGTTCTTCTTATTCAATACCTTGGCCTCTTCATCCTCTGGGATAGGGATGTTTTCTTTCACATAAGAGTCCAACTCATTTTCTTCCAGGATTAATCCAATCCTATACTTCCAGGCTTGGAAGTTATCAGCCCCTTCAAGCTTATCCTCAAGCTTGGTGTGGAGAGACATCTTAAAGAGTACTTCAAATGGAAATAGAAAAGATTTAGGTCTTACCACTTGAAATGTTGAAAACTAGATCTGGTCTTGGATTAGGGTTTGTCAAAGAAACCCTAAAAATTCAAAATGTGAATTTCAAATTTCTGAAAGGATAGAAAGATGCACTTTGATGAGCTGATCAGCCTGGTGCATTTAGAATTTGAGATCAACAAAGTCTTGCCCTTCAGAATTATCTTTTTGTCCTCCCAGGTTCACTGGAGAGAGACCTGAATTAGAGTTTCAGTTTCCCGGAGATCTACCCAGCCAAAAATCTCGATCCAAAGCTCTAACCTTCGATTTTTGCAAGGAGCTTTCAGCTGTGTCTTCAGATTCCATAAATGCCTATTTTTGTGGAAACCCTAATTTTTAGGGCCAAATCTGAAAATGCTCGGAACTGAATTCTGATTGGACAGATAGATGTGCCCTGATGCGTAGAGTCAATCTACTATACTAATTTTCAAAAATCTATGGAGATAAACCCAATAAACAAGGATCTCAAGATTTCGTCACTGCAAAATGTCTTCTTCTCAAGTTAGCTCTAATACCATGTTAAATTTTGAGTATTAATTCATAATACTATAGGATCTTTGCTGAGAGAATAACATCTATAGTATATCAATGCATGACAAGCATCACAAGAATCAAAAGCATAAGAGACAAGAGACACAGAGTTACCGTGGGGGAAAACCCTAAGGTAAAAAACCCCACAACTTCCTCAGAGATAGAGAGAGCAATGGCTCAACCAAAAATACAACCAAATAAAACTGAGATAGTCTCCTAGCAGATGATCCTCCTCTTCTTCACTAGTGCACCACTTTTGAGAGAGAGAGTGAGTTACTTTTCCGAGTGAGTAAAATAGAGATCTCCTATCTCTATTTATACTCACCTTTTTGCCCAGTGACCTTATGGGGCTGACTTGTCTATCTAGATACATCCACATTATATTATATATAATTCAGGGCCGACCCCACATGGTGGTCTAATAACCCATCGACAAGTACACACACTTGCAACACTTGTCAATCCACATGATGACACTTCCTTATAGAGGAATAACACATCTCTTATAAGGGTACAATAAATATATATAAAATACACAGATGAAATACATTCCGAAGTTACATATACATCAACAAAAAATGATTTCAATCCCTATATGATGTAGTGGGTTTGAATAAAATGTTTTGGGGAAGCTCTGTAAGTATTCATTAAGTTGAAAAATGATTTGGATCCCTGTATGGTTCATGGGCTTGAATAAAAACGTTTTTGAAGCCCTTTTATTGTTCATTTTATTGCTGAGAAAATCGTGGATGCAGGAAGAGCTCACATGCTCTGGATTTCATTGTATTGTTCATTTTATTGCTGGAGAAAAACGCTTTGGGTCTCTGTGTGCTGGAAAAAAATGCTTGGGTCTCTATATGTTGGAAAAAAACGTTTTGGGTCTCTATGTGCTGGAGAAAAACATTTTGGGGATCTTTGTATGAGGTATCGTGTTGATAAAAACGTTTTCCGAGTCTCTGTATGATGCATTGTGTTGATATAAATGATTTTGGGATCTCTGTATGAGGCATTGTGTTGATAAAAATGATTTTTGGGATCTCTATATGATGCATTGTGTTGATAAAAATGATTTTGGGATTTTGTATGATGCATTGTGTTTCACCTCTATGCAAATAGAGAATCCAACGTGGTTACCTTGGTACATATTTTATTGATTTGCTGAGCAACATGGTACTCCAGCATGTTAACACTATATGCTACCACCAGAATGTATGTATATATGCTATGTGTTAACACCGTATTCTGCCTTAGAGCTCATGACCCCCGTGAACGCTATCTGCGTTTTCATTTTATGACTCCAGTCACGGAATTCCATTATATGTGTTAGGTTTATAATGGTTATGCTGCCATCATGTCAGTTGGGTTATAATATATGTATATTGCGCCACAATAGTTGGATTATATATATATTTACAGTGTGGATTTTATGCTACCAACGTTGATGTTGAAGCTTTATTGGAACATATTTTTATGATGCCGAGTGTTGGAGCATGTTGTTTGTTATTTAAACATATTCATTCTCATATTAAAATGTTGCATGCCGAGTGTTGGAGCATGTTGATTGTTGTTTGAAAGTATTCTTTTCATATTAGAAATGTTGCATGCAGAGTGTTAGAGCATGTTGAATGTAGTTTGATAGTATTAATATTACATCAAATATGTTGTATACATTGGATGCATTGGAATCAACATGCTTTAGTTATGCTACTATTTTTTTTTTGTAAGTTGCAGAGGAAAATTTAATAAACAAAGCCAAAAAAGAAGGCGAAAATTACATATGTATCAAAAGAGTCTAGCGCTGACTAGGGAGGCCTCAGGTGATGAAGCCACCATCATAGTCACTCAAAAATACTGAAATAACTGTCATTATACAAAAATAAGACCTCTTGGGTGAGGCCTGCCCAGAAAAAAAAATTGCGTCTTTTTCCAAAAAAATATATCATAATGTCTGGGAGTTCTAGATATCAGACTGTAAAAGAAAGAGAAACAAAAAATTTGAACATCACAAAAATAACCCAAAGATGGAGTGGCCCATCTAGGGGTGTGCCTCTGTAGACGGTGCTTCTGGTTCCTCCTCAACCATGGGACAACCTACATAGAAGTATTCAATTGTCTCTGGAGAGGGGAGGATAGGGGAAGAGGGTCTGGGTGCACCATGTCCGTCTTGCGCCACGTTGTTGGCCAACGTAGCAGGTCGTTAAGACATGTTCTTTCTCACTATAGCCTTCTCCTTGGATGAGCCATCGTCCAGCGCCATAGGTTCGTTGGTTTTTGCTTCTTTGCCCAGATTTTCCAACTCATTGCTACACCCAAGGGAGAAGATGTCCTAAGTCATGTTAGCATCCATTGTGCTCATGCGTTCAAAGGCTTCTATCAGACTGAATTTTATGTTCCAAATAATGCTGGTGTTGGCTTCCTAGCTTGCCTCCATTTCCTCTACCAAAGTACTCATCATATTTTTCATCAGCCAATAGTGGTTGATAGCTCCACCATTGGTTCCCAAGGCCAGGAGGGTTGCAACCCTATGACTGTCCAAACCATCTATGAGACTACAGGTCTGAGCAGAATTTTTCTTTGCGTAACCATTCATTACCGTCCAATCCATACCAATATTAGGATGGCTTCCTGAGCCAGATCCTTTTTCTGCTGCTACCACGATGGGGGGTGCCTCTAGTTTGTGTCATGGTTTCTGATCTCCAGAGACCTTCCAGGAATAGGGGCACACAGCGAACCACGATGAGTATCTAGGAAAAAAACACGGCAGCAGAGAAATGAGGTGTCTCGATGCTTGGTTTTATGGAGCCAAGACAAACCATTTCCTTCGCATGGAGGTAGTAAATGCAAGAGGCTTTCATCCTTCGAAAAGCTGGCATAATTAATGTCGCAGATGCCTTCTAGTGCCTTCGTCCATCATCATGACATCGTTGGCATGCAACTGGGTGAAGGTCGATTCTTGGGGCTCGTCCTCAAATCTTGAATGCTCATTGTCGTTGTGGGGAGCATGTTGACAGGTGGAGCATCTCCGAGTAGTGATGATACTCTCAATAACGTGGTCCGGGCTAGTGCAGTTTCCAAGTGGAGGTTGGCCCATGTGAGCAGTGATAACACCCGGATCCGAGGATGCTACTATTTTCTTTTACATTTACATGCGGTATGCATTGCTTATGTATGCATTGGATGCATTAGAACAATATTCTATTATGTGTAGGGAATTCATTGTATTGATGGCGCAGGGATTAAAACCCGTAACTAGAAACCTTTAAACATTGGTATGTGTCATAGAGCATAGGACTTCAAGCTTGGAGCACAGACTTGGGCTAGCAGAGAACAACCCTGCAGCCAGGTATGTGGTTAGAACACGAGATGTGTTCAGGTAGGAGCACTACCTTATGAGTTGCAGGATCATTGCAATAACCACTAGGGTTGTGTGTGGTTAGTTCTAGGGAGATGAGACTTAAAAACTCTGTATCCTATTTGTGGATCACCATACCCAACTCAGGGGTGGCCTTCAGTCGGACTAAGTAGAAGCCATTGAAGAGCCTACAGTTGGGTGGAGTGTTGCATTGCCCACAACAGTCCCCTTAATAAATAATTATTCTTGTAAATCAATTAGATATATTATGAATAATGGAAATGCATCTACAGTTATAGAGTATTTCTTTGTAGTATTGATAAATGTTACAAGTATGATGAATACATGAAGAAGAAAATGGGAAGAAACTCGTCTCTCACCTCTACCAAATTGGTAAGAAAAGTATGTCTTGTAAATTTATCATAATCATTGATTAATATTATATATGAAATACATTATTAATATGTATGATGATGAACTATCACCATTGGGTTTTCATGCTTCTAATGTTGAATATATAAGCCTAATTAGTCAAATATAATTTACTTTAATGAAGTTAAAATTATAGTCAAAGTTAAAGGGTTTAAATAGTAAGTTCCTCAAGTAGACTTACAAGTAAAGGTTAGAATTCAATAACCAATGATTAGAGTCTGGAATTATTATACCTTAAGGGATTTTAATAGACTTTATTTAGACATCTGTCAGTTGTGGAATGCAAGTGGTATGAAACATACTATAAACTTGTTGCATGATCTTCGACATGGTACCCCGATGCTATCAAAAAGGGAAGTGAAAAGTGATGTAAATGAAGAGTAATTTCATGTGTTTGATGTTGAGAACATGTAATATAAATTAAGTGTAATGCATGAGCATGTGATTAGGGGTGCATTAGAGGAATGAATGAACTTTTGTTAAAGTAAAATTGTGCACTTGCATGTTCTTTGTGTTTAATGTTTTATGTCGTTAAAGAGTAAAAGATTAACCAGCATTGAAAGACTCAAATAATAGCAAGGCATATTACAATGATTATACATAAATGTCTCTTATGTTAAGTTTACATCAATGTTGAATTATGTAGAAGAATGATGAAAAGGGGGATGATGAACAATATTGATTGTATTCATTTTTGTGTAAAGAGGAAAGCTAATATAAAATAGTCAAATCCTCTTGAACTATATAGCTGCACCATTCAATATCATTGTCGATCGATATAATGTTTAATAGGTGTAAGAGAAAATAAAATTATTACATGTAATTATATGGAAAGATAGGTGTATATCTTTGTCTATATATATGGTGAGATTAATGGTACATATGCATGCTTCTGATGTTAGATGACTCTTGTTAAGATAACTTTGTTAAATATATCATCAAAGTTATGGAACTAACTTATTGTGTAGAAGGAGTGCTCTTCTATGTTTTACCAAGTTCGAAGCTTTGTGTGCTATTTCTTACCCAAGTTTGTACAAGAAGTTGAAAGTGATTTTCTACCTAAAACCTACTTTATAATATTATAAAGAGAAACTTGGTATTGCTGGCCTCTATGCTTGGAAAGGATTTTTAATATTGTAGTAAAAATATGTACCTTATTGTCTAGATGTTATTCACTTATGGTAGGTGAATTAATGATTGTACAAATGTCAAAGTATGTTAAATAAAACAATAATTTCACCCCATTTCCTCTAGAACGTGACAAGGATTTTGGGTGAGCTACATATTGTATCAGAGCGAAGATTTCTACTCTAGGACCTACAGGATCATTTATAATTGATGCTGCAACATAGATTTAGAGTTGCAAGGAACTATGAATTATGTAAAGTGTTATGTGATTACAAAAAAAATCATGGTTATGTTTTTTTTGTGATTAACCATTGATATCCATGAGGCTTTATCTAATATACATAATCGGTTGATGTGCGAGAGGAATTGAGCGCACAAATGTAAAAGCTTGGCAGTTAAGAACCAAAGCTAATCAACCACGAGAGAATCGCTAAACCAAAAAGGATTTTCTCAAAAATCATTGTAAGTAAATGCCTCTGTATGGTTGTTAAATTTAATAGATTGTTATGTGCAGTAGGATCACCTTAAAGCTTGTGATGGTCAATTCGATGGCCCATGATAGTGGAATTAGAGCCACAAGGAGAACCAAGGGTTCACTAATCCAATGTTATGAGACATCGTTTCATGCACATGAGACATTATGACTAGAGAAGTGGAAATCTTGAGAGCATCAAGAGAAATTAAAAAGATAACTCTAAAAATAATAAAACCCTCACATTAATAAGAGCCGCCCTGCAACTTAAAATAAAGCTAACTTAAAATTAAAATAAAACTAAGGAAGAAGAATGAAGAAGAGAAGGCCAAGTCCAGAGCACAGATTTGGGGCCAGAAAGGAACACCTATAATTGGGTATAGAACACATGATGTGTTTTTGTAGGATCACTACGAGTTTAATTGAGGAGCACTGCAATACCCTGAATAGCTGTTAGTGGTGGTTCCATGATTTTAGTGAGATAAAAGTCCCTAGAGAACTTTGTAACTCAGGACCACTGGGTGAGTGTTGGGTATTGTCATGTGCATGATGCACGCCCTGAGGGGAATGAGACCGAGAAGGTGCTAAGAACCATTTTTTGCTTGGGGCATACCGAGAAGGATTGGAATTTTCTGGGACTCAAGCGAGTAGGATTGAGGGGAAAAAGAGTTCCTGGACTGAAGCGAGCGGGCTTGAGGGGAAAAAGAGTTCCTGGACTCAAGCGAGGAGGCTTGAGGGGAAAAGGAGTTCCTGGACTCAAGCAAGCAGGCTTGAGGGGAAAAGGAGTTTATGGACTCAAGCGAGCAGGATTGAGGGGAAAAATAGTTCCTGGACTTATGCGACAAAGCTTGAGGGGAAAAAGATTTCTTGTACTCAAGCGAGGAGGCTTGAGGGGAAAAAGAGTTCCTGGACTCAGGCGAGGAGGCTTGAGGGGAAAAAGAGTTCCTGGACTCAGGCGAGGAGGATTGAGGGGAAAAAGAGTTCCTGGACTCAGGCGAGGAGGATTGAGGGGAAAAGGAGTTCCTAGACTCAAGTGAGTGGGCTTGAGGGGAAAAAAAGTTCGTGGACTCAAGCGAGAAGGCTTTAGGGGGAAAAGAGTTCCTAGACTCAGGTGAGAAGGCTTGAGGGGAAAAATATTTCCTAGACTCAAGCGAGGAGGATTGAGGGGAAAAAGAGTTGTCCTGGACTCAAGCGAGAGGGATTGAGGGGAAAAATAATTTTCCAAAATTCAAGCGAGAGGGCTTGAGTGGAAAAAATTGAAGACACCTGATGATGCATATGAAAGATGCTACAATCGTATGGTTATACCACAGGTACGCAATAAAATAAAATTGCAAAAATATGTGTGTTTGAATTTATGTATCTTAGATGAGAATACAGTTATGTTTTCAATCGAAATAATGAGAATTTTGAATAAAGATGATATTGAATTAAAGGATACTACCAAGTATAGTATCTCAGTATGACATGTTTGAAATTTTTTGTACAGATAGAATTATATCTATGAAAGACTGTATAATTGATTAGATTAATGTTTTCTTACGAAATCTAGTTTATGATTTATTAAGAGACCATTGATGTAGCCACTTTATGTAGTATGCATATAGATGAATTTAATGGCTTTGAATAATTATAGACAATGAAAAATATTTGTTACAATGTGGTCATTCTAAGTTTATGAAATGAAAAGACTTACAGCAAGAAGAGCCCCGTGAAAGTGTTTTGAATGGGAATAGTACGTAGGGTACTGAAAAACATGAGATGTGTGATTTCCCTTTAATTTTGCACTGGATGTGTGGTAGGCACCTAGAGTGTCATTGAGTCTTCATCTAATGAATTATTTACTTCTTTTACTATGGAATCAGTGTCTGCGTACTCGTGGACCATTCGGTGTTTGATTCATAGTGTTGGCTATTAAATTTTTTTGAAAAGGGCGTGATGTATTTTGGTGAATACTTATGCAGGCAGAAGTTGTGTAACTTCAATAAGCATATTGTGAAACTTTGTGTTGATTTATTAAAAGCTAATATGTGGGATGTTAGCAAGACATTGCAGGTGAAATAAACAAGCACAGCAAAAAAGTAAGTGACTATTCATAGGAGCATGTGGCTTTGAAGTTTTATTTTTTATATTATGAAACTAACATTTGAACCAGGTAGAACTGGTACCAAAATTGCAAAGTATTTGCAATTGGCCAAGATAGGGAGCAGAGCGATACGTGAGATAAGTATTGTAGGTATAAAAACCATATCTTTGTGATGTTTTTGTTATAAGATTATTGTGTCGTTAATATATATTGGAAAGAGACTGTGTTTGTATATGGTAGAAATGCAGGGAAGGAGGATGAATAGGTGAAGTAGTGCAAAAAGTGGCACAACACCGAGGACGGTGTTCTTCCAAGAGCGAGAGTTTTGTAATGTCCCCATCTCTGGTAAAAGTTTTTTTTAATCAATTTTTGTCTATATTACATGATGACACTATCTAAAACCTAAACTAGTTCCCGCAATGCAACCTAGAGTCGAAAAAGGTCATGGTGAACCACAAAGGGGAGAGTATTTAAGTTGTTATAGTCGTGGTGTTCTTGGACTTGGATTAGCTTTTAAACTTGAGTTTTAAGTTAATTTAATTATGATTTATGTCTATGTGGATTTTAATTAAAGCTTCATAACTATTGATTCGGAATACATATGTATATGTATTATTTAATATAGGTACATGTGTTTTTATGAGATAAAAATGCATACATTTTAGTTATATGCATATATTTTATGCTTTTATATAATTAAATAGAAATGCATATATTTTATTATTTTCATGCTTTTATGGAGATATGAAGAAATGGATATCTGATTGATATATATATGTTTTTATAGAAAAATGTGGAGGATGATTATTATTTTTTAACCTATTTTTGGATTGTTGTGTGGAAGCTTTGGAGGCAGGCAGAGGAAGCCAAACGGTTTTCCTGTTCATTGGATTGGGTTGGATACAACGTTTTAAATGTCTGCTTATCCCTAGTGATTGGAGGGAGAAACATTTGGATCTCTACTTATTTCATTAAGTTTGCTAAAAACGTTTTGGAGAGCTCTATATTTTATTCATTGAGTTGGAAAATGTTTGGATCTCTGTATTATGCATTGGGTTCGACTAAAAATATTTTTAGAGCTCTGTATTTTGCATTGGGTTTGATAAAAATGAGTTGCAGCTCTATATTGTGCATTGGATTTGATAAAAATGAGTTGCAGCTCTGTATTGTGTATTGGGTTTGATAAAAATGAGTTGTAGCTCAGTATTGTGCATTGGATTTGATAAGAACAAGTTGCAGCTCTGTATAGTGCATTGGTTTTGATAAAAAGAGTTGCAGCTTTGTATTGTGCATTGGATTTGATAAAAATGAGTTGCAGCTCTGTAATGTGCATTGGGTTTGATAAAAACGAGTGCAGCTCTATATTGTGCATTGGGTTTGATAAAAATGAGTTGCAGCTCTGTATTATACATTGGGTTCACTTAAAAACGCTTTTGGAGCTTTGTATTTTGCATTGATTGGATTAAAAACGTTTTTGAGCTTTGTATTTGTGCATGGGTTTGTTAAAAATGATTGGCAACTCCGTATCATTCATTGGATTTGAGAAAAATCATTTGCAACTCTGTATCATTAATTTAATTTGAGAAAAATGATTTGCAGCTCCATAGCATTCATGGGATTTAAATAAAAATGTTTAGGGTCTCTGTATTGTCCATTATGCTGGATAAAAACGTTTTGGGGAGCTTTGTATTGATTCAGGGAGTTAGAAAACATTTTTTATCGTTTTATTATTTCCTGTTTTGATTAAAAACGTTTTGGGGATTTCTGTATATGCATTTGCTCTCTATGGTTAGGGAAAAGTAAACTTTGTATTGATTCATTGAGTTGAAAAACTATTTGGATCCCCGTATGATGCAGTGGGTTTAAATGAAAACATTTTAGGGAAGCTCTGTATGTATTCATTGAGTTGGAAAACGATTTTGATCCGTGTATGATGTAGTGGGTTTGAATAAAACATTTTGGGGAAGTTCTGTATGTATTCATTGAGTTGAAAAACGATTTGGATCCTTGTATGGTTCATTGGTTTGAAGAAAAACGTTTTTGAAGCCCTTGTATTGTTCATTTTATTGCTAAGAAAATCGTGGATGCAGGAAGAGCTCACACGCTATACATTTCATTGTATTTTTCATTTTATTGTTGGAGAAAAACATTTTGGGTCTCTGTGTGCTGGAGAAAAACGCTTGGGTCTCTGTATGCTGGAGAAAAACGTTTTGGGTCTTTGTGTGTTGGAGAAAAGCATTTTTGGGATCTCTATATGAGGCATTGTGTTGATAAAAACATTTTATGAATCTCTGTATGATACATTGTGTTCATATAAACGATTTTGGGATCTCTATCTCAGGCATTCTATCGATAAAAAAGATTTTTGGGATCTTTGTATGATGCATTGTGTTGACAAAAATGATTTTGGGATTTCGTATGATGCATTTTGTTTCACCTCTGCGCAAATAGAGAATCTAGTGTGGTTACCTTGGTATATTTTCTTGATTTGTTGAGTAGCATGGTACTCCAACATGTTAGTACTATATGCTGCCACCATAATGTATGTATGATATGCTCTATGTTAACAGTGTATGTTTCCTTAGAGCTCATGATCCCCATGAACCTTATCTGTGTTTTCATTTTATGAATCCAGTCATGAGATTATGTTATATGTGTTAAGTTTATAGTGGTTATGCTACCACCACGTCAGTTGGGTTATAATATATCTATATTGCGCCACAATAGTTGGATTATATATATATTTACAATGTGGATTTTATGTTCCCAACGTTGATGTTGGAAGTTTATTGGAATATCGTTTTATGCTGCCGAGTGTTGGAGCATGTTGTTTTTTATTTAAACGTATTCATTTTCATATTAAAATGTTGCATGCTGAGTGTTGGAGCATGCTGATCGTTGTTTGAAAGTATTCTTTTGATATTAAAAATGTTGCATGCGGAGTGTTAGAGCATGTTGAATGTAGTTTGATAATAGTCATCTTACATCAAATATGTTGTATGCATTGGAATCGACATGATTTAGTTATGCTACTATTCCCTTTTACATTTACATGAGATATGCATTCGTTACGTATGCATTGGATGCATTAGAAAAGTATTCTATTATGCGCAGGGTATTTATTATATTGACGACATAGGGCTTAAACTCCGTAACCATAAACCTTTAAACATTTGTATTTGTCATAGAGCATAAGAGTTCAATTCTGGAGCATAGACTTGGGCCAACAGAAAAAAACCCTACAGCTAGGTAAGTGGTTAGAACACGATATGTGTTTAGGTAGGACCACTACCTTATGAGTTGTAGGATCACTACAGTAACAACTGGGGCTGTGTGTGGTTAGTTCTAGGGAGACGAGACTTAAAAAATTCCTATCTTATCTATGAATCACCATGTCCATCTTGGGGGTGGCCTTCGGACAAACTAAGTAGAAGCCATCGAAGAGCCTACGGTGGGGTGGAGTGTTGCCTTGCCCAAAACAGTTCGCAAGTTAATAAATAATTATACTTGTCAATCAGTTAGATATATTATGAATAATGGAAAGGAATCTAGAGATATAGAGTATTTCTTTGTAGTACTGATAAATGTTACAAGTATGATGAATACAGGAAGATACTCGTCTCTCACCTCTACCGAATTGGTAAGAAAAGTATGCCTTGTAAAGTTATCATAATCATAATTAATTAATTGTATATATGCCCTTCCATTTATGAAAGTTGCTAACATAAATGTTTTATCTATATGGTTCAAATGATTAATAATAATGAGTAGCATGAATAAATGTCTTTAACTATCTCACTCGTGAATAATGAACCATGTTTGAAAGTGGGCATAGAAATAATGTGGGATAAATTTGAAGGGATCATTGTATACCTTGTGGGAAATATATTAAGTGATGCAAAACATATAAGTACATATTGATAAGCTAGATCTAACTAGTATAATGTGGAATGCTACTTGGAATGGACATACTTTATGAATATGTGTGATGATGAACTATCACCATTGGATTTTCATGCCTCTAATGTTGAATATATAAGCCTAATTAGTCGAGTATAATTTACTTTAATGAAGTTATATTTATAGTCAAAGGTATAGGGTTTAAATAGTAAGTTCCCCAAGTAGACTTACAAGTAAAGGTTAGAATTCAACAACTGGTGCTTAGAGTCTGGAATTATTATACCTTAAGGGATTTTAATACACTCTATTTAGACATCTGTCAGTTGTGGAATGCAAGTGGTATGCAACATACTATAAACATGTTACCTAATCTTCGACATGGAAAGTGAAAGTAATGTAAATGAAGAGTAATTTCATGTGTTTGATGTTGAGAACATGCAATAGAAATTAAGTCTAATGCATGAGCATGTGATTACGAGTGCATTAGAGGAAGGAATGAACTTCTTTTAAAGTAAATTTGTGCACTTGCATGTTCTTTGTGTTTACTTTTTTATGCAGTTAGAGAGTAAGACATTAACCCACATTTAAGAGTCAAATAATAGCAAGGCCTATTACAATGATTATACATAAATGTCTCTTATGTTAAGTTTACATCAATGTTGAATTATATAAAAGAATGGTGAAAAAGGGGATGATGAACATTATTGATTGTATTCATTTTTGTGTAAAGAGGACAGCTAATAGAAAATAGTCAAATCCTCTTGAACTATATAGCTGCACCATTCGATATCATTATTGATTGATATAATGTTTAATAGGTGTAAGAAAAAAGAAAATTATTACATGTCATTATATGGAAAGATAGGTGTATATCTTCGTCTATATTTACGGTGAGATTAATGGTACATGTGCATGCTTCCAATGTTAGATGACTCTTGTTAAGATAACTTTGTTAAAGATAAAATCGAAGTTATGGAACTAACTTATTGTGTAGAAGGAGTGCTCTTCTATGTTTTACCATGTTCAAAGCTTTGTGTGGTATTTCTTACCCAATTTTGTACAAGAAGTTGAAAGTGATTTTATACTTAAAACCTACTTTATAATATCATAAAGAGAAACTTGGTATTGCATGCCTCTATGCTTGGAAATGCCTTTTAATATTGCGGTAAAAATATGTACCTAATTGTCTAGATGTTATTCACTTATGGTAGGTGAATTAATGATTGTACAAATGTCGAAGTATGTTAAATAAATGAAAAAAATTCACCCCATTTCCTCTAGAACGTGACGAGGATTTTGGGTGAGTTAGAGGATTGATACTATGGAAGAATTGCCATATGTTAAATAACAATTTTGAAAAACTTTATTTTTGGAATTTTCATTTTCTTTGATTTGTAATTTAGGGAAATATAAATATTTTTATTTTTATTATGGAAATGAGGAAACAATGAATATTTGGATGCATACCTTTCCAATCCTCCTTGATCTTCAAATTCAGCCTCCACTTCCACGTTAGCAACCCTGAATGCTCGAACGTTTTGGTTGAAATCAACTAGTGAACAGTGGACGCAAAGTGCCAAAGCGGCCTATTTTTTGGCTTTTAATATATTAACATGAACACGCAAGAATTATGTATTCCAATAATGCTTGAGCATTATAGTATTCATAACAATCACGCGCTATGTATGTCTATAACACTTGAGCATTATTGAATTCATAATGCTCGAGTGTTATGTATTTATATAACGCTCGAGCGTTATGTATTTATATAACGCTCAGGAGTTTTGATTTCCAATCATGCATGTTAAGTGACATGGCAGGATTGGGCCCACCCATGCCTAGTTCAAATAAACGCATGTGCATTTTCCTTTCACTAAACATTTGCAACTTTTTTGAAAGCACGATTGCATCTAAAAGGTCCATCAACTTCGTGCGAGGGCCCTCAAGTTTTGTTTTGTAAACTAACACCTACAGGGATTTGAACTGGTGACATTCCATTTACAAATTCTTTTCTCAATTACTCATTACCGATTGCTATACCCACATGGGAATTTGGATAAGTCCTATAGAAATAATGAAAAAACACAATACCAACATACTCTTTTGAAGAAAGCAAAGTAGGTTGAACTCCTAGTCTCCCTAACACAAGATCAATATCATAACACAACATGAATCATTCTAAATGAAATGAGCCTGAGACTAGAATGAATTCAAACACCATCGATAATTATTTTACATTACACAATATTACCAACCTAGAGCTACGAGGCAAAAAGAATCCATAATTGTAAATATAGAATCACCCCCGGTTGCTAGTACAAAATGGAATATTTGTGACTACACGACTAAAAATATTAGTTTAAACTTTTTTATAATCTGAAAATAGAAAATTTGTTCAATTTTGATTTTTTTAAAGTGACACAACACTTAATTGTAAACATAGAATCACCCTTGGACATTAATACAAATTGGATTATTTGTGACTATGTCACTAAAGAAAATAGTTTAGAAAATTTTTATAATCCAAACACCAGAAAATTTGAACAAGTTTGATATCATAAAAGAACTTGGAGAAGATGGTATCTTAATGAGTCAATTAGATTTCCTACATTATTGTACAATATTCCAAGTGGTCGAAGAAATAACATAAAGGGGATTGGGTAATTTATGACAACATTCTATAAATGGCAGTTTTACTATGTGTAAGAAAAAATTGAACAAGGAAAATTTTCTCATGTAATTAGGAAATGAAAAACATCAAGCTAAGATATGTTGGAAACATGTACATTTCCAAACAATTGTCATATCCTTAGATAAGGTCATTAATACTCACACTTCGAACCATGGCACCACCAAATTAGGTGGGTCAAGAGAGCAAGAAAAGGTTAACATTAATTTACATAAAAAGAAGCTACAGATTAAAATATGTATAATGTGTAGTAAACAGAGTGTTTCATACGTAATTATTGTAGGAACATCCTCTTAAAAAAAAAGGGGAAAATAACACACCTAATCGAGGTGAATTTAGTAGAAAGAAAATACACTTGATCTCAAGAATTCAGGGAGGATCAACCACCAGCCCATCAATATATTGCAATCCAATGCGATTGGAAATCACATGAAAAGGAAATTACCAAGAATCAAGTTAAGGGAATTTTGTCAACTAAGAGTGAAGAAATTAATTGGTTGAAGGAACATAATCAGAAATTGTTGACATAAGTCAAGAAATTAAATTGTAAGAAGATATCCTCCCCATTCACTCAGAAAGAGACATCAATTGGCTCCATTAAATTGAAGAAATCCAAAATGCGAATTCAAGCATTCTAAGAAGTTAGATTGACACATCATCGCTCAATAAATGACAATGTGTTCTTACCATGTAGAGGGAGCCTAGTTGATTAATAGAATCCATGGTAAGATGTCATTCTCATATCATGATGTTCTATTTACCCATGCATCAAGGACAGAGAATTTCAAGATTCATTTACCTGTAATGTACTTGAATAATTATAATAGTCTACTAATAAATTAATTAGTTGTTGGGCCTCTATTTCAAAAGAGGGGAAAATTTATATTTCAATTGTATAAATAGTCTTCAACATTATGTAAAGATAGACTTGAAATATAAATTAATAAAGATTATATTTTATATATCAGAACAATTCAAGTGCATGGATGGAAACATGTCTTTCCATGTTTCTTTTGGAAAATATAAGGTCCTAAAAACCTCTTCCTTGGATATGTTAGTCCCACTAGATCATCAAGTAACCTAAAAATGTCATCCTCTTTCAACCCTTTATAAAAAGTCCTGCTTTCTAGACTACAATCACTAGTGGCCCACTATTGTCCCTCAATGGAAACTTTGTAATGTATATATGTCATGCAAGAGACTTAAAGGAGGTTTTTTCTCAAACCTAGAATATTCATCTCATGAAAATCACCTAAAGTCATTTGGAATGAAATCAATCCAAATAGTCTAACATAATAACTGGCATCATTTTCAACCTCTATAGGCATACTCCCTATCACTTCTAAGACTTATTGAATAGTGAACTATTATTGTCAAATGTCTAGAATTGGAACTACCCACATACCATCCAACACTAGACAAAATGTTAGTAGATAAATAAAATGACATGGAAGAGATAGTCTCAAACTGAGAAGTCACCTCCTCTACTCCTACTCTAATTATAGCTATAACCTTCTTCATGCCCATTTCCTTCTTCAATGGAAATTGTCATATAGAATGTCCCATATTGTGACATCAAAAGCATATGAATTAACTTAAATCCTTCTTCCCTAGATATCTATTCCATCATTCTTATTGAATCATTTATTTCTACCCTTTCTCACCTTCCTAAAAAGACCAATAGCATCTACTTTCACTTGTTTCTCTAAACAAGATTAGAATATGATTTCCTCCTACAAAATATCAATTATTTTTTTTGAGAAATCATGTATATTTCTCTGAGTACAAATACCCAAGACAAAAGGAACCTATGAAGGAGAAATCCCTTTAAGGGACATGGATACTAGATCTTGATCTTGAACAATTGTGCCAATGGTGGCTAATTGATCCTCCAATTAATTGATCTTGATTAAAAATCCCACCATGGTATCTTCGTTACTCATATGAACCACTAAGAGTTGGTTTCGTAAGAGTAGATTTGTTGAAAAGTATAAGAATTCTAAAATAATTCAGCTCCTATCAAGGCTATATACAATAGGCTCCTCTCAAGGCTACAAATCCCACCATTCAAAATGCGCTAGCTAGGGTAAATCGTCAAACCCTAGATCCACCAATAAGAACATGTGCAATAATTCATTCAACAGTATCTCCTAAGAAAGATGTCCTCTTCCATTCTTTTTCATTATTCCACCCTAGGGTTTCCTTCCAAAAATTTATTCTTCAATATCCATGGGTAAAACCCTAATCCTATGACTCTAAGAGCTTATAATAATCTTCAAATATACCAAGGAACCCTAGTTCCAAAGAGAGAGAGAGAAATATGTACAAGTAAAGACTTAGAGTGAGAGAGAGGACAATTACTCTCCTCTTATAGGTAACATCTATACTAAGGAGTGAGAAAGAATGAACACACAATTCATGTTAATGAAACAATATATATTTCCTTTCTTTATATGAGAGGTTAAGGAGAGCAACAATACTATATGGTAACAAGTCCTTACAAGAAAGCTATATGATCCCTTATTGGCCAAACAAGTGAGACATAAAATCTAGAGTACAAGTGGTATTCTCTAATGATGATACCATGCACAATAAGGATTCCAATGTGGTGTAGCTATAGAAGGAAAGTCCAAAATATTCCACCTCGAGACTCAACAAACTCCATATATCCTCTATAAACAAATTACGCCTCTAGGGTAGCTACATCATCCAAGAACATTTTCGAAGCCATATGCTATCTAGGGTTTGAATCCCTCAACCATGATGCAAAATAATCTACATCACTCGTAGGGATTTCTCCCACCAAGTGAGCGCTCCATGTGGCCATGTTGAAGTGTGTTTTCCATCTAGGAAAGAGATCATGAACATGTAATGGTATAACACTGATCCAACATTCAACTAAGGTCAAACATCAACTAAGAAAGATATCTCATGTGTACATATCCATCACATACTGCTATCTATTGATATTGCATGGGGTATACGTTTGTTATTTGTTTCAAAAGAATTGGCCTTATAGGACCACATGGTGGGATATTTTGATGGATGTACACTTGCAGTTTTTTGGGTTTGCTGGGAGATTTTGGACAATGTATGCTTGTGAAAATGGTTAGAATATTTAAGGATTTGTGGAACACACCCTTGTTTATGTAGTGGGAACCCATCAAGATAGATTCTCCATAACTTTTAAGTGTTAAAAATTTGTTGAATGTGTTATATTAAATTAAAAGTGGCTTTGCTATGGTTTCTTTTTTATGTGATAGCACTAGGGTGCATGACTTTTGTTCACAATTAATCAATGTATTATGATGCTAAACATGGAATTAGTACACGAGAATGTAAAATTTGCACAAATTTAAAGGCCTTCTAGAGATTATGGTGGTTTTCAACCTTTGGTTTTAATTTTTTGTTTGATGGTATCTTCCATTATATATCTTGTGTAGTTTCGGGGTTGTCTTGGTTTGGGGTTGTTGTATTAGGTGATGGTATTGTTTTCCAACCTATGGTATTACATTAATGGAAGAAAATTGATATTTACAATTTACTCATCTTTTTTGTTGACTATATGTGTCAGTATGTTGGCACAAATTTCTAGGTCACTCTCCTCTTGGGCACAAGGTTTTTGGTAATCAACACATGGTTTTGCAAATAAGTTGATGATTTTGGGGCTCATGGTTTGAATAAAAGTAATAGTTTATGAATTTAACAACCTTTACACATTTATTTAGGATGCACTTGCGAAAAATGGATATTTTATTAATTGTTGACCACTCAAAATATCTACATTGTGCATTCAAAAAAGGGGCACGTCTCATAGATAAATATATTTTATTAATCCACATCATGATTATTTTATTATTGTTGGACCCTTGGATTGAGTTAGAAATTATATTTTAAACCATATTACTAGTTTTAGCCATTGGTTATTTTCTCTTTGACTTTTCACGGAGTTAGATAGACATTAGAGACCCCCCTATATAAAGGAGCTTTCTCTCGATTTGATCTATAGCAAGAATGTGAGAGAAATCTTTTGGATCTTAGTTGAGCTAGAGAAATCCTTTGGAGCTTAGTTGAGCATCAATAAAATGTTTTTGTATGTGAGAATTTCTTTCGTATATTTATGATAGTTCATTTTTTTTTTCTAGACAAGCTTATGAAAAATATGGAAGTAAATGTATTGTTTCGTATTTCATTATGTTATCATGTTTATAAGATAAGGAAGTAAGTGTACTATTTCTTATTTCATTATGTTATCATGTATATAAGATAAGGATGTAAGTGTACTATTTCTTATTCATTTTGTTATCAATTGAATGTGTTTGTTGATGCATCACATCCTTAAATAAAGGCAAACTACAATATCAATAATCATATAAATTACATAGATAATTTTTTATCTACTTTAGTGATGCTTTTTTTTTAGCAATTTTTTACAATTTGTTACAAGATGCAATCTAACACTAATCAATTCACCTATTTGTATATATTGCTTTTACATTTCTACAAATACATTACATATTCTATTACCTATCTTTTTATAAAAGAGACTAAGGGAGTTAGTTATAGAGTTAAAGATTTAGTATTTTTCTTTATGACTTTATTATAAGTTCTGTAATAATACTATTTTAAAACTTCAATTTATATTTTTTCTAAATTAAGATTGTGTTTGTAGGTTAAGTTATTCTGAAAAATATTACTTTAATTTTAAGTTATTCAATTTTTTATTCTACTTATTATTGTAAAGTAATCTACAAAAAAATCTTTGTTTTTTTTTAAATAATCCTTAAAAAATATTATCTTAATGATTAATGATTTTCAGCCAACTCCTTTATGTACTAGTTATATCACATTATCTACGGTTTTAAGTTTCAGTGCTTATGTAGGGTTTCAAGTTGCAGCGCTTTGGTTATGAATTTTAGGTTATTTCTGCCAAGTTCTGTTGTGGGCAGACTCTTGCCCTGTGTCATTGCCTTGCTCTTTTTCACACCCGAAACCGTAACGCGTGTTCTAATGAGCCATTGGATCTGTCTCGGGGTTTCCATTAATACATCTTTGAGTCCTCATGCACCATTCTGAAAATGCACGATAATCAGAAGTAGAGAAGTTGATAACGCCCGACAAGAGAATGAAACTCTTCCAAATGGGATGATGCGACTTAAAAAAAATTTAAAATATTATCTTAATGCTTAATGATTTTCAGCCCACTCCTTTATGTAACTAGTTATATCACATTTCGCTGGAAAAAACTAGTTATATCACATTATCTAGGGTTTCAAGTTGCAGCGCTATGGTTATTTGTGACAAGTTTTGTTTTGGGCAGACTCTCGCGTGTTCTCGGGGTTTCCATTAATTCATCTCTGAGTCCTCACGCACCATTCAGAAACTGAAGAATAATGTGAAGACTAGAAGTGGATAACGCCTAACAACAGAATGAAACTCTTCCAAATGGGATGATGCCACTTATCCTCTCGTCTACCTCAAGCATTTGGCAGATTTCATTCCTCTGATTATAGCGTGGATTTTCTAATGTTGCATGAGGAGGCAGAGTTGAAGTACTGGAGTTGAGGAGAATGGTTAGTACTCGTGCAATTCTCGTACGCTAAAACACACACCAAATGAGGAGGGATCGATCTTGTGCAGGTTGATGGAAATGGATTCTATGGTGAAGTGATTAAATATTTTAGGCCAGTCAAGAGGGGTAGATATGCACCTTTTGAGGTGATTAAATATTTCAGGCCGGTCAAGAGGGGTAGATATGCACCTGCTTCTCTGCCAGTGAACATAAAGAACACTCAATTTTGGATATGTAAAGTTACGAGATGTTGGGAAAAGTATAAACTGCAGAGTCTGTAAAAAGGCCAAAAACACTGTGAGATGGTTCTTGAAGCTCTATTTATTTATTTAAGTTCAGTTTTAGGTATAGAAATTAAAAAATAGGAGATAAAATATATCTTGCTCGCTATCTGCGAATTTTTTTGGGATAGAGAGATTTTAGTGTAAAATGATATTATTTTCTATGTAAATTATATATACTGAGCATATATAATTTTACATCATGCCAGCTTACCACTCTATCAAGTTTTGACATTTGTTCTAGATAATACAACTTCTTGACATATTCAAAATTTGTTCAGAGTTTTCTTGGAATATTCAAAATTCAAAATTTTTAGTTCAAAGTTTTCGTTGTTATGGAAAAAGTTTCGAACAACTGTGAGGTTTGCTGTGACATTGCTTTTGTTTTTTGAAGTGTTTGGCTTATAAAATCTATGCTCTTTGTTGTTAAATCTATGCTCTTATAACTTTTTTATATAATTTGTAAATTATTTCAGCTCTTAAACGAGCAGCATTTTAGAGTCACCTATTGTATCTCTATCAAGCTAGGAAAAGACTTGGGAAATGGCGATTCGGCAGCATAACATTAGCTGAAGCCTGAGGCGCGTTAAACGAAAAGGGAGTCGAGTCGAACAGAGCAAAATAAGTCGCGCACCTGGAAATTTAGAAACGAGTGGAAGATTTCTGACTTTCAAAAATGATAACAGGCGTACAAAAATGTCGTTTTTCGTTACAGTCCATTTCTGAACCGTTTTCGAAAAAGAAACGAATAATGTGATAATCTACGGACTCCCGTTTCTGGTAACAGAGAGAAATATCATTGGAAAACCTATGGACTCCCATAGCCGGAGTTTCAGAATGTTATAATCTACGTTAACTTCCTGTAACTTCTCCACTGTTATTTTGATATCCCATTATCCCATGACATTAATTTGTAATTTTTAAGTTGTTTGTTAGAAATAGTAATTACTTCAGTTAAATTTAACTTTTACATTAGTTCCTATTTTGAAGTTCAGTTAATCAATGCAACAGCATGCTTTGCATGCATGCAAAAGCTAGATTAGAGTTTTTAAGGTTTCCATAAGTGTTTAAATACACATTACTTTTCAGTTTGTAGAACATCACTTGATCTCCCTTTATGAATAAAGATTGAAGAGTCGTAGCTCATTCATTATCTTTGTTTATTTTCTGCCTCCAACCTTCAGTTTGGTATCAGAACTTAAGAGAAGATCAAATTTGAAGCATAAATTTCAGGAGATGCCAAAGCTGTAGCTTTGAAGAATTTTTAAGTATTTTGAAGAATTTTCACACAATTTTTTTTTTTTGAAAGAATTATCACGCCCTCCCTATAGTCCAAAGCTAGGTTAGAGTTTTTAGAGGTGTCTCTCCATTCCACTTCCTTCTCCTTTATGTCTTCTATTACGAAATTTCAAGATGCGTTGCTGATCATAATAAGCATTCTCTAGAAGATTTTTTTTCTTCATCGGAAAGTATTGGTTTGAAAGATGGTCAAGGAGAAGTTTGGAACTCAAGTGAAAATCTCTCATTGCTTCACAATATTTTGCTTCCTATGTATTCCTACACCATGACTAACATAATTACTTCAAGTTCGCTTGAATATGGAGAATCTTTTGCCATCACAATGGCACACTTGGGACTCTTGTTGCTCTTTCTTGCATTTGATTACAACTCTCATGATTCGAATTTGATGCTTCAAGAGCCTTATGATTCACTTGGGATCACTTTCACCACTGATGGATTTCCTTCTCAAGCACCTCAAGTCTCTTTTGGATGTGGCACCCTAGTTGGTTTGAATTTCAATTCTAAAAAGCACTTGCATTCGCTCTAGTATCAGTGTTACTCAGTTGTTATATATGGTTTGAGTTTCCATCATGCAGCTATAAATTTTTTTGATCTATTTGAACTCATTCCACTTCTTCCCAAGAAAAAGATTCCTTGATACATATTCATTTAGTTTGGAGAGTATTTAGTTTTTGGTTTCTCTTTCATGTCCATTTTTTAGGGAGGACTTTCCCCATGCGATTTCGCCTCTTTCCTCATTTTACATGGATTAATAATGTAAATAGTTACCATAATCCTTTGTTGCTTGGGACCTATTTCACATTGTCACTACCATAATTATACTATTATCACTCATCAATTTAGTGTCAAGATATGGTTCAATAATAGTTGGTCAAGGAAGAAAGAATTTGAAATTGATGACCTAGTCCTAAAGTTGGATCAACCTCACGAAGAAAATGGCAAGCATAGAAAATTTCAACATTTATCGCTTGGTCCTTACACTATTGCTAAGAAACATGGCACTAGAGCTTATAGATTACAAAAGCTGGAAGGGGAGGTTGAAACTCTCCCTGTAAATAACCAATCTTTGAAGCAGTACTTCACTTAGTTTAGGAAAACCATTTATGTACATAAATAAACTTTTCTTTGTTATTCCTCTTTTATCTTTAGATTACTTTGTTTCAGTCTAGTTGTTATTTTAATAAAACCTGGTTATTTGTTTCCATATTTTGAACTTTTAATAAAGTTGAGTTCAACAATTAGAGTGCTTGGTGGGAAAGCTATGATATCATTACTTATGCAATATCTCTTTAAGTTGATTGATTCCTTTAAATTTTCTAGGGTGACAAATATTTCAAAGTTTAAGTTTCTTCTTACTAGGAAGAGGCAGTGGTGCAATTTCAAACACTATCATTTGAAAGGATTTCAACCTGTCTGTCTTTATCCTATTTATTCGGTTACTCACAAGACCTATCACCTGATTAGAAGTTTCTTCTTACTAGGAAGAGGCAGTGGTGCAATTTCAAACACTATCATTTGAAAGGATTTCAACCTGTCTGTCTTTATCCTATTTATTCGGTTACTCACAAGACCTATCACCTGATTAGATTAAAATTAAAATGTATTAAATCATGTATTTTTTTTATTGGGATAAAGACTTCTAAGTTACTATCTTGAAGCTCCACCCATTGAAACACATAAATAGCCATATCTTGAAATTATCTAGTTATGGCTAACCCATGGGAAGGAAACAAGATCTTGTAGACATATGGAAAATCAAAATGATCCTATACCAAATATAAATCCCTAAAGGCTCAAATAAAACCATCTCTTCCCCAATTTAAGACATCCACAACAAATGAAGTTGGATATCTAAAGAATCAAATGAATACATGAACATATGAAGCGAAATGTTCAAAGAAGACCAAGATGCTATCCCAAATAGCATTCAAAGGAGGCTCTTCACCGTCCATGGGAATGATAGATACAATAAAATATTATTCGTCACCCACACAGAAAGGAAACTATGGATGAAAGATCCTATAATCCCACCTCTAGTGAAAAAGAGGAACTTCTACCTCTAATGAAAAAGATGAACTTTCTTATTAATGTTGGGAAAGCATAAAAATGCTAATGCATCAAATAAATGGATATGGTATAGGAATGAGGAAAACAAATTTATATTTTCCTCATTTTGTTACTTACCTTGTGGTGTCTTACCTTAGTTTATAGTGGAAGGACTGGTTTGGTAAATGAATCTCATAAATTGGCCTTAAAAGAGTGGCTATGAACTCCCAACATAAAGCAAAAATTTAGCTCAATGTAAGACAGCTAAATGATACCAAGAATCTTACAAGAAGTAGTGACTTGTAAATAGAATAGATCCTCACTCTGCCGCAAATCATCATCAACTATAAGAACTCCTTTTATTTTACGAGATCTAATTTCTCCCAATCCATCATCAATTGTTGCAACTGCAACTACCCTCCCTAATATTTTCTTTTGGAAAGACTATGCCATCGTTGAAATTTTACCTTCACTCACCTCAAGCATTTCATATCCTCTTAAACTAAGCTAAGTACTACATGAAGTTGACATTTTCCGAAGGACTTAGACAAATTTCAACTTGTCGTCCTTTTTATTAAAAGAAGTTTAGCGTTTCAGCGAGTTTACGTAAGTTTTCCTAAACATCTCCAAAACTCACCTTTTTATGCGGAAACGTCGACTGGAATTTTGAATTTTTGGTGAAGTAATGGTTTTGCCCATATAACATAGCTTTCAATGTTATTTCAATGGACTTACAAGATTTTGTACCGATACACATTTGCGGACTTGTGAAAGCACTCTGAAACATTTCAGCAAGAGCAATGATTTATGTCAACATCCACTGGGTCATTCATATCGAAACTGTATCGGTGGAAATTGCGCTTGACCGCCGTCATGGTCGCATGATTTCAGTCTCTTCCACTGAAACTCAACATTATAATTTTTAACAGAAGCATACAGTTTGATGCGGATTTTATCGTTAGTCCGATGTTGAAACATGTCGTGGTGTTCCACATCTTTTTTCGCTGAAACAAAAGCACGTCGATGCCAGTCTAAAATTTCGTTTGGGATTTAGGGTTTTAAAAGAAATTATTTTTATACAAAAAACATGTTGTTTTCTCTCCTCACGTAACCCCATTCGACCTCGTTCCCATTGGAGAAGATTCCTTGCTCGGTACACTCGTGTCTACCACCAATCAACCTAGCACACCTATCATCCATCATCCAGGTAGGTACATTTCTACCTTGTTTGTTGGGTTAAAATGGGTTATTTTTCACTTGGATACTTATGGTTTGAGGGAAAAGGCCCATGATTGATCTTGTTAGTCTCATGCTTAACCATTTTCTTTCTTTCATTCCTTATTTTTCGAATTTTTCCTTAGGGTTTAAGGGTTTCAAGTCTTAAATATATATTGAACATACTATAAACTAATTTTGCTTTTATCTTTTCCCCAGGTGAACATTCTTTTGGAAGTTTTATCTTGTTCCATTAAACCCTACCTTAAACCCTAGATTCAAGAATGCGCAGAGTTTCCCAACCATGTTTCGACTGACTCGAGCCATTAATTTTTCCTATTGCTAGATGGAAAATGCACCAATGCAAAACCTAAAAGATAAACTAGGTGGTTTTCAGATTTAGTGATTAGCAATGCATTCATTCATATGAAAAGATCTTGTTTATTTATTGCAAATCTATATAGTAGTTGTTATATTTTCTAAAATTGCATCTCATTCTAATATTTCAATGGAGTCTACCCAAATTATGGTGTTTCCTCTGTCATACATGAGTAAAAAATGTCAAAAAGTGTTTCTCATAACTCCTCCAAAATTGTATTGGAGAGAACATCTTATGACGGACCGGTTAAGGAAGCATCTCTGGAGATTCAGTTCTACGACACACAACATATCATAGGAATAGCTCCATATTTAAAATGGGGTGAAATTTACCATTTGATCCGAGATCATAATGTCCCAGAAGCTACCATTGAAGAAGATTTAATTTATCAGAACATCAAAAGATCAGGTGTTCACAAGGTTGTAGGAAGACCTAAATTGTTCCTGATGAATATGATTGTCTACGGTTGTCATTGATGACAACATTAATGACAAAGGTGAAGTGCATGATGGTGACATGGCAGAGGTTGATTTGGTAGACAAGGTGATGGGCATTGGGGCCATGGGCACACCTAGTGAGCCAAACGACCCATACTGTGGTCATTTGGAGTTGGGTCCAAAACCCTAGACAAAGATGAAGATGGCATGAAAAACATGATGAAATTGAAGACATTGTGGGCATAAATGAGGCAGCTTATGGGCATTTTAATGCTTCCTGCAAACATGAACAATACTCCCTTGCGAGCATCCCTTATAACATCTGCGGGTGTTTTGCAAAGGAGACTGCGGATAGCCTATTAGAGGTACGCAGGCCTCAATTGCCATGCCCGTGGGAATGATGAAATGATGGATTGTGGGCTCATAAGGGCGTGTTACTAAACCTATGGGCATCTCCGATAAAGAAGTGTTGTGGACATTTTCAGAATGCCAAGAAGAAGAAGATTGCAGCCATCTTCAGTTACTAGTGTGGGCATAAGACATAGCACGAGATAGGTGTAAAGACCATGTTAAAGATCCAAGACATATTTATATATATATATTTTTTGGATGAGTAAAATATGGAACAAAATTCATCATTCAATGATGAAGTCGGCTTCCAAATTGCTGAGTAAATTTTGGAATTAAAAATATATCATTTAATTGATTAAATCAAATTGAAATTGTTATCTTGGCCTACTTAAATTCATGAACAAAAAACATGTATAAATAAGAAGAGAAACATGTCGTTTTGGTGGTGGTATGAAGTGATGTACTTGCATGGTTCAGAGAGAAAATCTCGGGTGAGGACAGAGAGGACAGGTTTAGTTATGTAGCTGAGTAGGAGTAAGATATCTTTTATCTTCTTGCTAATAAAGGATGTGGCAACAGCTAGAACAGTGCTGCTGAGCAAGGAATTCGTGGGTGATAGAGAGAAGTTCCCATGGTTCAATGAATGGAGCAGAGGAGCAGCAGCATGATTTTTGTTGGGGCTACATATGATGGATAGAATGCTGATTTGCATTTGAACGTGATAATTTGGGGCAGCTTGATATGCATGGACAAAAATGAAAAGATGCTTAACTGTATGATGGTCTAGGGTAGAAAGTTTGTTGATGGTTAGAAGATGTGAATTTTCGGTGGAGAAGTGTGGAGATTTCGGTAGAGCTGCTAGTGAAGAATTCGGAGGTTAAAGAAGGACAGCTTGGTAGCTGCAGTGGAGCAGGATGGATAGAATGTTTAGTCTATTTGTTGACTTTTGATTTTCTGGGTTGAACTTGGCAGCAACATGATGAACACCAGCTGATGAATGAGACAGTGATGATGATGATCGAGGGCAGAAATGGCAGCTCATGGACAGTCATATATTATGATAGAATTATTATGAGATGTTTGAATAATGCTTGGACAGAGTAATGATTCAGAAGATTATTTGAAAACGAGATGTTGGATGTGAATTGATAATATGGACAGTATGGACAGAGTGCACATAAGGCTATTGTATGACATGTTGCATGCGTGGTAAATTTGCTAGGTTCAGAATATAGATTAGCTTACATGCTGAATGTTGTCATGGAGATGAAACACTAGTGGACTGTACTATGATAAATTATTGATCTTAATGTTCGGATGGACAAAGTGTTGGTGTAATTAAGTGATTGGAAAGCAAACAAGGGTTTCCTATTTGTACTTCTCAAACCTCAAAAAAGTCCGATATACAGTCTGTAAATCTAAAATTGTCGGGGGTGTTGTGGCATCCTAGTCAGTACTAGCTGGCTGAACCATTCTGGTGGGTGGTGCCATCTTATGGGTTGTAGCCCATATTGGAGATTGTAGTCTCCATTTATACACAACTTACAAAGCTTATATCTTGTCTCATGTGCAATATGTTGAAGTGTTTATCTTGATAGTATATTGATGAATATAATATAGAAGTGAATGTGCAAATGATGATATGAAATTGTGATTGAAGTAGAATTTGAATAAAGTGTAGGCTCACTGATTCACCCCCCCTCTACGTGAGCGATTGTGTTTAACAATTGGTATCAGAGTAGGCCTTCTGCAGAATCCTAACAAGCTTGAAGGAAATCAGTAGACATAAGTAAATGAAATCCATGGAGGAAATTCTTCCATTATTCAATGAATCAAGTTATGAATTCTGGAGCTTCAAAATGAAGTATTACTTACATGGACAAGGGGTTGACATCTGGAAATCAGTTGAAGGAGAAACAACTAAGAACCCATAAGAAAGCAATGAAAAGGCACTAAGGTTGATCATGAGGAGCTTTCCTCAATCAGAGAAGGAAAGGTTGAATCTTGGAAGGTACACTTCAAACAAAGATCTTTGGAGCACTCTTGAAGCTGAGAACAAAAGGAAGGCTCAAAATATTGACAAAGAAAAGCGATTCAAGATATATGAAGATGAAGATGAAGAAGAGAAGAAGGCTCAAGCATCAAGCACTAGTGAAGGTAAGAACTCTTCCATTTTCAATAACTGTGAAAATAACGAAGTTGCTCTAGTTAAGGATGAAGAAGATGAATTGTCAAGACTCAAAGAGGCATTTGAAAAAACTCTATTGGATAAGGATGTCAAATCCAACATAAGGCTCAAGAAGAAGATTATGGGATCATTTGAAAAATACCAAGAGGTGACCAAATCTTTGTTCATGACCTTGAAGTTCAAGAACAAAGACTTGCAAAGTGAGTTAGAAGATAAAAAAACTTGAAGTCAAAAGTTTGAAGGATGAACTAGGAAATAAACAAGAAAAGACTGATGTGGATCCTAGAGAACTTGAAGAGACAAGATGGGCTAATCTTGACTTGAAGGTTCAGTTGGATAAGTACAAGAAAATTGAATAAGTTTTGAAAAATCAGTTAGATGAAAAGGAGAAGAAAAATGATGAGCTTGAGATGGAAGTTGTTGGACTCAAGAAGAAAATTGAAAAAACAATCTATCATGAGAAGTTCAACAGCAGCTCGGTCATGTTGGATAAATTATTGGATTGCCAAAGGTCTCCCCATGACAAAAATGGCCTTGGGTATAAAAAGATAGAAGACAATCTTGAAGAAGACAAGTGGTCTCTAAAGACTCCAGAAGCTGGTCCATCAATGACCAAGGATGCATCTCATGACAACGAACATGTTGGTTGTTCAAGGACACATCAAGGAGTTAGGTCCAATCCTTGAAGCAAAGAAGCAATTCCAAGATGGAAACAAGGTCCAAGGTATGAATATATATTTAATGGTTGTTGTTTTTCTTGTTCTAACTTTGGTCACAAGGTAATAGATTGTGTAGATGGAAGAGATAATTTTGGAGGTCCAAAGAATACAGTGAGATGTTGGACATGTAATCAACTTGGACATATAGCTGCCAAATGCCACACCTTGAGATGCTACAACTGCAGTGGATTTGGTCATAAGGCCCAAACTTGTACTAGTCCTAGAAGACAACAAATGAAGAGAACATCATATACTTCAGAAAAGAGATCCAATGAAGCTTGGAAGAAGAATGACATCAGAAGAATTGAATATCAGAAGACAAGTTCACACATCCAAGGACAGCCTAAAATATGGGTGAAGAAAAATATCCTGCTGGATCTAAATGAGGTTGAGGATCAATGTACAAAAAGAGATGATGGTTGCCATAAGGCAAGCCAAGTCTGAGGTCCCTCGAAGACCTTGGAGCACCTTGAGTTCATTGAGATGGGAGGATGGACTCAAAGAAAAGAAAATGAATGTGATACGTTTGGAAGAAGTCAAGTCATAGCATGAGGTTACACTACCATCAATTTGCAATAGTAACAAAGGGGCACTCAGAGGTTGTTTGAAGATAGCTAAGTTTGCACAGTCCACCATGTTCAAGCTATCCCAAGATAGCAACATTGGTTGAAGGAAATGTTCTTGTGGTATGAAGTTTGATATCTAAAAGTTCGTTCACATAAAATCTGTCTGGTTTTGAAGGCATCTAAAGATATAGCGGTAGGCACATGAATATGATCATCAAGAGTCACAAAAGACAAATTTTAAACTTGTGCCATTTGCAACAGAGTACATGACGAAGAATACATGTTATAGGTCCAAGGATCAATTCAATTTCTTTCAACAAACAGAAATTAAAGAAATTTGACTTGGAGGTTTGACAATGGATTTACATATAATGATTGCTGATTTTTCTATGGATAATTACTGTGGACAATTGAAGTGCAGGTCATATGAGAGGGTTGGACTTCATTTAAATAAGAATTACTTAAGCATCCCTAACTCTGATAATAGTTGAGAAGACCTTAGATATAATCTCAAACAATCAACCACATTTTAAAGAAAGATATCAAGGGAGATGGCAGAAAGATTCAAAATGCAATTTTTGATGCACACCTGAATGCATATCTACTAAAGTGTCTGCGGGAAAAACTTATGCTGCATGTCTATGAAGAAAAAGACTCTTGAAATGCCTTGAGAAAAGATGAAAGTATTGTTTCTAGTAGCTCTCACAGTTGAAGCAAATAAAGTAAAGCAATATGGCGGTGTATGGAAGATTGTTCTCGATGCATGCTTAACTTTTATGAATTTACTAAATTCTTGACCCTCTCTCCAGCCTTGGATATGATTGACAGGGATGTCTTGTTGTTGGTATACAATTAGTGTATAACTGTTGTAGTTACAGTTAGCATGTTGATAGGGGGAGTCAGAGAAATTTGCATCCACAAAAGGGAAGACTTGAGTTCAATCCTAAATACCATATCAAAGAGGCAAGAGGTTTGAGGCAGCAAGAAGTTATTGATATACAAACACAGGCAGTACTGATGAAGTCAAGACAACAGAGTTCAGAAGTGAAACTACATCATCAACATTATTCAAACATGAAGTGTATGACAGAAGACCTTATGATTAGTATGTGGACAAATATCTTTTGATGAGCAGACTTTGGCAAATTTCTTGATTAACAATTGGTGACATTTTGGCTTGAATTCATTACCTTTATACAATATTGACAGTCTTCCACAGTTTGATTTTGAACATGGTGCATTAAGTTTGAAAATTGAGGCATCAAGAGCTATGATGATGTATGAATGTACAGTGATATGTGAATTGTTGCAGCTAAAGGCTAACATTGCATATGAAAGAGGACTTGGCCTCTTAAGAAGATATTCTGGCATGAATATAGTCCGAGACTGATTTAAAGATTCCCTTTTAAGGCTGCCAAATTTGATGAGATTTTTATCATGGTATGAAGACAACTCCTGGGAATCATATGAAATATTGAGAACATGGAGCAACTTGAGGATTGTTTGAAATAATATTCAAAAGCAGTGTGACATACTCCAGTTTTGAGCATTATGATATGCATAAGCAAGAGAAATGTAAAGTGTATGAGTAGGATTAGAAAAAAAGGAAATGGCACTGTGATAGGGGCAGCAGACTCTGTTGGTGTTTTGGAATGAGTGTGGCATGAGCATACTCAGACGTATGTACCAAGAACTCATGGTTGGTTAAAATCCCTGGATCAAAACCAAGCTCGGTCAAAAGGGGAGTGTCTATAATAGATACTCATGAACATTTGAAGATGGAAAATAATGGGAGTTTCTTCATTCATGAAAAAACTTGGAGATGGAAAATAATTTTTGGGCATTATGATGCCATTAATGGCTCATTGACCCTTTGTCATTAATGTCAAAGGGGGAGAGAGAGATCAGTTGCCATCAATGACAAAGGGGGAGATTGATGAATATGATTGTCTACGGTTGTCATTGATGACAACATTAATGACAAAGGTGAATTGCATGATGGTGGCATGGCAAAGGTTGATTTGGTAGACAAGGTGATGGGCATTGGGGCCATGGGCACAACTAGTGAGCCAAATGACCCATACTGTGGTCATTTGGAGTTGGGTCCAAAACCATAGACAAAGATGAAGATGGCATGACAAGCATGATGAAATTGACAACATTGTGGGCATAAATGAGGTAGCTTATGGGCATTTTAATGCTGCATGCGGGCATGAACAATACTCCCTTGCGGGCATCCCTTACAACATCTTTGGGCGTTTTACAAAGGAGACTGTAGGTATCCTATTGGAGGTATGTGGGCCTCAATTTCCATGCCAGTGGGCATGATGAAATGATGGATTGCAGGCTCATACGGGCATGTTACTCAACCTATGGGCATCTCCAATGAGGAAGTGTTGTGGTCATTTTCAGAATGCCAAGAAGAAGAAGACTGCGGCCATCTTCAGTGACTAGTGTGGGCATAAGACATAGCACGAGATAGGTGTAAAGACCATGTTAAAGATCCAAGACATATTTATATATATATATATTTTGGATGAGTAAAATATGGAACAAAATTCATCATTCAATGATGAAGTCGGCTTCCAAATTGCTGAGCAAATTTTGGAATTAAAAATATATCATTTAATTGATTAAGTCAAATTGAAATTGTTATGTTGGCCTACTTAAATTCATGAACAAAAAACACATATAAATAAGAAGAGAAACACGTTTTTTTGGTGGTGGTATGAAGTGATGTACTCGCATGGTTCAAAGAGAAAATCTCGTGTGAGGACAGAGAGTACAAGTTTGGTTATGTAGCTGAGCAGGAGTAAGATATCTTTTATATTCTTACTGATAAAGGATGTGGCAGCAGCTGGAACAGTGGTGCTGAGCAAGGAATTCATGGGTGATAGAGAGAAGTTCCCATGGTTCAGTGAATGGAGCAGAGGAGTAGCAGCATGATTTTTGGTTGGGGCTACATATGATGGACATAATGCTAATTTGCATTTGAACATGATAATCTGGGGCAGCTTGATATGCATGGACAAAAATGAAAAGATGCTTAACTGTATGATGGTCTAGGGCAGAAAGTTTGTTGATGGTTAGAAGATGTGAATTTTCGGTGGAGAAGTGTGGAGATTTCGGTAGAGATGCTAGTGAAGAATTCAGAGGTTAAAGAAGGACAACTTTGTAGCTACAGTGGAGCAGGATGGACAGAATGTTTAGTCTATTTGTTGACTTTTGATTTTCTGGGTTGAACTTGGCAGCAACATGATGAACACGAGCTGATGAATTAGAGACAGTGATGATGATGATAGAGGGCAGAAATGGTAACTCATGGACAGTCATATATTATGATAGAATTATTATAAGATGTTTGAATAATGCTTGGTTAGAATAATGATTCAGAAGATTAATTGAAAACGAGATGTTGGATGTGAATTGATAATATGGACATTATGGACAGAGTGCACATAAGGTTGTTGTATGACATGTTGCATGCGTGGTAAATTTGCTAGGTTCAGAATATAGATTAGCTTACAGACTGAATGTTGTCATGGAGTTGAAATACTCATGGACTGTACTATGATAAATTACTGATCTTAATGTTCTGATGGATAGAGTGTTGGTGTAATTAAGTGATTGGAAAGCAAGCAAGGGTTTCCGGTTTGTACTTCTCAGGCCTCATAAAAGTCTAATATAATGTCTGTAAATGTAAATTTGTTGGGGGTGTTGTAGCATCCCACTCAGTAGTAGTTGGTTGAACCATTATGGTGGGTTGTGCCACCTTCTGGGTTGTAGCCCATATTGGAGATTGTAGTCTCCATTTATACACAACTTACAAATCTTATATCTTGTCTCATGTGCAATATGTTGAAGTGTTTATCTTGATAGTATATTGATGAATATAATATAGAAGTGAATGTGCAAATGATGATATGAAATTGTGATTGAAGTAGAATTTGAATAAAGTGTAGGCTCACTGATTCACCCCCCCCCCCCCCTCTCAGTGAGCTATTTTGTTTAACAATTCCCTTGTGTTGAAGTGATAGGATGGGTCCTTCCCCATATTGTTACTAAATCTTGTATCATCACAAGAACTATGGGGAAAGGTTTTGCATCGTTCTATCTTGCAAATAGACTCCCAGCTCCAAGAGCATATAGAATCCCAACTCCAAGAGCATTTTTTACAGAAGAATGGGTCACGAACTTGAAACTTAACTATGGAAAATGTGTAAAGAAGATACTGCTACTGAGAAATCCACCGCACCAGAGAGACAACATGGAATGTGAAACTAAATTTTTGAAGACTCCTATTAGGATTGTTGCTACTATCATATCAGGCTCTACTCACTCAATATGAACAAGAACCATATTGCATGTTTGAGGATGCTCTTACAATAGTCGCTCAATTGTGGGATTTCTATCTCACCCCTGAAGGCACATACTTGTGTAACTATGGAGGATCAAAGGGCCCATCGTTGTTACAAAAGTATATCACTGATTGCATTATTTTGAATTAAATTGTGAGGCAGACATTTTGAAATGGCATTGGCCATTTCTTGCATAACAATAAGAAGGATTCCTCGCCTCCATTTCTATTGATAGTCGGATCATATAGGTTGAACAAGATCAAATATTCCTAGGACTTGGTAAAGGATTTGGATTCCTTTCACTGTGTCGAGAAGATATTTATAATAAATGATAGTCTCCAAAAGTTGGATCTCCATTGTGTGTCTGTTAAAATTCACTATGAATATGTTGACCAATTTTTGAAGGAAGAAGAAGTATATAGACGGGTCCCAAACCTTGCAGAACTAGATAGAAGAATCAATAAAAATGGTGGTAAGGAGGCGAACTCGATCAAACCATTAGATTCCTTAGTGCAAGAAAAATTAGAAGAGGATGCTAGGAAGAAAGGTGTGGAAGAAGCACTCTTGGCATAAACAAGCAAAATATTGCAAGACGAAGATCTAGCAAGGATGGCTCAGGAAGAGAGAAAATAAAGAGAGGAGGAGGAAGAATCACAGAAAAGAATTGAAAAGAAAAATTAGATAAGGCAGCAAAACAAGAACAAAAAATAGTTGAGTTAATACAACCACAACATGAATCAACTCGGTAGGAGGAACTCCTAAAGAAAAAAGAAGAAGAAGATGCCCTCAAGAAAGTTGTGGAAGGTCAAGGTAACCAAGGAGGTGAGGAACTGGATAATGAAGGTCAATATATGGATATTGATACTACAACAAATACAAACACAAAAGTTCCACTCACTAGAGGACATCTTCCTTTGGCTGAGTTGGGACTCGCCCCATTTACACATTCCAAGTAGCACATTGTAGCTAAGTTGGATACTATTGTTTATGATCCCAAAATAAATACCATCATGAAGTGGATAGAAAAGAGGCTTAAAATTTCCTGACATCCTGAGGTTGTTACAATATAGGAATTCCCAATGGTTGAAGGTACCAACAAGGACCCAAAGTTCACAACATCCGTTGGAGTAGATTGAACTCTATCCAATGACAAAAATATACACAAATTGATAGAAAGCAACAAGGCCAAGGTAGTTAAACGTGAGGATAATCTGGTTCAAGCAAGGAATGAATGAATTCAACTCAAACACCAGTGGGATACCCTTAAATTTCAAAAGGGAGAAGCCATGAACACAATTCAAATTCTTGAAGAAGAAAGAGATTCACGTAATGTTCAAGTAGCAATATTGAAGGAGAGAAGGAAGATTTAAAGTCCCAATTAAAAGAGATGCAATTAAAGTAAATTTAATAGGACCATCAAATAGAAGGTATCACTATTGAGAAGGGAGCTCTGCAAGCTCAAGTAGCAGAGCTTAATCGAGAAAATGACTCGTTGATAATTGCATCGATCACTGCACAAGAGAAGAAGTTGGATTTAACCATGTTTTATGATTGCACATCCACCCTTTAGGAATAATTGTTCCATTAATAGGAGCTACTCATAGAAAAAATATTTGAAGTGTAGGAAATGGTGTTCAAACTCAAGCAGATATCTAAGACAACTACTCCCATTCTATAGAAGTTAGGGGAGATTCATACTAGAATGAAGAAGATGAATTCTTGGAAAAATAATCAAAGGAAATCCATCCCCATTTTCCTAAGATATCTACAGAAAAATTGGAATTGGATTTTTCAACTCTAGACAGTTTCCAAAAGGATGAGAGGAAATTGAAAAATGAGGTGGCAACCTCTATTTCTAGATGTGAAGGGATCCATCAGATCATAGCCAAAGATTTTTAAAAATGTCATTTTCCTTCTCTTGGCCCATTTGAAATCCCTGGGCCAAAAGAGAAGTGATTGAATGTTCATTGAGGGCCATTAAGGATGAAGACATAGCTATTATTCAAAGTCTAGAAAATATCACTCTAGAGAAATTACAAGAGTGTATTGGGAGAGCAACATCGAAAACAAAATACTTGGATAATTGGCATCACTCAACAACTAAAGGCCTTAATACAATGTTTAAAGATTTATTTTTTAATGAAGTGCGCCTATGGTTGTTGGAGCCACAGTAGTTGAATGTTATCTATCATGAAAGTGTCGTTTGGGATGGATTTATAAAAACTCAAGTGGGAGACCCACCCTCATGATGTAATAATTTTGTTTTACTTTATTATGTATATTTTTTCCCACTTATTTAAGTTGTAACTGAAATATGACAAAAGTATTGGAAGATAACGGATTGTTGCTAAAGGAAGGTGAACTAAAAAGTCACCTAGGGGCTTGAAAATCAAGGATAAATAGAGAAAATTAGATAGAGGAAGGGGATTTTCACTTTGAGGAAGATTTTGTTGAGCCTCATATGTAAGAATTATTTCTCATAGTGAACAAAGCAATTTTATGGGTGGAATATGTCAAATGTGTGGATGAATGCATGGAATTGATTTCCTTCTTTTTTCTACTAAAATGCAGTAAGATTTTTCTTGTTTCTATTGGACTATTCTAATATTTTCTGAATTATTTTATTGTATATAAACACAATTTTCTTTTCTTTCTATGAGCAATGGATGTAATGAATGCCAATACTTAAGCTATGTACTGTGTTAACTTTATTTTTAATTGTTATATTTGTTTATTTTTAGTGGTTATCTCTTGTAAAATGCATGCTACAGTTACCTTACCTTTCTCTCTCTTAATCCCACTCCTTGCAAGGATAGTTTAGATTAAATAAAATATTGCATTTAATTAGGGAATTCACTCAGGAAACCAACAGTAAAAGGAATGATAATACTGGGGGTAAGAACCTACACATCACTGTGTGTGACTTCTTCCTATAGGTAAAGCCAACACAATTTAGTGAGCATAAGCCTTTGCATTTAAGTTTAATAACTTGCATTTTATTTAATACCAATTAAAATACTAAACAGTGGGTCGGGCCATGTCAGAAAAATTTATTCCAAGACTATCTTGAATGGTAGCTAGACCTTAATCCGGACGAGTTCCCTATTCCAAATAGTGAAGAGTCTAATTAGGAATTTTCATTGCTGAGAACCCCTAGTGTCGATGCAAGGATTTTTCTAGGCGTCAATAGAACCCTGTAAGAATAGAATAATGTGCACAGAAATATATCACAATCCAGGTGCAAGGATTAAAATATTTCTCGGCATGTGCCTTTTGCGAAATATAAATTCCTACCAACCACTTCCTTTAATGTGTTAGTGCCACTAGATCATCAAGTAACCTAAAAGGCCATCCTCTTTCAACCCTTTATCTGAACTCCTACTTGCTAGACTACAATCACTAATGGTGCACTATTTTCCCTCAAGAGAAGCCCTCTAATATTGTATATATGTCACACAAGATACTAAAAGGAGGTTTTCCTCACACCTATAATATTCATCTCATGAAAATCACCCAAAGAAATTTGGGATGAAATGTATCCAAATCCTCCAACATGATAAGTACCATCATTTCCAACCTCCATATGCATGCTCCCTATCAATCCTAAATCCTATTGAATTGTGAACTATCATTGTCATATGTATAGAATATCCACTATCCACATACCAAACAACACTAGAAACAATGTTAGTAGATAAATAACAAGTCATGGAAGAGACAATCTCAAATTGAGAAGTCATCTCCTCTACTCCTGCTACAATTGCAGCTACAACCTACTTCATGCCCATTTCCCTCTTCAAGGGAAATTATCCCACATAATGTCCCATCTTGAGACATCAAAAGAATTTGAATTAACTTAGGTCCTTCTTCCCAATATATATTCCATACTTCTTATTGAATTGTTTCTTTCTACCCTTTTTTACATTCCTAGAAACACCAATAACATCTACTTACACTTTTTATGTATATGAGATTGCAATATGATTTCCTCCTACAAAATATCCACTGAATTTGTTTTGAAGTCATATATATTTCCCCAAGTACAAATACAATAAACAAAAGGCATCTAAGAACAAGCAAGCCCTTTAAGGAATATGGATACTAGCTCCTAATCATGAACCTTGGCCCCAATGGTGGTTAATTGATCCTTAAATTAACTAATATTGATTTAAAATCTCACCATGGTATCTTCATTACTCATATGAACCACTAAGAGTTGGTTTCATAAGAGTATTTGAAAAGTTTAAAAATTCTAAAATAATTCAACTCCTCTCAAGGATACATACAATAAAATCTCTCAAGACTACAAATACCACCATTTGAAATTCCTTAGCTAGGGAATCATCAAACCCTAGCTCCACCAAGAAGAACAAGTGCTATGGTCCCTTCAACACTATGTCCCATGCAACATGTCCTCTTCCATTCTTCTTCACAATTACACCCTAGGAGTTATTACAAAACTTTATTATTCAATATCCAAGGGTAAAACCATAATATAACTCTATGAGAATAAATAAAATCCAAAGAGACCAAGAAACCCTAGTGCCCGAGAGAGAGAGAGAGAGAGAGAGAGAGAGAAACAAGGACTAGTGAAGGATTAGAGAGAGAGAGAGAGAGGACAAGTGCTCTCCACTTCTAGGTCACATCTCTACTCGAGAGTGAGAAAGAACGAACACACAATTCATGTTAATGAAATATCTATCTATCCTTTATTTATATTAGAGATAAAGGGGGCCAACAATACTATGTGGGCACAAGTTTTTACAAGAAGGCTATATGAGCCCTTTTGGGCCAAATAAGTGAGACATCAAATATAGAGTACAAGTGCCATTCTCCAATGATGATGTCATGCACAATAAGGATTCCAAGGTGATGTAGCTATAGAAGCAAAGTCCAAATTATTGCATCCCAAGACTCAGCAAACTCCATATATCCTCTATTTTTTGTTTCTCTTCTACAATAGCTACATCATGCAAGAATATTGTCAAATCGATATGCTATCTATGGATTGAATCCCTCGATCATGATGCATAATACTGTACACAACTTGTAGGGGTTTCTCCCACCAAGTGAACCCTCCATGTCACCATCATGAAGTGAGTTCACCATCTAGGCAAGAGATCATAAACACATAATGGAATAACACTGAGCCAACATTCAACATAGCCAAACATCAACTAAGAAAGATATCTCATGTGTGCATATCCATCATAGACTACTATTTAATTATATTGCTTGGGGACTGCATTTTTTTATCTTTTTTCAGAAGGAACAACCTTATAGGATCACATGGTGAGATATTTTGATGGATGTGGGCACACTTGTGATTTTTGTAAGAAATGTTTTTTGTTGGTGTTTAGGTTGACGTTATGATGGTTTGCTAGAAGATGTTGGATTGTATGCTTGTGTAACCCTCCGTTTTTGTTAGTTTTTACACCTCTAAAGTATATTGCCTAGATATGATAAAACTATTTAAGACGATGAATTTTAGGTAGAGGAAACCCATCAACATAGGTTCTAATATTTAAGTGTTAATAATTTGTTGAAGGTGTTATAATAAATTAAAACTGGATGTGCTATGGTTTCATTTTTATGTGATAAAACCTTAGTAAATGAGTTTTGCTCACAATTTTAATCGAATTATTATGATGTGGAACATGGAATTAGGTGAAGCGCTCATCTTTTTGCACAAATTTCAAGGCATTTTAAAGATTATGGTGGTTTTCAACCCTTTCCTTTATGGATTGGTTTGATGTTGTGGTGGTATTAGGTGTTGGTATTGTCTTTCAACCCATGGTACTTCATTAATGAAAGAAAATTAATATTTACAATTGGATTAGATGTGTTACTTTCTCTAGGTCACCCTCCTCTTGGCACATCATGAATTGAACAAAAGTAATAGTTCATGACTTTAACAGCCCTTACACATTTATCGAGGATGCACTTTTGAAAAATGACTATTTTATTATTTGTTGACAAGTCAAAATACCTACAATGTGCATTCATCACCCTCCTCTATGCACCCGGTTTTGGTAAATCAACACATGGTTTTGCAAATTTGTTGATGGTTTTGGGGCTCATGGTTTGAACAAATGTAATAGTTTATGAATTTAACAACCTTTGCACATTTATCTAGGATGCACTTTTGAAAAATATCTATTTTATTACTTGCTAACAAGTCAAAATACCCACAATGCACATTCATCACCCATACCCACAATGCACATTCATCACCGTCCTCTTGGCACCCCGTTTTGGTAAATCAACACATGGTTTTGCAAATGTGTTGATGGTTTTGGGGCTCATGGTTTGAACAAAAGTAATAGTTTATGAATTTAACAATCTTTACACATTTATCTAGGATGCACTTTTGAAAAATGACTATTTTATTAATTGCTTACAAGTCAAAATACGCACAATGCACATTCATCACCCTCCTCTTGGCACTTGGTAAATCAACACATGGATTTGCAAATGTATTGATGTTTTTCGGGCTCATGGTTTGAACAAAAGTAAGCATTTATGAATTTAACAACCGTTACACATTTATCTTGGATGCACTTTTGAAAAATGTTTATTTTATTACTTGTTGACAAGTCAAAATACCTACAATGCACATTCGTCAAGGGATACAAGGATTATTTTAACTTCCTTGCTTCAAGGGATACAATCTAGCTATTTCATTATTATATTTCTTTTTTGACTTTAAATGGAGCTAGATATATATTATATTTTATTGTAAGAGAGAAGAGAGCCCCTCTATATAAAGTAGCTCTCTTCATTTCCTCCATAAATTGATCGTGAAAGAAATCGCTTAAAGCTTAGTTGAACATTAATAAAATGTTTTTATGTGTCATGATTTCTTTCAAATATTTATGTTAGCTCATTTTTCTTCCTTTAGTTTCCTATACAAATGTATGTAAGTTTAATTATAAGTCAGCTTTTCTTTTTTTTCCTTAAGTAATATAGCAAAATCTTTATTTGCTTTAATTTCAATTTCTTTTTAAATAATCCATAAATTTAATCACATCCATTTTTGTTAGATATTTGTAACTCTAATTCTGACGGATCATGCACCTTTAGAAAATCCAAGAGATAATACACCATTTTGTAACTCTGACTCTGGCTGGTCATGCACCTTTAGAAGTTGATAGAGTGGAACGGCGAAATGAAAAGCCTCCAAATGGGTGAGGTAGAGGAGAGGATACACCAAAGGAGGACACGACTTTATATCAATTACAGTTACCATCTCGATCGAGATGGTAACTGTACTCGTCGGATAAGTCGCGTTATCCTTTCGTCTATCCTCTCCCCTACCTCAGGCATTTGGTGCCATTCGTTTACTCTTCAGCTTTATGAACTTTTCTTGGCCTGGATGTTCGAATGGTGCATGAGGAGGCAGAGTTGAAGTAATGGAAACTCTTTGAGGCAGAGCCAATGACTGCTTTAAATCTTGCCATATATTTCGGTATGTTCTATAAATATTGATCTTATAGATCTTATATTATTTGAATAGATATATTTAGATCTTATATTAATATTGATCTTATAGATCTTATATTACTTGAATAGATATATTTAGATCTTATATTACTTGAATAGATATATTTCGGTATGGTAAAAAACAAAACAGGAAAATTGATCAATTTCGGTAAAAAACAAAACTTTTCCTGATATATTTATCAAAAATGATATGGGTACAAGCACTGATGGAATTTGACAGTTGAATTGCCCGTCAGAGGCCAATTTGACCATCAAATACGGTTAACATTTCAGCCAGGCCGTCACAAACTGGCTTGTAACATGGAAAACGTTCCAGAATTTAATTAAAACCAGCAATTTTGACGGACGTCCGTCATTTGAATTTCCTACACTGGGTACAAGTGAAATATCGTGAACGATGTCTGCTTTTTTGCTCGCGTTGTTATATGCAGGGTTTGCTAACTGTTGGAGCTGCCAATTATGGAAATATTTGTATGCGATTTCCCAAGGATTTTGCGTCGTCACAGGGCCTCGTTACCCGCAGGCAAGATTACAGAGTGCGTCAGTCTGGAGCATGAGGTCGTCCTGGTGTGGTCGATACCAAAGATTCAAGGTAAATATTTCATCATTAATATGCACTGTACAGTTTTTCGACGGTACAGTTGTTTTCTACGGTACATGGGCGAGCTTGTTGGGCTATTCTAGCCTTGAATTTTGTAAGCTTGTTACATATTTCAGAATTCTACCTCTAATAGGATGTGTTTTTCCTTGTCACAAACTAAAGAGAGGATTCCCTACTTTGCTAGTATAAATTGAAAGTATTCCTTGCCTATTCCAGCCTTGAATTCTTTGAAGGTCTTGAAGTCTTGTGACTTCTCCTTTGGGAAGTATACCCAAACCTTCCAAATCAATGATTGTGTGATAACGTACCTTACTCGCTCAAGCATCTGCACTGAGATAGGCCACATAGGGTTGAATGTAGAATGTCTAAAGGTGCTTCTGCTCTATGTGCTAGAAATTTATCAATTTTCCTGTTTTGTTTTTTTTTTACCATATATACATGCTTCAACAAAATAACTCATCAATTTAGATATGTTCTATAAATCTTGATCTTATAAATCTTATATTACTTGAATTGATATATTTCTAATCATACCTTAATTCTTCAAAATAACACATGTATTAACATTATTTAATAAAAGAAAATAAAAAATTAATAAACTATAACCAATACCGAGAAACAAAGAATATTAGTACATCTCCCTCTACACTATCAACGTAATAGAGTAGCACTCGCGCAATGACCTTTGCATACCTGTAATTCTACATAATATCAGTAAATTAAATACTTAAATATATTTATTTTTTTATATTTTACATTGCAAACTTGAATTATGCCATGTAGTGACATTGAATTGCAATTTCTGTTGTTTTGTAGGCTAGAAGATTGACATTTTTGTCGACTAATTTTGTTACCGGCCTTTTATTATCTATTGGTCACGAAATCAATACAAAAGAGTATAGAAGAGTTTTCAGAGTGAAGGATGTTACTCGAGTGGCAGTGAAAGCAGGTTGAATCCCATTTTTGTCATCTTAACAGAAATTAATGACTACACAAGTTTTTTTTGGCTTAACTGAAGCATTAGTGGGCTTCTAGGGCCATAGGTAGGGTATGTATATCAACTAATTTTTTTGAGAAATCATGTATATTTCCCTGAGTACAAATACCCAAGACAAAATGCACCTATGAAAGAGAAATCCCTTTAATGGACATGGATACTAGATCTTGATCTTGAACCTTGGTGCCAATGGTGGCTAATTGATCCTTCAATTAATCGATCCTGATTAAAAATCCCACCATGGTATCTTCATTACGCATATGAACCATTAAGAGTTGATTTCGTAAGAGTAGATTTGTTGAAAAGTGTAAGAATCTAAAATAATTCAGCTCCTATGAAGGCTATATACAATAGAATCCTCTCAAGGCTACAAATCCCACCATTCAAAATGTGCTCTATAGGGTAAATCATCAAACCCTAGATCCACCAATAAGAACATGTGCAATAATTCCTTCATCAATATCTCCTAGGAAAGATGTCCCCTTCCATTCTTCTTCACTATTACACCCTAGGGTTTCCTTCCAAAAATTTATTCTTCAATATCCATGGATAAAACCCTAATCCTAGCACTCTAAGAGGCTATAATAAACTTCAAAGAGACCAAAAAACCCTAGTTCCAAAGAGAGAGAGAGAAATAGGTACAACTAAAGACTTAGAGAGAGAGAGAGGACAATTGTTCTCTTCTAAGTAACATCTATACTAAAGAGTGAGAAAGAATGAACACACAATTCATGTTAATGAAACAATATATATTTCCTTTTTTATATGAGAGGTTATGGAGAGGAGCAATACTATATGGGGACAAGTCCTTACAAGCAAGCTATATGATCCCTTATGGGCCAAACAAGTGAGACACACAATCTAGAGTACAAGTGTTATTCTCTAATGATGATGCCATGCAAAATAAGGATTCCATTGTGGTGTAGCTATAGAAGGAAAGTCCAAAATATTCCATCTTGAGACTCAACAAACCCCATATATCCTCTATAAAAAAAGTACGCTTCTAGGGTAGCTACATCATGCTAGAACATTTTCGAAGCCATACGCTATCTAGGGATTGAATCCCTCCACCATGATGCAGAATAATCACTTGTAGGGATTTCTCTCACCAAGTGAGTGCTCCATGTGGCCATCTTGAAGTGTGTTTTCCATCTAGGAAAGAGATCATCAACACGCAATGGTATAACACTGATCCAACATTCAACTAAGGTCAAACATCAACTAAGAAAGATATATAATGTGTACATATCCATCACATACTGCTATCTATTGATATTGCATGGGGTTTACATTTGTTATTTTTTTCAAAAGGATTGGCCTTATACTACCACATGGTGGGATATTTTGATGGATGTACTTGCAATTTTTTTGGGCTTGCTAAGAGATTTTGGACAGTGTATGCTTGTGAAAATGGTTAGAATATTTAAGGATTTGTGGAACACGCCCTTGTGTATGTAGTGGCAACCCATCAAGATAGATTCTTAGTAACTTTTAAGTGTCAAACATTTGTTGAATGTTTTATAATAAATTAAAAGTGGCTTTGCTATGGTTTCATTTTTATGTGATAGCACTACGGTACATGAGTTTTGTTCACAATTAATCAATGTATTATGATGCTAAACATGCAATTAGTACACGAGAATGTAAAATTTGCACAAATTTAAAGTCCTTTTAGAGATTATGGTGGTTTTCAACCATTGGTTTTAATTTCCTATTTGATGTTATCTTCCATTATATATCTTGTGTAGTTTATGGGTTGTCTTTGGTTGTAGTTGTTGTTGTATTAGGGGATGGTATTGTTTTCCAACCCATGGTATTACATTAATGGAAGAAAATTGATATTTACAATTTACTCATCCTTTTTGTTGACTATATGTGTCACTATGTCGGCACAAGTCTCTAGGTCACCCTCCTCTTGGGCACAAGGTTATGGTAATCAACACATGGTTTTGCAAATAAGTTGATGGTTTTGGGGCTCATGGTTTGAATAAAAGTAATAGTCTATGAATTTAACATCCTTTACACATTTATTTAGGATGCACTTCTGAAAAATGATATTTTATTAATTGTTGACCACTCAAAATTCCTACATTCCACATTCATCAAAGGGGAAGAGATAAATATTTTATTAATGGATCATGATTATTTTATTATTGTTGGACCCTTGGATTGACTTGGAAATTATATTTTAAACCATATTACTATTTTTAGCCATTGGTTATTTTCTATATAAAGGAGATTTCTCTCCATTTGATCTATAGCTCTAGTGTGAGATAAATCCCTTGGAGCTTAGTTGAGTGAGAAATCCATTGGAGCTTAGTTGATCATCAATTTAAAATGTTTTTGTATATGAGAATTTCTTTCATATATTTATGACAGTTCATTTTTCTTTCTTTATTTTTCTAAACAAGTGTATGTAAGATAAGGAAGTAGGTGCACTATTTCTTATTTCATTATGTTACCATGTATGTAAGATAAGGAAGTAAGTGTACTATTTCTTATTTCATTATGTTAACAGTTTAATGTTTTTGTTGATGCATCACATCTTTAAATAAAAGCAAACTACAATATCAATAATCATATAAAAATTAGATACATAGTTTTTTATCTACTTTAGTAATGCTTTTTAGTAATTTGTAACAAGAAGCAATCTAACACTAATCAATTTGCATATTTATATATATTGCTTTTACATTTCTACAAATACATTACATATTCCATGGTTTCTCTTTTTATAAAAGAGACTAAGAGTGTTGGTTCTTGAGTTAGAGATTTAGTATTTTTCTTTATGACTTTATTATAAGTGCTATAATAATACTATTTTAAAGATTGTGTTTGTAGGTTAAGTTATTCTTAAAAATATTACTTTAATTTTAAGTTATCTAATTTTTTATTCAATTTATCTAATTTTTTATTCAACTTATTATTGTAAAGTAATCTACAAAAATCTTTGTTTTTTTTAAATAATCCTTAAAAAATATTATCTTAATGATTAATGATTTTCAGCCCACTCCTTTATGTACTAGTTATATCACATTATCTACGGTTTTAAGTTTTAGTGCTTATCTAGGGTTTCAAGTTGTAGCGCTTTGGTTATGAATTTTAGGTTATTTCTGCTAAGTTCTGTTGTGGGCAGACTCTCGCCCTGTGTCATTGCTTTGCTCTTTTCCACACCCGAAACTGTAACGCGTGTTCTAATGAGCCATTGGATCTGTCTCGGGGTTTCCATTAATTCATCTCTGAGTCCTCATGCACCATTCTGAAAATGCACGATAATCAGATGTAGAGAAGTCGATAACGTTGAACAACAGAATGAAACTCTTACAAATGGGATGATGCGACTTATCCTCTCCTCTACCTGAAGCATTTGACAGATTTCATTCTCTTCTTGAGCGTTATAAACTTCTCTTCCTCTGATTACAGCGTGGATTTTCTAATGTTGCATGAGGAGACAGAGTTGAAGTACTGGAGTTGAGGAGAATGGTTAGTACTCGTGCAATTCTTGTAAGCTAAAACACACATCAAATGAGGAGGGATCGATGTTGTGCAGGATGATGGAAATTCAATGGCCCAAACATTCTGAGCATGGATATGGATTCTATGGTGAAGTGATTAAATATTTCAGGCCGGTTAAGAGGGGTAGATATTGACCTTTTGAGGTGATTAAATATTTTCAGGCCGGTCAAGAGGGGTAGATATGTACCTTTTGAGGAAGGATATGTTCCATTTTTCCACCACCTGCTTCTCTTCCATTAAACATAAAGAACACTCAATTTTGGATGTGTAAAGTTACAAGATGTTGGGAGAATTATAAACTGCAGTCTATAAAACGGCCAAAAACAATCTGAGATGGTTTTTGAAGCTCTATTTATTTATTTAAGTTCAGTTTTAGGTATAGATTTGAGATGTTTCTTAAAGCTCTATTTATTTAAGTTCAATTTTAGGTATAGAAATTAACGAGTAGGAGATAAAATATATCTTGCTTGCTATCTGCGAATTTTCGATGAGAGAGATTTTGATGTCAAATGTTATTATTTTCTATGTAAATTCTATATATTGAGCATCGTTAATTTTAGATCATGCCAGCTTACCACTCTATTAAGTTTTGACATTTATGACATGCCAGAAGATAATACAACTTCTTGCCATATTCAAAATTTGTAGTTCAGAGTTTTCTTGCCATATTCAAAATTTGTAGTTCAGAGTTTTTGTAGTCCACATCTACATTAACTTCCTGTAACTTCTCCAAGGTTATTTTGATGTCCCATTACATATCATTAACTTGTAATTTTTAAGTTGCCCACCTATCCCAAATGCAAGTTTCTCTGTCTGCAAATGATAATCTACTTAAAACTTCCTGTAACTTCTCCAGGGTTATTTTAATGTCCCATGACATATCATTAATTTGTAAGTTTTTAGTTGCCCGCCTATCCCAAATGCAAGTTTCTCTTTCTGCAAATGGTCCAAGGATGTAAACTCATTGAATGGCCTTCCTCAAGCTAGAAATTCTATTGTAAAACTTATCATCATTATTTAATCATTCTGTCATATATATTTCCAAGAAGAATCCTCCCTAAACAAGGAGGGTATAATTGTTGTTTTTTCAACCTACGTGGGTGATCGTGGCTTAAGTTCTTTGCTCCTGAAAAATGAGATAGAAACTTATTTTGTTTTGAAGGATCTTTGAAGTATAGTGTCAGATAGAACAGAGAGAGAAGTCTATTTCTATGGACAAGATAAGTGGCCTTTCTAGGACTATTAAAAAAATAAAAAATATAAGCAGGCGGGCTCTGTGACAGCCTATGAAGGGTAGACAAGTTTTTCTAGCTACTCTCAATTGTCATTTATATTCTTGTCATTTATTTCTGAATAGATTTTGTTAATTTCCTTTTTCACTTTACAAGAAACTCTAAACAGCGTAAATGGTCCACCGAAAGTTGCGGGTAATATGGAAGCACCTTCTTTGATCCATATCTATATAAAGATCTTAATAAATTTTCTGGTTTTTTTCACACTATGTTCTAGGTGGATGGATAAATGAGTTGAAGGTGCAAAGAGCTTCAAGGCATAAATATCAATAGTTTGGTGATTCCTAATTACAAGTTACTTAAAAAGAAGCACTGGGATGTCATATTGAACTCTAAATAACGAAGTGAAGTATTATGATTTTGAGTTTCATACCAAGAAAAATGAAAGTTCCATTTGATATATCCAATCTTTAATTTAAAAGTTTAATTTTTTTAGTTTAAAGATCATAATTATTTTCTGTTTTTTTCATAAAAATTAACTTTGGAATATATTTTGTTGGTAGTTGTCATGTTTATTTTTTCTCTAATATTGTTGCGCAAACTTGAGAAAGATTGTAATATCCCAACTTTTTGACTAACTATGTTATGATGTCATCTCGGGTCACAGCCCCAATATATGTGATTTATTATGCTCGACATAGCATTTATATGTTTTGATTTATTTCCTTTATGAGTGATGTATTGGGCATGGACACTGATTTGTTTCATTATTGAATATATGCAGGGCAGGAAAGCCGAATGAATAAACTATGTTGTATTTCGAGAAGTGATTACAAAATTATGATATACTGAGATTTTCTCTTTTGTTACATTATACTGTGCAGAGTATAATTTACATGGTTGATTAGTTAGTGTGTTGAGCGTGGACTGAGGAACACACAAAAGACCTATATACTAGGCCTAAGCCCCGATGTATTTAGAGAATTCTATTTTATACTGGGCCCAAGCCCCGATGTATGTTGAGTGTTGGGCATGAGCCCTGAAGCACTCCAAGCTTGAAATAAATGATTACCAGGTCCGAGGACATTTAGTTATCCTAGATGTGCCTCACAACCACATTCTAGCTCTAGTCTTGAGCAGAGGCTCTGGAATTGCACTAGCATAACGCCCATGTGAGAATGTTGAGTTGAAAGGCTCTTAAGAGCACTCGGGGTTACTACTTCTCAAGTGTTGAGTCAAAAATGACTCTGAATAGCACTTGCATGTCTTATCACAACTATTTCGACATCTTATTATCATCATCTACTGCGGGAACTACCATGTTAAAACGAGAGAATCTGGCATGCAAAGGGAGAGACTAGAGGCACCTTTACCAGCTTACCGAAACTGTCCAAGGAAATGGACCCTTCCCTTAAAAAGAAGTAAAAGAAGCATCTTGTGAAACAAAATGCTAAGGACCCCAAAGTAGTATTATTATTAGGAGCTTCAATAATAAATATATATATATATTGGTTAATTATTATATATATATTCTTTTATAAATGTTTACACTTTATAGATATATATTTATGCATAAGTGGGCTGCCACTTACTAAATATTATTTATTAATATTTAGATGGTATTGTAAATTGTATATTATTATTATTATGAAAATATCGAAAATATTAAATAAACACTTTAATCAAACAGGTTGAGAAGTCCTAGTTCCTAATAAACTAGCAGTTAAAGTAAACAAGTATTATTTTATAAATTAATTGTTTTAAAGAAACCAGTAAAATACAACAGTCATAATTTCAAGATTTGTCCTACTTAAGGAGGACGGACCCCAAGGATTGGGGGATCTTTTTCTTTTGGTATTATTATTATGCCAAGAAGAACTCTCTGCTGAAGAAAGTGAATTCTACCCATAGATTTGGAGATCTGAACCAGCTACACACCTAGGGCCTCTACTTCTCAATTTGCATGTCAGAACCAGCTCAGGGGGATTCATACTGAACCAGGAATGGTTGTAGAATCATGGTTGGGAGGAACGTGGTAGTCTCAAAGTCATCCAATCCAAGATAAATTCTCAGGTCAGCTAAGAGCTCAGGAGGTTTTCATTAATTAGTGGTTGAGTGTGTAGATCATCATCAACAGGAACAAGCTATAAGGATCAGTAGAACATTAACAGCTGGAACAAGCTACAAGGATCAACAGGTATGAGAGATGTATAAACCCTCTTATAATTTATACATTGTTTGTTCATGCATGAAACTTTAAATTAGTAATGTTCTAAATTTTTGTTTTAAAACAAGTTTTCCCAGAGTCGATTTGCATTCCTAGTCTTTGATAGTCATTGTATTGCTTACTAGAATATCAGAATCGTTGATCTAATTCAACTGAAATATTTTATGGTTATTTTTCTTTCATCTTAAACAACAGCTGTAAAATTCTTCAAGATATTTTAGAAAATGAGATCCAGTTTTTCTTTAAATAGAGGAATCTTTAGTCCAGACATTTCGAATACCCAACAACACCAAATCTGAAGTAAGAAAAACATAGCATCATTCTTCGTATCAATTCTTTTCTATCTACTTCGTTTCTTGGAAAGCCACACGAATTTTTACACCCACTGCATTGGTTTTAAAACAATGACCATAGGAAGAACAAGAATCCTCAATTTCTTTTATACATTCATCTTTTCTAATACAAAACACATGTAACATTCTGCCAACGCTACCACCATCGATCTTTAGTGAAAAAATGAAGATGGGTGTCTATTTTGGGGGGTCTCGTGAGAAAATAATTCTGGTTTTTTCATGTTTTTCAACTTCGGGCGAACAAAAGTGATATTTTTGTTTAAAATTTCACTTTGTAGTAAAAAGAAAACTTGTATAGAACTATGTTAGCTTTCTATTCATATTTTTTTCAATTTTTTTTATTAAGATTTGATATGTCGATTTCGCAAATGTTTGACAGTGTGTTCTTATAAAATGAAAAGACTACAAAATAGTTATGATTTGTTGCACCACTAAAATCGTTGTTAGACTTGTTTTTTGCAAAAAAAGAAAATGCTACGACAATCTACACACAATGTACTAGTGCCTGACTATAAGTTTGTAACCAATGGATCTATATACTAATTATTATATTTTTTTAAAGTCGATCAATGGGGAAACTCAGTCGATTTTCAACAACTTTTTTTTTGCGCCACTTTTCTCTCAATCCGCTATAAAAGCAAAAAATCTACGAACACCCTTTTGAAGTAGACACGCCAATTAAGAGTCCCACATTTTTTTCGATTTTTTTGGTGCTGTATTTTTAAAGTTATGGATTTTTCTTTTCACTGTTTTTTTAAAGAGTTGAATCCTAACTCGACACATGTTACGAAAATAAAACTTAAAAAATATCAGTTTTTATTTATATACAAAAAAATTTATACCCATGTAAAGTAAATTCAATGATGAACCTACTGGTATGAAGTCCGACATTCGTTTTGTTGTCTAAGAGATGGTTTTTCCCTTCCGAAAATGGAGAAACCTGAAAATTCTGCAGAAATGTGAATCTTTCATGTTTCAGAGATTATTCGGCCGAAATAATTATTCGGCCGAAATAATTATTCAGCCGAATAATTATTCGGTCGAATAATTATTCGGCCGAATAACCTTTTTTCGTAACGGCACCATCAATTATAGTGAAGGTTATTCGGCCGAATAATGAAACGAAAAAAAAACTCGTTGGCCAGAAAAAAAAATAATTATGTTTTCTATACTCATATAAATAAACCTAAAATTGATTCATTATTTTCGCATGTTTTAACTCTTCAAAGAGCATAGAGTTTCAAAATTGATACCCTACCCAAACTCGATCTAACCCTAACAACTTTACATTATAATTTGATAGTGTTTAGAAATGCCAGAAAGTCACAAATGCAGATGCATAAATGAAAACAAATATCAAAGGTCAAATCCCATGACTATCTCACGCCCCAAAACTGGGAGGAATCCCCTATAGGGGCCATGGCCATCAACAGTAGAGGAATAAAGGCGCTGAATACAACTTGGAAACCCTCCTCATATCAGCAACCATTATATTCACGCCATTAGTAAGATAAGCGAAGTATGCTAACCCCAGTACAAGAGACAGAGGTGTAGAACATCCTCATTTATATCCTATATGGCAATACTTTATTTACACAGTAAACATCCTAGCAAATCTTTCAATACAGTAACAAATGCAAAATGTAATTAACACATAAATCACAGCCATAGTTCCCAAACTGAAGGCGCTGAGACCTGTTATAATTGAATGATTACCGTACAAACAGATTTCCCAAAATACCCAAGAACCCATAATAGAAGCATCAGTAAGTTTCGGCTTAAAGCCTTAGATTCAAACAAAGAAATCTGAAGTGTCTCATTGGAACCTTGCAACTGTACAGGATTCATACTCAGACAAAATAGCATTTCATTTTTACAAGATTTCGTAGAATCGAATGGCCAGTAAGACCCAGTTACTAAAACAAGTTCTTTTACTCTTCCACTATTAAAATTACAGCGAGAATCCCATCCTTTCAGGGCTAGCCAAATGACACATAACGACTTCCAAAGGTGATTTAGTAAGTCCAAGGCTTACGAAATCCTCCATGCTAGACCAGGCTAAACGCATATATACAAAAACCAGAGGTGCAAGAGGCAGGGCCCAAGTGGGTAAGTCAGATTTACCATTACCCTAGCCATGGAACCATGAACCATCGTAGCTCCCTGACCAAAGCTTTATCACCTGTCATTTTGCAACAAGTTTAATAGTTATTCAAAGATCGATACAGAAAGATGAAAGTGTCAAAAGCAATGACGAACCATTCATCCCTTACCTGTAAGAAGTAGGAACGCCTTACACCATAGTCCACTTCAATACCTACCAAGGGTGCTGACCACGAGCAGGGCTCAAGTCAGTATACAACGCAGCCACCATACAATGAAGAGTAGAGCCAGAGATGGAGAAAGCCGACTACAAGGAACAGTGATAGAAAACCCCAACTCATTACCCAAACCCTCGTGGGACAGGCTATTACTCATACTCATTAAAAGCGCATTTAAGAATATACCAGTCTCTTCATATTGGAGGTTTGATTTAATTACAAAGTCTATAGTGAATTCGTGGGTATAACCCCACTTGCTTTTAAAACTCAACAGGCTCAATTTTTGTACAAAGTATATAGTAAGACTATGACCCACCCCACATTTCATTCAAAATACTTTAAACTCCTAGTTGTACACCTTACATTGGGGAGACCTTTATGTATGAACCCCCATAGTAATGGGATCCTTATTTTATACAAAATTATCATTATCCTGGTGAGATACGACCAGTAGTAAAATGTGCACCAACTATTTAGGGATAGCACTCTCAAATAGAATAGACCTGCAAACATAGGAGTACGATTTAATGTTAGCATGTTGCTAAGTAAGTCCGAGCACCAAAAAATTCACCCATACCTCTCGGCAACCCTACTGAGGTATGTAATTACCTCTTCTGGAGCAGAATAGTACCACCATATGAATCACATACCGACATCACAGAAGTCTATCACTTGAAGGCGACATTAGACATCATAATTTAGACCATATAGTTCTTAAAACAATAATGAGTGTTATTTACAACCAGTAGTTATAATTGCAATGGAAACATGACTTCATAGTGTTTTTTCCACACCGCTTCCGCAACTCAAAAACAATACATAATAGAGACCATGTAATACAAAGGAGATTGGCTTACATTTGTTCGTACAAGTAGGAATGTTTGACCACATTAAATGTAAAGTATGCAGTTTGTTATTATAAACTAACTTTTATTGCAGACAACGAAAATTTTAAATTTTTTTCTATTTTGGGGACATTACAAAGATCTAGATTCTAGAAAGCATTCTGATTGTATTGTTATTTTGTCAATTTCTTGTATTTTTTTGGTTTTTTTGGATTTTCTTTCATGTTTTTATTTTCTTAAAGAATTATACAATTGTAAGTGTGTAAGTGGGCATCAATCTTATTGCAAAGTCAAATTTAAGGATTTTTCTTTGCTAGGAACAATAGTTACTTATATTCTTTTTGAAGGGTAGATATGTATTGAAATTGATTTTAGACATAGTGCAACATACTTTGCTTGGCTATGAAAGTGAAGAAAGTTGTAATAAATTATGATAGTTATAATTTCTTAAGGAAGAAATCATTATTGTCCTTTCAACTATGTCTTTTGTTCAACATGTTAGACTAATATCTAGTATATATTTTATTATACTAGCTAATTCAATAATTTTATCATAGGGATACAAATGGAGTTGATTATTTTCTCTTTCAAAAAATGTTATGTGAACTAGTTGAAAAAAGACTTTATTATACATCAAAAATGTCAATGGAAGCATCTTTTGGTAAGGATTAAAGACTAAAAAAGGATGTTTTAGGAAGCATTTTATATCATAACTCGTATTCATTCCATTGGCAATCATTATGCCACATCCAGTGCAACGGTGTATTACATAAAATAAGCTTGGTTGGTACCCTGTTGATTGTATGTGAGTAACAATAATAAATAAAATGAAAAAAATAGTTTCAAAAATGTCATCTCCATAAAGAAAAGACAAATGATGCAAAATAAATAAACCTTAAATCCATCCTAAACTTGGATATTACTAGGGTCAAGAGGTTTAAACCAATATTTTATCTCTCTAGGTGCTTAATAGATATAGGGATAAGATAGATATATACTAGTACCATATGATTTCTTAGTTGGGATTTTACGTGCCCAGCTATCATAAAAAGTTGATGTAAATCTATAGATAGATGTTTTTCATGGACACCATTTTAGAGCCAGCACAGGTGTGGCTCATTGGCAATTCGCTTGATATGAAGTCACATGCTGTAAACAAAGGTCACGAGTTCAAATCACACCCAGGCTTACCCGTGTCCCTTGCTTGTGGGAGGTTGTGGGGCACCTAGGGGTATAGTGGTAGCGAGATTGGATCCCTAGACCCCGTGTCAGGCAAGTACCAATGCAGTCTCTAGTTGCTGATTCCCCTAGTTACAAAAAAAAATGGAAAACATTTTAGATTTGAGATAATGTTTTGGCATCCACTTACTTTTATTATTCCTCCCATTAGTTTCCCTAAACTCAAGATTATAACAAGCTCGTCTAACTTCTTAGAATTTTTGGATGGAAAATTTAAAATGCAATATAGGTTTTCATTGGGTCGATTGGAATGTTTTATGCACTTTGAAGGAACTCAAGGAATTGAGTGTCATAGATATTGCAACCTAATGAGTATATTTATTTTCCAAATGGATCGTTACAATCAATGAAATGAACCAGAACTAAAATTTTATGATTAGAGCCAATATTTTGATACAGAGGAAAAATCCAGATCTTATGTTAAAAAATGTGTAAACACCATATGAAGAGATAACTCGTATAAAAGAAGGTCTACTCAATCCATTTAAAAGGGACCACTTAAGTACAAATTTTAATCCTTATACAATATTGTGAAGAAACAATAAAAAATCCTAAATTCATATAGAAATAGCTATGTTCAAGTTTAATAACACAGTCAACCAAGTATGAAATGGTGAAGAAAGTTGACTAGATCTATACTTCTCACCTAGATATGTATAGTCAGAAATAAGATGTTGTTGGACACAATGTTCACACTCAGAGGGGGGGGTGAATCAGTGTGAGGCCAATTTTCAATCCTTTTAAACTTCTACCAATCAACTAACAATTTATCACTGTCTTATACTTCTATTTACATCATTTTTGTATTGAAATTCATCACTAATCATATATGAATCAAAAGCATTTAACTCATTGAACCATAACAAGTATCACAGCACAAGAAACGCAAAACAATTTAATCTTTGTAATTTTTTTGTATTTGTTTTGGACCAGCTACAACCATTAAGGTAAATCAACACCTACTGATACAAAGAGAACCAACTCCTCATCTAGGACCAACCTAGTTTTCTTAGACCAACCTAAGAAGATATGAGGTTTCCAAACCCCAGATGCAAGACTAGCTTGCATTTTCTATACAATATACATACTCAAATCATCACACCAACATATACTCAGCCATTTTCATATCAAATCATCAATACCCAATCAATCTCAACCAATCTCATACATATCACTATCATCATCACCAACTTGTCACTGCCTTGTCCAAAGCTATCCACATTAATCACTGTCACTGTAATCTCATCATGTTGTCCATGCCTTCGCAATCTACTGCTATCTGGGATTACACAAATTTGAATTTATCATGCCCATAAATAAAAAGATCTCCAGCTGTCATATCATATTAACCCATCAACATTAGCACTTGTCTTTTTCTTCCTGTTGAGCACATCTTCAAGAAGCACACCAACAACATTCTATCCATTAACTCATCATTAGCATTCTATTCTTCATCACACTATTATAATCATTCAGTTAATAAGTATTCTGTCCAGGAGCATTATGTTCATGAGCACATCAACATCATTCTATCCAGGAAATTATTCTACCCCATACATACAATCAAATTGTCATTGTTGTTGTCTTTGTGAAGCCCATAAAAATCAGAGATATAAAAATAACTTTCATGTTGCTCCTGCTGCTCCTACCAAACTATACTCATCTTCACTTGACCCTCGAATATTTCCTCAGTTCACTGAAAATCAGAGCTACCCTTCTTTCCACCGAAATTCTTCTCAATCCAAATCACATCAAAGCAAGAACTAGTTCTCTATTTATACTTTTCTTTCCATCAATTCAGGAGGCCGACTTGTCCTTTTGGTTTTATTTTTATCATTGGAATACTTAAATAAATAAAAAACATTTATGTACTTGATGACCATCCTTTATTCAAGGAGTTAACCAACCATGCCACGTCATTTTTCATTTTTAACATCCAACAAGAATTACTTGTGGCAACCATCCTTCAACCATTTCATTTTCATGCCACATCATTTGGTCTCTTTTCATTAATTAAAAATAAACCAAACAAGATTTATTTTAGGTGGTCTTGATTTTTATTCCACGTCATCTTTTTCAAGAAAATATATCATCATACTATCCTTCAAAATATTTATTACATAAAATAAACAATTTAGAATGTGGCCATCAACTTCCTTAAAAGATGCCCGCAAGGGCTCTTTTAGTTGTCCACAAATGTCTTCACAAAATGCCCGCAAGGGCCTTGTCTAACGCTTGCTCAGGATGCCCACAACATCACCAAAAATTCCTGCAGTCTCTAATGTCATGCCTGCATGGACCCCATGAAAATTCCCGCATGGTATTACTAAAATTGCCCGCACGGGCCTTCAAAATGCCCGCAGCAAGCTTTGAGATATGCCCGCAGCCTCTTCATTAAAATTCCCGTGGGGGCTTGTTTAATATGCTCACAGCTAGGGCTTTCACGTACCCAGAATGGGGATTTAAAGAGATTCCCACAAGGGCTCTCTAAAATGCCCGCAAAGTCACTTATATTATGCCCGGAAATGGCTATTATTGCTTCATAAAATGCTCGCTGGTAGTCCTCCATTCATTTTTTCTTGTCCACCTCAACAATGTTGCCATATCACCAATCCATCTTGTCCTTTGCCTCTTGCCAAGTCATCCATTTCAATTGCTTGTCCTCCATTATCCTTGCCATGTCCTTCATTGTCCTCTATGTTAAGTCTTGTGCCTTCCATCATGCTTTCTTGCTACTTGTCATCATTGCTTGCCTTGTCATCCATGTCAAGTCATGTCACCATCTTTGTTTTTCATGTCATGTTTCATGCCTTCCATTGATTGCTTATGTCTTTGTCCATCATCCTTCAATATTTAACTTCTTCAACTCGACCTTGACCTTACCATATCATCACTTTGACCTTTTTCATTAATGTGGTATCATCAATGACAACTTTAGCCATCAGATGTGGAGGGGTTGTTGAACCAAATAAATTGACCTCTACTCTTAGATGGTTAGAAAATGACTCTAGAGTGATGTGGAGAGTCCCTAATTGTGTGCTTGATTTAAAGTGTGACTAGGACTATGGTGATTGCATCCTTGTCTAGAATGTCTTCCTTCATATTTAAATCTTGGTAGATATGCATGGAGCTATGTTGTAATCTTGTGATCTTGTACTTAGCATCCTTGACACATTATTGATGCATCATACCTATATGTAGAGTGGATTCATAAATCCATATTATAATGAATTTCAGATCACTATGAATGTCCAATACTCTAATTCCAACATCCCAAGCGAAATTTAGGATAGTTCTTCTTATCTAAAGGAAGCATGGATGCCCATAATACACTCTATCACAAAGACTAAAATGATCTTCATCTAGTAATGGATGTTTTCCACCTTTTTCAAAAGAGCCTTTCCTTTATATTCACTCTCTTGACTAGTGTATTTAACTCCATTAGGGTCTTGCTCAAAATATTGTCATTGATGTCAGAAAACTGTTCACTAGATAATAAAAAAAGTCTATGCAGTTGAGAAATATTAGGCTTGGGAATGAAATCAATCACCCCATGTAAGGGAACCAGCATGTGGTGATGCTGAACAAAAAGAGATAGAGAAAAGAAGCTAGCTAGGATAATGTGAAAGCCATTTCATTTAGTAGCTAGTGTTGTTGATTTGACTAAGAATTTCCATAAGCGACAAAGGGGGAGATTGTTGGAAATATTTTCATTGATATCAAGAAAAATGTACAATGGATGATACTAGAGTTTTCACATGCATGAAATCAATCATCCTAGATAAGGGAACCACCATGTGGTGACGATGAAAAAAAATATAGATAAAACAAGTTGGTCAACATAACGGAAAAAACCTTTCATTTAGTAGTTGGGTTGACATAATTGAAACACCAGCCAATGCCCCATTCTAAATTAACTAGCGGACCCCCCAAAAAAATGATGCATCATATAAATAACGATGTCATGACGCATTTTATGCATGGTGAAGATAATGTGATTATGAGGTGATATGAGTGGCACAAGAATGAAATGATGAGATCTTTGATAGAAAAAATTACTTCTTCTTAAGAATGGGGAATATGGATTGTGCATAAGTTAGGGTTGTCTTGTAAAGAACAGAGTGTGACATAAAAGTTGGTGTGCAAAACTTTTCCCCTTCCTTGAAGGCAGTTTCATATGATGCCAGGTCAACCTTTCCATCATACTCTGAACATAGGAAGTTTGAGTCACCCCAACTCTGTGACCCTTGTATCCCCCCCACAGTCCATCAGTATTGCATCCAGTACTATCAACTCTTGGTTGTACACCTCGCGCTCCTATCAAGGAAACATCATTTCCTTGGTAGTTGCAGGTCTCCCTCTGTCGACGCCAACCCATCTATTCTAGAGGATAGACCCAGAGGTCCCTATACCTTAGACTCATCTCCATCACTGATGAGTGCCCATGGATCATCTAAGAGGAGTCCTTAGTGCCTCTTAGAATGGTTTTTTCTCACATGCTCGACTTCAACACCATCATTGCACCGTTGAGATTCGTGCAGGGCATTAATCCCTTCAGTTGTTGGTCAAAGACCCCAAATGTCCCCTGACTCTAGCACATTGGTGAGTCTATTTGGAACCCCCCAGTTGTATGTTCCCACGAACATCCAAGCTACGTTGGAGAAAGTATTTGGAAGCACTCCAGTTATCTGCTTCCTCTAGTACCCAATTCCGATGCAGTTCAGTGTACTTTTGAGATTCTTTCTCTCATTCATTGAGTCCATCCAGTTGTTGGACACCTTCAAATCTAGCATAGCATCAGTTTCTATGGTACCACATTCAATATGGATGCCATTATTTGCATGTATCATTTCTTCAGATCAGTCATGATCAGACCATGAGTATGTCCCATATTTGAGTCCACTCTAGACCATTATGATGTACCCAACAATTCTCCATGTATTGTTCAGGTCCCTTTTTGGGCCTCATTATTATTTGAAGATATTGATACAAGCATGGGTATGCCCGCCTCGTCCATATATTGAGATTATTCCTCATTCATTGTTGAGGTCATATATTTTCAGTTTTAGCCTTTGCAGTTTGTATGGAGCATGTGTTATGGTCTCCAACCAGTTTCTGCTCTCCTCCGTCACAATGCTCGCACCCATGGAAAAGGAAATAAACTATGATGTCTATCGTCTATACGATGATCTCATGCCCTCACACATTAGGGGGCAATTTGTTAACACCTAAAAATTGTTCACTAGCTCATCTCCCTAGTCACATAGCCCATTTGTCCACTTTTCCTACCATTTTGGCCTCCAAAATGCTAAAAAACCCTCAAATGGTAACCAAAAAGGAAAAAAAAATCATTATTTCCCTCCTCAATTAATGAAATTCCTTCAAAAAGGTCAAAACCCTAAAAAAAGGGTCTGAAATTCCTAAAATAAAAGAAAAAAGGGAAAAAAGTTGAAAATAAATTCCAAAAGAGGGAAAACCCCTAAAACCATTTACCAATACTATTGGTTGCCCAAAACCATGGGTCAATACTCCACCACCGAAAATCTCTATAAAAAGGTGATGAAGGCCCCCATTCAACATCCATGATCAACTCTTCACACCCTTATGCTGCTGAAATTCCTATTGAACTTTAGCCTATCACCTTGAGCTTATGTTTCTCATTTCAGTTGAGTCTTGGCCACGTTTGGATCTTTTGGAGAAGAGAAAGGAACCCTGGAGACTTGGTGCACTACTCACGTATGGTTGCAAGGGCTCTTACAACCTCACCTTTTGAGGTAACATCATATCATTTTACACATTAATATAGAAAATCATATTTTCATTCTTGGGTTGCTATTCATCTTTATTACTGCAGCAGTTAATTTGTTTAATTTTTATTTCCATTGTTGCACTCACATATATTATTTGTCTTTTATTTGTTTATTAGTTTTTACCCATTTACATGAACTGCTGCTAAGGATTCTTGAATCCTTAGTAGGTGCTCCTTAGCATGAGCTGGTACGAAAACACTAACTACAAGGATAATCCATCATTTTTACAAACATAGGACCATGAACATCTTATTTTCCTTGATCAAAACAATAATATCAAGAAAGATCATTAAACTAGTTAGGTATTTCATTTTCCATGGATTCTATCTTATTACTTTTGCATTACACATTTTTTTATGCGCATTCAACATATTTTGAGCCATGCTTCACCACTGAGATATTTTTTGCAATGACTCATGGTTCGAGGCATGTTTAGGACCCTAAATAACGAAAGGATTTACACTCAAGCATGAATTAGAATTATGACAAGTGGAAAATGGAGATATCAAAGAGGTAAATTACAAATCGGGGTTTTACATACTAGGGTTTGGTAAGGATAGGGTTTATATCTTCAACAATTTTATGAATATGAATTCATGACCAGTGATTGGTTAGCATATTGGAACAAACTAGGGTCTTACAAACCAGGGTATATTTGTTGTATATTTGACCATATGTACATGAAATCCCAATGACTTTTATTACACTTTAGTTCATGCATCCCCTTCCATTGTACTTGATACTTTGCCATTGTTTTAGCATGCTAGAGTAGGAACACTTCAACCGAACTTCATAAATTCTCATGTACTTATCATTTGATGAAATACAATAGCATTGATGAAATGTGTAGAATCTATTAGAATTCCTCTTAGTTTGTGAAAATGTCATAAGCTTACATTGATAATATGCATAGCATGTTTTACATGACAGAGGTTATTCAAACATATTTTGATTTATTTTGTTAATTTTTGTTTTTTCCTTGCAACCATAATCCTGATAAATGCATATGAACCCTTGGTGTTGACAAAAACCACAATTTTAAATTAGATATCTAATTAGTATGCATGTACTGAGCTCATTGAACTGTTGAAAGATATTATTAGTTTGTTCCATTAAGATAATATTTTCATAATACAATGTTGAGATGTGATCAATGCAATAAATGTAAGAGGTTTAAAATGTAATTATATAAATTTCAATAGAATAATTTATCAATTTGTGGCAAAGATAAATCATCACAAGAACAAGTGGAAACTCAAGAGAAAATATGCAATATATTGTATCATGCAGTGATAATCAAATGTTTGTAATACAAAATATGGCAAAGTAATCGGCCCTTAAATGGCTTGTCAATATATATATTTATATATATCTTGTTTACAAATGAAAGGTTAAATAAATACTAAATGGATATCATAAAGTAATATATATATATATAATCATACTTATATATAAAGGAGTATTTGTTTTTACAAACAAACCAGGAAAGAATGCACATGAGGGATCGGTCAAGAAGATTAGAAGAGGTTTTCACCTTAATCTAACACCCTTCGCCAAGCCACCGACTAATGTTTTTTGGTTTGTTTGTTTCTGCTTGGTGTTTTATTGGGACCGTTTAAGTGTAAGAGACTTGTGGGGAAGTTACTTTAACTTCCTGCACTTGGCGACCAGCATGAGAGATTAGATATCTCATTCATGAGAAGCATGGCCCGAGAAATCGGGGTTTGGTGGGTTAGGTTGGTAGAAACTCCATTTAATAAAAGAGGAGGTTATGAACTCCACTTACTTATCCAGTTTTTATTATTAGTGGAATAGCAACCTTAGAAAGAGCTGTCTTTAAAACATTTAATCCCCACTCTGTCAGGTTAATCGTTGGAATGGGAATTTCGGTGAGAGATCCTTGGGAGTTTGTCCGCTGGAGGAAACCGCCATTTCCAACGACCTTTCCATGTTGTACCATGCAGTTGCATTGAGCATCACTGCATGAACTACAAAGGAGGTGGATTGGTTCTTTTGGGGGGATATATATTTTTCAGGGGTAGAGGAGTTACTTTACGTTTTTCTTTCTTTTTCCATTGTCTGCATGAGAGGTTGGATTACGGTTTTAGTAGATATTGGCGTCCTCTATATGAAGCATGCCACCTCTGCATCTGGGAAGGAATCCTTGCAAAAACATTGGACCCGAGGTAAGACGCTTAGCTCAGTACTTTGGAAAACTATCTACGTGTTAGTTGATCTTTCCAGATTTCCGTGCGAACAAGTAGTTGCATTTTAATATCTTGTTTTCTGTGTTTCCTTTGTTGGAGTTTAACTATGTCCCAGAGCTGGGCGACCTCGTTGTGGAAGGACTGACCCATGCTCAGTTAAAATTTCCCATAAACTGTCGAAGGCTGGGCGATTTCCTATTGAGGATTCGATTCCAGGTTTAAGAGAAATGTTTTACTGCTTTTTAATAGCGTTGAAGAATAGGCAACTTCCGTTAGGATCTCTGTCACATTTACATATCAGATATATTACTTCTACATATTTTAATTGCCGACCTCATTCTAAGATCGCTGCAATTTATACTGCATACGATTTCCCTTTGTTTTCCAGTTAGTTGTTGTAATATATATACCCCAGTTTTGATGGCTATATATGTTATATGCTATAATTTCTGTGGTCGAATGCTTATTTTCATTCTGGATAGTAATACATACTGCTATACCTTGCCTTCGAGTGGGAAGGGGGGCCTGCTCTCATCATGAGTTGTTTTCAAAACTGAACTTGTTAATAGAGAAACTTATTTCAACTCTGTCCTCAGCTCTATGTTCATAATCAATCACTACACCTAAGTTTACTTTATGTATTGATGATCTCCGTGGATCCCTTGAGGGGTGGTTTAGCTGTTTGAACTCTGCATATAAAATAGATCTCTGCTACAGCGTTAGAGTATGTTTCCTATGGATGGGAAATCCCCTTATTTCCGATTAGGAAGCCGTTGTATTTATATTTGCCACCGTATTATGATCGTAGCCTCCTTTACAACGTTGAAGCCCGTATTGTTTCCCTATCTGTAAGATTTCATTCTCTATGGCGCAATGGTTATTTGTATTTTTTATGTGTTGTTGCGTTTTGGTGGATCTCCTTGAGAGATATGGCGTATTATTTATTTGTATTTCTTTTTGTGTGCTGCTACGTTTCAGCTGGATCTCCTTTGAGAGCTAAGGCGGAATGGTAAAACCTCCATATTATATACAGAGTTTCTGTCTGCTATATAATCGCAATTATATTTTGTCTGATCATGCGATTGCAATTGAATTCAAAATATCCTTTTAAATTAGTGTTGACGGTAGTGTTTTGGAGTTAAGACTCTATTTTAGGTTATGTTGGAAGCATACAATTTTGTATTGTAGCTAGTGATACGATTGGATTCTCCTTCTGTATATTGAGGTTAAAAGACAGAGTTTACACTAGGGCAAGTTTTTATCTTTTAAAATTTGATGTATGTTCGATTACTGCAAAACTAGCCAATAACTTGGACAATGTGAATCCTGTGTAATGTTGGATGCCTTCACTGTAAATTTTATCACCCAGGTTGGGAAGTGACGGCTCAGAGCACGGATGAGTGGGTTCGACCCCTAGCAAAATAGCCACATTTCCTGTTCTGAAAAGTTATGTCATATACGTATTTATGTATTTTGCATTAGATAGGTAAATCCGTTGGTTTTAGGGATTTGATTTTATTTCAGAGAACATATCTGATCAATTATGTTTCTAGAGATACTATGTTTACATTATATACTAGTTCTGAATTGCTGCGAGTTGCATATATATTTTATCCTAAATTGAATTCACATATATATTAAACGATAAGATGTTGACTTACTATAAGAAATAGAGTATGTTGGGTCTTTGGTTTGTAATATTTATGTATCTTGAAAGTGTGATTACTAAATATGATTTGGTTTTACCAATCAAATAATATTAAAGTATAATGTTCATATACTTCGTAGCATATCGAGTTCGACCTACATTATAGTTAAGAATGTTAGAATTTTAGTTTCGTTTTTAGGTGTTATGCTTATACTCGAATTAGAGATTTTAGTTATGAGATATAGGTCTTTACAAAATCATCTTGGATGAAAGGATTGAATGTGTAAACAAAAGGGTTCTCTAGGAAGAGAACATCAAGAATTGTGGATTATTGCAACTACCAAGTTCGCAAATGTAACCTCTACATATAAATAATATTAATACAAACCTAACCTTTTGTGGACTAGCCCGTGTACGGGTGAACCAAGTTATCTTTTGTCTCTTGTGTTTTTCCATGGTTTCTATTGAATGTGTATGTGTAATGATGGTGATTGTCTGACTTTTCTTTTAGATAAGTTATCTTAAAAGTTGATGTTTTAACACATTTGTCGAATGTACCTTAAGAGAGGATATTTTATGTTAAATATTATTCAAATGAGGACCACAAGGATGGAAGTATCACTTTATTTTCAAAGTTGTAAATCTTCATTGCAGAATGATAGTATTTTAATATGTGCCATTTGGAGGATCTCTATAGTTGAAGTTACATATTTTTGTAAGCATAGTACACAATCACATTGGTCCTTTGCATATAAGAATCACTTAAAATGAAACGAAACTCCACTTATTGTAAGTATATTCTAACACCCTTGCATAATTATTCAATGATAATTTTATGAAGGGTTAAATGTAGCATTTATTAAATAGACATTTAGATACTTAATATACATTTATATTTCCGAAAAGCTTTTTAATGGGGATTAGACCTTTTTGAAGGGAAGGAAGACCACTTAGAAAAAATTTAAATTTTTACAAATTTTGGGTTCGTGACACACTTATTATGTTAGAGTATTTGGATTGATTTCATTCCAAATGCCTTTAGGTGATTTTCATGAGATGAATATTCTAGGTTTGAGAAAAAACCTCCTTTAAGTATATTGTATGACATATATACATTAGAAAGTTTCCCTTGATGGACAATAGTGGGCCACTAGTGATTGTAGTCTAGAAAGCAGGACTTTTTATAAAGAGTTGAAAGAAGATGGGATTTTTAGGTTACTTGATGATCTAGTGGGACTAACATATCCAAGGAAGATGTTTTTAGGACTTTATATTTTGTAAAAGAAACATGGCAAGACATGTTTCAATCCATGCACTTGAATTCTTCCGATATATAAAATATAATCTTTATTAATTTATATTTCAAGTCTATCTTTACATAATGTTGAAGACTATTTATACAATTGAAATATAATTTTTCTCCTCTTTTGAAAAAGAGGCCCAACAACTAATTATTTTACTAATTAATTTATTAGTAGACTATTATAATTATTCAAGTACATTACAGGTCATCAAATCTTGAAATTCTCTGTCCTTGACGCATGGGTAAATAGAACATCATGATCTAAGAATGACATCTTACCAAGGAGTCTATTAATCAACTAGGCTCCCTCTACATGGTAAGAACACATTGTCATTTATTGAGTGATGATGTGTCAATCTAACTTCTTAGAATGCTTGAATTCGCATTTTGGATTTCTTCAATTTAATCAAGCCAATTGATGTCTCTTTTTGAGTGAATGGGGAGGATATCTTCTTACATTTTAATTTCTTAACTTATGTTAACAACTTCCGATTATGTTCCTTCAACCAATTAATTTCTTCACTCTTAGTTGAAAAAATTCCCTTAAATTGATTCTTGGTAATTTCCTTTTCATGTGATTCCCAATCGCATTGGATTGCAATATATTGATGGGTTGGTGCTTGATCCTCCCTGAATTCTTGAGATCAAGTGTATTTTATTTCTACTAAATTCATCTCGATTAGGTGTGTTATTTTCCCTTTTTTTATAGGATTTTCCTACAATAATTATATGTGAAACACTCTCTTTACTACACATTATAAATATTTTAAACTGTAGCTTCTTTTTATGTAAATTAATCTTAACGTCTTCTCGCTCTCTTCACCCACCTAATTTGGTGGTGCCATGGTTCGAAGTGTGAGTATTAATGACCTTATCTAAGGATATGACAATTGTTTGGAAATGCACATGTTTCCAACATATCTTAGCTTGATGTTTTTCATTTCCTACTTACATGAGAAAATTTTCCTTGTTCAAATTTTTCTCACACATAGTAAAACTCTCATTTATAGAATGTTGTCATGAATTACCCAATCCCCTTTATGTTATTTCTTCCACCTCTTGCAATATTCTACAATAATGTAGGCAATCTAATTGACTCATTGAGATACCACCTTCTTCGGGTTCCTTTATGATATCAAAATTGTTCAAATTTTCTGGTGTTTAGATTATAAAAGTTTTCTAAACTAATATTTTTATTGTCATAGTCACAAATAAGCCACTTTGTATTAGTGTCCAAGGGCAATCTATGTTTACAATTAAGTGTTCTGTCACTTAAAAAAAATCAAAATTGAACAAATTTTCTATTTTTCAAATTATAAAAATGTTTAAACTAATATTTTTAGTCACGTAGTCACAAATATGCCATTTTGTACTAGCAACTAGGGGTGATTCTATATTTACAATTATGGATTCTTGTGGCCTCGTAGCTCTAGGTTGGTAATACTGTGTAATGTAAAATAATTATCAATGGTGTTTGAATGTCATTCTAGTCTCAGGCTCATTTCATTTAGAATGATTCATGTTGTGTCATGATATTGATCTTGTGTTAGGGAGACTAGAAGTTCAACCCTACTTTGCTTTCTTCAAAAGAGTAGGTTGGTATTTTGTTTTTTCATTATTTCTATAAGACTTATCCAAATTCCCATGTGGGTATAGCAATTGGTAATGAGTAATTGAGAGAAGAATTTGTAAATGGAAGGTCACAAGTTCAAATCCTTGTGGGTGTTAGCTTACAAAAAGAAACTTGAGGCCCCTCGCACGAAGTTGATGGACCTTTTAGATAAAATTGTGCTTTCACAAAACGTGTGAATGTTTAGTGAAAGGAAAATGAAAAAGCATTTATTTGAACTAGGCATGGGCGGGTCCGAGCTTTCCATGTCACTTAACACACATGATTGGAAATCAAAACTCTTGAGCGTTATATACATACATAATGCTCGAGCGTTATGAATTCAATAACGCTCAAGCATTATAGAAATACATAACGTGCGATTGTTATGAATACTATAACGCTCGAGCATCATTGGAATACATAATGCTTGTGTGTTCGTGTTAATATATTAAAAGCCAAAAATAGGTCGCTTCCGCACTTTGCGTCCACTGTTCATTGGTTGATTTCAACAAAAATGCTAGAGCATTCAAGGTTGCTAACGTGGAAGTGGAGGGTGAACTTGAAGATCAAGAAGGATTGGAAAGGTATGCATCCAAATATTCATTGTTGCCTCATTTCGTTAATAAAAAATAAAAATATTTATATTTCCCTAAATTAAAAATCCAAGTAAACGAAAATTCTAAAACTAAAATTTTTCAAAATTGTTATTTAACATATGGCAATTCTTGCATAGTATCAATCCTCTAACTCACCCAAAATCCTTGTCACATTCTAAAGGTAATGGGGTGAAATTTTAGTTTTTATTTACTATACTTCGACATTTGTACAATCATTAATTCACTTACCATAAGTGAATAACATCTAGACAATTAGGTACATATTTTTACTGCAATATTAAAAGGCATTTCCAAGCATAGAAGCATGCAATACCAAGTTTCTCTTTATGATATTATAACGTAGGTTTTAATTAGAAAATCACTTTCAACTTCTTGTACAAACTTGGGTAAGAAATACCACACAAAGCTTCAAACTTGGTAAAACATAGAAGAGCACTCCTTCTGCACAATAAGTTAGTTCCATAACTTCGATTTTATCTTTAACAAAGTTCTCTTAACAATAGCCATCTAACATCAGAAGCATGCATATGTACCATTAATCTCAGCATAGATATAGACAAAGATATACACCTATCTTTCCATATAATAACATGTAATAATTTGCTTTTCTCTTACACCTATTAAACATTATATCAATCAATAATGTTATCGAATGGTGCAGCTATATAGCTCAAGAGGATTTGACTATTTTATATTAGCTGTCCTTTTTACACAAAAATAAATACAATCAATATTGTTCATCATCCCCCTTTTCACCATTCTTTACATACTTCAACATTGATGTAAACTTAATGTAAGAAACATTTATGTATAATCATTGTAATAGGCCTTTCTATTATTTGACTCTTTCAATGCGAGTTAATGTCGTACTCTTTAACCGCATAAAAAATTAAACACAAAGAATATGCAACTGCACAATTTTACTTTAACAGAAATTCATTCATTCCTCTAATGCACCCGTAATCACATGCTCATACATTAGACTTAATTTATATTACATGTTATCAACATCAAACACATGAAATTAGTGTTCATTTACATTACTTTTCACTTTCCATGTCAAATATCAGGTAACACGTTTATAGTACGTTGCATACCACTTGCATTCCACAACTGACAGATGTCTAAGTAGAGTCTATTAATTTCCCTTAAGGTATAATAATTCCAGACTCTAATCACCGGTTGTTGAATTATAACCTTTACTTGTAAGTCTACTTGAGGAACTTACTATTTAAACCCTATACCATTGACTATAACTTTAACTTCATTCAAGTAAATTATATTCGACTAATTAGGCTTATATATTCAACATTAGAGGCATGAAAACCCAATGGTGATAGTTCATCATCACACATATTAATAAAGTATGTCCATTCCAAGTAGCATTCCACATTATACTAGTTAGATCTAGCTTATCAATATGTACTTATATGTTTTGCATCACTTAATATATTTCCCACAAGGTATACAATGATCCCTTCAAATTTATCCCACATTCTTGCTATGCCCACTTTCAAACATGGTTCATTATTCACGAGTGAGATAGTTAAATACATTTATTCATGCTACTCATTGTTATTAATCATTTGAACCATATAGATAAAACATTTATGTTAGCAACTTTAATTAATGGAAGGGAATATATACAATTAATCAATTATGATTATGATAACTTTACAAGGCATTCTTTTCTTACCAATTCGTTAGAGGTGAGAGACAAGATTCTTCCCATCTTCTTCTTCCTATATTCATCATACTTGTAACATTTATGATTAGTACTACAAAGAAATACTCTATATCTCTAGATGCCTTTCCATTATTCATAATATATCTAACTGATTGACAAGCATAATTATTTATTAACTTGCGAACTGTTTTGGGCAATGCAACACTCCACCCAACCGTAGGCTCTTCGACGGCTTCTACTTAGTCTATCTGAAGGCCATCCCTGAGCTAGGCATGGTGATCCACAAATAGGATAGGGGTTTTTTTAATCTTGTCGCCCTAGAACTAACCACACATAGCCCTAGTGGTTACTATAGTGATCTTGCAACTCATAAGGTAGTGATCCTACCTGAACACATCTCGTGTTCTAACCACTTACCTAGTTGTAAGGTTTTTCTCTGTTGGCCCAATTCTATGCTCCAAAATTGACCTCTGATGCTCTATGACAAATACAAATGTTTAAATGTTTCTGGTTACAGGGTTTAAGCCCAACGTCGTTAATACAACCAATACCCTGCGCATAATAGAATACTTTTCTAATGCATGCAATGTAAATGTAAAAGAAAATAGTAGCATAACTAAATCATGTCGATTCCAATGCATCCAATGCGTACAACATATTTGATGTAAGATGACTACTATCAAATGACATTCAACATGCTCTAACACTCTGCATGCAACATTTTTAATATGAAAAGAATACTTTCAAACAACAATCAACATGCTCCAACACTTGGCATGCAACATTTTAATATGAGAATGAATACATTTAAATAAAAAACAACACGCTCCAACACTCAGAAGCATAAAAAGATATTCCAATAAAGTTCCAACATCAACGTTGGCAACATAAAATCCATGTTGTAAATATATATATAATCCAACTATTGTGGTGCAATATACATATATTATAACTCAACTGACGTGGTGGTAGCATAACCATTATAAACTTAACACATATAATAGAATCCCATGACTGGATTCATAAAATGAAAACACAGACAAGGTTCACAGGGATCATGAGCTCTAAGGAAACATACACTGTTAACATAGGCATATCATACATACATTCTGGTGGCAGCATACAGTGCTAACATGTTGGAGTACCATGCTGCTCAATAAATCAAGAAAATATACCAAGGTAACCACACTAGATTCTCTATTTGCACAGAGGTGAAACACAATGCATCATACAAAATCCCAAAATCGTTTTTTATCAACACAATGCATCATACAAAGATCCCAAAAAATTTTATCCACAGAATGCCTCATATAGAGATCCCAAAATCATTTATATCAACACAATGCATCGTACAGAGATTCAAAAAACGTTTTTATCAACACAATGCCTCATACAGAGATCCCAAAAACGTTTTTCACCAGCACACAGAGACCCAAAACGTTTTTCTCCAGCACAGAGAGACCCAAAACGTTTTTCTCCAGCATACAGACACCCAAGCGTTTTTCTCCTGCACACAGAGACCCAAAACGTTTTTCTGCAACAATAAAATGGACAATACAATGAAATGCAGAGCATGTGATCTCTTCCTGCATCCACGATTTTCTCAACAATAAAATGAACAATACAAGGGCTTCAAAAACGTTTTTCTTCAAACCAATGAACCATACAGGGATCCAAATTGTTTTTCAACTCAATGAATACATATAGAGCTTCCCCAAAATGTTTTATTCAAACCTACTGCATCATATAGGGATCCAAATCATTTTTCAACTCAATGAATACGTACAGAGCTTCCCCAAAACGTTTTTATTTAAACCCACTGCATCATACAAGGATCCAAATAGCTTTTCAACTCAATGAATCAATACAAAGTTTACTTTTCCCAAATCGCAAACAACAAATGCATATATAGAAATCCCCAAAACGTTTTTAATCAAACCAGGAAATAATAAAACGATCAAAAACGTTTTTCAACTTCCTGAATCAATACATAGCTCCCCAAAACATTTTTCTCCAGCATAATGGACAATACAGAGACCCAAAATGTTTTTATTTAAATCCCATGAATGATACAGAGCTGCAAATCGTTTTTCTCAAATTAAATTAATGACACGGAGCTATAAATCATTTTTCTCAAATCCAATGAATGATACGGAGTTGCAAATCATTTTTAACAAACCCATGCACAAATACAGAGCTCAAAAATGTTTTTAATCCAATCAATGCACAATCCAGAGCTCCAAAAATGTTTTTAAGCGAACCCAATGCATAATATAGAGCTGCAACTCGTTTGATCAAACCCAATGCACAATACAGAGTTGCAACTCATTATCAAATCCAATGCACAATATAGACCTGCAACTCGTTTATCAAACCCAATGCATAATACAGAGTTGCAACTCGTTTTTATCAAATCCAATGCAAAATACAGAGCTGCAACTCATTTTTATCAAACCCAATGCACAATACGGAGTTGGAACTCGTTCTTATCAAATCCAATGCACAATACTGAGCTGGAACTCGTTTTTATGAAACCCAATGCACAATACAGAGCTACAACTCATTTTTATCAAATCCAATGCACTATACAGAGATGCAACTCATTTTATCAAACCCAATGCACAATACAGAGCTCCAGAAACGTTTTTTAATCGAACCCAGTGCACAATACAAAGATCCAAACATTTTCCAACTCAATGAATAAAATACAGAGCTCCCCAAAATGTTTTTAGCAAACTTAATGAAATAAGAAGAGATCCAAATGTTTCTCCCTCCAATCACCAGGGATAAGCATACATTTAAACGTTGTATCCAACCCAATCCAATGAATGGGAAAACCATTTGGCCTCCTCTGCCTTCCCCCAAAGCTTCCACACAGCACTCCAAAACTAGGTTAAAAAAATTAATAATCATCCCCCACATTTTTCTATAAACACACACACACACACACACACACACACACATATATATATATATATCAATCAGATATCCATTTCTTCATATCTTTATAAAAGCATGAAAATAATAAAATATATGCATTTCTATTTAATTATATAAAAGCATTAAATATATGCATATACCTAAAATGTATGCATTTTTATCTCATAAAAACACATGTACCTATATCAAAAAAATACATATACATATGTATTCCGAATCAATTGTTACAAGGCTTTAATTAAAATCCACATAGACATAAATCATAATTAAATTAACTTAAAACTCAAGTTTAAAAGCTAATCCAAGTCCAAGAACACCGCAACTATAACAACTTAAATACTCTCCCCCTTATGGTTCACCATGCCCTTTTTCCACACTAGGTTGCATTGCGGGAACTAGTTTAGGTTTTAGATACTGTCATCATGTAATATAGACAAAAATTAAGTAAATAAAGCTTTTACCAGAGATGGGGACATTACAAAACTCTCGCTCTTGGAAGAACACCATTCTCGGTGTTGTGCCACTTTTCGCACTACTTCACCTATTCATCCTCCTTCCTTGCATTTCTACCATATGCAAACACAGTCTCTTTCCAATATATATTAACAACACAATAATCTTATAACAAAAACATCACAAAGATATGGTTTTTATACCTGCAATACTTATCTCACGTATCGCTCTTCTCCCTATCTTGGGCAATTGCAAATACTTTGCAATTTTGGTACCAATTCTACCTGGTTCAAATGTTAGTTTCATAATATAAAACATAAAACTTTGGAGAAACATTCTCCTATGCATAGTCACTTACTTTTTTAGTGTGCTTGTTTATTTCACCTACAATGTCTAGCTAACATCCCACGTATTAGCTTTTAATAAACCAACACAAAGTTTCACAATATGCTTATTGAAGTTACACAACTTCGGCCTACATAAGTATTCACCAAAATACATCACACCCTTTTCAAAAAGTTTTAGTAGCCAACACTATGAATCAAACACCGAATGGTCCACGAGTATGTAGACACTGATTTCATAGTAAAAAAAGTATATAATTCATTAGATGAAGACTTAATGACAATCCAGGTGCCTACCACACATCCAATGCAAAATAAAAGGGAAATCACACATCTCCTGTTTTTCAGTACCCTACGTACTATTCCCATTCAAAACACTTCCACTGGGCTCTTCCTGCTGTAAGTCTTTTCATTTCATAAACTTAGAATGACCACATTCTAACAAATATTTTTCATTTTCTATAATTATTCAAAGCCATTAAAGTCATCTATATGCATACTACATAAAGTGGCTACATCAATGGTCGCTTAATAAAATCATAGACTGGATTTCGTAAGAAAACATTACTCTAAGAATTTATACAGTCTTTCATAGATGTAATTCTATCTGTACAAAAATTTTCAAACATGTCATACTAAGATACTATACTTGGAAGTAGCCTTTAATTGAATCGCAGTTTTATTCAAAATTCTCATTATTTCGATTGAAAACATAACTGTATTCTCATGACAAATACATAAATTCAAACACACACATATTAATGAAAATTTATTTTATTGCTTACCTGTGGTATAACCATACCATTATAGCATCTTTCACATGCATCATCAGGTGTTCTTCAAGTTTTTCCACTCAATCCCTCTCACTTGAATTCTGGAAAATTATTTTTCCTCTCAAGCCCTCTCGCTTCAGTCCAGGACAACTCTTTTTCCCCTCAAGCCTCCTTGCTTGAGTCCAGGAAATATTTTTCCCCTCAAGCCTTCTTGCTTGTGTCCAGGAACTATTTTCCCCCTCCAGCCTTCTCTCTTGAGTCCAGGAACTCTTTTTCCCCTCAAGCCTGCTCGCTTGAGTCCAGGAACTCCTTTTCCCCCCAAGCCTCCTCGCTTGAGTCCAGGAACTCTTTTTCCCCTCAATCCTCCTCGCTTGAGTCCAGGAATTCATTTTCCCCTCAAGCCTCCTCGCTTGTGTATAGGAACTCTTTTCCCCCTCAAGCATGCTTGCTTGAGTCCAGGAACTCCTTTTCCCCTCAAGCCTGCTCGCTTGAGTCCAGGAAATCCTTTTCCCCTCTAGCCTCCTTGTTTGAGTCTAGGAACTCTTTTTCCCCTCAAGCTTGCTCACTTGAGTCCAGGAATTCTTTTTCCCCTCAAGCCTGCTCGCTTGAGTCCAAGAAAATTCCAATGCTTCTCAGCATGCACCAAGTACAAAATGGTACTCAACACCTTCTCGGCATCATGCCCCTCAGGGTGTGCATCACACACATGACAATACCCAACACTCACCCAGTGCTCCTGAGTTACAGAGTTCTCTAGGGACTTTGATGTCACTAAAATCATGGAACCACTTCTAAGAGCTATTCAAGGTATTGTAGTGCTCCTGCATTAAACTCGTAGTGCTCCTACCCAAACACATCATGCATTCTATAGGAAACTATAGGTGTTCCTTTCCGGCCCCAAATATGCGCTCCAGACTTGGCCTTCTCTTCTTCATTCTTCTTGCTTAGTTTTATTTTAATTTTAGGTTAGCTTTATTTTAAGTTGCGGGGCGCCTCTTATTAATGTGAGGGTTTTATTATTTTTAGAGTTATCTTTTAAATTTATCTTGATGCTCTCAAGATTTCCACTTCTCTAGTCATAATGTCTCATGTGCATGCAGCAATGCCTCATAACATTGCATTAGTGAACCCTTGGTTCTCCTTGTGGTTCTAATGCCACTATCTTGGACCACTGGCTTAACCATCACAAGATTTAAGGTGAGCCTACTGCACATAAAAATCTATTAAATTTAACAACCATACAGAGGCATTTAGTTATAGTGATTTTTGTGAAATCCTTTTTGGTTTAGCGATTCTCTCGCCATTGATTAGCTTTGGTTATTAACTACCAAGATTTTACATTTGTGCTCTTAATTCTTCTCACACATCAACCAATTATGTATATTAGCTAAAGCCTCGTGGATATCAATGGTTAATCACAAAAAAAACATAACCATGATTTTTTTTCTAATCACATAACACTTTACGTAATTCATAGTTCCTTGCAACTCTAAATCTATGTTGCAGCATCAATCATAAATGATCCTATAGGTCCTAGAGTAGAAAACTTTGCTCTGATACAACATGTAACTCACCCAAAATCCTTGTCACATTCTAGAGGAAATAGGGTGAAATTATTGTTTTTATTTAACATACTTCGACATTTGTAAAATCATTAATTCACCTACCATAAGTGAATAACATCTAGACAATTAGGTACATATTTTTACTACAATATTAAAAATCCTTTCCAAGCATAGAGGCATGCAATACCAAGTTTCTCTTTATAATATTATAAAGTAGGTTTTAGGTAGAAAATCATTTTCAACTTCTTGTACAAACTTGGGTAAGAAATACCACACAAAGCTTCAAACTTGGTAAAACATAGAAGAACTCCTTCTACACAATAAGTTAGTTCCATAACTTTGATGTTATCTTTAACAAAGTTCTCTTAACAAGAGTCATCCAACATCAGAAGCATGCATATGTACCATTAATCTCACCATAGATATAGACAAAGATATACACCTATCTTTCCATATAATGACATGTAATGACATGTAATAATTTTTTTTCTCTTACACCTATTAAACTTTATATCAATCAATAATGATATCGAATGGTGTAGCTATATAGTTCAAGAGGATTTGACTAGTTTATATTAGCTGTCCTCTTTACACAAAAATGAATACAATCAATATTGTTCATCATCCCCCTTTTCACCATTCTTTTACATAATTCAACATTGATGTAAACTTAACGTAAGAGACATGTATAATCATTGTAATATGCCTTGCTATTATTTGAGTCTTTCAATGTGGGTTAATGTCTTACTCTTTAACCAGCTAAAACATTAAACAGAAAGAACATGCAAGTGCACAGTTTTACTTAAACAGAAGTTCATTCATTCCTCTAATGCACCCCTAATCACATGCTCATGCATTACACTTAATTTCTATTACATGTTCTGAACATCAAACACATGAAATTACTCTTCATTTACATTACTTTTCAATTTCCTTTTTGATAGCATCGGGGTACCATGTCAAAGATCATGTTACAAGTTTATAGTACATTGCATACCACTTGCATTTGACAACTGACAAGTGTCTAAATAAAGTCTGTTAAAATCCCTTAAGGTATAATAATTCTACACTCTAAGCACCGGTTGTTGAATTTTAACCTTTACTTGTAAGTCTACTTGAGGAACTTACTATTTAAACCCTTTAACTTTGACTATAACTTTAACTTCATTAAAGTAAATTATACTCGACTAATTAGGCATATATATTCAACATTAGAAGCATGAAAACCCAATGGTGATAGTTCATCATGAGACATATTAATAATGTATGTCCATTCCAAGTAGCATTCCACATTATACTAGTTAGATCTAGCTCATCAATATGTACTTATATTTTTCTCATCACTTAATATATTTCCCACAAGGTATACAATGATCCTTTCAAATTTACCCCTCATTCTTGCTATGCGCACTTTCAAACATTGTTCATTATTCACGAGTGAGATAGTTAAATACATTTATTCATGCTACTCATTTTTTTTAATCATTTGAACCATAATGATAAAACATTTATGTTAGAAAATTTCATAAATGGAAGGGCATATATACAATTAATCAATGATTATGACAAATTTACAAGACATACTTTTCTTACCAATTTGGTAGAGGTGAGAGACGAGTTTCTTCATGTCTTCTTCTTCTTGTATTCATCATACTTGTAACATTTATCAATACTACAAAGAAATAATTTATAACTCTAGATGCCTTTCCATTATTCATAATATATCTAACTGATTTACAAGAATAATTATTTATTAAGGGGAACTTTTTCGGGTAATGCAACACTCCACCCAACCGTAGGCTCTTCAACAGATTCTACTTAGTCCGTCTGAAGACCACCCCCGAGCTGGGCATGGTGATCCACAAATAGGATAGGGATTTTTTAAGTCTTGTCTCCTTAGAGCTAACCACACACAACCCTAGTGGTTATTACAATGATTCTGCAACTCATAAGGTAGTGCTCCTACCTGAACACATCTGGTGTTCTAACCACTTACCTGATTGTAGGGTTGTTCTCTGCTTTCCCAAGTCTGTGCTCCAGACTTGAATTCCTATGCTCTATAACACATACAAATGTTTAAAGGTTTCTATTTACAGGGTCTAATCCCCGCGCCATGAATACAACCAATGCCCTACACATAATAGAATACTTTTCTAATGCATCCAATGCATACATAACTAATGCATACTGCACATAAATGGAAATGCAAATAGTAGCATCCCCAGATCCGGGTGTTTTCCCTACTCACATGGGACAACCTCCATTTGGAAACTGCACCAGCCCAGACCACGTTATTGAGAGTATCATCCCTACCCGGAGACCCTCCACTTGTGAGCATGCTCCCCACGATGGCGGTGAGCATTCAAGATTTAAGGACGAGCCCCAAGACTCGACCTTCACCCAACTGCATGCCAATGATGTCATGATGATGGACGAAGGCACTGGAAGGCATCTGCGACATTAATTCTGCCACCTTTTCGAAGGATGAAATCCTATTGCATTTACTACCTCCATGCGAAGGAAATGGTTTGGCTTGGCTCCATAAAACCAAGCGTCAACACACCTCATTGCTCTGCTGTCGTGTTTCTTCGTAGATACTCCTCGTGGATCTCTATTTTAATATATTCCTCGAAGCTCTCTGGAGATCAAAAACCATGACACGAACTAGAGGTACCCCCCGTCGTGGTAGCAGAAGAAAAGGATCTGGCTCAGGTAGGCATTGTAATATTGCTATGGATTGGATGGTAATGAATGGTTACGCAGAGAAAAATTTTGCTCAGACCTATAGTCTCATAGATGGTTGGGAAGCTCGCAGGGTTGCGGCCCTCCTAGCCTTGCGAACCAATGGTGGAGCTATCAACCATTATTGGCTGATGAAAAATATGATGAGTACTTTGGTAGAGGAAATGGAGGCAAGCTCAGAAGCCAACACCAGCATTGTTTGGAACATAAAATTCAGTCTGACAGAAGCCTATGAACGCCTGAGTACAATGGATGCTAACATGACTTGGGACATCTTCTCCCTTGGGCGTATCAATGAGTTGGAAAATCTAGGAAAAGAAGCCAAAACCAACGAACCTGTGGTGCTGGACAACGGCTTAGCCAAGGAGAAGGCTGTTAGGATATTTAGACACTTAGGAGTTAGTTAAGATCAACTTGTGTAATATATCCGTTAGGGATAGTGTGTTTCTTTAGTATGCATTAGTATGCATTTGTAAATAATTAATCCGACGGTCACGATATGTTCCCGACATAGAGTGATCTGACAGCTCAACTTCTCTTAGATCAAACCTAACCTTGATCCGTGGCTTAACACCTGATTGGTCCATAATCTCTATTTAAAGAGCATGGAGGGTCATTGCTTAGTTGATCGATTATGAGAAGCTCATTTGTAACTTTCTTTCTTTGCATAATAAATTGTCCCGTAGAAGCTATTTGGCCGGGCCCGTGGAGTGTTTCCCTCAAGAGGGTTTAAACCACGTCAAAACATCATTGTGTTGATCTGTGATCTGTTTGTGTGAAGTGGTTTCTCTTAGTATTCGGTCCTTTGGTAGTATCCTATGTACCCGAACATGGTATCAGAGCTTTTATGAAGTGTCGCTTCCGGTTATGATCTAGATCTTGAACTGTTGTTGCTGAAACTCGAAAGGGTTTCTAGTTCTGGTATTTTTGTGCATTTCTGGGCTGTGGGAGGTGTTCCATTGCGTCCAAAGTGTCGTTTCCATTGGGAAATAGTTTTCGTTTGATTGAAAACAGTTCCCGGTTGCTCCAGAAACGCGTATTTCATCAGATCTGAAGGTATAATGTTACAGTGACGCATTTTTTTTATTTTTATTTTTTAAAAGGAAAAAATCTCATATTTCATCATTTTTTTACTGTTAGATTTTTTTTGGGTTCGGATTGTTGCTTTCCCGTCTACATATGCTCTTTGCCGTGCACCTTGAGCAATCTCGGCAAATCAGAAACAGAAAGGGAAAGGGTTTTTCTCGGCTGCGTATGCTCTTTGCCGTGCACCTTGCGCAATCTGAGCAAATCAGAAACGGAGAAAAAACATAGACTTTCCGGGCAAGCTAAAGAGATCTAACTTCACAAGTGTGGAAAAGTTTTTTTGTTTCGATTTGTGGTGTGTTTTGCAGGAAAAAGGGAAAGCACACTGCTACGAACATAAAATAAGATAATAATTAAATAATTAATAATTAGGTTAACTAAAGTTAGGTTATGAAATGAGGCGTCTCCTCAACATCAAATCCCCGAGCCATATTTAAGGCAGGGCCATCATTGTAACATATCATATTTTATCCTATCAATCAATATATTATTCTTACTTAGTATCCAATATGAGAGTCGGATTCGACTATTAACTTAGTGAACAGATACGTTCACTGCATTTGGTATCAGAGCCAGGCTTGTAGCCACCAATCTAAAAAAAAAGTAAAAGTAAAGTTTAGAAGTGAGTAGAAGTAAAAAGTAAAAGTAAGAAGTGAAACCGCACATGGTTTTAAGGTGCACGTGGTTTTGTGAGAAGTGGGTTTGGTTTTATTGCCTAAGAACAAACCAAAAGTGAGATTTGAACTTGGGTGGGGAAGGTAACAATCATTCTTCCCAACCACCTAATCTACACACAATCCACAAACAAATTAATCTAAAGCAAAAGGTTAACCAACGTGGAGATTAATTAATATTAGTCCATAATTGTAAAATATTACAATTGTTTGGGAAATATATAATATTAAAATAATATTATTATTACATTTAAATAATAATTATTATTATAAAGGAAAAGCAATTATTGTTACAAAAAATAAAATAAAATTTGAAGATCAGTTATCACCAAAGAAATCAAAGAATATCATCCCACCGTCAAAGAAGTCAAAAACCATGGAAGCCGATTTGCAAGAAAAATTAGAAGCCACGTTAAAATGTTATCGAAAAGACAATGAAGAATTATGCGACATAAATAACAGTTCATAAATAAGAATTGAATTACAAGAAAGGTACAATGAAATAAAAATGTCTGACCAAGAAAGGCATATAGAAAAATTGTATGCGCAAATTGATGAATTAAAAGCCGAAAATAAATTCAATTAGAGGTCAGGAAATCAAGATATAAAGAAGGAAATAAATAATTACAAAGCAAAAATAATACGCTTGAACAAAATCGTTAGCAACAAAAATGAAGAACTAATGCAGTTACGACATAAATTAGAAAGTCAAGAATCAGAGGTTGGCCAGTGTCGATAATAGATAAAAGTTCTTCAACAACAAAATGACGACTCTAAAAAGACACATAAGTCAGAGATCATGAAGAGTAATAAATCATTATCTAACAATGCTGAAGAGATTTTTAGTCTAAGAAATCATAACAAGATACTAGTCACAAAAATTAAGAAGTTGAAAAATAACAGAAAGATAGAACAATCTATGGACGACATTGAAGGGAAACTTCTAGACAAGCAGGAAGAAAATAGTTGTATCAGAAGTCATAATGAAGATCTTAAGGAACAACTTAAGACATCTGAAGATGACAGAAAATCGCAAGTCGAATTGATTAAGAAGTTTCAAAATGATAATAGGCAGTTAGAAAATAAGTTGGAAAAGATACAGAACAAAAACTTAAATCCTCAAGAGATGAAAATACAACTTCCAACTCAGATCAATGCTCTAAAGGAGACATTCGTAAACGAAAATGACATCGTGAAAGTTCCCTATCGACACCCCAACCATAAAAACTGATACTTGAAAAAGTGGGAAATGTCGAAAGATAATGGTACTAATGTGATCAAATCTCCTGACGACACAGCAGTAGCGAATTCCATCAGCCCACAACAAATCAATTTGGGATGGATTGATCCGTCGACATATCAGAAGTTATGTTCGACTCTTATCAATTCGTACCGACATGTTTCGTCATCTACGACACCACATAAAATGATGCAGAAACATTATAAGGCTTTCAGGACAAAGCCTTTCTAAGAGAGTGGCAATGCTGCAAACATAAAATAAGATAATAATTAAATAATTAATAATTAGATTAACTAAAGTTAGGTTATGAAATGAGGTGTCTCCTCAACATCAAATGCCCGAGCCATATTTAAGGTAGGGCCATCATTGTAACATATTATCTTTTATCTTATCAATCAACATATTATTCTTACTGATTATCCAATATGAGAGTCGGATTCGACTATTAACTTAGTGAACGGATACATTCACTGTACACGCAAACCGAGAAAAATCTCATATTTTACATACCTTTTAATCTAGCTCACTTGGTTCAAAGTTGTTTTATTCCTTAATAGGTCTTGAGTTCAAGTCTTAGGAATTTACTTTTAAAAGAAAAAGTGCATGCAATTTCTATTTTCAAGTTACTTTATTGTAAAAGTGTATCTCACTTAAATAATAAAAAATAAAAATACAAGTGAGTCACTTAAATTGTTTTTATTTATTGTTGCACTATTTAAAAGTAATATCATTGTAAAAGTGAAATCATTTATTTTACAAAAGTGGTTCACTTAAATAAAATTTCTTGTAAATTGATTGTCAAAAGGTTCATCTTGGGAAGAGGGGGGTTCTTTTTTCTTGCTGGACATTCTCTAGCTGCCACGTCACTATTGGGGACATCTTCAACAGTTTCTTTGTTCAAGCATAACTTCATCATACTGAGTCAATTTTCAGTGCCGTTTTTTTTTAAACCGCCTATTTTTTCGAGCTCTTCATATCCAGACTATTGGTTTCTACTTTTACATCCATTAATTTACAAATATGGCCACCCCTTGTGATATTCTACTTAACAGTTCCAACTATTTCTCATGGAAATCTCGTATGGAGGATGTTTTACGAAGTAGGGGAATTTTCAGAATTACCTCAAGGAAAGAAAAATAACAAACTGATGATGATAAGAAAATAAAATGGGCAAATAGATGTGATGAAGCTCGTGGATTGATTGGGATGTCAATCTCTACTGATTTGTGATTCCACATATCTGGAATTGATGAACCTAATGATGCTTGGGACAAGTTGGAATCTGTGTTTGGTAAACACAATGAAATTTGAGGTCACCAACTCGAAAATGAGTTGATTTCTTTAAATCCAAGTGACTTTTCATGCATTCAAGATTATTTATCTAATTACAAAACTCTTAAACTCTTATGTGCAAAATGTAAGATTGAGAGGGAAGACAAACAATGCATTTATCATATTCTTTCCAAACTTGGACCTGCATTTTATGTTTTTGTATCTACATTTTACTCCATGAAAGCATCCTTGAATGCAGCTAGCTATCAAGAGCCTAGTCTTGAATCCTTTTGTGATTCCTTGATTAGAGAACAAGATAAACTCATTCATCTTGGAATAATCAACAATGCAGATACATCTGGGAAAGCCTTATTGTCCCAACAGAAAGAAAAGTCCAAGCCTCCCAAGAAACAAAATTTTCGCAATAATAAGTCAAACAAGGGTCCAAAACCCTCTCAGTCAACTCCTTCTTTAAAAAATGACAAAGGATCCAAGCCAAAAGGCAAGAAGACTGAGCATCATTGTAACTATTGCGGAAAAGATAATAATGATGAATCTAACTGTTTCAAGAAGATGGCAGCCTTGGAAGTAGCAATGAAGAAGCACCACATCAGCCTAGATTCGCCTTCAGAATCTGCCTCTCATGGACATGCACTTTGTGCTTCTGGTTATTCTTATAATGCATCTTCTTCTTCTACTTCAAATGAATGGATCATTGATTCTGGAGCATCTTATCATATGGCTAAGGATCAAGCCATCTTTTCTACTATGCATGAATGTAACACCAAACAAATATTTGTTGGTGATGATAGATCTCTAAGTGTTGTAGGAGCTGGAACAATTCCAGTAGATAATGGTCATTTTAGTGATGTACTATGTGTTCCAAGAATTTTTTGCAATTTGTTATCAGTCTATCAGATCACTCATTCTGGTGAAGATAAAACTGTGACCTTTACACCTCACCAAGTTGTAATCAAGGATTTTAAAGATCCTCAACAGGTCCTAGCTACCGGAATTGTTGATGATATTACTAGGTTGTACAAGTTTAACAACTTTGGGTCATCACCTTTCCCTTCAGTTTTTGTTGCTCATAGTGATAACTTGAGCAAAGTTTGGCATGAGCGATTTGGTCACTTAAATTATCGCTCATTGCAACAACTATGTAAAGAAAATATGGTGACGGGTCTTCCAATGGTATCTTGCAGGGATGGTGTTTGCTCCGGTTGTGTACTCGGAAAACATCATTGGGATAGTTTTGACAAACGTGCCTCTTGGCATGCCTCAGTTCCCTTGGAGCTTGTGCATAGTGACTTGTGTGGTCCTCTTCCATCTGCTTCCTTTTCTAGTTTCAAATATTTATTAACTTTCATTGATGATTACACCAGATGCACTTGCGTTTATTTCCTAAAACTTAAGAGCGAAGTATTTAACATGTTCTTGGCCTACAAGGCCCTTGTTGAAAAACAATCTGGTCATCAAATTATTAAGTTAAGATCTGACAATGGAGGAGAATATGTTAACAAAAAGTTCACTACTTTCTGCACTGAACAAGGCATCCAACAACAGCATACTGTTCCATATACACCACAACAAAATGGTGTAGTTGAGTGGAAGAACCGCACTTTAAAAGAAATGTCTAATTGTATGATCCAATCTAAGGGACTAAGTCTTCAATTTTGGGCCGAAGCCATAAATTGTGCAAATTACATAGTTAATCGCACCTCCACTAAAGCATTACAAGGTATAACACCGGAAGAAGCATGGAGTAAAACTAAACCTGATGTAAGTCACTTCCATGTGTTTGGTAGTGAAGCATGGGCTCACATTCCGAATGAAAAATGGAAAGCATTGCAACCTAAAAGTGAAAAGTGCATATTTGTTGGATATTTTGAAGATGTAAAAGGTTATAGACTTGTTCAACCACATTCTCATGATATAATCATTAGAAGAGATGTTAAATTTGATGAAAATATCTTGGCCTGCAAGCCTAACTCGACGATTGTGCCATCTTTGGCCTACGAGCCTGATTCGGCGTTTTTGCCTTCTTCTTCTTCTTCTTCCAACTTCCTTGACAGGTTTCCAACTCCAATTTCTGATGATGACAGTGAGGATGAAAATCCACCTCCACCTGCTCATGTTCGTCCAGTTGCACCAGCACAACTGCTTCCTCGATGGGTCCGTTCAACATGTGAAGCAGTTGGTGATCTTGCCGGTGATCCTAGAGATCAATGCCGAACACGTTCTCAGTTTCAGCGAGCCTCTTCTCTTTTGGCTCAAGTTTCTGAGAATCATGATCCAGAAACTTTTGCAGAAGCTTCAGGGAATCCAGATTGGGATGTAGCCATGGATGAAGAATATTGTTCCTTAATGGCGAACGATACTTGGGATCTTGTACCTCTTCCAAAAGGAAGAAAACTTGTCAGATGTAAATGGGTCTACAGAACTAAGCATGCATCAGATGGAAGTGTTGAAAGACTTAAGGCAAGGTTAGTTTCCAAAGGTTTTTCCCAAGTTGAAGGGATTGACTACAATGAAACCTTTGCCCCCATCGCAAAAATGAACTCCATCCGCCTTGTTCTTTCCCTTGCAGCCTTACACAACTGGGAATTCCATCAAATGGATGTCAAGTCTGTCTTCTTACATGGTGACTTACAGGAGGAAATTTACATGGAACAACCTCCTGGCTATGTTCAGAATAACTCTAGCCTTGTCTACCGCCTTAAGAAATCCTTATATGGCCTTAAGCCAGCTCCTAGAGCTTGGTATGCCAAAATGGATAACTTTCTCCTTGACACTCATTTTTCTAGATGCCATTCTGACCCCAATGTCTATACCAAGAAAGTAGGAAACCATCTCATCATACTTGTTCTATATGTTGATGACCTTATTATTACTGGTAGTGACCCTAAGCTTATAACCTATGTGAAATCCAGTCTTAAACAAAATTTTGAAATGCCAGACTTAGGACATTTGCATTATTTTCTTGGTCTCCAAGTCCTGCAAACCAAAGAAGGAATCTTTCTTTCTCAGTCTAAGTATGCTTGTGACCTTCTTCGTTGCTTTCACATGGAATATTGTACACCAACCCATTCTCCCTTCCAGTCTGGAGTCAAACTTTCTACCACTTGTACTTCACATGAAGTCAATGCCACCTTGTATCATCAGCTTGTTGGTAGTCTCTTATACTTGAGTCATTCCCATCCTGACCTTTCCTTTGCCATTGGTCGTGTTGCCCATTATATGTAGACACCTCATAAAAGTCACTAGAAAGCAGCTAAAAGAATACTTCGATATATTCGAGGTACAGTTCAGTTTGGGATTCATTACAGTACATGGGGGAAACCTTTGTTGGTTGGTTTCACTGATTCAGATTGGGTCGGCGATCCTGATGATCGAAAGTCTATTGCAAGTTATGTTTTTAGTCTGGGATCTGGACCTATTACTTGGGCTTGTAACAAACAACAAGCTCTTGCTCTTTCTTCAGCAGAGGCAGAATATCGAGCAGTAGTTAATGCCAGTCAGGAAGCTTTATGGCTTCGACAGATCCTTTCAGAGTTTGGATTCGAGCAGCAGCAGCCTACTCCACTTTGGTGCGACAATCAAAGTGCCATCAAGCTTTCCAAAGATCTAGTTCTACATCAATGCAACAAACACATTGAGCTACATATGTACTTCATCAGGAATCTTGTTCATGATCATGTTCTTGAAGTGCTCTTTTTCCCTACAGATGATAAAGTTGCAGACATCTTCACCAAGTCTCCTACAGAAGCGAAGTTTTCTAAACTTCGATCTATGTTAGGAGTTCAGGAACTTGTCATTAAGAGGGGATAGGCTCTAATGCCTCCTTCCTTCTCCTAATAGTGTCACTTTTGTAAATCCTTCAATCCTATCCCAAGTTGTTCTTAAGGGGGGATGTTAGGATATTTAGACACTTAGGAGTTAGTTAAGATCAACTTGTGTAATATATCCATTAAGGATAGTGTGTTTCTTTAGTATGCATTAGTATGCATTTGTAAATACTTAATCCGATGGTCACGATATGTTCTTGACATAGAGTGATCCGACAGCTCAACTTCTCTTAGATCAAACCTAACCTTAATCCATGGCTTAACACCCGATTGGTCCATGATCTCTATTTAAAGAGCATGGAGGGTCATTGTTTATTTGATCAATTATGAGAAGCTCATTTGTAACTTTCTTTCTTTGCATAATAAATTGTCCCGTAGAAGCTATTTGGCCGAGGCTGTGGAGTGTTTCCTTCAAGAGGGTTTAAACCACATCAAAACATCGGTGTGTTGATCTATGATTTGTTTGTGTGAAGTGGTTTCTCTTGGTATCCGGTCCTTTGGTAGTATCCTATGTACCCGAACAAAGGCTATAGTGAGAAAGAACATGTCTCAACCCCCTACTACGTTGACCAACCACACGGCCACACGGTTCACCCAAACCTTCTTCCCCTATCCTCCCTTCTCCAGGAACAATTGAATACTTCTATGCAGGTTGTCCCATCCTTGAGGAGGAACCAGAAGCACCGTCTGTAGAGGCACGCCCGTAGATGGGCCACTCCAGCTCCAGGGTATTTTTGTGATGTTCAGCTTTTTTGTTTGTACTTTTTTTACAGTCTCCTATCTAGAACTCCGAGACATTATGATATAGTTTTTTGGAAAAATACCCAGCTTTTTTTCTCGGCAAGCCTCACCCAGGAGATCTTATTTTTGTGTAATGATAGTTATTTCAGTATTTTTGAGCCACTAGGATTTTGGTTTCATCACCTGAGGCCTCCCGAGTCAGCACTAAACTCTTTGGATATGTATGTAATTTTTGCCTTCTTTTTCGGCTCTGTTTATTAAATTTTCTTCTGCAACTTACAAAAAAAAGAAAAAAGAAAATAGTAGCATAACTAAAGCATGTCGATTCCAATGCATCCAATGCATACAACATATTTGATGTAATATTAATATTATCAAACTACATTCAACATGCTCTAACACTCCACATGCAACATTTCTAATATGAAAATAATACTTTCAAACAACAATCAACATGCTCCAACACTCGACATGCAACATTTTTATATGAGAATGAATACATTTAAATAACAAACAGCATGCTCCAACACTCGGCAGCATAAAAATATATTCCAATAAAGCTTCAACATCAATGTTGGTAGCATAAAATCCACACTGTCAATATATATATAATCCAACTATTGTGGTGCAATATACATATATTATAACCCAACTGACATGGTGGAAATATAACCATTATAAACTTAGCACATATAACGGAATCCCATGACTAGAGTCATAAAATGAAAATGCAGATAGGGTTCACGGGGATCATGAGCTCTAAGGAAGAATACGATGTTAATACAAAGCATATATACATACATTCTTGTGGAAGCATATAGTGTTAACATGCTGGAGTACCATGCTGCTCAGCAAATAAATAAAATATACCAAGGTAACCACGTTGGATTCTCTATTTGTGTAGAGGTGGAACACAATGCATCATACAGAATCCCAAAATCATTTTTATCAACACAATGCATCATACAAAGATCCCAAAAATCGTTTTTATCAACACAATGCCTCATACAGAGATCCCAAAATCGTTTATATCAACACAATGCATCATACAGAGATTTAGAAAATGTTTTTATCAACACAATGCCTCATACAGAGATCCCCAAAAACGTTTTTCTCCAGCACATAGAGGCCCAAAATGTTTTTCTCCAACATATAGAGACCCAAAACATTTTTCTCCAACATATAGAGACCCAAGCATTTTTCTCCAGTACACAGAGACCCAAAACGTTTTTCTCCAGCAATAAAATGAACAATACAATGAAATGCAGAGCATCTGAGCTCTTCTTGCATCCACGATTTTCACAGCAATAAAATTAACAATACAAGGGCTTCAAAAACGTTTTTCTTCAATCCCATGAACCACATAGGGATCCAAATCATTTTTCAACTCAATGAATACATACAGAGCTTCCCCAAAACATTTTATTTAAACCCACTGCATCATACAGGGATCAAAATCGTTTTTCAACTCAATGAATACATACAGAGCTTCCCCAAAACATTTTTATTTAAACCCACTGCATCATATAGGGATCCAAATCATTTTTCAACTAAATGAATCAATACAAAGTTTACTTTTCCCAAATTGTAGACATCAAATGCATATACAGAAATCCCCAAAACGTTTTTAATCAAACCAGGAAAGAATACAATGATCCAAAATGTTTTCCAACTCCCTGAATCAATACAGATCTCCCCAAAACGTTTTTCTCTAGCATAATGGACAATACAGAGACCCAAAACGTTTTTATTTAAATCCCATGAATGCTACAGAGCTTCAAATCGTTTTTCTCAAATTAAATGAATGATACAGAGCTGCAAATCATTTTTCTCAAATCAAATGAATGATATGGAGCTGCAAATCATTTTTAACAAACCCATGCACAAATACAGAGCTCAAAAAAGTTTTTAATCCAATCAATGCACAATGTAGAGCTCCAAAAACGTTTTGAAGCAAACCCAATGCATAATATAGAGTTGCAACTCGATTTTATCAAACCCAATGCACAATACAGAGCTGCAACTCGTTATTATCAAATCCAATCCACAATACAAAGCTGCAACTCATTTTTATCAAACCCAATGCACAATACAGAGCTGCAACTCATTTTTATCAAACCCAATGCACAATACAGAGTTGCAACATGTTTTTATCAAACCCAATGCACAATACATAGCTGCAACTCGTTTTTATCAAATCCAATTTACAATACAGAGCTGCAACTTGTTTTTATCAAACCCAATGCACAATACATAGCTGCAAATCATTTTTATCAAATCCAATGCACAATACAAAGATGCAACTCGTTTTTATCAAACCCAATGCACAATACAGAGCTGCAACTTGTTTTTATCAAACCCAATGCACAATGCAGAGATCCAAAAATGTTTTTAATCGAACCCGATGCATAACACAAATATCCAAATGTTTTACAACTCAATGAATAAAATACAGAGCTCTCCAAAAAAAATTTAGCAAACTTAATGAGCATAGATCCAAACATTTTTCCCTCCAATCACCAGGGATAAGCAGATATTTAAAACGCTATATCCAACCCAATACAATTATCAAGAAATCTGTTTGGCTTCCTCTTCCTTCCCCCAAAGCTTCCACGCAGCAATCCAAAACTAGGTTAAAATAAATAATAATCATCCCCCACATTTTTCTATAAAAACATATATATATATATATATATATATATATATATATATATATATATATATCAGATATCCATTTCTTCATATCTCTATAAAAGCATGAAAGTAATAAAATATATGCATTTCTATTTAATTATATAAAAACATAAAATATATGCATATAACTAAAATGTATGCATTTTTATCTCATAAAAACACATGTACCTATATTAAATAATACATATACATATGTATTCCGAATCAATAGTTACGAGGCTTTAATTAAAGGCCACATAGACATAAATCATAGTTAAATTAACTTAAAACTCAAGTTTAAAAGCTAGTCCAAGCCCAAGAACACCACAACTCTAACCACTTAAATACTCTCCCCCTTGTGGTTCACCATGCCCTTTTTCCACTCTAGGTTGCATTGCAGGAACTAGTTTAGGTTTTAGATAGTGTCGTCATGTAAGATAGATAAAATTTGAGTAAATAAAAATTTTACTAGAGATGGGGACATTACAAATCCCCTTAATGAATTGTATATCCACTTGAGCAATAAGGGATTTGAATCTCAACACCAAATTTTCCTCAATATTTTCTCCACATCTATTGCAAATTAGAAAAGGAAATCCATCCACCCTTTGGCTATGAGGAGAAACTATGGACTATAACCTAGGATTGATTTCTAGACTTGACTTAACCAAACCCTATGGTGCTTTCCCACACGTTCTTTTACCCTAAACATGTCCAACCATTGCTTGTGAAGCCAACCCAATGGCATGATGTATTTTACATCATCCCCCAAAACCCGAGGGACTAGGTTTCCCTCCTTGTAGACACACCACTTACTTTGTTGCAAAGATGAACAACCACATCTTTTTTTACCTCCTTCACCACCAAGAAATGTTATCGATGGGTTTGGATCTTCATCCCTATCAATTGATAAGAGATTTAATTCATGGAACAAGCGTAGATCAACCCTCACATTCAAAATATTTCCCCTTCTTAATGACACAAAGGACTTCACCACCAAATCTTCCGTATCATACACTAGATTCTGAGCAAGGAAAGGGCCACGAACACGATATGAATTAGATACAAAGGATCTCTCCACCATTGATCATTAATCGATTTACATGTAGGTGATCTTCACCTTCCACTTTGGTTTACATGTAGTTGTTATTATAGTATATTGAGATTATATTTATGTTTGTAATGTATTCGTTATTGCAACAAAAAAAATTTCATTTTTCATTTTTGAGAGATGTCATTATAGCACATGTATATGTTTCAAATGAGTTGTTTTTTTTATTATTGCAGTGACAATCATGGATGCACACACAAACATTCAAAGAGAAATTCAGAGGCTCAGATACATTCGAGCCTCAATTGTTACTGTTGATGATAGGCATCGTATTCTTGCATTCAATTTGGATGCAATGATATAGACCTTTAGTAGGTCAAATGACGTACTTCAAGACATTTCCATGTATAGAGAGAGAAAGAGGCAAGAATATGTTGATGGAATTAGTTACAAGGAAGTTAAGAAGTTGAAGATAACAAAACAACATATCTTTTCCCTTTTTAGAGATCCACGGACAAGTGAAATCCCAGATGTAAACAAAAGGCATATTTCTATTGAGCGGTGTACATATCAACTATTCATAGATAATTGGATGGACCGACGGAACATGGTATTTGATGTAGCACCACATAAAGTCAGGGAAATGCCGTTATATTTTCTTAGAAAGATGTATGCAGAATTTGTTTTGGGGAAGCATGTTAATTATTTTGATATCTTGGAGTACTAGGGCGTTAGCATGGGGATGCCTCAACAACGTCCCAATGCAATGCACATAGATCCCAATCTCCCAGTAGTTCCACCTCACAAGAAGATACCCAGGACAGATGTGTCTCCTGCACATCAGTTGGTCCCATAGACATAGGTGTCATTCCTACTGTTGGCACAGGCGGTTGTTCGCCATAGCACGTATCTTCATGGTACGTACCAGGAAGGGCCATTAGTTCCACCATTTATTGGTGGACTAGATCCACCACCTCTCGATGGAGTAGAGACACCACCTCTCAGTGGGGTAGAGCCACCACTTTCCAGTGGTTGAAGAACATCTAGTAGCGGTACTAAAACTACACATCATGAGCACAACCGAGAGCCCCACCCATGCACAGTATGTTTCCATCGTTTCTTTGGTCCTATCTAGACATATGATAGCTTTATTAGGTATTTTACTCAGGTAAGTAAATGGTTAACAATTTAGTGTTGTTTGTAAATTATTTTTCCTTACTATACACATATATAGATTGCTAATATTTTTAATGATTTTAAAACTTGTAGTTGCTACAAGAAGAGGACGAGGGGCAAGAAATTTCCACCGATGATTCCTAGGATAGTCCAGAGGCTCATGTACTGGAACCATTTGATGTACAAGATGTTGTCATTGTTAGGATATTTCAATACTCCATCCTTGTCCCACTTAGCATTATTTAGTCTTCCTAGTTGTTGATGATGTCATGTTCCCCTAGCGGTGTGCATATTTCATCCAGGATACATCTACCACGTTTTGATCCCTACATGCATCATTTTAGGACCACTTCATTCAGTTCCCTATTTTATAGGAACCTACTGAGTGTTTGAGTGCAGTCCACCTGAGTTATCTGAATCTTGTGGGGAGTTAGAGCATTGGATGCCACTGAGTATGGCCTCATGCACCCTTTTCTGATTGACATGCATGAAAAACTCACTATTTCTCCCTCCTTAGTCAGTTAACTATTTGTGACTTCAGTTCACTGAGTTTAGGTTTAGTTCAGTTCAATTTGAATCTTCCATAGCACTCCAATAGTGATAATCCCTATGCTAGACAAATTGAGGTTCAAATTCTCCTGCATTTTTTTAATTCTCTCCATTGTATTATCATTGTTCATTATACTGATAATTGAGTAGTGTGACATTATTCTTCTATTATCTGAGTTCTACTGCATTATTATTCTTGTTTCTCTTTTTTACCGCAGTTTCCACTCTTATGCAAATCTTATGCTCATCCTTTCTTTTTGAGGTATCCTCAGCTCTTTAGATTTGTTGTGGCATATAATTTCACATTGTATTAGAGCCATGGAGAAAATAGGTTGAGCTACTGCTTTCGGTCGTGCACCATAAGCCTCTGGATTTCCACAGCAGATCCTGGTGCCATTTCATTGAATTCATTGGATGAATCCAATGAGGTCTAGTTAGGTGTGACAGATCTAGATAAAAGTGCCTAATGTACTAAAGCAGTTCTCTGCAGTAGTCTATCTCCAAAAATTGAGATTTTTTCGTAGGTTATTCAAATTTTTTGAGTGTTGCAACAGTTGCAATAGTTTTCTGAGTTGGATCAGTTTTTTGTAGTTGCAGCAGTTATGTTGCAGTAGTAGTAACATATATTTTCCATTTTTTTTGCAGGTATTCTGCAACAACTTCCATGAATCTGAAAGCAATTCCTCCTCTCTCTCCATTCAACTAGGATGAGTGGAAACCAAACATGATAGCATATATGAAGAGACAAGGTCTTTTTGACATGTGTATTGGTGTTATGAGAGATTTTGATTCCTATGAAGAAGATAATGATTGGCTAAAGGACTGTGACGGATCCTTTGGAGCAATGTGTATTGCTTTGTCTCCTAGTATGCACTACCTCAAGGAAACTATTGAAAATCCAAGTGATCTATGGGCCTAAATGGTCAAAGAAATTGGAAAGCAGAATGAAGAGATTGGTGCAAATTATTTGGAGAACAAGGCCAGTGATACCTCCTTGAGTGTTCTCTCTAATTATGTCTCAACCTAAATCATATCTCATAATGAATTTGTTCAAGATGAAGAAGAAGCTACAAATTCAACACTCATGTTCTCAATGTCTTCTATTTCGAATTCCAAGCAATATAAGCCAGTTCATACTCTAGAATATGAAGAGGTTCTTAAATCCTCTCTTTCACATGAGTCTATTGGTGTGCAGAATGATTATCTATTGAATGATTTGGAGGTTAAAACAAAGTTTGGAGGTGATACATTCGCCCTCCTTTATCACATGCTTCCTATGAACTTCGATTTGATCATTGGCACATGCTCTCAAAGTTTCTCTAAAGATGGAGGACACTACCATTCACTTGGGTTCAAGTCTCAAGCATATTTCGATGATTTTGGTTTTGATCTCACCCCTGCTGGTTCAAAGGAGATCACAAGAAAACTTCTATCAATTCTTAGAGATGATTTGAATTCCAATCCACCACCATCATGTCATAGTTCATTTGGTTATGATCTCACCTATGTTGGTTCAAAGGAGATATCAAATAACTGTCTACACATTCCTCGAGTTGATCCTACCTCAGCTGGTTTGAATAACAGGTTCCAGGATGATCTTTATAGTTTTGGATTTTTTTTCACCATGTTCAGTCTGAATAGCAAAATCAGAAAGCCTCCATTTTCGATTGCATCCACTGAAGGAGAATAGAAGCACATGTTTTTGGAGCATGATCCACTTCTTCCGAAGAGGAAGATACCTCTAGACATATGATCAAGCATCACACCTATTTGATTTTGGAGCAATTAATCTTTTGGTGTGTTTCATTCCAATTTGAGGGGGGTGGTTTCCCATGAGGTTTTCCCCATTTCCTTGGTTCATGGACTGTTCTTTATTTTTATCATTTATTTGATTGTATGGGTGACCTTTGGTCTCAATAACTAGGTCTCAGGATGAAAAAGTATGGATTAAGGGGGGTTGTTAGGATATTTTAATACTCCATCCTTGTCCTACCTACCATTATTTATTCTTCCTAGTTGTTGGTGAGGTCATTTCCCCCCTAGTGGTGTGCACATGTCATTTAGGATCCATCTACCACCTTCTGAGCTCTACATGCATCATTTTAGGACCACTTTAGTCAGCTCCCTATCATTAGAGAAATTTTGAGGTGTAAAATGGGCCTCCTAAGGATAATTATAAAATAATAGTGGAAATAATAAAATAATATTAGCATACCTCATCAAATTTTGGATGAAAAAAGAAGAAAACTACTTTTTCAATTCATATTTTCAACTTGTATCCTTGTAAATTCACTCAAATTTCAAGCAAAAGCACTCCTTGGATGGGAAATTCAATTCCACATCCAACGAATACCCACTCGGCATACTTTTGATGGACTACGCTCCCCGAAAAACAAGAAACTCGTGAAAAAATGTGATGATGATGTAATCATCACATTTTTTCAAGAATTTCTTGTTTTCGTGGACCGGGGTCCATCAAAAGTATGTCGAGTGGGTACTCATTGGAAGTGGAATTGACTTCCCCATCTAATAAGTGCCCTTGCTCGAAATTTGAATGAATTTATAGGGAGATAATTTGAAAATACGAGTTGACAAAGTAGTTTTTTCACTTTTTTACTTTTTACCATTTTACCATTTTACCCAAAAATGGTGGTTCATCCCCCATGGTTGACATCATCATCTTGAATCCTATTGGTGATTTTTGTTGTAAAATATTATTGTTTTAAGGCTCATTTTTTACCTCAAAATTTTCTAATTTTTATAGAACCCATTGAGTGTTCCAATGCAGTACACCTGAGTTATCTGACTCTTGTGGGGATTTAGAGCTCCAGCTGCCACTATTTATGGCCTCGTGCCCCCTTTTCTGATTGACATGCATGAAAAACTCACTATTTATCCCTCCTTATTAAGTTAAATGTTTGTGACTTCAGTTAGCTGATTTTAGGTTCAGTTCAGTTCAATTTGAGTCTTCCGAAGCACTCTAGTGGTGATAATCCCTATGCTAGACCAACTGAGGTTCGAATTCTCCTGCAGGATTCAAATTCTCTCCATCGTATTAACATTGTTCATTATACTGATAATTGAGTAGTGTGACATTATTCTGCTCCTATCTAAGTTATGTTACATTATTCTTCTTCTTCTCTTTTTTACTGTAGTTTTCACTCTTCTTCAAATTTTCTGCTCATTCTTTCTTTGGTAGGTTTCCTCATCTCTTTAGATCTATTGTGACATAGAATTTCAAATTCATACCTTTGGCAACAACAGATCACACTGAGGTAACTATTCAACATGTCATTATTTTAATACATGTTAGTTTGTTATCACATGTTACTTAATTAATGTGACACGATCTAATATTTACAATTTTCTAAATTGTCGGTTGTATATCCCCCTCAAAGGGAAATCATTTCATCGAGTGATATCCCCCTAGTGGGGAGATAGGTGCTACGCAACCCATAGGGGATCAACAAGTGGCAGAATGTTCTTAGAATTTATTGAAGCATATCGTACATCGATATGCATTTAGTCATTGTCAGTTTGTTAATACATGATATTTCATTGATCAATGCATTTCTAACTATGTTAGTAATTGGTGATTGTATCCACCACCTGCTATATTTAGGAAATAGTCAGCAATTGCCTCTCCTAGTAGTCCAAATGTGCAGAAGTTACAAGTGTATAAGAGAGGCTCCACTCCTAGAAAGGGTGTGGATGTCCTTTATGGCATACACACGAGAGATCCATATACACCTCACCTAACAAGGGTCATTGATGCTGCAGTTAGTGTCGCATCTGTAAGAGCAACAAGTCATACAGAGGTAACTATTTCAACAATTACAATGCATAGTATTTAACCATGTTACTATATTTTTTATTCATGCACGTCTAACTATTTCCCCATTTAGTGATTGTACCCATTAGCAACAGTAGTTCCCGACCCCTCCACTCAATCCATGGTTGTGATCGAGTCTCCTCTTGTTGTGAGAGGTTCATTAATGGACAATTCTTTTTATTCAATTTTCACAAACATTTTGATCAATGTTGAATTGTTGAATTCATTGAGATATGATCTTTTATTTGCAGAGCACAATTATAGAGAGGACTTCCATGAGTACACCGTAGGAATTTATACCCCGACTGGATTTGGTGAGTGTTTGTCATAAATAATTTTGCTATAATTTAATTTTTTGATTTTGTTAATGGGAGTGTATTAGTGCAGTTATTTGTAAAAATAATGATCTTTTATTTGTAGACTCGTGAGATGCAGAGCGATCCTAGGGAGATGGTTGAAAGAGCAAAGTCAAGGAAAAACATGCGAAAGATTGATTTTGATGTCTCCTAGTCCTGGATATGTGTATTTTGACATACATGTACATTCCTGTACTTAGGGATACATGTATATTATCTAGTAGTTATCACAATTATTAGACTTACATATAATTGTACGTAACACAATCATATATATGATACTTCCTATACATGTATAAAATAGTTATCCGAGCTATTATTTGACCTTTGTATATATATAAAAGACATTATATATATATATATATATATATCCATTAAATAGTTTTTATCATAACTATTGATATAATATCCACCTAGTTGTTTCATTTATTCTTTTGTCTTTTCTTAAGTGATCATTCATAATATTTTTGTTTTAACTACCTTACCCTAATTAACTATGGGTACCAAGGTGACATAGGTCATCGTCGACCTATACCTATCCTAGTTCCTTTCAAATGTCAGTCGTGAAATTGCGTCACCACTTCAAGTGACCTAGGTCTACAATCTAAGTTTACAATCTTTTAGGAAAATGAACACCCTTAGATACGATGATTATTGGTGGGGCCTTGGCTTTGAGATACTCACCAGAAACGATTTACAACAATCATAATTGTATTTACAAAAATAATAACAATAGGGGTCGAAATTGAGGGATGTTACAAACTGGCATCATTTTCAACCTCTATAGGCATGTTCCCTATCACTCCTAAAACTTATTGAATAGTGAACTATTATTGTCATATGTCTAGAATTGGCACTAGCCACATACCATCCAACACTAGACAAAATGTTAGTAGATATATAAAACGACATGGAAGAGAAACTCTCAAATTGAGAAGTCATCTCCTCTACTCCTACTCTAATTATAGCTATAACCTTCTTCATGCCCATTTCCTTCTTCAATAGAAATTGTCGTATAGAATGTCCCATATTGTGACATCAAAAGCATATGAATTAACTTAAATCCTTGTTCCCTAGATATCTATTCCATCCTTCTTATTGAATCATTTATTTCTACCCTTTCTCGCCTTCCTAAAAATACCAATAGCATCTACTTTCACTTGTTTCTCTAAATAAGATTAAAATATGATTTCATCCTACAAAATATCAACTAATTTTTTTGAGAAATTATGTATATTTCTCTGAGTACAAATACCCAAGACAAAAGGCACATATGAAGGAGAAATCCCTTTAAGGGACATGGATACTAGATCTTGATCTTGAACATTGGTGCCGATGGTGGCTAATTGATCCTCCCATTAATTGATCTTGACTAAAAATCCCACCACGGTATCTTTGTTACTCATATGAACCAATAAGAGTTGGTTTCGTAAGAGTAGATTTATTGAAAAGTATAAGAATTCTAAAATAATTCAGCTCCTATCAATTCTATATACAATAGAATCCTCTCAAGGCTACAAATCCCACCATTCAAAATGTGCTAGCTAGGGTAAATCATCAAACCCTAGATCCACCAATAAGAACATGTGCAATAATTCCTTCAACAGTATCTCCTAGGAAAGATGTCCTGTTCCATTCTTCTTCATTATTCCACCGTAGGGTTTCCTTCCAAAAATTTATTCTTCAATATCCATGGGTAAAGCCCTAAACCTATGACTCTAAGAGGTTATAATAAACTTCAAAGAGACCAAGAAACCCTAGTTCCAAAGAGAGAGAGAGAAATAGGTACAAGTAAAGACTTAGAGAGAGAGAGAGGACAATTACTCTCCTCTTCTAGGTAACATCTATACTAAGGAGTGAGAAAGAATGAACAGAGAATTCATGTTAATGAAACAATATATATTTCCTTTCTTTATATGAAAGGTTAAGGAGAGCAACAATACTATATGGTAACAAGTCCTTACAAGAAAGCTATATGATCCATTATGGGCCAAAGAAGTGAGACATACAATCTAAAGTACAAGTGTTATTCTCTAATGATGATGCCATGCACAATAAGGATTCCAATGTGGTGTAGCTATAGAAGGAAAGTCCAAAATATTCCACCTCGAGACTCAACAAACTCCATATATCCTCTATAAAAAAATTACGCTTCTAGGGTAGCTACATCATCCAAGAACATTTTCGAAGCCATATGCTATCTAGGGATTGAATCCCTCAACCATGATGCAAAATAATCTACATCACTTGTAGGGATTTCTCCCACCAAGTGAGCGCTCCATTTGGCCATCTTGAAGTGTGTTTGCCATCTAGGAAAGAGATCGTGAACACGCAATGGTATAACATTGATTGAACATTCAACTAAGGTCAAACATCAACTAAGAAAGATATCTCATGTGTACATATCCATCACATACTGCTATCTATTGATATTGCATGGGGTTTACGTTTGTTATTTTTTTCAAAAGGATTGGCCTTATAGGACCACATGGTGGGACATTTTGATGGATGTAGACTTGCAGTTTTTTGGGCTTGTTGGGAGATGTTGGATGGTGTATGCTTGTGAAAATGGTTAGAATATTTAAGGATTTGTCGAACACGCCCTTGTTTATGTAGTGGGAACCCATCAAGATAGATTCTCTGTAACTTTTAAGTGTTAAAAATTTATTGAATGTGTTATATTAAATTAAAAGTGGCTTTGCTATGGTTTCATTTTTATGTGATAGCACTACGATACATGATTTTTGTTCACAATTAATCAATGTATTATGATGCTAAACATGCAATTAGTACACTAGAATGCAAAATTTGCACAAATTTAAAGGTCATTTAGAGATTATGGTGGTTTTCAACCCTTGGTTTTAATTTCCTATTTGATGTTATCTTCCATTATATATCTTTTGTAGTTTCACGGTTGTCTTGGTTTGGCGTTGTTGTTGTATTAGGTGATGGTATTGTTTTCCAACCTATGGTATTACATTAATGGAAGAAAATTGATATTTACAATTTACTCATCTTTTTTGTTGACTATATGTGTGAGTATGTTGGCACAAGTCTCTAGGTCACTCTCCTCTTGGGCACAAGGTTTTGGTAATCAAAACATGGTTTTGCAAATAAGTTGATGGTTTTGGGGCTTAGGGTTTGAATAAAAGTAATAGTTTATGAATTTAACAACCTTTACACATTTATTTAGGATGCACTTGTGAAAAATGGATATTTTATTAATGGTTGACCACTTAAAATACCTACAATGAACATTTATCAAAGGGGCACGTCTCAAAGATAATATTTTATTAATCCAATCATGATTATTTTATTATTGTTGGACCCTTGGATTGACCTAGAAATTATATTTTAAACCATATTAGTATTTTTATCCCTTGGTTATTTTCTCTTTGCCTTTTCACGGAGTTAGATAGACATTAGAGACCCCCTCTATATAAAGGAGCTTTCTTTCCATTTGATCTACAGCTAGAGTGTGAGAGAAATCTTTTGGAGCTTAGTTGAGCATCAATAAAATGTTTTTATATGTGAGAATTTATGATAGTTCATTTTTAGTTTTTTAGTTTTCTAGACAAGTGTATGTAAGATAAGGAAGTGTCCTATTTCTTATTTCATTATGTTATCATGTTTATAAGATAAGGAAGTAAGTGTACTATTTCTTATTTCATTTTGTTATCATGTATATAAGATAAGGATGTAAGTGTACTATTTCTTATTCATTTTGTTATCAATTGAATGTTTTTGTTGATGCATCACATCTTTAAATAAAGACAAACTACAATATCAATAATCATATAAATTACATATATAGTTTTTTATCTATTTTAGTAATGCTTTTTTTTTAGCAATTTTTTACAATTTGTTACAAGATGCAATCTAACACTAATCAATTCAAGTATTTATATATATTTCTTTTACATTACATATTCTATTACCTCTCTTTTTATAAAAGAGACTAAGGGCGTTGGTTCTTGAGTTAAAGATTTAGTATTTTTCTTTATGACTTTATTATAAGTACTATAATAATACTATTTTAAAACTTCAATTTACATGTTTTCTAAATTAAGATTGTGTTTGTAGGTTAAGTTATTCTGAAAAATATTACTTTAATTTTAAGTTATCTAATTTTTTATTCTACTTATTATTGTAAAATGATCCACAAAATCTTTGTTTTCTTTTAATTTTTTTTTCAATAATCCTTAAAAAATATTATCTCAATGCTTGATGATTTTCAGCCCACTCCTTTATGTAACTAGTTATATCACACTTATCTAGGGTTTAAAGTTTCAGTGCTTATCTAGGGTTTCAAGTTGCAGCGCTTTGGTTATGAATTTTAGGTTATTTTTGCCAAGTTCTGTTGTGGGCAGACTCTCGCCCTGTCTCATTGCTTTGCTCTTTTTCACACCCGAAACCGTAATGCGTGTTCTAATGAGCCATTGGATCTGTCTCGGTGTTCCAATGATCCATTGGATCTGTCTCGGGGTTTCCATTAATTCATCTCTGAGTCCTCATGCACCATTCTGAAAATGCACGATAATCAGAAGTAGAGAAGTTGATAATGCCGGATGATGCGACTTATCCTCTCGTCTACCTCAAGCATTTGGCAGATTTCATTCTCTTCCTCTGATTATAGCGTGGATTTTCTAAACTTCTCTTCCTCTGATTATAAACTTCAGCGTTATAAACTTCTCTTCCTCTGATTATAGCGTGGATTTTCTAATGTTGCATGAGGAGGCAGAGTTGAAGTACTGGAGTTGAGGAGAATGGTTAGTACTCGTGCAATATATTCTCGTAAGGTAAAACACACACCAAATGAGGGGGATCGATGTTGTGCAGGTGGATGGAAATGGATTCTATGGTGAAGTGATTAAATATTTTAGGCCGATCAAGAGGGGTAGATCTGCACCTTTTGAGGTGATTAAATATTTCAGGCATGTCAAGAGGGGCAGATATGTAAACATAAAGAACACTCAATTTTGGATATGTAAACATAAAGAACACTTGCTTCTCTGTCATTAAACATAAAGAACACTCAATTTTGGATATGTAAAGTTACGAGATGTTGGGAGAAGTATAAACTGCACAGTCTATAAAAAGGCCAAAAACAATGTGAGATGGTTCTTGAAGTTCTATTTATTTATTTATGTTCAGTTTTAGGTATAGAAATTAAAAGGTAGGAGATAACTGAGCATCTATAATTTTATATACTGAGCATCTAAGCATCTATAATTTTAGATCATGCCAGCTTACCACTCTATCAAGTTTTGACATTTGTTCTAGATAATACAACTTCTTGCCATATTCAAAATTTGTTCAGAGTTTTCTTGGAAAACCTATGGGCTCCCATAGCCGGAGTTTCAGCATGCAATAATCTATGTTAACTTCCTGTAACTTCTCCAGGGTTATTTTGATATCCCATGACATTCATTTGTAATTTTTAAGTTGCCGGCCTATCCCAAATGCAAGTTTCTCTCTCTACAAATGATGGAAGGATGTAAACTCATTGAATGGCCTTCCTCAAGATATAAATTCTGTTGTAAAACTTATCATCATTATTTAATCATTCTGTCACATATCTTTCCAAGAAGAATCCTCCCTAAACAAAGAGGGGGGTGATTGTGGCGCAAGTTCTTTGCTCCTGAAAATTGAGATAGAAACTTATTTTGTTTTGAAGGATCTTTGTAGTGTCAGATAGAACAGACACAGAAGTCTATTTCTATGTACAAGAAAAGTGGCCTTTCTAGGACTATTACAAAAAAATATAAGCAGGCGGGCTGTGTGAGAAGGCTACACAAGTTTTTCTAGCTATTCCCAATTGTCATTTATATTCTTGTCATTTGTTTCTGAATAGATTTTGTTAATTTCACGTCTGCTTCACTAGGCAAAAGTGCCAAATATTGTCTTCTAAAATTCTTTTTCACCATACAAGAAACTCTAAACAGCGTAAATGGTCCACCCAAAGATGCGGGTAATATGGAAGCACCTTTTTTATCCATATCTTGTATGCTATATAAAGAGCTTAATAAATTTTGAAGCTTTTTTCACACTATGTTCTAGGTGGATGGATAAATGAGTTGAAGGCGCAAACAGCTTCAAGGCATAAATATCAATAGTTTGAAAAAGAAGCACTTGGATGTCATATTGAAGTCCAAATAACGAAGTGAAGCATTAAGATTTTGAGTTCCACACCAAGAAAAGTGGATTGGTATATCCCATCTTTAATTTTATTTTTATTTTTTTTAAATTTTAAAATCATAATTATTTACTGTTTTTTTCATAAAAATTACAACTTTTGGAAATATATTTTGTTGGTAGTTCTCATGGCATTAAATGTTTTTTTTCCTCTAATACTGTTGCACACACACAATTCTTGAGAAAGATCTAGAAAGCATTTTGATTGTATTGTTATTTTGTCAATTTCTTGTATTTTTTTGGCTTTTTGGGATTTTCTTTTATGTTTTTAATTTTCTAAAGAATTATAGAATTGTAAGAGGGTAAGTGGACATCAATCTTATTGCAAAGTAAAATTTATGAATTTTTCCTTGCTAAGAGAAATAGTTACTTCTATTCCTCTTGAAGGGTAGATATGAATTGAAATTGATTTTAAACATAGTGCAACATGCTTTGCTTCGCTATGAAAGTGAAGAAAGTTGTAATAGATGATGATAGTTATAATTTCTGAAGGAAAAATTCATTATTGTCCTTTCAAGTATGTTTTTAGTTTAGCATGTCACACTAAGATCTAGAATATATTTTATTATACTAGCTAATTCAATAATGTTATCATATGGATACAAATGAAGTTGATTATTTTCTCTTTCACAAAAGCTTATGTGAACTAGTTGAAAAAAGACCTTATTATACATCCAAAAATGTCAATGGAAGCATCTTTTGGTAAGGATTAAAGAGTAAAAACTGATGTTTTAGGAATCATTTTATATCATAACTCTTATTCCTTCCATTGGCAATCATTATACCACTTCCACGGTGTATTACATAAAATAAGCTTGGTTGGTACTCTATTGATTGTATGTTTGATGTATGTGGGTAACACTAATAAATAAAATGAAAAAAAATGGTGTCAAACATGTCATGTCCATAAAGAAAAGACATAAATGATGCAAAATAAATAAATCGTAAATCCATCATAAACTTGGATATTATAAGGATCAAGAGGTTTACACCAAGGTTTTATCCCTCTAGGTGCTTATTAGATATAGGGATAAGATAGATTTATGCTAGAGTACCATATGATTTCTTGGTTGGGAATTTACCTACCCAACTATCATAGAAAGTTGTTGTAAATATGTAGATAGATGTTTTTCATGGCCAACATTTTAGATTTGAAATAAAGTTTTGGTATCCACTTTCTTTTATTATTCTTCCCATTATCTTCCCTAAAATCAAGAGTATAACAAGCACATCTAACTTCTTATAATTTTTTGATGGAAAATTTAAGATGCAATATAGGCTTTCATTGGGTCAATTCAAATGTTTTATGCACATTGAAGGAACTCAAGGAATTAAGCGTCATAGATTTTGGAACCTAATGAGTATATTTCCTTTCCAAATGTATTGTTACAACCAATGAAATGAATTAAAACTAAAATGTTATGATTAGAGCCATTTTTTTCGATAAAGAGGACAAATCCATATCTTATATTAAAAAATGCATAAAGTCGCCATATGAAAAGATAACTCCTATAAAAGAAGGTCTACCCAATCCATTTAAAAGGGACCACTTAAGTACAAATTTTAATCCTTATACAATATTATGAAGAAAGAGTAAAAAATCCTAAAGTCATATAGAAATATCTATGCTCAAGTTTAACAACATAGTCAACCAAGCATGAAATGGTGATGAATGTTGACTAGATCTATACTTCTCACCTAGATGTGTATAGTCATAAATAAGATGTGGAGGGGTTGTTGAACCAAATATATTGACATCTACTCTTAGATGGTTAGAAAAGGACTCTAGAGTGATGTGGAGAGTCCCTAATTGTGTGCTTGATTTAAAGTGTAACTAGGACTATGGTGGTTGCACCCTTGTCTAGAATGTCTTCTTTCATATTTAAATATTGGTAGATATGCATGGAGCTATGTTGGAATCTTGTGATCTTGTACTTAGCATCCTTGACACATTGTTGATGCATCATACCTATATGTAGAGCAGGGAAAACTTTAAGGATCTAATATTTATCGTAGAGTATAGAAAGGGAGGCGAATATTGTATTGAGTATCGATTTTAAGGTAGGCGAATCTTTCAATTTTTTTAAGGAAAGGTATACCAACTTTGCGAATAATCCCTTATTGAAAAAAATAATTAGGTGAAATTTTCTAATTAAACAAAACGAATATTCATGGTATGTGTTTTTGTGTTTGGCAAAAATTTGCACTCTCAATCTCATCAATGTTATATCTAATATTCATATTCCTTTTCCAATTTACCTCTTATGTGAATGTTTTTCATTGTTTTCTTACACTATCATTCCTCTTGGAAATGATTTATTGCACCACAATATGCTAATCCATTTTAATTCCACCCATGGGATAATTAATATACATTATGCAATTCAAACAAAGTGTAAGTAAATATTGGTTAGTTTTTAGTCACAATAGAATTTACTTTAATGCATCACAACATTCATAGATAAGTTATATCACCTCTATCAACTTCATATACATACATACATACATACATACATACATACATACATATATATATATATATATATATATATATATATATATATATATATATATATATTACACTTTAAAAAAATCATTCAAAATAACCAAAAGAGACGTCCCATGAAAAAAGACACAAAAATTACCATGGGAAAAACTCTCCCCACCAAAAAATAACTAAATCCAGAGCCAATTAAAAGTGATATCCTATTTACATTTACAATTTTTCCTTCACAATAGCATATAACTTACAACTTACAATGAAATATTAACTTGTTTCATCTAGTGTTCCTCCATTTATACACTAAATACTTCATATAATGTGTTCAAGTATACACATTCATTACTCATAACTAAAAATTCCATATATTTGTTTCGTCTTCCAAATCGCTAAGATGGTCGAAAGATAAACCCTCAGATTTATCAAAACTATCTTCATCATCCAATTCATTTTCTGAATCAAAATCTTTCAAAGAGTCAGTCATATTGCTCCCCGCTCTTTTGCTGCATTCAGATGTCCAAAGTGCTAATGCTCTCTCATAAGGAAAGTTGTTGACATCATAATTTTATACATACAAGTGAACACAAGAGATGAGGTTATTGTCCAATCTATTCCTCCACTTGGACTTTAAAAATGAAACCAAGCTAAAAATCCTTTAATCCTCTATAGAGCCCAAAATCATAGTTTGGCACAAGTCCACCAATTTGAAATATTCAGACATATGCTCCTTCAAGGTATCACTCCTGTCTCAATTTTCCCATAATCTTGTGATAGACCCATTTGACAAAGGGTCTTCTAGTTTTCCAAATTGCTCCATCATAGTGTTTACAAAACACTTTGCTTATGAACGTAATTTATCAACATCTAAGATTCCATTAATATGATGTTCTTCAATGACATGTGTATGACAATAATAATCAACCAATATCCGAATATTCTTTTTAAATTTGGAAAAAAATTACTTCTTTTCCCAATGTATGATTCCAAAATTGTGGATAAACAATGATCATTGCCTCTAGTAACTCATCTCTTGGAAACCTTTCTCTAAATTTTGTAGTTAATGCCCTGCAACACTTGTAAGATTTGACTTTATTGCTTTAATGACAACTTGAAATTCATCTCTAGTTACTATCTTCTCCTTTATAATACGCCCATGTTTTTGAAGAATACGAAGAGGAACCAAATTGTCACGTACTGAAATGCATACACAATTATTTTCATCAAGCTTCAAAAATTTTTGAGGATTTTGAAGATCAATGAGCTCTTTCCATTTTGTAAAATCGATGCTATCAAAGGCTTCTGTTGGTGTTATATATAAATTATCTAAAAGTAGACATGCCATTTTTCTTGCCTTTGTATACTCTGCTAAATATAATGTTCTTGTTTGCGCAATCTTAATCAACATATACATCTAATGCAACCAGGGAAGGATTCCACATAATGTCAATAGTGTTTCCACATCAGTTAAACAATGCAAAAGAACTTGGGCTTTATGGACACTAAAACAATGTTTAGCCATAAATCCAACAAAAGAAATATATTCATCATAAACACACTTTACATGTTCATAGAGTGAGATCCATCGTGTTTCAACATTTTTTAAAATCTTCTTCCCACTCGTCAAACCAGCTACAAAGTTTTTGAATTCTATAACCCTCTTTGAACTTCTACAAAAGAATCCATGCAAATCATCCACGAGCATATCTACTTTGTTAACCAATCTTTCCTTGCTAAGAATTTTGAATGCCAAATTTGTTCGATGTGCCATGCAATGTCTACCAATCATATAAGGTGCAATGCTTGTTTGTAATCGAACACAAAGGCCATTACGGTTTCCTTGAATTATAGATGCACCATCTGCTCCAAAACAAACCAACTTTCTAGCAATGTCGAGTCCATCCAACCCACTAATCTCACATAGAGTATTCATCACAATATTATATAAATTTTCTGCAGTAGCACTCTCCTTCATTTTACACAAAGACAAAAAGTACACATTTCTCACATGATTTTGTACTGTATAAGCATTCATACAAATCCATGAACTAGTGTCTACTGCAGTTACTTCATCTAATGATAGGGAAAATAAATTAGCATTCTTTATGGTTTCTCCCAGGTCCTGCCTAACTACTTCAGCCATATGTTTTAAAAACACCCTTCCACTATTAATAGACCAATGTGATGAAGGAAACTTGGGGATTGAAAGGAAGTTTAACAAATCCTTATAATGGACATAATCTTTCATTGGCCTTCCAAGTTTTAAAATATGGAAAATGGTACCCATTTGGACTATTTTAGATTGCATTTTTGTTGATACATTTTCCTTGAATAAGCTATGAAGTGATCCCTTCATTTGCTTTTTACGATCATTTCTAAAGTTGTTTTCATACATTTCAGCATTCTCAACATGCTTGCATTCTTTTGCAGTCTTCCACCTTGACTTGTTTTCCACTTTTCCATCAACTTCTTCCTTGTAATAAATTTTTCCACAATGCTTCTCAATGGTATCCTTCTTCAACTGCATTTTAACATCTCTACCATATCTCCAACTACAAATCGTACATTTCACTTCAATCACATCACCATTTTCACAAATCGCAGGCTCCATGAATGGAAATGTCGAAGTCCACTCTAACTGAAATGACCTTCTAGAATCCCAATTTCCTCTCTTACGTTTATTAGGTCGTATCGTTTCTTCATATTCTTTAGTTAAATCAACTAATCCTTCAACATCACTAGTCAAATGTACTTCATTTTCAATGCAATTCTCTTGTACATATGTAGTTGATATATCAACCACTTTATGACTAGAAGCGTCAGAAACATCAACTCGATTAGTTTCCTCTTCAATTTCATTTCTCTCTCTAGATGAATCTTGTTTTTCCACTTTGTGAAAATATGAAAATAAGTTTTTTTTTTAAGCTGTTGTCTTTCTTTTCTCTCTTTTTTCCATTGAAAGTATTCCCTACTCAATGTGTTAAATATAAAATATTATTAGAGTAATATCACAAGTAAAAAAAAAACATTTAATTCCTACACATGTTAGAAAAACATTATGAATGTATTCACTAAAAAGTTTCATGTCACTATAATCAAACAAAAAGGTCTAGAAAAATCATGTTAGTTAACACTTGGAAGTATGAATGTATTTACATTTTCAATTTTTTCTTCACTCTAGTTTAATTTATGTTAATATGCTGGTAATTTTGTTGTCTATCTCTACCAAAATTTTATGTTTATAAGCTAGTTTTAAGGCTAAACCATCATAAAATAGCTTGGAACAGATATAAAACTCCTTAATTGGATTCTTAAAACACAAGTAGAGTAATTTTCTTAAATGTTTAAACACAACTAGACTTGGTTTCCCAAGTGATAGCTTACACTAGGAGATGAATGCATATTTCTCTTTGTAATACATTTTATAGAATAGTTCTACGCTTAAAAAAAAGTTTAGAATAAACAATAAAAATCTTAAAACCCATTTATATAATTATGTGAGTTATAAACATCAATTCACTATAATAAAATGAAAAATATCATTTGTATTATGGAAAGATAAAACCTATAAAAATATTAAATAAAACTACTATAAAGGTAAGTTGAATCATAAAAATTCAATACCCATTAATCCTAATGTATGACTAATATCAACTTACTATAATATAAATAAGAAACCATGGAGATAATACTTATAAAAACATCTTACTACTTATGTTGTAAGGATGCAACTTATTAAAAATTAAAAAAAGAAAACTATAATTTCAGTGAAAGCTCTTTGGGTTAATAAGCATAGACTTGTGTAGAAAGAATAATGCCACTTCTGCAAAGGTTACAATTTATAGATCTCAAGGGGCCTCTTCAAACCACCATTTTAATAGGTTTAAGAAAGTTATTCAAGCAAAGGTTGAACAATAAAAGCTAAAGGTCCCAGAATAATACCACTCGTGTTATGCTACATTTTATAGGTGTAGATAATCTTGGGGTTTCTGCAAATCATCGTCTTAATAGGTTCCAACAAAGTTATTCCATGCTAGGGTGAACAAGAAAAGCTAAAGCCCCATTCTCCTATTTTGTGAGTTATACAGAAAAGCCATGGGCTTTTACCATTTAACTTCTTTCCAAAACAAAAGAGTGATTTGGATCAAATTAATTCAATTGTGCAAACAAAACAAGGGCTTTAACAGAGTGATCTCCCACAAAAATCACCTTTATAAATTTAATATTATCACAAATAACTTATATATATATATATATATTATAACATAATAAAAAATTGTGAATAAATACCTATCAATTTTTTTCTAATGGGTTAGGTTAGGGTTTGACATAAAAAAAATTACCTTTATTAATTTAATATTATCACACATAGCTTTTACATAATATAAAATTATTATAACATTATAAGAAATTGTGGAGAAGTACTTGTCAATTTGTTTCTAATCTCTAAAAAAAACGCCTCCAATGTTTGAAATTTGTTATTTTATTTATTTTGAGAGGTTTCATAATATTGCAGATGACAAATGTACCAATGTCCAATGAACAGAGGCCTGCGGATGTTATATTTTATGATTTCTAAACTCTAAAAAAACCTGCGATGTTTGAAATTTGTTATTTTACTTATTTTGAGACGTTTCATAATATTGCAGGAACATAGGCCTGCGGATGTTATATTTTATGATGCTCACTAGATACAGAGGTCCAAGTTTGAAAATGGGATGTCAGTACCACTTGAGCAATAATCCACTGAAAACTATTAGAAATGACTACTAAAGTACTAGAATTATAACACCCCAGCTTTCGGTCTTCAATCTGAAATGCAGATGTTATATAATAAAACATAAGTGGATAGAAATGACAGCCAAACTGGGATGGATCTATGCTGCAATCAGGTTTGACTCTGTAATTAATCCACTCACGCCATAGTTTAGAGTTGTTCACACTCGACACATGTTACAAGATCTCCCTCATACTGGGCTGTATCTCGACGCAATAATAAAGCTATCCTCCTATGAAATGATAAATTGGAGGAATATTATACCAGTTAACCTGACATAAGAAGTGTTCCTCCAACCATAAATATGATCCTCATCCAACTAGCTCTGGGCTTCAATAAATATAAAGCTGAAGGTCAGGTTTGAGAAGCACATCTTATACAAATATAGAAAACCGTCTTAATGGCCTTTCTAGCACATTCAATCACTACTTCTTTTCGACTTTTTACTCATGGTGGCATATCAATATATAAAGATAGATGGTAAATTCACTACTAAAAGATGTCCTTGCCCTATGAAGGGAAAGACCTGTCGGACGTATGGCGATAATTTCTATTTCTTGAACCTGTCCTTTTCATATGGTAAATTCTCCTCAGGTTCATAAGCTGGTCTGGATGCTCTTAACTGCAATTAAATTTATGAGGGTTAGGAGCACCACTCACTCGATCTATTTACCTGACCCGGAGCTATCTGATCACGATCCAACCTTATATATATATATAAAAGGAGATTTCTCTGATTCTAAGACCACCACCTTGCTTCTCAGAGATTTGGTAGGTGGAAAGCTCTGGTGTGCTATATTTTTCAAATGCCTTTGAAGTCTAAATAGGCAAAACTAACGATACTTTTACCTTAGCACATATTATTTAATGCCTTTATATCCAAATCCGAACTTCAAACAATTGAATGCAATTCCAGTCAAATCTAGTTCCTTATATATGCTCAGTGTTAGAGAGTATAACTATAAATTACAGATATGATATAGGGTCTATTTCTTCTTGGAATTTTAATATTATAAATTACAAATATGATGTAGGGCTATTTCTGCTTGGATTTTTTATCTTTCCACTCGGTGTAATGAAACTGGTGTAATGACCCAGACCGTAAATCGTTTCAGACAAACCAAAAGAAGATCTATACTAATCACTCGGTGCTGTGAAGTTTGTGCCTAGGATTAGTCTTCAAACTAATTAAATTAATGCATTCCAGTATCTTCATAAATGTTCCAATTCACACAACCTGTGACCAATGAACATTGAACATAATGTACAAGACTGTGAGGAAAAGTAGATGGCACTTAAGGTAACGCGGATAGCCGGCTGTTGACAACTTGACACACCATGTTTAAGAGAGTCAGAAAGACCGGTACAGGCAATGAACTTGTATGGCTCACCTGGACACCAACGCAGAGAGGCTATTCATTACTTTGCTTGACTTTGAATTTGGAAGCACATGAATGTCCAATGCCCTCAGTGATTGTGACATAATATTAATCTGGGTGGGGTTTTGTGTAAGTGTAGTCTAAAATTTTTAAGATCTCAAATGGAAAAAAATTGATTTCAGGGTGTCATTGTTCACCTTCCGGGATGACTTTTAAAATCTCAATGAGTTTGGATAATTAAATCCTTCTTTGCCTAATAATGTCATCAACCAAATGATATTGTTATTATAATGTTTATTTGTGGAATAGAGTAGAGAATTTTGTAGCATCATTGGGAGCCTATGTACTGCATTCTCTACACTGTCCAATGGCAATCAGAGTCCTAACGAATATGAACTTCCATAGTTGGAGTTGATGGTGTGGGCTTGTCATTGTTACATAAGTTTGGTGACAGTATTTTGTATTTTGTTGTTGGATAGATCATTTTTTAGTTGTTATATCTTCCTTTCGCTCCGATTCCGATTCCTCATGGATCAGACTACGACCTGAATTGTTGCAGTATTTATTCCCAACAAAGTAACTAACTTTATGAATCAAAGGGTTACGGCTTTCAAATCTGTTTAGACCAGGGACGATAATAGTTTTTTTGGACTCCCGTCACTAGTTCAAGGAAGGAAAATAGGGCTTGGTGGGAATTCGATATGAGATGTCAGGGGGCATCGGTGTCTGGACTTGGACTCGGTTGCTGGGAATTTCTTAAAGAACTTGTCAGATAAGGCAGTGCGTGAAACGAAACGATTTGCTTTTGGTTTGTCTAAAACGATTTACGGTCTGGTTCAGTGCACCAGAGATTTACACCAGGTTCATTACACCGAACCTGAAAGAACCACTTGATCTAATGAACCTGTAGATCTATACTAACGCCCAAGTTGCAAAACTTTGTCCAACAGCTAAAAAATGTAGAGAAACTCATCCCCGGCAATAGATTTAAACTACCGGAAACAATGTAGCAGGTTTGATTTTGGTTTCAAATAAAAATAAAAATAAGGGTTTTTCTACCCATGCAATGGCGATAGAACTCATTAATGGTAAAAAAAATAGGAAGAACTAAATATCTATTTCACATAAACCTTTCTTATTTAAATTTACTATTTTTTAAAGCTATACAAACAATTCAGATTCAAATTCATATTCAAGATTAGACTGTAAAAACATTAAAACCACATACCTTAACTCGCTATAAAAATAATTAGCAAGAATATAGAACCCTTGTCCCTGGTGATGGAGAAAATTTATCCCCTTTGCTTGAAAATAGGCGAGTATGATTCCAGATTTTTTTAACCCCAAAAAATAGGCTAATATGACTCCAAATTTTTCTTGCGCTCACTAAAATAGGCGAATATGATTCCTTTATGCCATATATGGTTTGGCTATTTATACCTAAAAATATTATTAGGGTTTTGAAATGAGGCGAAATATAATATAATTGAATATTATAAAATATTCGCCGACTCTAAAAAATTATCCTAAAATTTCGCCTTTTGGCTATAATTCGCCCATAAAAATTACCCTAATGTAGAGTGGATTCATAAAGCCATATTATAATAAATCTCAGTTCACTATGAATGTCCAATACTAATTCCAACATCCCAAGCCAAATTTAGGATAGTTCTTCTTATATAAACGAAGCATGGATGCCCATAATACACTCTATCACAAAGACTAAAATGATCTTCATATAGTAATAGATGCTTTCAACCTTTGTCAAAAGAAACTTTCTTTTATATTCACTCTCTTGACTAGTGTATTTAACTCCATTAGGGTCCTGCTAGAAATATTGTCATTGATGTCAAGAAAAATGTTCAATGGATAGCAACAAAGTCTATGCACTTGAGAAAGATTGGGCTTAGGAATGAAATCAATCACCCCATGTAAGGGAACCCATGTGGTGATGCTGAACAAAAAGAGATAGAGAAAACAAGCACGCTAAGATAATGTGAAATCCCTTTCATTTAGTAGCTAGTGCTACTGATTTGACTAAGAATTGCCATAAGTGACAAAGGGGGATATTGTTGGAAATATTGTCATTGATATCAATAAAAATGTACAATGGATGATACTAGAGTTTTCACATGAATGAAAACAATCATCCCAGGTAAGGGAACCACCATGTGGTGACCATGAACAAAAATATATAGATAAAACAAGTTGGTCAACATAACGGAAAAACCCTTTCATTTAATAGTTGGATTGACATGATTTAAACACCATCTAATTCCCCATGCTAAATTAACTAGTGAATCCCCCCCAAAAATGATGCATCATATAAATAATGATGTCTTGACGCATTTTAGGCATGATGAAGATAGATGTGATTATAAGGTGCTCTGAGTGGCACAGGAATGAAATGCTGAAATATTTGATAGACAAATTTACTTCTTCTTAAGTATGTGGAATCTGGATTGTGCATAAGTTAGGGTTGTCTTGTAAAGAACAAAATGCAATAGAAAATTTGGTGCACAAAACATCATCGCAGAAGGTAAGGTTGCAAATTTGCTTTAGGTTAAGTATGTGGATGCACAAAATTTAGGGTAGTATTGCAAAGAACAAAGGATGGAAAAAACATTGGTGCAAAGAACATCAATGTAGAAGGTAGGGTTGTAAATTTACTTCCTGTTAAGTATTTTGATATGCAGAAGTTAGGGTCATCTTCTGCATAACAGAGCATGATAGAAAAGTTGATGGGAAGACCATCAAATGAAAAAGTTAGAATTGTTCTACATAGGAAAGTGTGCGATGAAAATTTAGTACACATTATATCGATGGAGAGGTTAAAATTGGTTTTGCATGGTGCGGTGCAGAAAAGTAGATAGGTGCACATGAGTTAGACATTTTTGTGTAGTACAGTGTATGAAAGAAGTGCATAGGTCGTGTTACAGGAACTCAAGGACATTAGAGGAATTGGAAAATGTATACATAGTAGGTGGGTACCTATGCAATCTTTGTTGAGTTGATGCTCTACCAAGGAGATTGGTGTCTCTAGCAAGTGGGTGCCTGCAAACATTGTAATAGCGGCTTCCTGCCCTGCTAAGGAGATTAGTGTCTCCAACAAGTGGTTTTTTAATAAAAATTGTAACAACGGGTTGGTGCCTTTATAAGGGGATAGGTGTGTCTAATAAGATGAAACTTGTAAACATTGTAATAGTAAGTTAGTGTCTCCATTTATTGTAACAATAGGTTCGTTCCTACCATGGGGGGTTCACTCAGTGTACTTGTTACATAACACGATTGTTCGCATGATATTAAAGAATATCCCTAATTTCACTAAATATTGGAAAATGCACCCTAAAATTGTATTGTTGAGCCCCCCTCCCAATATGCCTTTCCAATTAAGAAAACCCCTAGTTTCACCATGTACATTGTAGGTATCCATTTTTATCAACCAATTTTTAACACCCCCTTTATATCATATTATCAAGTTGTAACAAATAGGAGCTCGAACACATCTTAGTATAACCAAACAAGATGCTAAATAAAATAACAATATGATGCTAATAATGGTCCCCCTAGGATTGCAGGGGTGATTAATCAATTTGTAGCAGTGGATTGTGGAAGACCCAACTAACTATTATTGGGGAAGGAAAAATGTGTAAAAGGCAACCTATTCAAGAGATCAACATAACAAAGAATGTAAAAGACTAATAGTCCAATAGTTAGTGCAATGCTTAGAAAAGATGATAATTGCAAATGTTTCACACCACAGCCTACTAATATATCAATTTGATATAATGTAAATACAACTATAACCATAGAGAGCTCATATTTTATATAAGCTTAATAATTTAAAGTCCATAAAAATGCAAAAATGAAACCCTTTCATGGATGGAATCCCCTACCTTCCTATCAAAACAAACATCATTGATGTTTGAACCTAGATGGACATAAACAAATTCCTCTTGCTTTTCAATAACACCATATGATCACGTGCATATCTTGGATTTGGGTCATTCACAAGATCTAATGAATTGACTCCACTTCCTCTACATTTATTCTTTCATTCAACGGAATTAACAACATTTAGTTACCTTTTCTTGGGTTATATCTAGTTTTTTTTTTTTTTTTTAGAGGAGAGGGAAAAATCTCAATTGTTATATTTCAAGCATGCAATAGTTATAAAGATACACTTATGGTGAAAATTATATGATACTATTTCATGGTGACAATAATACATGGTATGCAAATAAGGATTTAGATTTTGACCTATGTTCATGTCATTTCCAATACAATATTAAGACAAATGTCTTGCATATATGAATTGAAATTACAATTATGAATGTGCAAAATATAACTGAATCTAACAACTATTCCTAACTAGCAATGTGAAAATATTAAAGAAGAATACAAAATGTTGAAAGAAATAATTAGTCAATAAACATTGATCTAACTTTTATTGGTTCCAATTAGCCAATAAATATTGATCTCACTTTTCTTGGTTGTCGTGGAGCAAGGTTTAATTACATTTCAATACCCACCTAAACCCCAACCTAAAAAATGAAGAGTTAGATCTTCTACTTGAATTCCTGCAAAAAATACAATACAAATGTTCAAGTCTGAAACTCCCAATTAGCTACATCTCTTAACTTAAAGATGAAAAACAATATAACATCAATTCAAATCAAGCCTAAATAAGCTATTAAATGATTATTTCTAAAGGACAATCATCCATAGATACTTCCATTGATATTATCATTGGTACACTACTATCGTATTTATGCAAAACTTAGGATCATAAAAAATATCAAATAAAAATGGAGGATCCTTGAGTTTTAGGTGGGTATGAGTTGATCCCATGATTTGGAGGTATGAATACATCCCACAATTTGGAGGTTATTTCTCAACACACCCAAATAAAATTACCCACCAATATTTATATCACTATGTCAAATTAAAAACCCCCCTTAACCCTTAATACGGGGAAATATATTTTTGAGGTTTTTAAGCATATTCAAACCCCCAATATGAATGGACATCATATGACATTGTCTCACTCGTGAACCCCCCGTGGTTCCTACACAAGATTCATAAAGGTAAATCTATTGTGGTTATCTCTTGATTTGCTCTCCACGTTACAGTTTTTGTTTTATTGTTTGAGCATGTTTGTGCTTATTGTATGAATTGATTTGTGAATCAGTAATTGAAGAAAAATGCATCATACTAATCCACCCCCCCTCTTAGTATAACCATAAATACAATAGCTGGTATCATAGTCGATTCCTTCATGAACAATATAACCACTTAAAGGAATATCATTGTGCACACATGGAAAAATAGGAAGGGTTATCCACAAATAGAGCCCCATTATTTGATGGATCAAATTATGCCTTCTAGAGCACAAGAATGAAAAACTATTTGATGGATCTCAGTTTTCACATTTGGGATGTAGTTAAGGATGGTTACAAAACTCCATCAACTCCACCTATAGATTCAACTCGAAAGAAGCTTAGTGAAAATAATGTTTAATCCATGAATGTAATTCTGTGTGGATTCACACAATCTGAATTTGTCAAAGTCATGCATTGTGATTCGACGAAAGAGATGTGGGACAAGTTACATAATGTATATGATGTGGATGATAAGGTCAAAAAAGAAAAATTGCAAACCCATAGAGGACAATTTGAGAGTCTTAAAATGAAAGAAGAAGAGAATATTGCAACCTTTTTCCTTCATGTTGATAATATTGTCAATACCATCATAGGTCTAGGTGAAAAGGTCAAAGAGAAAATATAATTGTGCAAAAAGTACTCAAATCACCTCCCTCAATATTAGGTTCTAAGACATTTGCGATTGAGGAAATGAAGGATCTACATAATCTCACAATCAATGAATTACATGGAATCCTTACTCCACAGAAATGAGGATTGAAAAATGAAAGGAAGAGAAATCATCAAAGACAAAAGAAACCTTCAAGGCTGTTGAGATATTGTAACTTCAAAGAATATTATATTTGTACTTTATTATTCTGAAGATGTTTCATTCCTCCGTGAAGATCTTATTGTATATTCGGAGATGTTTATTCCTCCGTAGGAATGTGGTAACTTGGGTTATTAGACTTCCCTAGTGGGTGTCTGTTAAATTTTCAGAATTTACTTCAATCTGATCTAGGATCTTAACTGAGAGAACAACATGTACAGCATATCTACAGCATATCAATCATGGAGACAATAATGCAAGCACACAAGAGACACAAAGATTTACTTGGGGAAAACCATAAAGGTGAAAAACCCCAATAACTTCCTCAGAGATAGATAGAGCAATGATACAACCAACCAAGAGAGATAGACGTAACCTAGCAGCAGATCCTCCTCCTCCATAAGTGCGCCACTCCTCCTTGAGTGCATGAGTGAGAAGTGAGTGAGTAAATAGAGTGCCTCCCGCACTCTATTTATACTTGACTTGACTTGCCTTTTTACCTAACTCATGTAGGCTCGAACTTAACCACATACATAATGCTGAGTGGGCCGACCCTCAATAGGGTGGTCTAATAACCCTTCGACCCACATGGCCGACCCCCAATAGGGTGGTATAATAACCCTTTGACCCACATGACTTATACAAGGCCGACCCCAACAAGGTGGTCTAATAACCCATCAAGTATAAGTTACGACACTTACAATATAAATGACGACACTTCCTTATAGAGGAATAATACCATATCTATAGGAATACAATATACATATATGTGAAATACATTCCGAAGTTACATATACATCAACACTCCCTCTTAACTAGGAAGGTATTTCTCAGCACAGTTCTTCTAGCACAAGTCATCTTCTCTGGATCATCGTCACTGGATAATCGTCATCGATTCATCATCATCGTCACTGCTGCTGCTATCTCAATCAATCTCTGAATCTACTCGTCATAGGAAGTTCTACAGAGCTCGTCCTTTTTCATACTGGATGTAGGCCCACCACCTGTAGCTCTTCATTATCACTGGCCATACTGTGGAATCCTCAGGACTTATTACGTGCATCACAAAACCTCGAAAGAGCATCCCAGGCTGTTACGAGCACACAACTCTACCTATAGGATCTCCCAGGGCACCGAATTACATGTGACCTCACCACAAAACCTCGCAAGAGCATCCCAGGCTATTACGAGCACACAGCTCTACCTATAGGATCTCCCAGGGCAACGAATTACATGTGGTCATGGCAAAACCTCGCAAGAGCATCCCAGGACTGATTACGGGCACACAGCCCAACCTATCGGATCTCCCAAGGAACCGAATTACATGCCATAGGACAAAACCTCGAAAGAGCATCTGCGAGATATCCCAGGGAACCGAATTACATGCCATAGGAAAAACCTCGAAAGAGCATCTGCGAGATATCCCAGGGAACCGAATTACATGCCATAGGAAAAACCTCAAAAGACTATCTGCAGATCTCCCAGGGCACCGAATTACATGTCCTCCCAGAGCAAAACCTCGAAAGAGCATTTGCTAGATGTCCCAGGGCACCGAATTACATGCCATAGGCAAAACCTCGAAAGACCATCTGCAAATATCCCAGGGCACCGGATTACATGCTCATCTGCACAACCTGATCCATGGCCATAGAGTATCAACCTGATACTCGCCATACCTCATCCTGATGTACTCATGATCATCCTGATCATCATCACTGCAACGTCCTGCTGCATGTCATATGGAGCAACATCCTGAAGCTCATCATCCATGATCATCCTGATCATCAATGCAACATCCTGCTGCATGTCATCTGGAGCAACATCCTGAAGCTCGTCATCCATGATCACCCTGATCATCACTGCAACATCCTGCTGCATGTTATGATGCACCTGATCATCAATGCATCTACCTGATGCATACCAAGTATCTACCTAATACATATCATCATACATGATCCACCTGATCATACAGTGTATCCACCTGATACAACTACAAATACATGATACATATCACCATACATGATCCACCTAATCATACAATGCATCTACCTGATGCATACCAAGTATCTACCTGATACATATCATCGTACATGATCCACCTGATCATACAGTGTATCCACCTGATACAAATACATGATACATATCACCATACATGATCCCCCTGATCATACAATGTATCCACCTGATACATATACAGATACATGGTCCAAGCATCCAACATGATGCATATACAAAATACATACAAATGATCCAACCGATCATATCCAGCATCCAACATGATGCGTACATACATACATATAATGATCCAACTGATCATATCCGAGCAGAAACCAGAACATCATCCTGATGCTCATCATCCAGCGCTTACATCCACAGCCATGTGAAGGATCCTCCTTCCAACATGCTTGGAATGGCTTCAGCAAAAGTGTCCATCACTTCTTCCTCGAAGTGTCCTCGATCTGAAGAACGCCAAGCCTCTTTCTGAAGTACTCGAACTTCACTCTGGCTAGTGGCTTCGTCAACACATCTGCAATCTGCTCGTCCCTCGCAACATACAGGAGCTTCACAGCTCCTCTCTGCACCATATCCCTGATATAGTGATATTTGATCTCTATGTGTTTCGACCTGTCATGAAACACTGGGTTCTCGGACAGCTTTACACAACTCTGGTTATCACAGAAGATACCAGTAGCCTCCAACGGGAGATCAAATAGCTCAGACAGTAGCTTCCGTAGCCATACTGCCTCACAACTAGATGAGCAGGCTGCAACATACTCTGCCTCAGCTGTACTCAGTGCTACACAGGACTGCTTCCTGCTAAACCAAGAGATCACACCTGATCCCATACTGAAGCAACACCCAGATGTGCTCTTCCTATCTGCAGCACTTCCAACTCAATCTGAATCAACATAACCCTGTAGGTTAAACTTTTGATTCACCTTATACTTGAGCCCATAATCCACTGTACCCTTCAGGTACCTCAGAACATGCTTTACAGCAACCAGGTGAACACTCCTCAGATCCGTCAAGAACTGGCTCAATGTGTTCACAGCAAAGCAAATGTCTGGTCTCGTGTTCGTCAGGTACATCAAGGACCCAATCATCTGACAATACATAGAGACATCAACCAGCTTAGATGAAGCATCACATAGAAGCTTCAAATTTCATGCCATAGGTGTGGCCATGGCCTTGCAATCTATCATCCTGAACCTCTTCAGGATCTCTTACTGCATACTTCCCTTGTCCAAGGAAGATTCCATCTACACTCTGCCACACCTCCATGCAAAAAACAAATAGTGCATCATCCCCAAGTTCTTCATCTCGAACTCGGCAGTAAGCTTCCGCTGCATGTCGGCAATCAATCTATCTTCACCTGTAACAAACAGGTTATCCGCATACAAAAGTAGTATCACTGGATTTCCTTCCTCAACCTTGTAGTCAAGGTTGGAATTCGCTTTACTCTTGGTAAAGCCCAAACTGGATAGAAAGCTGTCTATCCTACCATCCCAAGTTCTGCACACATATATGACTACACCATGCTGTCTTGAAATCCATCTAGTGCATCTTCTATTTCATCACTTTTGTAATTCTGAATGCTGCCATCTGCAATCATGCTTGAGCTAATAGTTCCATTTGGAAGTCATAGTAAAATTCCCTTCATGTCTTGGGACTACATGCCAAACATCATTCTTCATGATCGACGGATCATGGCCTTCCATTTCTTCATCCCAGATCCTGGGAACTTAGATATCTTTATTGCTGAACAAATGTTGTAGTTCTTCTTTTGTAGGAGATGGCATACGATCTTTCCTACACAACAAGTTAAATTGCATGATTAGAAAACATCTCATAGTTTTCAGAACAAATTCTTACACATAAAGAAATATGTCATACAGTCATGCAATTATCTTAGCCAATGCTTCAATACAACATTTATCCATATCCCATAACTTTCTAGATGCCTTCCAATCTCTACCAGAACATTGTTAAGAGTGTGCACAACTCCCAACATGTCAGCAAAGAGGTTTCATTCTAGATAAGTAGCAATGGAATGTTGTACAGTGCCATAGGCCACTTACCCATGTATATTAGTAGTATATTGTTCATCAATGCAATTATTCTAATATGTATAATACACAACCTAATTCTAGGAACATCAGTATATACATCATTGAACAGTATTATTTAAACAAGCACATATGCAAGAAATGATGATTAAAATACTTATCTTTCTTTGTTCGATGGGTGGACTCCCTCTGAGTCTTTGCTTCCTTGCAGGAGCTGTTGGAGTCCTAATCTGAAGTAACTTCTTCTACACCTTTCTGTTGTGGAATGTAGAAAGATGGTCAACTCCCTCTAAATATATGCATCCTTGCAGAAACTATTGAAGTGTGCTCTTTTTTCTTTCTTGCAGGAACAACTGGAGTGTGCTCCTTTGCTTTCTTGCAGGAGCAACTGGAGTGTGCTCCCTCTTGATCTTTGCTTCCTGAATTACCTGTTCTTGAACTCATATTCATCCTTGGTCCCTATGCATGCTTATTAGTATCATGATTGTGTTATCCTTGTGATTTCATATAAAATCATACATTCATTAGTATACTATTAAAACACAATAATTTCAAGCATGTATAGTCATGATCATTTCAAGCAGAATAATAAGCATTAGCATTCAAGGTTTATGTGGGATTCTTATGGTTAGTCAAATCATAAGAAGCATAACATGTCTAAACCTGTAATTACTCAAACCTATGACTCTTCAGGTTAGTTGAATCATCAATCAAGATAAGAGATATAATATGCATAAAACCATGATTATTCAAACTTATGACTTCATGAATAATCATTATCAACAACACAACAGTATAAGATCCTAAACCAAGGTAGGATTCTAGCTTGATATAGGAAAAACATACCTGGATTAGCATGCTAGCTAGTTTATGTCTAACATACCCGCATAATGTCTTCTTGTTCTTCTTCAATGACTTGTGCTAGTAACCTATATATCTCATAGGTTAACTATTACAAAATCAAGTTATACATACCTCGTAAATGGATCTTCTATGAGATCCATGACAGTGGATGAATCTTTGTCCTCATGTTATCATGATCATATGTTCTTGGACCAGAACATGATTTGTCTTTCTTGGTGTACCTTTCATGTTAGTAGACAACATAAACCTCATACAACACCATAATGCATTAGTACAATCATAAGTGTCAACACCCTAACCAATGAATATCTTCTATCATGCATTCATAATTTTGTTAAGGTGATACGACAAATCTAAAATCAAAATTGTACTAACCATAATAACATGAAGACAAACATACCATAAACTTAATCATGAACAAATATCAAAACATACCTCGATGAGTCATACCTGTCGAGATCGCTTGTAATCTTCTTATGTAAGGCCTTAGCCTCGTCTCCCTCTGAAACAGGAACTTCTTCACTCATGCAGATGATCAATCCATCTTCTTCTAGGATTAACCCAATCCACTTGATTTGTAAGAACTAGACCTAGAGCTGGATATGGGTCTGTCAAAGAAACCCCAAAAATTCAAACTTTGAATTTCAAACTTCCGAAAGGATAGAAATATGCGCCTTGATGAGCTGATCAAACTGGTATATTCAGAATTTGAAAACTGCAAAGTTTCACTCCTCAATTTTGCCTTTGAAATTTCCGGATTCACTGGACGTGACCCTGAACTGGGGTTTGATGAATCCCACTCTTTTGCCCCATCAAAAGGTTTGATCCAAATCTCTAAGCTTCTATTTTTCTGAGGAGCTTCCAGCCGTGATCACAGATTTCAAAAATTCTCATTTTTACAGAAGCCCTAATTTTCCATTTTTCTGATCAAAGTCCCGAACTAGGGTTTGATCAAGCCCGGACTTCTTCCCAACCAAAAATTTTGATCTTGGTCTCTAAATTTCTATTTTGATGAGTAGCATCCAGCCGTGGTCTCCGATTACAAAAATTCCAACTTTCTTCAAAGCCCTAAATTCCGAAAGCCATGAATGAAGGTACTCAAAAATAATTCTGTTTTGACAGAAATATGTACCTGATTGTTTCTGGTGTAACTCCGAACCTTTTGATCCACAGGGTCTGAAAACGTTTTTTGAGATAGCCTGACCTGTTATCTTTCCATACTGACAGGTCTGACCTCAATTGGATTCTCTGAGAGAGAGTTATACCAAATGTCGCAACGTGACCTGTTTTGGGATAAAACAGGAGCGCGAACTTGTATGGAATGCCATGTGTCACTATTTGAACTTCGGCCTCTGAAAAAGTTTCTTGAGATAGCTCGTCCTGTTATCTTTCCATCCGGATAGGTCTGACCTCAATTGGACTTTCTGAGAGAGAGTTATGCCAAGTGTCGCAACGTGACCTGTTTATGGGATAATACATGAGAGCGAACTTGTACGGAATTCCACGTGTCACTGGTGAAACTTCGGCCTCTGAAAAAGTTTTCTGAGATAGTAAAGTCTGTGTACTACCTGTCACTTTTTACGAAATTTCATTTGGAGCTTCCTAGCCCAAGTTATGACCTTTTTCCCAAGGTCACCTGATTTTGACTCAGATCTGGAAGAGGCAAAAACCCTATATTGCACAGATCATAAATCACAAAGTACAACGAAATAGAGGTTGTCATTTGGACACAAGGTACCTGGAGATTTAATATTCATCCTGTAACAATTTCAGATCCAAAAACTTCGCCAAAACGGATTTATAGTGAAAGTTCTACGATGACTGGTTTTTTCTATATCAAGCCCTAGCATCGTAAGTGCAACAAGTGTCATACATGCCATATCATGCCTTCTTTCAGGCTAGCTCTGATACCATGTTAAATTTTCAGAATTTACTTCAATCTGATATAGGATCTTAACTAAGAGAACAACATGTACAGCATATCTACAGCATATCAATCATGGATACAATAATGCAAGCACACAAGAGACACAAAGATTTACTTGGGGAAAACCATAAAGGTGAAAAACCCCAATAACTTCCTCAGAGATAGATAGAGCAATGATACAACCAACCAAGAGAGATAGACGTAACCTAGCAGCAGATCCTCCTCCTCCATAAGTGCGCCACTCCTCCTTGAGTGCATGAGTGAGAAGTGAGTGAGTAAATAGAGTGCCTCCCGCACTCTATTTATACTTGACTTGACTTGCCTTTTTACCTAACTCATGTAGGCTCGAACTTAACCACATACATAATGATGAGTGGGATGACCCCCAATAGGGTGGTCTAATAACCCTTCGACCCACATGGCCGACCCCCAATAGGGTGGTCTAATAACCCTTTGAACCACATGACTTATACAGGGCCGACCCCAACAAGGTGGTCTAATAACCCATCAAGTATAAGTTACGACACTTACAATATAAATGACGACACTTCCTTATAGAGGAATAATACCATCTCTATAGGAATACAATATACATATATGTGAAATACATTCCGAAGTTACATATACATCAACAGGGTCAGCCCTGTATGTGTTATGTGGGTCAAAGGGTTATTAGACCACCCTAGAGGGGTCGGCCGAGTCAGTTGTAATGGGGTATTTAACCCAATGGTTAAATACGAGCCTACATGTCTTGTGTAAAAGAAAAGTCGGAGCAGTGTATAAATAGAGGAGGTGTGTTCCTCATTTGACACACTCACTCACTTGAGAGAGGCGCACTTATGGAGGAGAGGTATGCTATGGTGGAGGAGGAGATCATGTCTTTGGTTTGCATCTTTGTATATTGCTGGTCATCTATATTGAGGAAGCTTTGCTGGGTTTTCTACCCCATGAGGGTTTCCCAGGATAAAGCTGTGTCTCTTGTGTTTATGCTATGCTTGTTGTTTCTTCAGTGATCCTGTATATGCTATTATTGTGAAATGGAATCTAATGCTGCTATTTTCTGTCTTAGCATATTGAATTTTAACAAAGGCATCAAAGAGACAAAGACAAAAGAGAAAAAATCAAGTAACAACTCATATAGTGACTCAAACTCAAAAGAATCCAACTTTGTTAGAAATCTCAAAAGAGGATAAGGAAACTACAAAGGTAAGATTCCTTTTAATTTTTTTAATTATGAAGAAGTAGGACACTTTGCTGCTAAATGCCCTTATGCTAAAAATATAATTAATGATGATGAAGAAGACTTTAGCTTCAAAATGTATAGGAATGAAAAGTTTGAAAAGAAAGGAAAGTTCAATAGACAAAAGATGAATCTATATACAAATGAATATGGTAGCTCCTCTAATGACAATGAAAATGAAATAAAAGAGATTCTCTTCATGGCCCTATAACTAAAGATTGGAATCCTAGAAAATTGAAACACAAAAGAAGACAATTCTTAGATTGATGGAGAAGTGGATATTGAAGGACAACTCATATGTTCTTTAAGTGGAATATAGAGACTAAGGAAAAATATATTTCTACAAAAGGAGAAACTGAAGAAGTAAAAAAAAGAATTACTCTATACAAAATAAAGCTTTGATAAAGATGAGAAAACTATCACTCATCTAAATAATTAGGTAGAAGGGGAAAGAAAAATGAAGATGTTTTGAGAGCTCGGCTAAAATAAAAGGAAGATGTTTGTAGAAATATAGAATCTAAATTTTTCAATCTAAGAAAGGAATTGGAGAAATCAAATACCTACATAAAATTTGAATAGGTCTCTACAACTCTAGAGGAAATCCTAAAACAACAAAAATAACCATTTGACAAGATTGGCCTAGGATACAGTGGGAAGAGTGAAACTGTCAATGAAGTATCAAAATCCTCAAAATAGTTTAGTGAAGAAATGGTTAAGAGTTATGTTAATGACCTCAAAGATCCTATCAATGCTAAAGGCAACAAGAATGGAAAATAGGATGTTCCACAAGAAACGGATCCTCCTTAGAAAGACAAAGTTAAAAAGACCCCCCCACCAAGATGGAATCATACAATTACGTAAAAAAATATTTTTTTAATTTTATTGTTGTTCTTGCAATGGTTTTGGCCATAAATATATAAATTGTAGAATAAATGCAAGATGTAATTAGATAAGGAACAACAATAGATATACCCATGGTTTCTCAAGAAGATTCCACAACTCGTTTTCTCCTTTACTGAATTACAACATTATTTGTTATAATTGCAACAATTATGGACATGTATCAAGGTTCTATAGAAGTGGTTTAAAAAAACAATAATGCACAAATATCAAAAACCATGGAGAGAAATTAAGAACCAGGGGAACAAGAGAAAGAAAAATGCATGTTCATATAGGATACACTACATGCACAAAATAAAAGGGATCAGTGGTTCATTGATAGTGGTTTCTCAAGCCACGTGATAAGGGATAAAACAAATTTTATCACCTTGAAGAAGAACGAAGGTAATTTCACCTTTGGGGATAATGGCACTTCAAATATAGTTGGAAAAGCGACTCTAGTTAATCTTGATAATGGAAGAGATAAGGTAGAAAATGTTCTGTGTGTTGAAGACTTGAAACACAATCTTCTCAGTGTAAGTGTGCGATCAAGGACATACTCTCACTTTTGACTCCCAAGAATGTGAGATCAGATAAGTAAAGTTAGGAAAACTAGTTGCCAAAGCAATCAAAACCACAAACAACATGTATATTCTTGATGATATTAATGGAGAAAAATGTTTCATGAGGAAAACAGGTGAAAGTTGGTTTTGGCATAAAAGAATGGGCCATATGTGCTAGGATATTTTAATACTGCATCCTTGTCCTACCTAGCATTATTTCATTTTCCTAGTAGTTGATGATGTCATTTTCCCCGTAGTGGTCTATAGATGTCATCTAGGATTCTTCTACAACCTTTTGAGGCATGCATGCATCATTTTAGGACCACTTTAGCTAGTTCCCTATTTTTTAGGAACCTACTCAGTGTTCCAGTTCATTTCATATGAGTTAGTTGACTCTTGTGGGGGTTAGAGCTCTGAATGCCACTGATTGTGGCCTCATGCACCCTTTTCTAACTTTTTTGCATGCAAAATTCACTAATGCACCCTTGTTGGTCAGTTAACTAATTGTTCCTCAGTTAACTGAGTTTAGGATTAGTTTCATTGAGTTTGAGTCTTCTGGAGCACTCCAGTGGTGACAATTCCTATGCTAGACCAATTGAGGTTCAAATTATCCTGTGTGATTTGAATTCTCTCCATTGTGACATCATTTTTTACTATACTGATTATTGGATCATATGAGATTATTATGCTCCTATCTGATTTCTCATGCATGATTAATTGTGTGCTCATGTTTGCTACAGTTTTCACTGTAATTCTTCTTTTATGCTCATTATTTCTCTGTGAGGTATACCTAGCTCTTAGATTTATTGTGATTTAGAATTTCACATGGTATCAGAGCCATTAAGCGTATGTTGAGAAACTTATTGCAGTAGTGCACCAGAAGCCTCTGGATTTCCACAACAAATCCTAGTGCCATTGCATTGAATTCATTGGAGAAATCCTTCCAGGTCTATCCAGGTGTGAAGGATCCATAAAAATGTGCCTATTGTCCTAAAGTAGTGCTCAGTAGTAGTCTACCTCCAAAAATTGAGAGTTTTTTGTAGTTTATTGAAATATTTTTGAGTTGCAGCAGTTTCACCTTGTATTCGCTCCAACAGTTCTCATGGACAATTAAAAATCTCCTCTCTCTCCTAGGATCTTGACACCCTTTAATTACCTTAATTGGAGGGATGATATGCATATGGTGTTATGCAACAAGTCACTGTACAGGGTAACAAAAGGATGTCGATCCCCAAGCAGCTGTGGAGAAGGCCAAGTATCTGAATAGATTGGATGAATCATTCGGTTTCATGTGTATTCATATTTCTAGATATCTACTCTCCCACCTCGATGGATTAAAAACTCCAAGAGAGTTATGGTTGAACTTAGAGACTCTCTTCGGCAAACAAGATGAGCTAAGGGGCCATATTCTGGAAAATGAGTTGATTGTTCTTCAACCGAGCAGTTTCGAGACCATTCAACAATTTGTTTCCAAATTCAAAACTTTGGTCATGTAATGCAAGCAGTGTGGCATTGAGAAGAAGGATGAATAGTTGGTTCTATCCATACTAAGAAATCTAGGTCCTGATTGCTCCATCTTTGTCTCTAAATTCCATTTAGGGTGAATGTCAATTCCTCATTGGAGTATGCCATCCTTAGATGTTTTCACTGAATCTCTCCTCCAAGAAAAAGATAAATTGATCGAGATGGGATCCTTGAAGGCCTCCAAAAATCAAGCTCTAGTGGCTAGAGAAGAAAAAAGTGCGAATGGAAAGGGGAAGCACAAGGTAAAGGAGAAGAGGCAATCTAAACCCAAGTGTAATATCCCGAATTTTGACTAACTAATTATGATGTCATATACTCGGATTAAAGCCCCAACACATATGATTATTTTTTATTATTGGGCATAATCCCTAGTGCACATGGTTCATTTTTTTGTATATATTTACATATTGGGTGTGGACCCTGACTAATGTAAACTATTGTTATATATTGGGCAAAAAGCCCCAATGTATTGATTTATGTTATTATTATGAGATTGGGTACAATCCCTAATATACTAAGATGATATTTTGTTACATACTGTGCAGATTTATGGTTTACATGATTGATTTATATGATGTGTTGAGCGTGGACTCAGGAACACACGGATGACATATGTACTAGGCATAAGCCCCAATGTATCTAGAGGATTTTATTACGTACTGGGCGTAAGCCCTGATGTACCTAGAATGTTGGGAATAGGCCCTAGAGCACTCCAAGCTTGATAATGAATACTGGATCTAAGGCCATTTGTACATTCTAGATGTACTTCACAACCACATTCTAGTACTAGTGTTGAGCAGGATGCTCTGGAATTGCACTAGCGTAACACCCATGTGAGAGTGTTGAGTTAAAGCTCTAAAGAGCACTCGGGGTTACTTGATTGTAAAAGTGTTGAGTCGAGAAGACTCCCAATAGCACTTCTATTCATCACATTTATTTAAATTGGTTAAATGAATCATTTTATATCCATCATCAAGGACTGTGGGAACTACCATGTTAAACAAGGGAATCCAACATGCAAGAGAGACCTAGAGGCACCTAACCTAGCCAACTTACCAAGCTTACCAAAAGACCCTATCCAAGAATTGGACCTTGTAATTAATATTTATCAAAGAAATATTATGGTATGTACATAACTAAATCAAGAGTTATCATATTTAATTATTTAATAATTAGATTTACTATTTATAAAAGAAAAATATTTCTTATGTAAATAACATGCATAAAGATTATGCATAAGATATTTCTCATGCCACTATTATTACTAATATTATTAATAGTATTATTATTTAGTTGTGATCTAACTTAAAGATACATTTAATTGTAACAAATAAAGGTCCTAGATAAACTAGGAGTAAATAATTAGTAAAATATCTTCTAAAGATATTATAATTAAAATTACATTAAAAACTAAATATTATTATTCAAGCAACTATATTCCAAACGGAACTCACCTCTATAAAGAAGGGCAGATCCCAAGGGAGGATCATCTTTTTTTATTATCATTCTCTTATGAAGAGAAGAGAATTACTCTGTAGAACTGAAGCAACCTACTACATTTTCCAGATCTGAATCAACAGCTTATCCTAGGGCCTCTACTTCTCTTATTGCATGTTGGAACCAGCTCGGGGGGATCCAGTTAGAACTATGAATGGTCTAAGGGTTATGGTTGGGAGGAACATGGTAGTCCCAAAGTTATCCAGTTAAAGATCATCCTACAAGTCAGCTAGGTACATACATTTTTTTCCATTAAATAGTGTTTGAATGTGCAGGTTCTGCAAAGAAGGATCAAGCTTCAAGAACCAGGTATGAACTACAAATTTCTATACAGTTCAATTAGATCTCGGAACTGAAAATAGGATTTCTTATGTAGCAATTATGTTTCTAAATATTATTATTTTATTTATTTTTCTTTCATAGAGCAAGGGCCAACTAGCATGGGCTCTTAGGGTTACATTCCAGGATCAAAATTTTAATTTATTATCTCTGTTAAATTTAAAAATTTTCCCTAAAAATTTCAAGGGTCTAGCAGGGCTAGCCTAGCTAGCCTGTGCTAGACACCTATTTCAATAAAAGATTTAGAATGCAAACTTTTATTTTAATAATGATTGATGTCTGAACTTTTAAACTTTACATAATGAAATCGCATTGTCCTTCTAAACCCTCTTGATGTAATTTCAATTTATTTCATTTATATTATTAAGCTAGGGCTTAACCCTTTTATTCTTTAAAACAAAAATCAGGAAATTGCAAGAGATAAACATTTTAAGCGCAGGCTATCCATCAACATAGCATTTTTAAGATCGCTGGTTTATTTTTTTTAAACCTATAGCTTAAAAACAAAACATCCACTATGCATATAACTTCCCAAAACAATCAACTAATATGATTTCCCTATCTATACCTTTCAGCATTTCAAATCTTATCAACAACAAAGAAATCGAATGGACAAACCAAACCATTAGATTGACAAGATAGGACCCACGCAGATCTTCTTAAAGCCAAACTAAGTCACACTCAGTTCATTCCTGTATTCTTTAAAAGGGATAAATAAAACGCAGGTCAAGGTATAGAAGCCCCCTACCAACACATCAAAAATTTAAACAGTTGGTATTGTTGGTTTCTTGGATATGTAGCATGGATACCCCAATCATAAATTCTCGGGAAAACAACTAACAAGCACATCTTCCCCATCTAGGGTTTACAATATCTTCTTATCAGATTTTAAATCTCAAATCTAGGCGAAACCCCACATTTCAGACAGAGATCAACGCATATCCTAAACACCACGATTTCATTAAAGCATTCTTCCATTAAAATAAGAGCATCCTATAGAGAGTTACATAAATATTTTAGACATAATCCATCCACTGGCCAACAAAATTTCAACAACAGAGCTACAACTTAAACGACTCGTATTCACATGTTTATCCATATAAATTGCTTCATGCCAAAACGAAAACGGAGAGCCTGTATACATTAGAATTTACTAGGGCATTTCAATATCCATCCCTCTGCCAGTGGCATGATAAAAACCTATGCTTAAATAAATATTAAAAAAACAAAACTGACATAGGTGCCCGCAACTTCAATAGAGAGCTTTCGCTAGAAAACCCATAACCATTAGGGAATGCAGGTAGAGAAATCCAAATACCAGTTTTTTATACAACACCCAACATTACACGCTGTGGATAGTGATTTCCATTTAAAAAGATTTAAATATTTATTACAGAGCTTCACTTTCAACTATGATAGCAAGGAAGAAACCCTCAAGGGTTATCCCATCATCAAACAAAACAAACACATCATAAACATTGACCAGGTCAAAAACCCCAATTACTCCAAATATTCTTCTTTAAAATCATCTTCCTTCCAACTATCGGTCCAGCCAAAGGCGACCCATTAGAAACTTCGAATCTAGTTACAGAGAGCCCAAAGGACTCAACGAAGTTACAAAAGAAAAAATCTCAAAACTTTAGAGCCTTGCAACCATAGCTGCAATAGGAAGGGATGAATGATTGGGAGGACCTAGACTTACCATTCTTATGCCAAAAACCAAGATTTCGGTCACTTGTTAGCATCCAACGCAGTGAGTACCATAACCTATAATCTCCTAGTTAGTACCACTAGTTAAATATGAGACAAAACGAATACTTACATGATAAATGAAGAAATTCTTAAGTTGTGGGTAGAAGTTACCTGACAATGAATCATAATCATACTCCATCTCTTTACATAGTAAACAACGAGTGTACTGACCATGAGCGTAGCTCAGGTCAGAGCACTTTCAAGCAAGATGTATCAAGGAACTACTCTCAGCCAAAAAACCATGAAAATGACAAACGCAGATGTGAAGACCAAGGTAAAAACCCTTTTGTCCAACTAGCCACAAAACCACGTGATTTTCATATGCAGCATTTAAAACTTCAACCAGCATCCTTTAATGTCTGAATAATTTACCCATCCTCTATAGTTAGGGTCGTGAGGATATCAACCCATTTGTTTATGTCATGACTTATTCCAAAGAGTTAGTCCTTAGCCCTCCCCAAAACATAACACTAGATTATGTTAGGATGTTGATGTAGGTACCTTAGGGAGAAGCCATTGTATTTATTCCTGCAAAACATATTGCAAATAGTGCATTAGCAAATTGCTAAGTAAGTCAAGATAGTTCCAATATTCATCCCTTACCTCTCGGCAGCTCCGCCAGTGGTATGTATATCAACATCAAGGCTCCAGAAGTACTCACACTCCTCTCACCAAGTCCATCAGTCCTGGATTAGTGATATAAACCAGTTTAAACATTTAAATGAAACAAACATACACCTAAACTTTAAAAGTGAAGTACTTAAAGAGAAAACCTTAAAGCAGTATACTTGCATTAAGTTTTCCAAGATGGTACTATGCACATCACCCTACCATACTCAATCGCTTCCGCAAAAAACATAAATGATGAAACCAACTCTCTCAGAACATAGGTCTCATTGCATCAAGCAATTACCGACATAACATCCGAGTATTGAAGTTAATTTGCATTACATTATCTATTTAGGCAATGTGAATAGTAAAGGGAATTTTTTTTAATTTTTACTGTTTTAGGGACATTACACCAAGCATAATGCGAATTCAAGTCCATCAAAAGGATTCTCCAGCTCTAATAAAGACAAACAAAATAAGTTTGACAAATCCAAGTGTACATACTACAAGAAGGGTAATCATCCTGAGAGTTCTTGTATGAAGAAGACCATAGATCTAATTGCAAAAATCCTTGAGAAGCATAACATTTCACTCCATCAAGGCGCAATGAAGACTGATCCAAGTGGCAAGTCAGAATATCATGAGAGATTCCATGTATTGAAGGATGGGTTCTCACAATCCCAAGCTTTTCTTATTGATTCTGGACCCTCCAACCACATGGTTGTCTCCATAGAGCCAGTTTCTTCATTAGATCTCACCGATGGACCAAGAATACACATGGGAGATGAATCTCAAATATTTATTGATGGGAAGGGTACTGTACAGCTTGAGCATGGAAGGTTGAACAATGTACTGTGCGTGCCCTCTTTAGCAGCTAATATGTTGTCTGCTTACCAGATGACACACATAGGTCTACCAAAGAAAGTAGTATTTGGACTTGATTCAATTGATGTTGCTGAGATATCATCTAGGCAGATGATAGCAAAAGGAGTTGCAAATCATGCTTCCAAAACTTATGAGTTCTCCTGATTCTTTCCATACTCCCATCAAATTGCTCTATTGACTCATGCAAATGAGACAAGTAGACTCTAGCATGAAATATTCGGACACCTAAACTTCAAATACCTACAGCAATTGCACAAGGAAGAGATGGTTGAAGGTATACCAAATATAAAATTCTCTCAAGGGATCTGCAAAGGTTTCTTGGTAGGGAAGCACCCGGAGCGAAAGTATGAAGTTGGGAAGGAAAAGAGAGCTTCCTCCATCCTAGATCTTATTCATAGTGATGTTTCAAGACCGATTCCCACTTCTTCAATGAATGGATCTAGATATCTTCTAACCTTCATTGATGACTACTCTAGATGCTATTGGATCTACTTTCTCAAATATAAATATGAGGTGTTTGAATGCTTCAAAGTTTTCAAAGCCCTAGTTGAGAACAATCTTGGAAGGAATATAAAATCACTCAGATCTAATAATGGAGGGGATTCCATCAAGAAGGAATTGTAGCAACTATGTGCTTCTGAAGGAATTCAGATGTAACATTATGTTCCATACACATCACAACAAAATGGTGTATGAGAGATGAAGAATATGTCAATGAAAGAGATGGCTACCTTCTTACTTGAAGCAAGAAATCTCCCATCAAATCTCTCGGAAGAAGCAGTAAATTGTGCCACATACATTCAGAATAGGGTACCCCACAAATATGTTGATGGGGTCACTCCATTCGAAGAATTGAAGGGAAACAAACTCGATTTCTCTCATCTGATGGTTTTTGGATCAAAGGCATGGGTCGGAATCCCCACTGACAAGAGGAAAGCACTTCAACCTCAAAGTAGTGAATGCATCCTTCTTGGTTATGTGGAATATGCAAAGGATTACAAGCTTATGGAGATTGCAACGAATAGATGCTTCATTAAAAGAATTTTGCAGTTCAATGAGGATCCATTGCATGATCTACAACTAGCTGATGAAGAAGGTATAATTGATCTACCTCATCAATTCACTCCTAATGATGTTTCTATAGGTGATACATATTCATAAGAAGAAGAAGAATACCAATATGATTCAGATCTAGATATTGAGCATGAATATCTAGCAAATCCATATCTATATCCAACACATACTCCTAATCCAAATCCTAAATGGTCCCAAAATATTATTAATGCAGTTGGGGTTATTGTTGGAGATTCATCTGACTACAGAAGAACAACATATCAATACCAAGACGCAAACATTGCTTTTCCATACATGTCCACTTCTCCCTAAGAGGTTCTTCATGATGGTGGGGTCTGATCCACAGTATTATAGAGAGGATTTCCATGATCTAAGATGGAAAGCAACCATGGATGAAGAACATGAGTCACTGCAAAAAAATAGAACATGGGATCTTGACCTTTTTCCACTAGGGAGGAAACTAATTTAGTGCAAATGGATCTACAAAACTAAGCTTGCATCTCATGGATCTACAACCAAGTATAAGGCATGGTTGGTTGCAAAGGGGTACTCACAAGTCCAAGGTTTGGACTACAATGAGACATTCTCTCATGTTGCAAGAATGGATTCAATGAGGGTTGTTTTGGCCATTGCAGCTTTGTATTCATGGGAGGTACATCACATAGATGTAAAGAGTGCCTTATTGCATGGTGACTTGGAAGAAGAGATATACATGAAACAACCTAAGGGATACACTGATGATCCTTCCTTGGTATGTAGACTGAGGAGATCACTGTATGGGATCATTGGTCTTGAAGTAACTCAAAATGATTTAGGGATCATGGTTTCACAGTCAAGGTAAGCATCTGATTTACTAACAAAGTTTCATATGGTTGATTACAAAGTCACATCCCTTCCCTTCCTATCTGGAATTAGATTGGAAGAAGGTGGCTCCACACCCTTGGTTGATAGCACTCTTTACAGACTACTGATTGGTAGCTTGTTGTATTTGACACATTCGAGACCGGATCTATCATATGTTGTTGGTGTTGTGGCTAGGTATATGCAAGAGCCACATGAGATGCATTGGAAAGTAGCTAAGAATATCTTCCACTATCTACAAGATACAAGAGAGTTCAAGATCCATTATTCTGCTAGTGCTCCACTAGATCTGGTTGGTTTTACTTACTCAGACTAGGATGGAGGTAGTACTGATAGGAAGTCCACTTTAGGGTACATATTCATGATTGGATGAGGACCAATCTTCTAGTTAAGAAAAAATCAAGAAGCACTTGTACTTCCTTCAGTAGACTCTAGAGTAAATAGGGGCTGTGAGTGTAGCCATCCAAGCAGTTTGTTTGCATGGGACCTTGAATTAGTTTGGAATTCACACTTCTCCTTCAATTGAACTATTTTGTGATAATCAAAGTGCCATCAGGATCTCCAATGACTTAGTATAGAAGCAGAGGACCAAACATATCAAGGTTCACACGAACTACATCAGGGAGCTAGTGCACAATAGGACCATCTCACTGCATTATTGTCCTACAGAGGAAATGATTGCAAACATATTCACTAAAATTTTCACTTAGAATATGTTTGTCTATATCAGATCTCTACTTGGTGTGAAATTTGTCTGAGCTTCCTGTTGTCCTATTTTTTTTTTGGGGGGGGGTTCCCATGAGGTTTTCCCCATTTCCTTGGTTCATGGACAATTCTTTTATTTTTTATCATTTATTTGATTGTATGGGTGACCTTTGGTATTAGTAACCAGGTCCCATGATGCAAAAGTATGGATTAAGGGGGGGTGTCAGGATATTTTAATACTCCATCATTGTCCTACCTAGCATTATTCCATTTTCCTAGTAGTTTATGATGTCATTTCCCCCTTAGTGGTGTGAATATGTCATCCAGGATCCTTCTACAAATTTTTGAGGCCCGCATGCATCATTTTAGGACCACTTTATTCAGTTCCCTATTTTTTAGGAACCTACTCAGTGTTCCATTTCAGTTCACTTGAGTTAGCTAACTCTTGTGGGCGGTTAGAGCTTCGAATGCCACTGATTGTGGCCTCATGTGCCATTTTCTAACTATTTTTCATGGAAAATTCACTAATGCACCCTCCTTGGTCATTTAATTAATTGTGTCTTCAATTAATTGAGTTTAGGATCAGTTTGGTTGAGTTTGAGTCTTCCGGAGCACTCCAGTGGTGACAATTCCTATGCTAGATCAACTAAGGTTCAAATTCTCTTGTGTGATTCAAATTGTCTCCATTGTAACATCATTGTTGATTATACTAATTATTGGATCATGTGACATTATTCTGTTCCTATATGAGTTCTCATGCATGATTAATTGTCTACTCATTTTTGCTGCATTTTTCACTATAATTCTTCTTTTATGCTCATTATTTCTATGTGAGGTATACTTGGCTCTTATATTTGTTGTGATTTATAATTTCACAATATGAACTTTGACAACTTGGTAAAAATCAACACTAAACAAGAAGTAAGGGATATGCCAAAGATCACAAAACCCTCAAACACTGTGTGTAAGCAATGTTAACATGGAAAACAAACAAAGATAAGCTTCAATTCAAATGAATACGCAACATCTCAGCCATTTGAACTTGTGCATACAGATCTTTGTGGACTAAAAAAAATAGAAAATGTGCAAGGAGAGAATTACTTTATGTTACAGAGTACTATAAAGTACCAAGGATAAAATCGTCTCTTAACTGAAATCTTTCCCACTTAATTAGATGGATAACTTAAGTGTTGTCATGCAAGTGTCGTAACTCAAGTGTCTTCTTTTAGTTTAACATAAGTGTTGTCATTCAATAACACTTAGTTAACTAGATCTTCTTTGTTGTCACTTAGTTAACTCTCTTTAACATAATATTTCTTGATAGCATCACCATAGTGATCAAATCGATTTCTCCTTGATTTACTAAAGTGCCTTCTTTTATTTCAACTAAAGTGAAAACACTTTAGTTAACTAGTGATTCTTATTTAGCACTTAGTTAACCGAATTCATGTTGATTGATTTAATTGTAGTGACCACTATGAGTTCTTTAGTTAACTGAGGCATACATTGACGTGGCTTTAAATGAAGCTTGGTAATTCGAGTTCACTTAGTCATCCCATGATCAATTCAAATTCTCTTTTTCTCTATGCTTTTATCTTTATGTCTTTATCTTTCACTAAATGGTCAATATCTGCTAACTTTATTTATCCATCACATTGCATTATACTAAGAAGAATTATCGGATGTTGTGATTATATTATATTATTTTGGACCAAATTATCATATGCTAAAGTAACTCACTTTAGAGGTGATCAATGTATAAAGGGGACTTAATAGCAACGAGTGATCATGGTTAATAATATATCACACAAAATTAAATTCTTTTAACAAGTAAAGCATGACCTTTATACGGAAGGTTCACATGAGAATCATGACTTGACACACAAGTCTAGAGCCTTCTCTAACAAGACTTTACAACATCATTACTTTGACCAATTAACTCTATATAGGAGGAATAACCTTTACACAAAAGGTAATCAAAGTGCTCACCTCTATGCAGGAGGATAAATCTTGGCTGCACAAGATATGTTTGGATAATGTCTCCTAATGATCAAGGATAATTTTAAGGACCCATACTTATTTAAAAGTGTATAAACCTTAGCGAATCTTACCAATTCTTAAAATGATAACTATAAAATATTTGGCAATATTTTTCTAAAATTGTTCAATTTCTAAGGATTTTATATAGTTTATATAATAATTTGGCGATTTTTAGAGTGACAAAAGTTTGCCCATCAAAATTGGGCAAAACAGGGCTTCAAAAAATGCAAATTGGCGAATATGTTTTTGGAAAAAAACATGGAAAAATAGCCCAATGGGATAATTTTTGCCCCTAAAATTATCCTTTCTAATGATGTATATTTAACACTTACCACGTGGAGGGAACCTATTGATTGATATACTTCCCAGGAAGATGTTGTACTTAAATCACAATATTCAATTTACACATGCCTCAAGGACCAATAATTTCAAGATTTGATGACTTTTAATGTACCTAAATAATTGCTATGAATATAAAATATTGTATTAAATTAATCAGTAAATTATTAATTAGTTTAATTGAAGGGACGTAACCCTTCTTAAGAATGCTCAAACCTTATAAAAGGCGAGCTATTATAAAGCATTAAGTATCTTATCAATTCAATAATATATCTTTTATTCAATATGGATCTTGTGTCCTAGTTTTTCTGCCGCATTTGGTATCAGAGCGGAACGCTCCTCCACCTGAGCTCAGATTCGGCTCACACTCAGAGCGGACTCGCTCCTCCTCAAGTGAGCTCGGACTCGGCTCATCCCTCCATTCCGCTGCATCACTCGCTCCAATCCGCCTGCTGCACTTCCATCCACGCCTTCCTCCACCCCCACCCCTCTCGTCCACACGCCACACTCACCTCTCCTCATCTCTTCGCGCCCTCCTGCATCTCCTCGCTTGTCACTCACACTTCCCTGCATGCCCTCCCACAGTCTTCACTCCCAGCGCCTCCCCCAATCCTCCTCTCATCCCAGCCAGCCCTCCTGCACGCTCCGCGCTCCCCTCTACCCCCACACCTCTTCCCTCCTGCTCGCACATTCCCTTTCCTCCACCACTGTTCTCTCACGCGCCCACGTCCCTCACTACACCATCCATCCTGCTCCCTATTCCATGAGCTGCACCTCCCTTTGTGGCCAGTTCGCTGCTCTACCTTCCATACGCCAAGCACCCTCCGTCCCTTCTCCATCTCCACGCCCTCCAGCATCCTCCTGCGCTCCTGCCCCATCCACTACTCCTCCACCCACGACGCCTGCTCCTGCCACAACCTGCAACCACTCACCATCAATATTAATAAAAAAAAATATATTCTTATAATAATATTCATATTATTATATAATATTTTATTTTTATTAAAATTTTATTATTCAACCCTATAATAAAAATATTTAAATATAATAATATTGTTATTATAATTATATATTTTTATTTTTATCACCTCCACATAAGCCAAAACTGCATCCAATTATTCACCACCACACTGAAGAAGCATGACGACAGAATTAAAAGCCCAAATGGAGAAAATAGAGAAGGATTTCCGAACCTTCAAGGAAATGATCACCAAGAGCCAGGAAGCACTTAAGAAAGAAATTAAAGAGGAAGTCATTCAAGTAATGGAGCAGAAAATGGACGACAAGTTCGACATTATGAGCAAGGAACAAAAAATGTTAGACCAAAAAATGACACAGAACCATAATACATTAATGGAGATGTTACAAGGACTAATGCAAAAAAATGACCAAGTCGGCAGTCCAGATGTGCTAGATGCCTCATCTCATATTTTCACACAGGAAGCACTTGCCAAGAATCAAGAAGAATTGCAAAAAGCAATAAATATTAACAATGCGACACTTAAGCAAGAGATAGAAACAAAAGTACTGCCAGATATGGAGGCACGATTAAACAGCCAAATAGAAGCTATCAGTAAGATAGTAGAGAATAAAAAAGATATCACGGCCAACAACGAAGCAGTTCAAATATGTCACTTACGTCATCCAGTAGTTCCAATCCACCATCAAACCATAAAACAAAAGGGAATCAATATCATCCTTACATAGTGTACCCACCTAAGGCAAAAATAGAGTTGTCGAAATACAATGGAAGTGAAGACCAATGCATTGCTTGGCTAAACAAAGCAGAAGAATACTTTGACATTTACAATATTCAATCTGACGAGGAGAAGGTGAAATATGCGTCAATGCATATGGAAGGGTATGCCTATAATTGGTACCTTTGGTGGAAGAGAGACAATTTTGCCTACACCTGGAACTTGTTCAAAAATGATTTTTTTAATAGGTTTCAAGGAATCAAGGAAGATGAGTTTTTCAGTAAACTTATGAGATTACAACAAGTTGGAAGTGTTGAAGAATTCACACATCAGTGGGAATCCTTGTCGACACAAGTATTTGGGTTGTCTGACAAGCAAAGACTCGAAACCTATTTAGGAGTTCTTAAACCATACCTCCAAAGAGAGTTAAAGTTACACGACATACCTAACATAGAGGTAGCAATACATAAAGCAAAAGCCGCAAAATGCAAACTGGAAGGAATAAAAACAAGAGGCGACAACCATCATCAACAAGAAAAAGAGACACAATGTAGGTACTGTGAAGATACGTGGTCGCCCGGCCATCAATGCCACAAAGCTCAATCATATGCCTATGAAATGGAAAATAAATCAAAGCCATCTAAAAGTTACTCGGATAATAGAAAGAAGAAGAAAAACATATGTCGTTGATGCGGTGATGATTGGATCCCAGGCCATAAATGTAGGAACAATCAGACAATACAGTGCAAAATCATCAATGGAAAGGAAGTGCAAGTCTCTACACAAGAAATTGCGTCCGATTCTAATACCGACACTGAATCTGAATGAATGACGACATTAGGAAAATACTCAAGCTTTGAGGACAAAGCTTTCCAAAAGGGGAAGGCAATGCTATGAATATAAAATATTGTATTAAATTAATCAGTAAATTATTAATTAGTTTAATTGAAGGGACGTAACCCTTCTTAAGAATGCTCAAACCTTATAAAAGGCGAGCTATTGTAAAGCATTAAGTATCTTATCAATTCAATAATATATCTTTTATTCAATATGGATCTCGTGTCCTAGTTTTTCTGTCGCAATAATTATAATATGCTAGTGATAAATTAATTAGTTAAATAGTGAATGGTCACCTCTATTTCACAAGAGGAATAAATTACTATTTTAATTATATACATATAGCCTTCAACATTGTGTAAAGATAGACTTGAAATATAAATTAATAAATAATATATTTTATATATTGGAACCCTGTTAGAATACAATCATATGTGCTAAAATATCTCACAATCCAAGTGCAAGGATTGAAATATATCTGGGCATGTGCCTTAATAAAAATATAAAGTCCTATTAACCTCTTCATTGAATGTGTTAGGCCCAAGAGATCATTAAGTAACCTAAAAAGGCCATCCTCTTTCAACCCTTTATCCAAAGTCATACTTGCTATACTATAATCACTAATGTAGCACTGTTGTCCCTCAAGGGAAATTGTCTAATATTGTCTATATGTCACACAAGAGATTGAAAGGAGGGTTTTCCTCAAACCTATAATATTCATCTCATGAAAATCACCCGAAGGAATTTGGAATGAAATGGAGCGAAATCCTCTAATAGGATAAGTGGCATCACTTCCAACCTCTATATTCATGCTCCCTATCACTCCTAAATCCTATTTCATTGTGACCTATCATTGTCATATGTCTAGAATATCCACTATCCACATACCAACCAACACTAGAAATAGTTTTAGTAGATAAATAACAATACATGGAAGATACAATCTCAAATTCAGAATTCATCTCCTCTACTCCTGCTACAATTCCAGCTACAACCTACTTCATGCCAATTTCCTTCTTCGAGGGAAATTGTCCCACATAATGTCCCATCTTGTGACCAGGGAAATTTTTAGGGGCGAAATTTAGCCAATTGGCTATTTTTTGGACTTTTTTTCAAAAAATAAATTCGTTATTTGGTCATTTTTAGCCTCTATTATCGCCTATATTTACATAAAATATGTTTTTTTAGCATAATATTCGCCAAAATTTACAAGTTTCAGTAGTAAATCGTATGTTTCATATTTAATATTCGCCTACCAATCTATATATATGTTTTTTTCAATCCAAAATAATCGCCTAGAAAACTATACTTAGGTATACTTTTATAATCCTTAAAAAATACCCTGCTTGTGACAACAAAATCATATGAATTAGCTTAGGTCCTTCTAAATAAGTGCAACATCCTAAAAATCATATCATTTCTTTCTACCCTATTTTTCCTTCCTAAGAAGACCAATAACATCTACTTACACTTGTTTATGTATATAAGCTGCAATATGATTTCCTCCTATAAAATATCCACTTAAATTTTTGGCAAGTCATGTATATTTACCTGAGTACAGATACACTAAACAAAAGACACCCAATAAGGAGCAAACCCTTTAAGGGATATGGATACTATCTCCTAATCCAGAACCTTGGCCCCAATGGTGGTTAATTGATCCTTAAATTAACTAATATTGATTAAAAAGGTCACCATGGTATCTTCATTACTCATATGAACCACTAAGAGTTGGTTTCCTAAGAGTAGTTGAAAAGTGTACAAATTCTAAAATCATTCAACTCTTCTCAAGGCTACATACAATAAAATCCCCTCAAGGCTACAAATCCCAGTATTCAAATTCCTTAGCTATGGTAAATAATCAAACCTAGCTCCACCAAGAAGAACAAGTACAATGGTCCTTTCAACATTATGTTCCATACAATATGTCCTCTTCCATTCTTCTTCATAGTTACACCCTAGGGTTTATTCCAGAACTCTATTATCCAATATCCAAGGGTAAAACCCTAATAGAACTCTACAAGGCTACAACAAAATCCAAAGATACCAAGAAACCCTAGTGCCCAAGAGAGAGAGACGGAGAGAGAAACAAGGACATGTGAAGGATTAGAGAGAGAGAGAGAGGACAAGTTCTCTCCACTTATAGGTCACATCTCTACCCGAGAGTGAGAAAGAATGAACACACAACTCATGTTAATGAAATATCTATCTTTCCTTTATTTATATGAGAGGTAAAGGGGACGAACAATACTATGTGGGCACAAGTCCTTACAAACAAGATATATGAGCCCTTATGGGACACATAAGTGCGACATCCAATCTAGATTACAAGTGTTATTCTCGAATGATGATGTCATGCACAATACAGACTCTAAGGTCATGTAACTATAGAAGGAAAGTCCAAATCATTCCATCCCAAGACTCAACAAAATCCATATATCCTCTATTTTTTTCTCTCTTCTAGGATAGCTACATCATGCAAGAACATTTTCGAAGCCATATGCTATGTAGGGATTGAATGCCTCCACCCTGATGCACAATAATCTACATCACTTGTAGGGGTTTCTCCCACCAAGTGAACTCTCCATGTCACTATCATGAAGTATGTTCACGATCTAGGCAAGAGATCATCAACACACAATGGAATAACACTAAGCCAACATTCAATTCAACATCAACTAAGAAAGATATCTCATGTATGCATATCCATCATAGATTGTTTTCTCTTGATATTGCTTGGGGATTGCATTTCTCATCTGTTTTCACAAGAAATGCCCTTATAGGATCACATGGTGAAATATGTCAATGGATGGATCGTGGGGGTACACTTGTGATTTTTTTAAGAAATGTTGCTTTTTGGTGTTTATGTTGAGGTTATGATGGTTTGCAAGGATATGCTGGATTGTATGCTTGTGAAAATGGTTAGAAACTTTGAGGATTTGTGTAACCCTCCCTTTTTGTTAGTATTGACGTGTCTAAAGTACATTGCCTGGCTATGTTAAAATTATTTAACACTTAGTAAATTTTATGTAGAGTAAATCCATCAACATAGGTTCTTAGTAATATTTAAGTGTTATTAATTTGTTGAAGGTGTTAGAATAAATTAAAAGTGGATTTGCTATGGTTACATTTTTATGTGATAGCACCCTAGTACATGAGTTGTGCTCACAATTAATGAAGTATTATGATGTGGAATACTGAATTAGGTTAAGCACTCATCCTTTTTGAACAAATTTCAAGGCATTTTAGAGCTTATGGTGTTTTTCAACCCTTGGTTTTATGGATTGGTTTGAAGTTGTGGTGGTATTAGGTGTTGGTATTGTCTTCCAACCCATGGTACTTCATTAATGAAAGAAAATTAATATTTAAAATTTACTCATCTTCTTGATTGACTACATGTGTGACTATGTTGATACACTTCTCTAGGTCACCCTCCCCTTGGCACACGGATTTGGTAAATCAACACATGGTTTTGCATATATGTTAATGGTTTTGGGGCTCATGGTTTGAACAAAAGTAAGAGTTTACCAATTTAACAACCTTTACACATTTATCTAGGATGCACTTTTGGAAAATGACTATTTTATTACTTCTTGACAAGTCAAAATACATACAATGCACATTTATCAAAGGATTATTTTTTATTATTGTTGGGCACTCATATTGACTTGGAAATTATATTTTGAGGTAGTTATTAGTTGTGGACATCCATGAAGATTATTTGACTTGGCCACTTCAAGGGTTACACTCTAACAACTCCATTATTATATTTCTTCTTTGACTTTTCATTGAGCTAGATATATATTATATTTTATTGTAAGAGAGAAGAAATCCTCTCTATATAAAGGAGCTCTCTGTATTTCCTCCATAGATCGATTATGAAAGAAATCCCTTGGAGCTTAGTTGAGCATTAATAAAATGTTTTTGTGTGTGATGATTTCTTTCATATATTTATGTTCATTTTTCTTGCTTTAGTTTCCTAGACAAGTGTATGTAATATAAAAAAGCAAGCACGTTCTTCCTTATTTCATTATGTTATCAAATGTTTTTGTTGATGCATCACATCCTTTTTTTCAGCAAAAAAAATTTACTATTTTTATTCAAAAACGAATCAAATAGTACAAGGATTGTCCAGGAACATTCAGATGTTCCCTATTACAAAATAAAGCTAGAATGATTAGTAGCTGATACATAAAAAAAAAAAAAGTGGACCAAATAACCAGTTCCATAATGAGTAACCAACTCCAATTTAAAAAACCAAAAGTCAGACAATATAGCATAATCAGAAAAAGTAACAATCACCCATATCCTATAGGAAAGAATCCATCCATTCTTCCCAGCATAAGAAACCTTCAGTACCTTCTAAAGCCTGTTTGGACAGTTTGTCAGTGAAAGAGCTATGATCCCTATAGATGTGATCAAAATTAATGCTCTCATGATTGGATATCTCATGTCTAGTGAGATGACACCAATGCCAGAGTGCTGTAACATTAATACTAAAATCATTTTCCGCCCATTTTATGGTCACACGAGAGTCCCCTCGCCTACCTCATTGATTTGGTAGCATTAGTTTCCTCTTCAGCTTTATGAACTTGTCTTCCTCTCTCATTATTGGCCTGGATTTTCGAATGGTGCATGAGGAAGCAGAGTTGAAGTAATAGACATTGGAAACCCCTTGAGGCAGAGCCTCAGCCAATGACTTCTTGAAATCTTGCCATATATTTCGGTATGTTCTATAAATCTTGATCTTATAGATATTATATTACTTGAATAGATATATTTCGGTATGGTAAAAAACAAAATAGGAAAATTGATAAATTTCGGTAAAAAACCAAAACTTTTCCTGATATATTTATCAAAAATGATATGGCTGCAAGTGAAATAGTGTGAACCCCAGAAAATTCATAGGCAGGATCTCGGTATTCCTCAAAATAATGCCTCCTAAGGCGACCATGTCTGCTTTTTCGCTCGCATTGATCATCTGCGTTGTTACAGGGTCTCTGTCACCCGCGGGCAAGAGAGCATGAGGTCGTCCTGGTGTGGTCGATACCAAAGATTCAAGGTAAATATTTCATCATTAATATGCAAGCTTGTTACATATTTCAAAATTCTACCTCTAATAGGATGTGCTTTTTCCTTGAAGTCTTGAATTCCTTGCCTATTCCAGCCTTGAATTATTTGAAGGTCTTGAAGTCTTGTGACTTCTCCTTTGGGAAGTATACCCAAACCTTCCAAATCAATGATTGTGTATAAATATTGATCTTATAGATCTTATATTACTTGAATAGATATATTTCTAAGTATACCTTAATTCTTCAAAATAACAAATATTAACATTATAAAAAATTAATAAACTGTAACCAATACCTAGAAACAAAGAATATTAGTACATCTCTCTCCACACTATCAACGTAATACAGTAAGGGAAAAGAGCACTAGGATCATTTATGGGAAGTTCTTAAACAAACTTTATATTTAATTATTCTTGCTAAGACATAAGAACCAAAACATTTAAGTGAAACTTATGTCGAAGTTACTCCACGTTAAAACATAACTTTTACCACTGTGAAATATATGGAAATCTTGATTTCTTTTACAGACAGTAAATGTAAACAACATTTACACAACTAAATCTGGAGAAGATGTGCAACATGCAATGTTCAACATTCTTGAGAATGAATACATAAAAACTATACATATATATATTACCATGAGTCAACTTGGCTGCATTACACAGAGATGAGATTTTACTTTGATATTTGACTTCTTATAGAGCTTGGGCTCTCAAACACATCACGGACATATTCTTCTTCTCCTTTCTTTCACACATCTCAACAAAGACTTCGTTTCGCTTCACCTAGAAGTTACCGACTTACATTAAAGACTAAAATTAGTTTCTACCTAAGAATTTTGACTTGCGGAATACAAACGTGGCTGAATAAATACAAGGAAGTGTGCACAAAGACTTCTGAAAAACTAACTAACTGTCTGACATCTCTACAACTTTGCGAACTAACAAAAAGATTGAGTGGGTGATTGATAGAGCTGACGTGGACTAAATGAGCAATCAACTTGTAATTACATTTTTCCAACACTCCCCCTTAATTATGAGTAGATGGGGATCATTAAACAAAAATAAAATTTTACAAAATATTTCAGAGTTGAAACATGCTCTGTGCATGACGAAGTTCAGTGTGTAGAACTTGTCACTCCTAAACAACTTCACAAATATTGGAATGTGTCCCTTGCCAATGGTTTTGTAAATATGTCTTCTACCTGATCTTCAGACTTGCAAAATTCTAAATAAAATTCTTTGTTATTTATCAATTCTATGATAAAATGATACCTTGCGTCGATGTGCTTGGTTCTCTTTTGGAACACATGATTCTTTGACAATGCGATAGCTGAATTGTTATCACAGTAAATGGTTGTGGGTTCTTGTTGGTTCTGCGACATATCACTTAACATCCTCGGCATCCAAACGGCTTGACATGCAATGCTTGTAGCCATGACATACTCTGCTTCAGCTGAAGGAGTTACAATGGGTTGTTTCTTTGAATCCCATGATACAACACCTGTTCCTAAATTAAATGTATTTCTAGACGTATTTTTTTTGTCATCTATGTTGCCTCCATTGTCGCTGTCAGTGTATCCAATGAGTTCGAAATTTTTTGAGGTTGAATACAAAATACCAAAGTCTTGTGTTCCACTTAAATACCTCAAAATTATTTTACCTGCTTGCCAATGAGATTCTTTTGGTGAATCCATGAATCTTGAGATTAAACTAACTCCATACATGATGTCTGGTATTGTCACTGTAAGATACATAAGGCTGCCAACAAGCCTTTTAAACAACATAGGATCTACATTGGACCCATCACCATCCTTACTCAATTTCAAACCTATTATCACTAGTGTTGGAGTTGTCTTGCAATTTAAAATCTTAAATTTGTTCAAGACATCAATTGCATACTTCGTTTGAGATATGAATATACCATTTTCATTATGTTGGACTTCAATGCCCAAAAAATACTTCAAAATCCCCAAATTAGTAATTTCAAATTCACTTTCCATGACTGATCTAAATTCCTCTATGCCAAAATCACTAGTAAATATTAAATCATCTACATACAGGCATACAATTAGCTTATTACCTTGCTTGTTGATTTTTGTATACAACATTGGATTACATTCACTTCTGTGAAATCCATTCTGAATGAGATAAGAGTCAATGCCACTGTACCAAGCTCTAGGAGCTTGCTTCAAACCATAGAGTGCATTTTTCAACTTGTATATTTTGTGTCCTTGTCCTGGGACTTCGTAACCTTATGGCTGCTCGACATATACTTCTTCCTCCAAATAACCATTTAAAAATGCAAACTTAACATCCATTTGATAAACAAGCCATTTCTTATGTGATGCAATGGCCAAAATTGTTCTAGCAGTGTCCATTCGTGCTACAGGTGCAAAAGTTTCATTGAAGTCTATGCCAGGCTACTGTGTGAATCCTCTTGCTACCAATCTTTCCTTGTGCTTCTGCACAATTCCATCAGCATCTTGCTTGGTCTTATAAATCCATTTGATGCTTATTACATCCTTGTCCTTAGGAACATCGACTAATTCTCATGTTTGGTTTTTCTCAATGCATTCTATTTCTTCATCCATGACTTGTGCCCAAACATTATCTTCAATGGCTTCTTCAAATGTTAGCGGATCATTAATTTGAGAGAATAATGCAAAAACTGAGAATGAATTGGGTGTACCAGTCTCATATATCTCACGCATACTTCTTGTCTTTGTCGGAGTTGTTGATGTCAAACTTCGGGAACTACTTGATGGAGTTTGTGGCACTCTTGATGTGCTTGTCGGAGTAGCTTGAACTGCCACTTGTGTCGTATTTCCTTGTGTTGAAACATGTCACGGTGTCCTGGGAGTAGACGAAGATGCGCCATTTTGATTCACATGCGGATTCTCAACCACATCCTTTGCAATGTCATCATGTTCGACATGTGACACGATTTTAACATTCTTCTCTACAGTTCCATCCCATGCTTCATTTTCTACAAAATGAACATCTAGAGTGATAATAACTTTTCTTGCGACATGTTCATACAACTTGTATGCTTTTGTGTCTTCAGAATACCCAACAAAGATACATTTTTGTCCTTTGCTGTCTAATTTCCTTCTCAGCTGATTTGGAACATGTGCGTATGTGACAAAGCCAAAAAAAATTAACTCCAGAACGCCATGTTTCATACATGTCCAAGCTTCCTATAGAATTTTGTTCTTCACACTCTTCGTCGGACATCGATTCATGGTGTATACAATAGTTGCCACTGCCTCAGCCCAGTATTCATTTGACATATGTGTGGCTGCCAACATACTACACGCCATCTCCATAATGGTTATGTTCTTCCTCTCTACGACACCATTCTGCTGAGGGTGTATACCTTGCAGGGAATTTCCTGAGTATGCCATGATTTTTGTAAAAGTTTAAGAAATCATTTGAAGCATACTCATCACCTCTGTGTGTTCTTAATATATTGATGTTGTAACCACTATGCTTCTCCACAACTTCCTTGAACTGCTGAAAACATCCAAACACATCATATTTATGTTTAGAAAATATTACCACATTTTTCTTGTGAAATCATCAATAAATGTGAGAAGGTAAGTGCATCCTCCCATGGACGGTGTTTGCATTGGTCCACAAATATCATAGTGCACAATTTCAAGTGGTGTGCGAGCTCTATATGAATTTTTGACTGGAAAATTCTCTCTATGTTGTTTTCCAAAAATACAGCCTTCACAAATTCTTTCTATCTTTTCAATCAATGGAAATCATCTGACCATGTCCTTGATGTGTAGTAGCTTTAGCATACCAAAATTCAAATGTCCAAATCTGAAGTGCCAACACCAAGATTCATCCTATATTTTTGTTTGAGACGTTGCTTTACTTTCTGCCTCAAATGCAACTTTTGAGTTTCCATTCTAACTTCCATGGACAACTTGAGTTGTTTTTCCTTTTATGTTTGGTCTTATACTCAAGGGAAACAAGCGATTGCTTGTCATCTGCACTTCGGTTGCTAAGCGATTGCTTAGATATATGTCCTTGATCAGACAATAATTTCCTGTCATATGAACTCTGTAACCTTTTTCTATTAGTTGTCCAACGCTCATCAAATTATGCTTTAAACCTTGAACATAATAAACATCAGGCATAAATTTCAGCTCCCCCTGTTTGGTTAGAATATCAATAGTACCCTTACCCAAAACAGTGACTTGAGTATTATTTCCAAGTGTAACATCAGTTTGAACTGATTTATCTAGACTATAGAATATATTTAAATTACCATTCATATGATTTCTACAGCCTAAGTCTAAATACCATATGCCATTTCGACTTTATTGGACATCATTACATTTAAGTGGAGATGCGCATGCTAAGAACAATGAGTTAGCTGAAGTGCTGGTGTTGCTTGACTATGATTGACCTTGCTTTCCTTGGTCATATTGCTTCTTCCTGCATTCATAAGCGAATTGTCCAAACCTCTTACAATAATGACATTGAAATTTTTATTTATTAGACCTTGTCCACTAAGTTGATTGGGGATATGATTCTGACCTCTACCAGTAACATATGCAGGGTTGTTGCTTTGACCTCCTTTGAAATAAATTCTTCCTCTGCCTCTATAGTTTGATCTTTCCCTACCTCTTCCATGACTTACGGATGACTATGCTACGAATGCACCTTCTAATGGTGTATCTAATATGTTGATTCTATGTTCATGATTGAGTAATGAAGCTTGCAACTCATCAATAGTAAATTTGGGAAAAATCTTTGTTTTCCTCCAGGGTCACAACTAAATATTCAAATTTCTTTGGAAGAACTCTAAGTATTTTTTCAACTACTCTTTGGTCACTCGTATTTTCTCCCTGAGACTTTATTTGATTAATCAGACCAATAACATGAGTATAGAATGATTCTACTGACTCTGTATCTTTCATTGACAGAGATACAAAATATCTTCTAAGAATTTGTAGTTTCGCAGTCTTTACCTTGTTCAAGCCTTGATAGGAAGTTTCGAGTGTGTCCCATTCTTATTTAGCTGACGTTGTTGCTGCTACTCTTAAGAGTATGGATTCATGTGTTGCTTGATGTATGTGGAACAATACCTTTCAATCTTTTTTCCTCTATTCCCTCAAGACATACTTCTCAGCTTGTGTGAGATTGTTATATGCTTCCAGATCTACTGGTTCTGCATAGCCATTTTGGACTCTTTCCCATACATCTTGACCTATGAGCAAAGATTTCATAGTTAGAGACCAATATTCATAATTTTTACCTGAAAATATTGGAGTTTTCAAATTACCAGAAGTGCAAGCCATTCTTAATCACTTTTCCATTTTTGTAAATAGAATTTCCTTTTTCCGTAAACCAAGCTCTGATACTAGATCAAGGGAAAATAACACCGGGAAGTCAAATCAAAATTAACTACACAGTAAAATATTTATTTTTCCTCGCTTTGGAACTTTGACGGAAACCCCAACTTTTACTTTGCTAAAGACTTTGCAAATATTGACTTCGCAGAACTTGACTTCGTAGAAATTGACTTCACATAAGTTTGCTTCGCATTTATGCGAAATTATTAACTTCGCGAAATAATTTACTTCACGAACTTCTTGACTTTGGCTATGCAAAAATTTCACTTCACGGAACTCTTAAACAAAATTTATATTGAATTATTCTTGCTAAGACATAAAACCAAAACATTTAAGTGAAACTTATGTCAAAGTTACTCCACATTAAAACATAACTGTTGTCCCTCTTCGCAAGAGCAATGAAGATGTTGTCATTAAGTTTCTTCAAAAAAACATCATAACAAGGTTTGGGGTTCCAATTTCCCTTGTCTTCGGTAATGCTTCATATTTCTCTTCGTTAAAGTTAAGTGAATTTGCTATAAAAACAGTATTTAAATTGCATTATTATTACTATAATTATCCCCAAGGAAACGAGTTAGCATAATCTACCAATAAGATCATCGTCCACATACTTAAGAAAACTATTATTGAAAATCAAAGAAATTGGCATGTTGCTCTCCCAAACGTTTTGTGGGATGATAGGGTCACACCCAAGAATGATTTAGGGGTTTCCCCTTACACTCTAGTTTATGGAAAAAAAATTACTCTTCCTCCTAGCATCCGTTTTCCTCTACTGCAGTTAGCCTAAGCCTATAGAGGATCAAACAACGGTATTATACAAGAAAGAATTAAAACCCTGCTCAAACTCGAAGAGGAGAGAGAGAAGGAAAACAATAGATTTATCAGTCATCAATTTAGTGTCAAGAGATGGTTTAGTAACAGTTAGTCAAGGAAGAAAGAATTTGAAATTGGTGACCTAGTCCTAAAGTGGGATCAACCTCACAAAGAAAATGGAAAGCATAGAAAATTTGAACATTTATGGCTTGGTCCATACACTATTGCTGAGAAACTTGGCCCTGGAACTTATGGGCTACAAAATATGGAAGGAGAAGTTGAAACTCTCCCTGTAAATAACCAATATTTGAAGTAGTACTTCACTTAGTTTAGGAAAACCATTTATGTACATAAATAAACTTTTCTTTGTTATTCATCCTTTATCTTTGGATTACTTTGTTTTAGTCTAGTTTTTATTTTAATAAAACCCGGTTATTTGTTTCCTTATTTTGAACTTTTAATAAATTTGAGTTCAGTAATCAGAGTGCTTGGTGGGAAAGTTATGATCTAATTACTTAAGCAATTTCTCTTTAAGTTGATTGATTCCTTTAAAATTTCTAGTGTCTGAGAAGTATTTCAAAGTTTAAGTTTCTTCTTACTAGCAAGAGTCACTGGTGCATTTTCAGGGACTACCATTTGAAAGGATTTACAATTGTATGTCTTTATCCTATTTATTCGTTTACACAAAAAACCTATCACGTGATCATATTAAAATTAAAATGTATTAGATCATGTATATTTTTTTGTTGGGATAAAGACTTCTAAGTTACTATCTTGAAGCTCCACCCATTGAAACACATAAATAGCCATATCTTGAAATTGTCTAGTTATGGCTAACCGATGGGAAGGAAGCAATATCTTGTATACATATGGCAAATCAAAATGATCCTATACCAAATATGAATCCCTAAAAGCTCAAATAAAACCATCTCTTCCCCATTTTAAGAAATCCACAGCAATTGAAGTTGGATATCTGAAGAATCAAATGAAGACATGAGCATATGAAGTGAAATGTTCAAAGAATACCAAGAGGCTATCCCAAATAGCATTCAAAGGAGACTCTTCTCCGTCCGTGCGCATGATAGATACAATAAAATATTATTCGTCACCCACACAAAAAGGAAACTATGGATGGAAGATCCTAGAATCCTACCTCTAATGAAAAAGGGGAACTTTCTTATTAACATTGGAAAAGCATAAAAAATGCTAATGCATCAAATAAATGCATATGGTATAGGAATGAGGAACACACATTTATATCTTCCTAGTTTTGTTACTTACCTTGTTGTTTCTTACCTTAGTTTACAGTGGAAGGACTGGTTTGGTAAATGAATCTCATAAATTGGCCTTAAACAAGTGGCTATGAAGTCCCAATTAAGCTACCCTTTCCATTAAACAATATCTTAATAATGTCTTATAACTGTGATATGTGTCCCAACATAAAACCATAATTTAGCTCAATGTAAGACAAGTAAATGCCACCAAGAATATTACAATAAGCAGTGACTTGTAAGTAGAATAGATCCTCACTCTGCCTCAAATCATCATCAACTATAAGAGATCCTTTTATTTTCTTAGAGGTCTAATTTCTCCCAGTCCGTTATCAATTGATGCAACTGCAACTACCCTCCCCAGTAGTTTGTTTTGGAAAGACTAGGGCCCCACCTTAAATTAGACCTTCACTCACCTCAAGCATTTGATATCCTCTTAAACTAACCTAAGTAATGCATGAAGTTGACATTTTCCCAAGGACTTAGAAAAATTTCGGCCTTTTATTTAAAAGAAGTTTAGCATTTCGGCGAGTTTACCTAATCTTGTTGAAACATCACCAAAAATCACCTTTTTATGTCGAAATCTCAACTGGAATTTTGACTTTTCAGTGAAGTATCAGTTTTGCACCGAAACATAGGATGTGAACTTTCCTTTGCCTAAACTTCGGTGAATTTTTATCCTTTTCTCCTGAGCATCGGAATAACTTATAATAAGTCTATGAAATGTCACCCAAGAATTTTGTCTCTCTCTAAAACATTATTAGAGTTTTGATTTTATCACCAAAGTCACCAGAGATATTCAAAAATTTACAACAAATCCACCATTGTATTGCAAAATTTCTTGGATCATGTCAAAGCGGATTGGAGACTTCTCCTTTTTCGACGATATAACTTAGCTTTCATGTCAAAGCACTCTGAAACAGTTCAGCAAGAGCTATGATTTTATGTCGAACATCCACTCGGTCATTCATGTTGAAATCGTATCGGTGGAAATTGCACGTGTCCGACGTCATGTTCGCATGATTTCAGTCTCTTCCACCGAAACTCAACATTATAATTTTTAACCGAAGCATATTAGTGAAGAATACAGTTTGATGCCAATTGTATCGCACAACTAAGGTAATACAATGTCGAAACATGTGGTGGACTCCACATCTTTTTCAGCTGAAACAAACTAACAAGGATTTTGAAAAGAACCGAAATGGCCCGTGGATGCTACAAAAGCACACCGATGCCATTCTAAAATCCTATTTGGTATTTAGGGTTTTAAAAGAACTTATTTTTATACAAAAAACATCATGTTTTCTCTCCTCATGTAACCCCATTCGATCTCGCTCCCATTGGAGAATATTCCTTGCTTTGTACACTCATGTATACCACCAATCAACCTAGCATACCTATCATCCATCATCCAGGTAGGTACATTTCTACCTTGTTTGCTGGGTTCAAATGGGTTATTTTTCACTTGGAGATTTATGGTTTGAGGGAAAAGGCCGATGATTGGTCTTGTCAGTCTCATGCTTGACAATTTTCTTTCTTTTAGTCCTTATTGGTTGATTTTTTCCATAGGGTTTAAGGGTTTCGAGTCTTAAATATATATTGAACATCCCGTAAACTCATTTCATGCTTCTCTTTTCCCGAAGTGAACATTCTTTTGTAATTTTGCTCTTGTTCCATTAAACCCTACCTTAAGCCCTAGATTCAAGAATGTGCAGACTTGCCCCAACCATGTTTTGACTAACTCGAGTTGTTAATTTTCTCTATTGCGAGATGGAAAATACACGAATGCAGAACCTAACAGATAAACCAAGGGGTTTTCAGATTTAGTTATGAGAAATGCATTCATTAGTATGAAAATATCTTGTTTAGTTATTGCAAATCTATATAGTTGTTATTTTTTCTAAAATTACATCTCATTTTGAGATTTCAATGGACTCTACCCAAGATAATGGTGTTTCCTTTGTCATACAGGATTCATAAATGTCAAAAAGTGGTCCTCATAACTCCTCCAAATTTGTATTGGAGATAGCATCTTATGACGAACCGGTTAAGGAAGCATCTCTGGATATTCAGTTCTATGACACATAACATATCAGAGGCATAACTCCATATTTCTAATGGGGTGAAATTTACCATTTGATCTGAGATCATAATGTCACAGAAGCTACCATCAAAGAAGTTTTAATTTATCAGAACATCAAAAGATCAGGTGTTCACAAGGTTGTAGGAAGACCTAAATTGTTCCCTTGTGCTGAAGTGATAGGATGGGTTCTTCCCCATATTGATACTAAATATTGTATCATCACAAGCACTATGGGGAAAGGTTTTGCATTGTTCTATATTGCACATATTGGCAAAGCATATAGAATCCCAGCTCCAAGAGCATTTTTTATGGAAGAATGGCTCACAAACTTGAAATTGGACTATGCAGAATGTGCAAAGAAGATGTTGCTACCAAGAAATCCTCTACGCTAGAGAGACAACGGGGAATATGAAACTAAATTTTTTAATACTCCTATTATGATTGTTGCTACTATCATATCAAGTTCTACTCAACTCATTACAAGCTCAATTCAGTTCCTTTACTTTCTCATATTACAATGCATGGTACTTTTTTTAATTGGGCAAACATTATTTCTGAGAACATGGTCCAAGAAATCAAGGATGCTCAGCAAGGCCTCAAGGTAAAGAAGGCTGAATTCCATATGTCCTCTTATTTGGTATATTGTACCATGACTCTGCATCCATTTCTGGGTCTTGGATTTATATGGAATGCTAGTGAGTCTCCTATTTATGTGGCATATCAAATTTTGTGGGCCCAAAAGCATGCAAGCTACTACAAACAGATTTGCGAAATATTTGTGATTCCCTTATACAAATTGAAATATGAAAAAGAACCAAATTGCATGTTTGAGGATGCTCTTATAGTAGTCACTCAATTGTGGGATTACTATCTCACCCATGAAGGCACATACTTGTGTATCTATGGAGGATCAAAGGGCCCATTGTTGTGACCAAAGTATGTCACTGATTTCATTATTTTGAAATAAATTGTGAGGCAAACATTTTTAAATGGCATCGGCCATTTCGAGCTTATAATAAGAAGGATTCATGGCCTCCACTTTCGTTAATAGTTGGATCATATAGGTTGAACAAAGTAAAAGATGCGCAGGACCCATTAAATTATTTGGATTCCTTTCACTATGGTGAGAAGATATTTATAAGAAATCACAGTCACCAAAAGGTGGCTCTGCATTGTGTTTCTATTAAACTTTACTATGAATATGCTGACCAATTTTTTAAGGAAGAAGAAGTATATACATGGGTACCAAACCTTGCAGAACTAGATATATGAATTAATAAAAAAAGGGTGGTAAGGAGGCGAACTCATTCAAATCATTAGATTCCTCAATGGAAGAAAACTTAGAAGAGGCTGCTAGGAAGAAAGGTGTGGAAGAATCCATCTTGGAATAAACAAGCAAAAGATTGCAGGAAGAAGATATATCAAGGAAGGATCATGAAGAGATAAAAGCAAGAGAGGAGGTGGAAGAATTACAAAAAGGAATTGAAAAGAACAAATAGATAAGACTGCATCAAAATAAGTACAAAAATAATCTGAGTTAATACAACAACAATAGGAATCAACTCGATAGGAGGAATTCCAAAAGAAAAAAGAAGAAGAAGATGGCCTCAAGAAAGTTGTGGAAGGTCAAGGTCAACAAGGAGGTGAGGAACTGGGTAATGAAGGTCAAAATATTGATATTGATACTGCAATAAACACCAACACAAAAGTTCCACATGCTGGAGGACATCTTCCTTTTGTTGAGTTGCGACTCACCTCATTTACACCTTCCAAGCAACACGTTGTAGCTAAGTTGGAGACTATAGTTTATGATCGCAAAATAAATACAATCATGAAGTGGATAAAAAGAGGCTTAAAATTGCCTGACAGCCTTACGTTGTTACAATATAGGAAGTTCCAATGGTTGAAGGTCCCAGCATGGACCCAAAGTTCACAGCATTTGTTGGAGTAGATTGAAACCTAGCCAATGACAACAATGTACACAAACTGATAGAAAGCAGCAAGGCCAAGGTATTTAAGCTTAAGGATAATATGGTTCAAGCAAGGAATGAAGGAATTCAACTCAAACGCCAATGGGATACCCTTGAATTTCGAAAGAGAGAAGCCATGAACACCATTCAAAGTCTGGAATCAAAAAGAGATTCACTTAATGTTCAAGTGGGAATATTGAAGGAGAGAAGGTATATTTAAAGTCCCAATTATAAGCGATGCAATTAAAGGAAATTCAATGGGACCATCAAATAGAAGGTCTCACTATTGATAAGGACATCAACTCATCGGCAAGGGAATATAGTACCCATGCTGTAGAAGCGAGGTTTCGGTTGTGTTGGCTAGCACCATCTGCGAATCCAAAGTACGCTGAAATCTACATAAAAGAACAATTCTGGATAAATGATGATGAGAGAGACAGAGTCCAAACATGCAAAAAAACAAACCATAATCACACTATATACATTATATACAAGGTTTTATACGCAGGATAGACCTACATGTAGAATATCTTTAGGTAGAGCCCATTGCAGGGCTGACCCAAAGGTATACCATCACAATCAACAAGCTCTTAAGCTCCTTTATCTAACACACGTTTGATCACGTAGGGACCATACCACAAGGATTCCAATTTTCCCTTACCTATCTTATCATGCATCTGATCGTAGGTAAGGACTAGATCACCCTCGTTAAACACTCGAGGTTGAACAGATTTATCGTACTGAGCTTTGATGCACTTTTTGTGAGCTTCATTAGCAAGTGTGGCGTCTCGACGAGTTTCATCTAGCTTGGCCAGATAGATAAACCGTTCCTCTTTGGCGGTGGTGTTAGGTAAAAGTTCTACTGTTAGTTTCAAAGATTGTATTTAACACTCAATCGGTGGGACCGCTTCCAAGCCATACACTTGTTGAAATGGTGTGAACCTGGTCGCATTTTCTACCAAAGTTTGATAGGCCCAAAGAGCTGAAAATAGGGCTAAGTGCCTCTAGGATTTTTGTGTGCCCACAATGCGTTGAATAATGCATTTTAACTTGTGGGTTGTATGGGGTTGAGTTTACATGGCGAAAAAACAGCTTGGAACTCAGTTCTTCCATCATATGATTCCTGAAGTGGGAACCATGATCAGTTACGATGGCTTGCGGGACTCCAAACCTTGCTATAATGTGATTGAATATGAACAATGTTGTTGTTTTTCCATCTTTGACATATGTAGGCATGGCTTCATCCCATTTAGTAAATTAGTCAACAGTGATGATGACATAACTATGCCCCCCAGCTGAAGTGGGATTACAATGCGTAAAATCAATACCCCATTTTGAAAAGGGACCCATGGCAATGGTCGGATGGAGAGGAGTAGGGTGCGAGCATTTTTTAGAGTGAAAAAATTGACATGTTGGGCACTTCTTAACCACTTCAACGCAGTCCTTGAAGATTGAAGGTCGGAAGTAACCTGCTCGCAAGATATTCAAGGCAGTAGCCATCCCAGAGAGGTGACCACCACATGCTCCAGAGTGGAAGTCATTCAAGACATGTTCGGCTTCGTCGAGGGTTAAGAAACGACGTAGCATAGAGTCAATACCATGACGATATAATGTGTCGAATATAGTGATGTTCGTCATGGTTAACATTGGGCTGCACACGTTGGGTCTGGAGATACATAAGGATGTCTCCATACCACAGATCTATCGTTCCAATAAGTAACAAAGATTCATCTGGGAATGAACCAATGGGCTCTAATTGATGATCGACATGGGGCAATGCACAAATTAGCTCTGCAAAGAGAAAGGATTTCTTTGATTTTTCCTTTGCAAACTCCAAATCGAACTCTTGAAGAACAACAATCCAACGAGAATATTTTCCCCATAGCACTTGACGTGTTAGGATATAGTACATTGGGTTGAAGTTCGTGATAATAGTGGTTTTGCGAAACAGAATGTAGTGCCTGAATATATGGACCGCAAAAACTATGGCCAGATCCAGCTTCTTCACATGTGAATAGCGCGTCTCAGAGTCGATGAGACTCTTGCTGAGATAGTACACAACATGTTCTTGACTGTTGTTATCTTCCTGAACCAACACCATGCCAATGGTGGTAGTAGAGGTGACGAGATATAAAATATAGTCCTGTGCATAGTTGCGGGGTTGAATCATGGGAGCATTAGTAAGGGACTTTTTCAATTTATTAAAAGGCCATTGGGATTCATCATCCTAGATGAAAGGAATATCTTTTTTGAGAAGCCTCATGTATCCCTTAGTGATCTCGACGAAGTTACAGACAAAGTGATGTAATAATTGTGCATGCCCTTGTAAAATATGGAGTTCTAGGATATTGGAAGGGGAAGGAAAGGCCAATATGGCCTCCACCTTCACAGGGTCAAGACATATGCCATCCTTGGAGATAATGAAACCTAACAATCTATTTGCATCGACACAGAATACACATTTATGTGGATTCAAGCAGATGTTGTAGTGATGACATCGTGAGAATATTTCACTCATATGATCAGGATGGACCTCTCGTGTATTGGAATGCGTGGGCAGGTCATCGAGGTAGGGCTCCACAGCATGCTTGATATCATGAAATGCATATGACATGGCCCGTTGAAATGCGGCCCCCGACATTCTTGAGACCAAAGGGTAACTTGTGATATGTGAAGGCCCCTCATGGGCATATGAAATCAGTATTATGCTAGTCAGACAGGAGTATCTCAATCTGATTGTAGCCAAAGAAGCCATCCATAAATGAAAAGATGACACCCCTGGCACAATTGTCGATAATCTGGTCGATGAAGGGAGTTGGGTAGTTGTCCTTGGGACAAGCTTTGTTCAAGTCTCTATAATCAACACAGACTCTAATAGTGCCTCGTTTCTTAGCTACAGGGACAATATTAGAAACCCATTCTGTCAATGGGACAGGGTATATGAAACCAACAGGAAGAAGTTTTTCAGCCTCTACTTTAATAACTGTAGTTTTGTGGGGATCGAAGGGTTGAAGTTTCTACCGGATGGGATGGGTACTAGGGTAGACTTGGATTTCATGAAACACTATAGAGAGGTCTGTTAATGCTCAGAAAAATCCCCTCAGCTGCAAAGAGGAATCCCAAGGTAACCACAAACCTACTTTAGGTTGTATTCTAACCAATACAACCAAAGAGGGCTCTCTCTTAAATTTGTAAAGACTGAAAATACTCAAAATATTTCAGCGATGAGAACACACAGAGGTTAGACTCTGCAATGGAATATGCTGTTGTTGTTTAAATGGATTGGTCAAACAAGATCGAGAAAGAAACCATTGGGAAATGGAGTGAAATCCAAGTGATAATTAATGCAAGTGATTTGAAATGAAATTCTTAACAAACACAGGGTAATTCCTTTTTCACAGTCAAAATTCTGGTTGTCTGGTGATAAGGAAGAAGATGAGAACAGTCCATTGATATGAGCTTCTGAGCATGAACTCAATATCAACTTTAGAGGAAAACATGAATGCTTAGGAGCGATTAAACTGGAGCATGGTTAACATGAATTCTGGATTAAGTAACACTTTCACCATAAGCATGAAAAAAGATAACAATATGGAAAAGGATAACAAAAAAAACACATTCACACAAAGAAGAGAAAGGTACAGACCATAAAATAATTAACACACAAATCTCTGATAAAAAACCTGCTTGGCTCTGCAATCTCTCATTAGTTCTTTGAAAATAACTTCAGTGCCCAAAATGGGTCTCTCCCATACTGAAATTCGAACCCTCTTTTTTGTCTATTACATCTAAATATATAGGAAATAATACCTGCATCCTTCAAAAGCTTGAGTCATCCTAACCTAGCTTCTAAAAAAAGAAAGGTGTTACAAATGTGATGACACCTATACAGACAGTTTCACTAACTTTAAGAATTTGTTAAAACGGAAATAATATGAAATTTTTTACAACCAACAGGGTGTCAATAAGAATTTGACACCTAGATTTGATCTTTAACTCTTGTTGCAACTGTTCCTAGGTAGGATCCTTCAGTATTAGTCCATAGGAGAATAATCAACGTGTTCAATCAATGATGCTGACAGCTGTCGTTAATCCTGTAACTGCCACCTAGAATGTAGGGATACCCTGCCACCTAATATTTGACCTGCTAAACAAACAAACTGTGTGCCATCATACGAAACCATGTCCACCTCAGTCTTTGTCTTGAGTAGAAAGAGCCCCTGTTCAATAACATATTCTATGCATCCTTGTTGATCGCGTTTCACAAGGTCTCCACAAATTCTCTCGTGACTTAAAGCATCATCACTGGTGCTCCCAGAATTTAATTTCAAACTGTCATTATCTTTAGTTGTTTTGTGTCTCCATCTAATGATATGTTTGATCTGCATCATAGTTTCCAAGTCATCTATATCGATACAACTTTGAAAATTTTTGACTCGACATGACATCGACAAATTCGACAGGTTCCAATTTCAACACATCTTCGACGAGTCTCAACTTCGACATACTGTGACACATTCTGCACCTTCAACAGGTTCAACAACCTCACAGTTCGTGATATCGACATGCAGCATTGACATGCGACTAGCGACTATTGAACTTCGACAGACTATCTCTCTGTCTTCCAGTCGATGTAACAGTTGAACTGTTGAACCGTTCTAACTTCTTATTTGTAACTGAATGTAATGGGAAGACACCCAAGCAGCTTAGAATTCTATATAAGCATGTATAATATTGTAACATACATCAGTTTTGATCTGTTTCAAGTAATAGAAGAATAGTTCACATTCCTGCATATTGTCTGTGCATATTGTGTTTATCTGTGTTGCATAATCCTGCTTTTGCTCATTCTATTTATTAAGATTCCACCATAACAAAGTTGACTCATTCAGTCGAATTGTTGTCCCCCCGTTCTTCCTTGACATGACCCAGATCATTGGTATCATAGCACTCAGCTTTGTTCGTGCTTAAGTTATGCATATACACTTCTCTCAAAGTTACCTAACTTATGTCAATTCAAACTCGCATGCAATCTCAGCAATCCAAGAAGACATGATCTCCAGAAATGACAGAAGAAACAAACGATAGACATGCAGCCGACAAGATATCATCGCTTATTGAGCAAGCTCTGGCTCGACAACGAACTAAAAAGTTCGCCCATTTCAACGAGATTCTCTTGCGATTCACTTCGACATCCGGAGGATCCTCGATCATAACTCACACTGATAAAATCATCCCCTTCAAAGTGAAAATGAATTTGGACATACTGAATCATGAAGGTAAGATTGATGCGGAATCCATCGACAATTGGGTGCAACAATTGGAATCCTATTACAATGTAAATGACCTCTCTGAAGCTGAAAAAGTCACCATTGCATCCTTAAAGATGTCAACCTCTGTGCACTGCTGGTGGGAGAACCTATGGAAAAAGATGGAGAAAAGTGGAGACCCCATCGATACATGGGATAAATTCATCGAACACATCCGAAAAGAGTTTTACCTGCCTAAATACCTCGAGCAGTAGTATAAGAAGTGGCAACAGCTAAGGCAATGGAAAGACCAATCAGTACAGAGTTACACTGATGAGTTCTACTGACTCATGACTAGACTTGGCATCCAAGAAGAAGAGAAATTGCTTGTTCTGAAGTACATCAACGGATTGTCCCAGTACATCCAGCAAGAGATGGAGTTTCCAATTGTCAATACGCTTGATCCGTATTTTATGAGAAGAACGAAATGAATACAGATTATTATCAGATGCTTAACACAAAATAACAGAGTTATAGTAAAACTGGTTTTCTATTCAATAAGAAAATAGGCTAAAACTGTAAAATGCAGTGGAAAACAAGCTTGTTGGAATGGTGGCAGCTTATCTCTGAGAAGAGATGTGAGGGCCTCTCTCATTCGGAACAAGATAGTTACAATGAGGCTTTGAAGGCCTTTTTACAATAAACAGGAATTTCAAAAACCTTAGACATCAAAAAACCTAACCCTAGGAGATGAAGCGCCAAAAGTCATGTGGAACCCATTTGGGTAAGTCATTACATCAACTTCCCGAAGTCATAACTCTTGCATACGATCTCCATTTGGGGCGTACAATATCTCATTGGAAAGATCTATTAAATGACTAAAAAAAGGGTCAGCAAATGTTGAGTCCAACACGTGAAACGGGTAGGCGCGTAGTACTCATATTTTCCCAAATATTCGATGCCGAAAAAACGTCATTTAGGGCCTCAAAATGGCTCTGGAAGTTCGGGACCCAAAAAACTGCTAAAAATAGTATATTACCAAAATTGCCAAAAAACTATTTTGAGCCAGTTGGAAAGGTGGGTGACCACCAATATCCACCTGGATCAATCCTCCCTCCTTAGGATGCAATGGTCTCCATTGTGTTTAGTTCCCCCATCAGATGAGGAAATTTCTGTTGAATTTGGCCCCGGGTGAGCCACTTGCCCTAGTGCAAAAGCTGCCCTACTTTGACAACTCGATAAAGTGGGATCCTTTGATGTTGAGTGCCCTTGATATGTGTGTCTACAATATGATCATTGGATTCCTATTGCAGGCAGTCAGGGTTGAGCTCTGTTGGTGTCAATTGCTCTACTATCTCTGAGGTGTCTAATAATGGTGCGAAATATGGCCAAAGGAGAAGCACGTTGAAGACTGGATGTAGACCAAGGAAGGGGGGAATGTCGAGCTCAAAAGAATTGTCACCCACCACCTTGGTGATGGTGTACGGCCCATAAAAGAGTGTTCGAAGCTTCCGATGGGGCCCTGTAAGGCGTTCTTTCTGCAAATGCAACCAAACTTTGTCGCCCACCTAAAACTTATGTGGCACCCGATGTTGATCATGGCACTACTTGTACTTGGCATTAGACTTCTGTAGAATATCCTGAACCTATTGGTGGATATGCTGGATCCGTTCAATGAACCGGGTGGCTTTGTCAGCTTCTGGGGACGAGTTGGCCTCGGTGGTCGCCAGGGGAAGTGCAACATCCATGGGGCCCAATGGTTGGAATCCCAACCCCACCTGAAAGGGGATGTGGCCAATTGAGCTATGCAGGGATCGATTTTAGCTATGAAGGACATAGGGAAGATTCTCATCCCATGTGCGGGGGTGTGATGAATTGTACATGCGCAGGATATGTACGACCATCCGGTTGACGACCTCAGTTTGGCCGTCTGTCTGGGGGTGGAAGGCAGTGGATTTGGTGAGCTTGGTATCCAGCAGTGACTAGAGGCTCGACCAGAATGAGCTGAGGAACTAACTATCACTGTATAAATAATGGTCTGTGGGATCCCAAAATGTACCCAGACTTGTTCAAAGAAGAGCTTGGCAGTGGCTTCTGCTATGATGTTCTTCTTGTAGGTGGCTAGAATCACCATCTTCGAAAAGCGATCAACAACCACAAAAAAACAGTAGTTCCCCTTCTTGGTGGAAGGGAGGCCCGACATGTAGTCCAATGAGATGGATTCCCACGGCCTGTCGGGAGTAGGAAGAGGGGTGTACAGGCCCTGTTTCTTAGTGGTCGGTTTGGAAATAGTGCAAGCGATGCAGGACCTGATATACTTGCTGGCATCCTGTCAAAGTTTTGGCTAGTAGAAATGTTTCTACAGCACTGCCATTGTCTTTTTCGACGCCAAAGTGTCCTGCCACCCGACTGTAGTGAGCTCCCCAAATCATCTTTGCATGCTTGCTTGATGGAACATAGAGATGGCCCAAATGGAAAAACAACCCATCCTGAAGATGGAAATTAGCGACCACTGAGTTGGTTCCCAACATTTGATAGGTAGCAGAGAAATCAGGGTTTGTCTCGTAGAGGTGGTGCCATCCATAGGTCTCGTGGCCATAAGAGTCTATCATTGTGGTGAGGGCCGCGACTGGAGGTCGATTGAGGCCGTCAGCAACTCGGTTGGTACTCCCTGTTTTATATTTGAGGTTGAGGTGGAACTGTTGCAAGTACGTTGACTACTTCTGATGGCGGTCATTCTGCAACTTTCCTTGGGTCTACATGAACTGTAGTGGCTTGTGATCTGTATGGATGACTGTTTCCTTCCCAAGAATTTAATGTCTCCATTGGTGGCAGGCTTGCACAATGGAGTACATTTCCTTATTGTAAGTAGGGTACTTACGGATAGCATCTGATAGTGTCTCACAATGATATGCCATGGGGTGGCCGTGTTGAGTGAGAACGGTGCCCACAGCATAATCTAAAGCATCTGTCTTGATCTCAAAGGGATGTTGCAGGTCCGGTAATGAGAGTATCGGCGATGAGCACATGCGCTTCTTTAATTCATCGAAGGCTTGTTGTTGGGACAGGCCCCACACAAATTTTTCCTTACCGCCACCCCTGGTTACTTGGTTGAGGGCCCATGCAATATGAGAGAATCCCAGCACGAACCGACGATAGAAATTGGCAAGGCCCAAGAAGCTTTGAAGTTCAGTGAGTGTGGTTGGGGATGGCCAGTCATGGATGACCTGGATCTTGGCTGGATCCACATGCACACCATATCGATCAATGATGTATCCTAAGTAATGGACCCTGTCCATGCCGAAGGAGCATTTTTCCAAGTTTGCATATAGTTTGTGTTGTCGTAGGGTGTGCAGAACCTGTTGAATATGCTGCAAGTGTTCCACCCAAGTCTTGTTATAGATGAGAATTTCATCCAGATACACCACTACAAAAGTATTGGTGAAAGGTCGTAAGATATCATCCATCATCCTCATAAACATTGCTAGAGCATTTGTCAAACCAAAGGGCATGACCAACCATTCAAAAATACCTTCTTTTGACTTAAAGGCAGTCTTCCATTCATCTGTCTATTCTATTGGGACCTGGTGTTAGCCAGACTTTAGATCAATCTTACTAAAATATTTGGCCCCCGTGAGATGATTAAGGAGGTCATCGATTCGGGGAATCGGGTACTGTTAACACCCAAAAAATGCTCCCCACCTCATCTCCCTCACTACATGACTCATTTGTCTATTTTTCCTACCATCTTTGCCTCCAAAACCTCAAAAAACCATTTAAAGGTTACCAAAAGGCCAAAAAACCCTTTTTCCCCCTCCAAATAATTAATTTTTTTTAAAAGATAACAAAAACCCTCTAAAGGGGCCCTAAATTCCCAAAAATCAAATAAAAGGGAATAAAAAATGTAAAAAACAGGGAAAAATGAAGCAAAAACCCTAAAACAACTGACCTAAACCATATGGTGCCAAAAACCATGGGTCAACACTCCACCACTAAAAAACCTATAAATAGGTGATGGAGGCTCCCCATTTCATATCCACAATCTATCCTATCCTCATGTTGCCAAAATCACTCTTGAAACCTAAGCTCACCATTTGAGATAGCTTTCCCATTTGAGTACCTTTTTTGGCCCAACATCCAAGCACCTTGGAGAAGGAGAAGGAACCCATTGGAGCATGGAAGTAGCCCTCCTGGACTATTGCAAAATCTCCACCAACCTCCACATCTGAGGTAAATGTAACTTCGGTCATATCATAATACAAAAGAAAAAATTTCCATTATATTGTGATTGTCTTTTTATTTCTATCGATGCACATGTTAGCTTAGATTTTGTACTATTAAAGTTTACTGTTTATTGAACTGCTACTAAGGAGGCCATTCTCATTAGTAGGTGTTCATTTGTACAAGCTAGGGTGAAAACCCTAGCTATAGGTATTGGTCGCGGACTGTGATTTTATTCAGGGTCCGGTAATCAATGCAGAGTTGCCAGGTCCCATCTTTCTTTTGCACCAGCACAATTGGGCACCCATAAGGTGATGAGCTGGGACAGATGTGCCCCTTGTGGAGCAATTCTTGGATCTGCCCCTTGATCTCCTTGTTTTCCAAGAGAGAGCACCGATAGACTAGTCCATTGGGTAGTAGTGCACCTAGGGTCAGATCTATGGGATGCTTGACCTGGCAATGCAGAGGTACCCCGGTAGGAGAGGAGAAGATATCTGAGTATTCTACCACCACCTTATCCACTTGCTTCTGTTGTGTGGCAAGATCGGTCGCAGAGGCCCTGGATGTGGTTGCGATCTTTCTCTCACTCTGAGAGCGAGTCACAAAGAAGACAAATTTCCCGGTCTGAGAGATGACCTTCCTGCATTGCTTGGCAGAGATCAAGGAAATAGCACTAGGAGGGACTTCCTTGGGTATCTTGTACAATTTCCTATTCAAAGAAATAATAACATTGCGAGGCCTAGACTCATATACAGCATGATGTTTCCATAAATAAGGTTGGCCCAAAAGATCATTTGAAACTTCGAGAGGAGCAACATCACACAATACCTCGTCCTTGAAGGGCTTGATGCCGTACGACAGTCGGCACTATTTGCTGATGCAAAGATTGCTTCCTTTGTGGAGCTATCCAATGGTGTATGGTTGTGGGTGCAGTGTTGTTGGAAGGGACAGGCACTTGATGACCTCTGCTGAGATGAGATTCTTCTGGATACCTCTATCAACGATGAAGTGCAGCGAGGTGCCTTTTACCCACATCTGTGAATGGAAGAGGCGTTCTCCTTCTTCTGGATTTTCTGGTTCATCACGATGGAGCTTGGTGGTAGCAATGGTGGCACTGGGTTCCACATCAATGATCCATCTTCCCTTTTTTGGTTCGGACTCAGAGTCAGAATCCGCATCTAATTCAGGTGCTTTCACTTCGGCCACTAGCGAACGCTTTGAGCAACAGTCATTAGTGTTGTGCCAAGGGGTCTTATGGAAGTCGCACCACTTCTCGGTATCTTTCTTTGTCTTTCTGGTGTCCCTCTTTGCTTGAAGCTTGGAATAGTTGTCCTGATACTGTCCATCTTTTCTCTATCCTTTATTATGTGGGTTGGGGCTGCCCTTTCCTATCTTTTTCCATGAGTGGTTCCCAGGCGTCTTTTGTTTGAGCTTCTGCTCGATTTTGATGGCATATCGGTAGGTCATGCCCAAGGAAGAGATGTCCAAAAATTCCATTTCAGTATGGATGTATCAATGCATACCATCGTGATACTTGAGCACCAAATGTCGCTCTGAATCTTTGATACCCAGCTTGGTGCACATGGTATGGAATATATTTGTGAAATCTGGCACTGTTTGGTCTCTTTCTTGTCGCAGTGTGGTCCATTTGGTATACAAGTCATCATAACTTCCAACAGGGTAGTATTGTTCCTTAATAGCATCCTTAAAGGATTCCCAGGTGGCCATGATTGAAAATAATGAGGGTTCATCTGTGTCCATTTTTTCACATAAAGTTTCCCAACAATCTTTGACATGGGGAACGGATTTGAGGAGTGCAAAAGTAATCTTTTCTCTATTCAAGAAGTTATGGACAGAAAAATACCCTTCTAGTAGATTCAGCCACTTATCTACAGCATCTGCGTCTATCTGACCTTCAAATATAGAAATATCGAAGTTGATTTGTACCTTGAAGGGGGTGGCGCCTCCGCTCGAGGAAGATGCATCTCTTGTTGGTAGTCGCTGAAGGATTTGCGCGAAGCTATCCATCATCTCGTTCCTCTGTTGTGTGAGGGCTTGATCAAGCAAAATTTTGAAAGGATCTCCTGTCCCGTCATATTTCTTTTCTCCTACCATGAGAGGTCGCTTGGGTGTGCAAGAGCTTTTGTCCTTAAGAGAAACAAGCTCGAGACCCAATTCTTTGTACCCTGACCTCATTGGGGACATGCATTAAGACGACAAGGAGGAAACTGCTCTGATACCACTGATCTGGATTTTATGAGTAGAACGAAATGAATACGGATTATTATCATATGCTTAACACAAAATAATAGAGTTATAGTAAAATTGGTTTTCTATTCAATAAGGAAATAGGCTAAAACTGTAAAATGCAGCGGAAAACAAGCTTGATGCAATGGTGGCAACTTATCTCTGAGAAGAGATGTGATGGCTGCACTCATTCAAAACAAGATGGTTACAATGAGGCTCTGAAAGCCTTTTTACAATAAATAGGAATGTCAAAAACCCTAGACATCGAAAAACCTAACCCTAGGAGACAAAGCACCAAAATTCATGTGGGCCCCGTTTGGGTAAGTTAGTACATCAACTTCCCAGGGTCATAACTCTTGCATACGATCTCCGTTTGGGGCGTATAATAGCTCGTTGGAAAGAGTCCGTCATGTGAAATAGGTAGGCGCGCAGTACTCATTTTTGCCCAAATATTTGATGCCAAAAAAACGTCGTTTAGGGACTCAAAATGGCTCCAGAAGTTCAGGACCTGAAAAACTGCTAAAAATAGTATATTACCAAAATTGCCAAAAAACTATTTCGAGCCAGTTGGAAAGGTGGGTGGCCATCGATATCCACCTAGATCAACACTTTCGGAGGCATTCTACTACGCCAGCAAATTGGAAACCAAGCAAAATGTGAAAGCACGCTTCACGAAAAATTCGACATCAGGACGACCACCTGACAAGAAGGCACCAGCTGACTTCGAAAAGTCGAAATCTTCTCAGCCAACACTGCCAAATCCAGACCATGGTAAGAAGCACTTTCACAAAAGGGAATGTAGCAAACAATGTCCAACCTGAAAATGGTGCTATTACCACCACTCATCTTGGCATGATATGTCTGAATGCAAAGCTTGGAAGAAATTTTTGACAAAAGTCTTGACCTCCGACGCGTTCAACAAGACGATGTAAGAATCCGATCCAGATGCAACGACCCTTTTAACATCGACAACTCCAGCATCCTCAACTATCATCGAATAGGATGAATGAGAATGCTTGTTCCATACACGGATATGGGTCCAAAGCAACCCATTACATTTGATTGTGGACAACGATAGCCAGAAGAACTTTGTTTCCGAAGATCTCGTAAAGAAATGAGGTCTTGTTACCACTTTGCATCCTTAGACTTACCACATTAGTTGGATGAAGGATGGACAATAACTATGGATCACTCGACAATGTAAAATCGCCTACTTCATAAAGCCTTTTGAAGATGAAGTACTCTGTGACATGGCACCACTCTCCATAGCCGACGCCCTATTTGGGAAACCTTACCTCTGGGATAGACATGGAATTTATCAGTCATGGCCTTCAAAGGTGATTGTTAGAATCCAAAATCAATGGTTCAGCATACCAAAGCATCAACCCACACCAACGGTTGCACTGATATCTGCCAAAAAGACAAAGAAGCTCATTAATCATGCTCAGAAGTTTGCATTAATCATGATCAAGCCAAAACATTCTCAGAAGACTACAGCAATGAGTCGAGTCACCAATCAATGTAGCTCCCGACAGAAGTAGCAAATCGATCATATTCTCGATGAGTACCAGAACCTCTTTCAAGCTCCCGACGGAGTACCTCAACATTGTCAGGTAAAGCACTCCATTGAACTTGTTCCTGGTTCTTATTTTCCTAACACATCTATTTACAGAAGATACATTCTCGAAAATGAAGAGATTCGCAAACAAATCCAAGAATTAATCGACAAAGGTCATATCCTCCCCAGTTCCTCTCCTTGTGGATGTCCAGTCATCCTAGTTCCGAAGAAAGATGGAACTTGGCACATGTGCATAGACTACATAGCTCTCAACAAAATTTTGGTAAAGAATCGCTACCCTCTGTCGCAGATAGACGAGCTCATCGACTATCTAAAAGGTGCTAAATTATTTACTAAGCTAAACCTCAAGTTGGGATATCATCAGATTCCAATTGATCCCTCAGATGTGTGGAAAACTGCTTTCAACATCAATGAAGGATTGTTCGAATGGTTAGTCATGCATTTCGGCTTAACCAATGCACCTGCGACCTTCATGCGACATATGTATAACATTCTTCGACCTTTCATCGGCAAATGGGTCATTGTCTATCTCGATGATATATTTATTTTCAGTCGATCATGGGAAGAACATGTTGGACATCTTCGACAAGTCCTCGGCACTCTCCAACAACATCGACTCTATCTGAATATGGACAAGTGCTCTTTTGCGATGACCGACATCAAATATTTGGGGTATGTAGTTGACTCTGCAGGAATTCACGTCAATCCATACAAAGTACATATCCTCAAAGATTGGACCATTCATAGAAGCATTCAAGAACTAAGAAGTTTTCTTGGTTTGGAGAATTTCTATCAACGTTTCATACTCGGGTTCAGTCACATAACGTGGCCCTTGAATCAGTTGACGAAGGGAAATGGGAAAATTGTCTTCCAATGGAAAGCAACACATCAATCAACTTTTGAATAGCTCAAACACAGGCTCTGCACTACACCAGTACTTGTGTTACCTGATTTGCATCAACCCTTTGATATTGAGACGGATGCATCGGACTATGCCTTGGGCGTAGTGATCACTCAGTCTGGTCACCCAGTCACTTTTCATTCTGAGACTTTTAACAACATAGTTAGAAGATAATTGACATACGAAAAATAACTGTACGCTATGTTGAAATCTCTCAAACAATGGAGGCATTACATCCTTGGCAAGGAAACAATCATTCTCACTGATCACAAGCCTCTACAGTTCGCTCTGACACAATCGAAGTTGCAGACAAACCGACAACTCAAGTGGATTAATTACCTACAACAATTCAAGTTGGTGATTAAGTATCAGAAAGGTAAATCTAATACTGCCACCGATTGCCTGAGTCGACCACCCATTACTCTCCTTTTGACACTGATGAGTATGCAAGGATATGAAATTACCACCTAGCCATAGTTGTATGAGGACGACAATGAATTCTCAGCAGTATACCGACAGTTCCAAACTAACAAGTCATCGACCTTCGAATACTTCTTGAAAGACACCTTGCTATACAAGCTTGGACAACTTTGTGTACCGACCAATGAGCACCGACAATAGATTATTTGGGATGCGCACTACAGCAATACTGTTCGGATATCCACATCATCTTTTTCAGGATCTTGCATGCAAATTAGGGTTTGCATGCAGAATCTAGGGTTTGCATGCACCTGCATGCACTGGCATGCATCTCAGTCACCAGTTTGATGCCTCCAGCACCTTATCCACTTCATTCTAGCACCCGGGAGCCACCTACCACAGAGTTTTATCCCTCCTAAGCTGAAAGGCGCCCACTTCTCACCTACTGCCAGAGAAGGGCGCACTTGCTCACCTACCACTACAGTTCCACTTCAGTTACATTCAGTTAGCTCCGATTCTCCCTGATTTGAGGCTAGTTTCACTCCCGACTGACTGTATCACTTCTGTTGGACCTCCAGTTTGATTAGGTGACTTGTTCTGACTTCAGTTAGCCTCCCATGCGCCCCCACTGAGCCTCCAGATCCTAAATCAGTGCTACACACTTCAGTTACACTTATTACACTCAGTTAGACTCAGATTGACACCTGGATGACTGGTTTTTGTGCATTGATGAGCACCACCGATTGATTGATGAGGACTCCTAGTTAGAGTCAAGCTACTCCATTCTGTAATTCGAATGACCTCCTTAGGCAATTCGAATTGCTCTGTCATTGTGACAGTTTGTATTGTAATTCATTCACCCTTTCTGGGATATTGAGCACTGCTGCATGTTTTGCATAGTTTTGCACCATATTTTCTATGTTCATCTGTTGTGATTGATTTACTTGTTCATTAGATCTGCTGTGACTAATTTTACATGGTATCAGAGCCATTGCAGGGACAAGATCTCCTTTCTACAGGTGTTTATACAAGAAGATTTGACTGAATTGCTAAAAATTGCAAAAAAAGTTTGGCATGAGATATCTCAAGGGCATTCGCTCCTGTGCATGCAAAGCTTGAAAAATATTCCAATACCACTCCAGAAGCTTGAGTTACCACATAATTCCTGGATCTGATACATTGGACCCATTCAACATTGCTTGAAATCCAATCCCAGGTGTGATGCAACTCTCAAAGGGTGGATTGTTCGACCTTATTGTGGTTGTTTTTATGTGATTTGCAGGTTTATTGTCTCCTTCAAGTGCACTCGCTATCTTCTGCATGCAAGCCTTCCTACAGCAATTGCATTCGCTATAGTCTGCATGCAAGCTTCCTCTTCATCAGTTGACTCGCTCCTAGCAATGGAATACTCTTCTTCAAAGCCTATCCTCACCCCATTCAATTATTTTGATTGGAAAGATGATATGGAGATCATATTACGTTCAAAAGGTTACTACCGAGTCACTATTGGTCTTGAATTGGAGCCAAACAATGTATCAGATCGAACCAAACACTACAACAAGCTTGATGAAGCTTATGGTCTTCTTTGTCTCTCCATCTCCAAAGATCTTCACTTCCATCTCAGCGGATTGAAGACTCCAAAATCCATATGGGAGCAACTTGAAACACTATTCGGCAAGCAGGATGAGCTTAGGGCTTTTCAATTAGAGAATGAATTGATTGGCCTTAATCCTGAGAATTTCGAGACCATCAATGAATTATTCACAAAATTCAAGAACTTGAACTTGCAATTGAAGAACAGTGGTGTTATCAAAGAGGATAAACAGTTGATCCTCTCCATTCTAAGCAAGCTTGGGAAAGATTATTCGGTATTTGTCTCTACTTTCAATTCCGGTTGGCTAACTACCCCGAATTGGAAGATGCCTACCTTGAATGCCTTCATTGAGTCCGTTACAAAAGAGCATGACAAGTTGATTCAAATGGGGTCCATAAGCTCCAAAGATTCAGCCCTATTTGTTCAAGGACCCAAGATCTCGAATGGTAAAGGAAAGCTAAAGAAGGAGAAGCCCAAATTCGAGCCTCACAAGCAAAAAGACAAAGGCAAGCAAACGGATGCACCATCCGGTTCGAAATCCAAGCAAAAGGGCAAAGAAGGTAACCAAAAATCTAAATGTACTTATTGTAACCGTGGCTTTCATCCCGAAATTTCATGTATGAAGAAGACTATAGATCAAATGGCCCTCCTTTTGGAAAAGAACAACATAACCCTTCCTGACGGTGCAAGGAAGAAGGATCGGAATGACGAACATGAAAGAGGACAAGCACTCATGGCAACGGTTTCGAAGCCCACTACTCTCTTGATAGATTCGGGTGCATCAAATCATATGGCTGCAAATATTGATTCTTTTTCCTCATTCGATCCAAATAGCTCCATCCCCATCCATTTGGGAGATGACTCAAAAATTTCTTCAAAGGGCAAAGGTACGATTCATGTAGAACATGGATGCTTTCAGAATGTTCTCTATGTGCCTTCCTTAGCTTCGAATCTCGTTTCTGTGTATCAAATGACACATACTGGTGAACCAAAGCAAGTCACATTCAGCCCTAATACAGTTGAAATTTCTGATATCAAAAGTGGAAGACTAGTTGCGGTTGGAAAGGCAAACCACACTGCAAAATGCTATGAGTTTTCGCACTTTATTCCGCTTGCAAAGCCCATTGCTCTTCGCACACATGGTAATGAGGTTAGTAGGATTTGGAATGAAAGATTTGGACATCTAAATTATAATTATTTGCTGCTGCTATCAAATAAATCCATGGTAGATGGGCTTCCACAACTCCGTTCCTCGAAGGGAATATGCACCGGTTGCATTATTGGGAAGCACCCCGAGCACAGATTCGACCGCGGCAAGGCTAGCAGAGCCTCTACTATTTTGGGATTGATCCATTCTGATATCAGTGGTCCGCTGCCCCATATGTCATTAAATGGTTCAAGGTATGTTTTGACATTTATTGACGATTTTTCCCGCTTTACATGGGTATTCTTTCTCAAAAACAAGTCAGAAGTGCTTGGAAAATTCAAGGATTTTAAGGCTTCTGTTGAGACCACCACTGAGAGAAAGATCAAAGCTCTTAGATCTGATAATGGTGGGGAATATATCAAGTCCGAGTTGCTGCAGATTTGTGCCCAAAGTGGAATTAAGATCCAACATACAGTTCCCTACACACCCCAGCAGAACGGTGTAGTGGAAAGGAAAAACCGGTCACTGAAAGAGATGGCTACATGCATGATTGAATCGAAAGGTTTGGCTGCAAATATTTGGGCTGAAGCAATCAATGTTGCTGCATATATACAGAACTGTGTTCCACACTCATCCGTGAAAGGTATGACTCCTTTCGAAGCATTCTTTGGTCACAAACCGGATGTGTCAAATTTGAGAGTTTTTGGCTCTACTGCATGGGCTAGAATTCCTTCTGAGAAGAGACGAGCTTTGGATCCACAAAGTATCGAGTGCATATTGATAGGATATGGGGAAGAATCAAAAGCATATAAACTCATGGATATCAGATCTAAAAAGATATTCATAGAGCGCAGTGTGCAGTTTGAAGAACCGCTTCAAGAATTGCAACTAGTCGAGGAGAAGACTGCCGATTCACCGCCTTCACCAGAAGAAGATTCGAGCAGCGATAATGAAGGTATGAGTTCTGATCTTTCTGATATTGTAGCAGCATATGATGATCATGACATATCAGGTTCGGAATCCGATCATTATGATCCTCCTCAGTTACCAAAGTGGGCCCAAAACACTCTACAATCTGCTGGTTCTAGTCTTGGAAATCCTGCTGATCCGAGACGAACAAGAGGAGACTTTCAAAGAGCAGGTATGGCTCTTTCTATTGCTGATCCATTTCTTCCTGAGATTTGTTATTTGATGGCTGGTTCAGATCCTACATCATACTATTCATCCCATCGAGATCCGAGATGGAAAAGTGCCATGGACGAAGAGTACAGTTCTCTTCAAAAGAACAACACATGGGAGCTAGTTTCTCTTCCACCTGGAAGAAAATTAGTGAAGTGTAAATGGGTCTACCATACTAAAGTTGCTGCTGATGGCACTATCAGAAAATATAAGGAAAGGTTGGTGGCAAAAGGTTTTTCCCAAGTCCAAGGAGTGGACTACACAGAGACCTTTGCACCGGTTGCAAAGATGGATTCCATCCGCCTTGTTTTAGCTATTGCCGCATCCAAGCACTGGGAAGTGCACCATATGGATGTGAAGAGTGCATTTTTACATGGAGAACTTGATGAAGAGGTCTATATGCAGCAGCCAGAGGGTTATACATCAGATCCATCATTGGTTTGTAGATTGAAGAAGTCTTTGTACGGGTTAAAACAGGCCCCAAGAGCTTGGTACGCAAAGATGGACTCCTTCCTTCTTTCTCAGAATTTCCAAAGATGCAAATCTGATCCGAATGTGTATCTTCAGCGAGTTAAAGGTAATTTTTTGGTTATTGTACTTTATGTTGATGATCTCCTTATTACTGGTAGCACACTTACTTCAATAAACAAGCTAAAATCTGCCTTAAATCTAGCTTTTGACATGAGCGATTTGGGCTTGCTGAGTCATTTTTTGGGCTTGGAGATAGCTCAAAATTTTGATGGGATCACTATATCTCAGCAAAAATATGCTTCCGACCTGTTATTGAAGTTTAATATGGCTGAATGTAAGGCAGCCCCGTTCCCATTCCTCTCAGGAATCAGTCTTGAGGAGGGAGATTCCACACCGCTTGCAGATTGCAGTATGTATCAACAGTTGATTGGTTCACTACTTTATTTGACACACTCACGGCCTGATATCTCATATGCCGTGAGTGCCGTGTCAAGATATATGCAGCAGCCACATGAGCTTCATTGGCGAGCAGCCAAGCGGATCTTGCAGTATGTGCAAGGTACGAAACAGTTTGGCATACATTATGCTGCAGATTCTGAGCTAGATTTCATTGGTTTTACTGATTCAGATTGGGCAGGTGATAGCATTGATCGGAAGTCCACTTCCGGTTATGTTTTCATGATTGGTCATGGTGCTATTTGCTGGTCCAGCAAAAAGCAAGCATCCATTGCACTTTCTTCAGCAGAGGCAGAGTATCGAGGGGCAGTCAATGCCTGCATTCAGGCAGTTTGGTTGCAGGGTATTCTTTCCGAGTTTGGTTTTGGTGGCACTACTTCGACTGTCCTATTTTGTGACAATCAAAGTGCTATCAAGATCTCCACAGATCTAGTTCAGCGGCAGAGGACCAAACACATTGATATTCATATGCATTACATTCGACAGTTGGTGCATGACCGCACCATCATTCTGCAATATTGCCCTACTGATGAGCAAATTGCAGACATCTTCACTAAGAGCTTCACTGAGAAGAAGTTCTCTTACCTCCGTTCACTGTTGGGGGTGAGTTCCATCATGGTGGAGACAGATTGATTCATTATTATGCTTTAGCTTGAGGGGGGCCTTTCTTCCCACTGGGTTTTCCCTCTTTCCTCACTTAGTTTATTTTCAGCATTTTTTGGATTATTGTATTGGGGTGACCTTTGGTCTTAGTTACCAGGGCCCCACATTATTTTTGTTGGCACATCATAGTCTAGCTTGAGGGGGGGTGTTCGGATATCCACATCATCTTTTTCAGGATCTTGCATGCAAATTAGGGTTTGCATGCAGAATCTAGGGTTTGCATGCACCTGCATGCACTGGCATGCATCCCAGTCACCAGTTTGATGCCTCCAGCACCTTATCCACTTCATTCTAGCACCTGGGAGGCACCTACCACAGAGTTTTATCCCTCCTAAGCTGAAAGGCGCCCACTTCTCACCTACTGCCAGAGAAGGGCGCACTTGCTCACCTACCACTACAGTTCCACTTCAGTTACATTCAGTTAGCTCCGATTCTCCCTGATTTGAGGCTAGTTTCACTCCCAACTGACTGTATCACTTCCGTTGGACCTCCAGTTTGATTAGGTGACTTGTTCTGACTTCAGTTAGCCTCCCATGCGCCCCCACTGAGCCTCCAGATCCTAAATCAATGCTACACACTTCAGTTACACTTATTACACTCAGTTAGACTCAGATTGACACCTGGATGACTGGTTGTTGTGCATTGATGAGCACCACCGATTGATTGATGAGGACTCCTAGTTAGAGTCAAGCTACTCCATTCTGTAATTCGAATGACCTCCTTAGGCACTTCGAATTTCTCTGTCAATGTGACAGTTTGTATTGTAATTCATTCACCCTTTCTGGGATATTGAGCACTGCTGCATGTTTTGCGTAGTTTTGCACCATATTTTCTATGTTCATCTGTTGTGATTGATTTACTTGTTCATTAGATCTACTGTGACTAATTTTACAAATACTGCAAGACATTTTGGAGTAGCAAAGACACTTTCTATTCTGTAGAACTATTTCATTTAGCCTACACTTAAATCCGACGTCAACAAGTACATTTGATCATGTGTGATTTTTGCCATTGATAAACCGCCTAATCGACGACAGGGATTGTACACACCTCTTCCAGTTCCTAGTCGACCATGGGAATCTATTTCTATGGACTACTTGACAGGTTATTGTACTACAAGACATCAGCATGATGGGATATTAGTAGTAGTTGACCGATTTTCCAAGATGGCCATTCTCATACCATGTTAGAATACCACGACAACGCAGCAGACCGCTCAGCTTTTCTTTACACATGTTTGGAAACACTTTGGTTTACCCACAACAATTCTTTCCAACTGAGATGCCATATTTGTCAGCATATTTTGGAAGACCCTCTAGAAACAGCTGGACACATGACTCTCATTGTAGATATCTGTCCATCCTCAGACCGACAAAAGTTGTAAATCACCTTGTAGTACAACTGCTTCGCATGTACAATCACAAGCATCGACACACATGGGATGATAGTCTTCTATACATACAACACAGTTACAATTGTGCTCAACAAATCTCTCCAGGAAAGATTCCATTTGAGATCTGCTACAGATTTCAACCCTCAGTTCCTATCAACTTGATCAGCTCCTCGACACATCCAAACTTAGACACCGACTACAGCCAGCGAGAAATTGATAAAGCAGTCAATTTTCGAGAACAGATTGGTGACATCTAGCGATAAGCACAAAATATGTTGCATAGAAAAAATGAGAAAGATAAGGCCCGACATGATAAGCATCGTAGTCCTCATACATTCCAAGCTGGGGATAAGGTCTGGCTACATCTTAAGAAGGAGTGCTTTACTAGTCCTTCCAAGACGTTAAAACTTTTGTGATATGGTCCATATAATATTCTTCGACAGATTGGTGAAAATGCTTTCCAGCTCGATATTCCAGCTTGCCTCATTCTGCATCCAGTTTTCAACATGGATCTAATTTGACCATACCATGCACCCTTGTTGCAATAGAATGACTTACTGACAGCAGAACCCTAAGTTATCCATCCAAATTTTCATGAGCCTCTTCCTTGCGACACCATTGTGGGATGATGAGTATGCCTTACAAGGACGAACATAATTCCCTTGTTTCAGGTGGCCAAAGCTGGCTAGCTCCTATCTCAAGGAAAGTGGTACTCTGTTACTGAAATAACCAACAAGTTTCCTCACCTTCACGAGCAAATAATGGAGACCATTTTTTATTATGGAAGGAGGTCTGATCTGCATCATAGTTGGCAAGTCATCGATGTCGATACAACTTCGACAAGTTTCGACTCAAGATGAATTCGACAAAAGGTTTCGATTTTGACACATCTGTGACGAGTCTCAACTTTGACATACTGCAGCACATTCCACACCTTTGACATGTTCAACAAACTAACAGTTCCCGACATCAACATGCAGTGTTGGTATGCAACCAGCGACTGTCGAACTTCGACAAAATGTCTCTATGTCTTCCAGTCGACTGTAACGGTTGAACTGTTGAACCGTTCTAACTTCTTATTTGTAACTGAACGTAATGGGAAGACACCCAATCATCTCATAATTCTATATAATCATGTATAATATTGTAGCATAGATCATTTTTTATTTGTTTGCAAATAATAGAAGAACAGTTCACATTCCTGCATATTGTCTGCGCATATTGTGGTTATCTGTATTGGATAATCTTGCTTTTGCTCATTCTGTTTATTAAGCTTTTGCCATAGTAGAGATGACTCATTTAGTCAAACTATTGCCCCCATCATGCTTCCTCGACACGACACAGATCAATGTTTTCCATGTTAGTAGTCACTGATGCGAAATTCTTGCATATGTGGGAACCAAACAGCAGTCACCAATTTTCCAATTAGCATGAGAGAAACAAAACAAGAATGCCAATTTCTTATGGTCCTGCTTCGCATGTTCCTTGCAACCATTGAACATTCTTTCAAACATTAGATGAACTGTCATGAACATGTCAACCTGGATAATGAGGATAATTCTCGTCTTCCATTAGATTTTGACATAAAGGGACGAGGAACCCAAGATCAACACTCTTTCTCTTGCACAAATTTTTGCTGTCATTGTTTTCTATAATTTCTTCACTTGGAGCCTTGAAATCGACCATGAGATCAACATTGACTAATGTGCTCGCCTTCCTTGAAGGATATAAAACAGAGGTAACAACGCCACCATAGAAAGGAGCTCTGTCAACTACTTAAATTATCATCAATTTTCTCAATTGTTTCTACTAGACTTGTCCCTATAATCTGAGCATGGTCTTCAATCATAGATTCACTTTTATATGAAACTTAAGAGCATTCAATTCCTCTGGCCTCAATTGCATATTTTTCAATTCAACATCCCCTTGACCTATTATTTGGACTTGGTGCTGCTAATGTTTTGGATATAAGCTTCCTCCCTTTTGACATATGTGAACTTGGCCTCAACAAGATACCCTCGCAATTGAATATTATAAACCATGGAGAGCTTTCCCCAACGATTGCAAGATCCATGCTTGGAATTCTTTTAGACATTTGATGGTTAGAAAAACTCAGGAAAAGTCTTTGTGTTTTAGATTTTTTCCCCATATCCGTGTTTTTTTGCCTCATGTGCATCAGGGTTTGAACGTTTAGTTTGGCACATTCGGAAACTAACACAAACTTCTGCTCCAAGGTTGCCTTCCCAAAACCAAAGAAGTTTCTTCCATATTAAAGAATGGTTTCTTTTACCACTTTTAAATTAGAGAATTAACACTATACTGATAGGTGGCTCAGCTTGGCCTTTTAAAATGTTAACCTCACATCACTTTCTCCAGCGAAATTATTTCAACTCGTTGATATCTTCATAGATTTTAACTTGAACCGTTGATTTCCATTGGTAGTTGGAGTCTTCGACACCTGTGGCTTTGATTCTCTTGAAGACAACCATTTTCTTGTTGCCACTGGTCCCAAAGATGTTCCCATCAAGGGCTCATTCTTACACTCTTCGTATCCTTCTTTCCATTCTTTTCTCTCTTGAATGCTGGGACAGAAACATCATACTCTGATTTCCTACGCTGAGGAGAATAAGTAGTTGACTATAATCACCCATTTGATCCATCTAGAGCCATAATGGCATCTACCTTGATAGGAAGAACATCATACAAAACGTGATCCTATCCACCATAAAATACTATCAACTGACGACTTGGGTAAGCAACGATCTGATGGTTTTTCGACATGTTTAGGTCTTGACCCTACAAACTTCTAATTATCTGAGATCTAAATTAAATCATACATGCTTGTGGAAACCTGGGCAGTGATGCGGCTACCTTAATTTCGGCACTTGGGTGATAAAATAACTTACACCTTAAATCCATTGAACAATCTCCTGTAGACCCCTTTTATTTGCATGTAGGAATTTTCCCCACATGGAAGAGGATGGAAGCACCTTTGGTGTTTATATGCACCAATGCTTTCCTCTTATGTTAATGTGTTGTGCGCCGATTATGCTCTTCATTTGGCTTTGGTGCTAAGGGTTTGAGCGCTCATTTAGTATTAGACTTGACTTTGTTATAAATCTTGATGTGGCAAGGGTTTGGTTGACACTTGAAATGGATCTCAGCGCTGAGCTTCATACTTAGAGATTGGGCTTGGCCCAATATTTTTTATTAAAATAATCCTTAAACCCTGTAATAAACTCAAGAACGCAAAATTGGCTTAAAAAGACAAAATTTGACTTAAAAACTACTTTTAGCCCAAATTATGAAAAACCTTCTTTCTTTTATCCAAATAACCATTAAATTCTTTTTACTTTCCAAACCTAGAAAAAACTTATGAATTATGAAATGAACCAAGCCTCGAGGCTACCAAACCACCAATGAAATCTTGTAATTTATATGACGATAACACCAACTCCCGCAAGAATAAAATAGTGCTAACAACTGGCTCCAACCGAGGATGCTATCCTCCCAAGGAGGTAGCAAAGAACCTGTAGACCTGTGCCTGATCCATTGGGATACTCCCAAGCTTTCCCTAAACCCTCTACCTGCTCTCACCTGTGACATCAACTGATACCCTATTGCGAGCAAATCCCAAACTGTAACCTGTAACCAATCCTTCATCTGAAGCTAAATGAAAACTGAAAACTTAGGCTGAGACATAAGCTACAAATATGAATCAAAACTCGGAACTGAAAACTGAATCCATAATGAAACCAAACTAAAAACCTTGCTAAAGGAAATGCTTTCCATGTCGAGCTTATTTAACCTTCCTACCTACTTTAAACAGATCCATAATCTTCGATTATGTGAAATCAAAAAGCCAATGAAATCATACAAGTGTATTTTCTGCTTGTTTCATTCCTTGCACATACTTCTTCAAAAGAAAAATAACCGATCTGCTTAATTTTTCAAAGAAGAACTTGGAAACGAATTTAACAAAATCTGAAATTTTAAACCCACTTACTGTTTCCAAGCATGTTGCAAATGGATCTTGGTAGGAAAATATGTTGTCCCCATAACACTGCACAAAACTGTCATCATGAATTTGCTTCCCAACCACATCCTCTCTTGCATAAAAACCCAATAGATAGCTGTCACATGGAGGCTGAAAATCTGCACTATAGTGTTGTAACAAAAACTCCATTGGCAAAGAATACACAGTTGAATCTAACATTAGCTGATTAGTATCTATGTTGTCAACTGCGTAATCATGACATGCACACTGAATGTTTTCTTGTGATTGCTGAAAACTATCGTCTCTCAATGAAGAGCATGTAGCTAACTGTTATGGGGAAACAATCTCATAATCATCATTGTACTTATCATATCTAGGTCCACCCAATGATTCAGAAATGTCATCAATCAGAAAAATACTCGGAAAATCAACTTGTTCTTGAATAAAATGACTTGCATATTTATTTTCATGACAATCTAAAGGTGAATACATGAAATAATCACTTTCAAGCTTCTGATAAGATGTATCTAGAATTGGATTAGTCTCTTCTTGTTTAACTAGTGGAACACAATTCCATGAAAAACCATGAGCATTGAAAATTTCAAGAAAATGCATCATATTTTCAACTCTCTATTCAAATTTCAGGTCTGCTACATTTTGCTCATGTTCACTGTCACATTCTTCAAGGTCCAACTGCTCTCTTTGAATTGCTTTTCAAACTTCCCACAAACTTGAATATTGTCTTCAACATCTTCTGCATCATTAAACATTTGTTGTAAGGTGAAAGAACTTGTCTACAAGAGAAGATAAGAGAGATCTGGATGGAAATATTGGGCATACTGCAACTTGGCAAGACCTTCAGGTGGATGAATCTCTTCAAGCATCTTATAACAGAGACTAGAAAATCTCCTATTGAAACTTGAAACAATTTCATCTTGCATTCTCTTCATGGCATAAAACTCTGAAAGGAATTGATCCCAATATTTTCTTCTACCCCAGAATCTCGGAAAAGAATGACTTAACTCACTCCATGAGCTAATATACTCAAGAAACAAATGCCTAAACCATTGCTTGACCTCTCCTCGTAAAGAAAGGGAAAAAGTTCTCATGAGAACATCATCATGCTCAATTTCAAAAAGGTCTACAAAATGCTCAAAGGACTGGAGATGTTTTTTAGCTGTAAGACTGACATCTTCTCCATCAAAAACAGGGAGGTATTTAAGGTATTTTGGAGGATATTCATGAAGAACAAGGGGCAGATTTAAAGGACTATATCTCTGCTGATATCTAGAAGGTAAAGGAGTATGTACAGGAGGAATGTCATCAGCCTTAATCTCACGGGGTTCGCAAGACTAATCATGGATCTCATGTGATTCAGAAAAAAGACTCAAATTATCTTTAAGAATAGAAGAACGTATGTCTACAAGATCTAATGAAGGATATAGAAGGGCAGTTTTCTCATGGCCTGAGAATTCTTGACAAAACATAAACTTCTCGATATGTACACATAAATATAAAAAGCAGTCAATGTAAAAGGACAAGATCTCTTTGAAGAAATTGACACTTTGATACCTAGATCTTTATTCTTCCATGTTTCTATCAAATGAGCTCGTTCTCCAGTGGAGCCTACAAATTGGATTGAAACATAAGTAGATTCGCCAGGTGAATGATGCATAACCTTCTTGATGTCTGACTTCTATCCACCATCAGTAATCAGATTTGAAACTTTGTCGTTCTACCCAGGGACAATGCAACTTTTGAGTCCCCGAAAACGATGCTAGAATGTTAACGCTCAAGAAATTGCCTCAGCTGCAAAGAGGAATCCCAAAGTAACCAAAAACCTACTTTAGGTTGTATTCTGACCTATACAACCAGAGAGGGCTCTCTCTTAAATTTTTAAAGACTGAAAATACTCAAAATATTTCAGCGATGAGAACACACAGAGGTCAGACTCTACAAGGGAATATGTTTTTGTTGTTTAAAGGGATTGGTCAGACAAGCTAGAGAAAGAAACCATTGGGCAATGCAGTCAAATCCAAGTGATGATCAATGGAAGTGCTTTGCAATGAAATTATTAACAAAGGCAGGGTAATTCCTTTTTCACAGTCAAAATGCTGCTTGCTTGGTGATAAGGAAGAAGACGAGAACAATTCGTTGATACGAGCATCTAAGGATGAATTCAATATCAACTTTAGAGGAAAACATGAATGCTTAGGCATGATTAAACCAGGGCATGGTTAGCATGAATTCCGGATTAAGTAACACTTTCAGCATAAGCATGAAAAAAGACAACAATATGGAAAAAGATAACATGAAAAATACATCCACACAAAGAAGAGAAAGGTACAGACCGTAAAATAAGTAACACAAGAATCTCTGATAAAAAACCCGCTTCGCTCTACAATCTCTCATTAATTATTTGAAAACAACTTCAGTACCCAAAATGGGTCTCTCCCATACTTAAAAGTCGAACCCTCTTTTCTGACTAATACATCATAATATATAGGAAAAAATACCCTCATCCTTCAAAAGCTCGAGTCATCCTAACCTAGCTTCTAAAAACAGAAAGCTGTTACAAATGTGATGACACCTATACAGACAGTTTCACTAACTTTAAGAATTGGTTACAACAGAAATAATATGAAATATTTTACAACCGACAACGTGTCAACAAGAATTTGACACCTGGATTTGATCTTTAATTCTTGCTGCAACTACTCCTAGGTAGTATCCTTCGAGATTAGTCCATAGGAGAATGGTGAACATGTTCAATCATTGATATTGCCAGCTGTCTTTAATCCTGTAACTGTCGAGCCTGGAATGTAGGGATTGATCTTTGACCCGCTAAACAAACAAACTATGTGCCATCCTACCAAACCATGCCCACCTTAGTCTTTGTCTTGAGTACAAAGAGCCCCTGTTCAATAACATCTTCTCTGCATCCTTGTTGATCACGTTTCACAAGGTCTTCACAAATTCTCTCGTGACTTAAAGCATCATCACTGGTTCTCCCAGAATTTAATTTCAAAATGTCATTATCTTTAGCTGGTTTTGTGTCTCCATCTAATGCTATGTTTTCCATGTTAGTAGTCACTGATGCAAAATTTTTGCATATGTGGGAACCAAACAGAAGTCACCAATTTTCAAATTAGCATGAGAGAAACAAAACAAGAATGTCAATTTCTTATGGTCCTACTTAGCATGTTCCTTGCAACCATTGAACATTCTTGAAAACAGTAGATGAACTATCACGAACACGTTAACCTAGATAATAAGGATAATTCTCGTCTTCCATTAGATTTTGACATAAAGGGATGAGGATCCCAGGATCAACACTCTTTATCTTGCACATATTTTTGTTGTTAATGTTTCCTACAATTTCTTCACTTGGAGCCTTAAAATAGGCCATGAGATCAACATTGACTACTGTGCCCTCCTACCCTGAAGGATCTGAAACAAAGGTAACAATTCCACCATAGAAAATATCTCTGTCAACTACTTAAATTATCATCGATTTTCTCAATTGTTTCTGCCATACTTGTCCTTTAATTTGAGCATGGTCTTCAAACATAGATTCACTTTTTTATGCAGTTGAAGAGCATTCAATGCCGCTAGACTCAATTGCATATTTTTCAATTCAACATCCCCTTGACCTATTATTTGGACTCGGTGATGCCAATGTTTTGGATATAAGCTTCCTCCCTTTTGAAATATGCGAACTTGGCCTCAACACGATACCCTGGCAGCTTAATATTATAAACCATGGTGATCTTTCCCCGATGATTGCAAGCTCCATGCTTGGCGTTCTTTTGGACATTCGGTGGTTAGAAAAAATCATGAAAATTCTTTGTGTTTTAGATGTTTGCCACATATCCTCGTTTTTTTCCTCATGTGCATCAGGGTTTTAACATTTATTTTGGCACATTCGAAAACTAACACAAAGTTCTACTCCAAGGCTGCCTACCCAAAACTAAATAAGATTCTACCATCATAAAGAATGGTTTCTTTTACAACTTTTAAATTAGCGAATTAACACTATCTGACAAGTGGCAAGTGGTTTCAGATTCCGCTCGGCCTTTTAAAATGTTAACCTCACATCGCTTTCTCATGCAAAATGATTTCAACTCGTTGATCTCTTCATGGCTTTTAACTCGAACCGTTGATTTCGATTGGTAGCTGGAGTCTTCGACACCTATGGCTTTGATGCTCTTGAAGACAACCATTTTCTTGCTGCCACTGGTCCTAGAGATGTGGCCATCAAGGGCTCATTCTTACACTCTTCGTATCCTTCTTTCCATTCTTTTCTCTCTTTAATGCTGGGATAGAATAATCATACTCTGATTGCCTACACTGAGGAGAATAAGTAGTTGACTATAATCACCCATTTTATCCATCTAGAGCCTGTTGATGCCCCGAAAATCGTAGCATCATGCAGCAAGGGATTCTCCCTGGTAAGCAAGCCCAATTATATCGCTCACCGTTTGGTGTGGGGAATCCATCCAATTAACGGTTCCGGCTACCATAATATTTAAATATTCTTGTTCTTTAGACAGGTTGCGGCCCGATCCACCATTTATGTATTTTATTTTAAAGATGAAATGCAAGTGCCCTAAGCTAAATGCAGGTAACTAATCTAAATTAATCTAAAACTGTATAAGCAAATTTAACCTAGCCTTGCAAGGAGCAAACTGTAGAGATGAGTAATAAACTACAAGAAACACCTAAAGATCACACAGATAGCCATTTAATCATAAAGATGTGCCTACAGCAGAATATGACAGATATTGAAGATAGCTTCAAATTATTTAATGCATTCCATTACTCATTTAAAAGAGACATCATTGTACAGGAAAATAGAAAGATCATTCATCACACAAAAATAATTCATAATAGTAAAGAAAGATCTCATAGTAGTATACGAATGCTACAAGAATAGTCCAACAAACATTCAACACACATTTCCAGGCAAAAACGTCCTCTCCAAGCTTTTATTAGGCAAAATCCAGTTCTTGGAGCAAGTAGGAAAGTAGTTCACGTACAAGGAAGAAATTTCATTCACCTACAAAAAGTCCTTTCATTCTCTTCTGTATGTCTATTTATAGATTTACAATCGCTGCTTGAGCTAACAAGTGTGCCCTAAGCTCTACAACCTTCTAATTTGTCCTTTAGTACATGATTACAAAACCCACAGATTCGTGGAGAGCCTTCCATATAAGAAAAAAAGAAGGACAGCTGTCTCTTAAAGCATTTATACAATAAAGGAATTTCAGCTATTCCTCACATTAAAAAAAATAAGAATTATGCAGATCCGATTTGCTTTGTGCTGCTCCTGCTGCTGCTTCTTGAGCAATTCCTTCCAAAAAAAAAAAATATGCACAGTAGGCTGGCCAATGAATTGTTGGAGATCATCTTGGGCTATCACCTCTACCTTTCGCATAGCCTTCCTTCCTACAAACCTTCTATGCATGTCAAACCTGCATTAATTAAGGTAGGAAAAAATAAAGATTCGGCATGTTCATAAGCATACTGCAGACGTTATCTGATTATCAAAAATAAGCAATAGCAGGTAAGTTTAAGCGCAGCGTCTGCGATTGTGGTGGGGGAATTATCACTGGGACCCGTGCCCAAGAGATGTGCCAATGGTAAGGTTTTTCTCAACGATTGCAAAGTTGGCACAAGTCTTAAGGTTAGGTTCTGCGTGCCGGGCAGAGGAGATAATGTTAAGGCTTGCGCCCAAGAGATGCGCCGATGACTAAGTGAATGGGAACGTGAATGTAGCGGTGATTGTTTTGGCTATGTCCTACGCGCATAGCGGCAATTTTAGTGTTAAACTCTGTGCTGATGGGTTGCGCCAAGAATGGAGCTCGGGGCTACGATGGCAGCCGATAAAGGGATAGGTTTTGTGCTAAACGCGGGGGACTTAGACATAACTTTTGTGCTTATGAAAGATGAGACAAAGAGTCGAAAAGACTTAGAATATTCTTGCATCAACGTCTTTAAGGACAAATCCTGTGCCAAAGCGCTCGTCCTATTATTAGGAATTGCGCCGATGGCAGCCGAACTAGACTTAGACTCTGCGAAAGAATCATGCATTAATACGGCGCAGATTTTAAACCTTTAATTTGTGCAGGGAAACTTCGCTGAAGAGCTAATTTTTGGTAACGAGGCAAAAGTATAAGTCTTAGAAATTGCACCTAAAGCGGCCAGGTTAGCTTTAGATTTTGCGTGATTAGCAGGAAGTTTAAGTTTAAAGGTTGTGCAAGAGATCCCCAAAACAAAAGGTCGAATTATAGCTAAGATTACTGCCGAAGAGGCAGAGTTAGGCTTAAGCTTTGCACCGAAGGTGGCAGTCTTATGATTGACACTTGCATCGAAGGAGGAATATTTATGGATAAAAAATGTGCTAAAGGGCGACAGTCTTATGATTGACACTTGCACCAAAGGCGGAAGATTTATGGATAAAAAATGTGCCGAAGAGTCCAAGGTGACTTTGCCTTAGAGAAAAAAATTGAGAAAACTTTTGGGAAGCAAGTGTTGAAATTTTGCCAAGTTAGAGAGAAAAAATCAGTCTGAAAGACAAGGAAAACACTTATTACAAAACGTGTAGAAGGAGGGGCCCCGAATATCTTCAAAATTTTGGGGAAGGATGTTGCAGCAACAACAATTGGCGATTCGCTAACGAACACAGATATCTGAAACAAAATCCCATCATGACTTAGAATAACGTCTAAATTGACAGCTTTACACGCAACAAAATGCCTCACAGTTCAACTCTTTAGAATGGGGTGACCTCTTAATCATATTGGTATTTTGGGAGAAAGGGGGCTAAGACTTATATTTCTTCCAAACTCTCTCAAGGCCAGAGTATGGAGTTAATTATTTTAGGATTGTCTTCATGATGTCCTGACCAAAAGAGGACTCCACAGGATTGTAACAGTTTTTCATAGGGATATTTGTTTGTTCCTCATTCCCATGCTATCTAAATCCTTTTGGATGTTCATGTATTTGACAATTTTTGTTGTTTGAGCCTTCCAGAAATAGTTTCCTTAAAATTTGAATCTTTGATTTGGGTTCTTCAATCCATAATGTGAGCAAGAGATTTTATTTGATTTATCAAGCCTCACGGACGGAGAAGAACCTAGCTTGAGATGAGTCTTGTGAACAGCTTTCTTGACTTGAACATTTTTGCTTTTATCTCAGTCATGCTTTGATTGAGGTGAGAATTTCTGGAAATCAAACCCTTTGATGTAAGCCTTTAGGTTTTTATTTGTAGCATGGGATCATTTAAATACCATAACCCTGTCAAGCATACTTCCTTTCCGTGGTTCCATAATAGCCAAGAAACCTTGAGACATGAATTAATGTTAAAATGAGTGGAGCCTCAAGATAGTGAGAGAGAAACATTGGATCATTAGTCATTTAACTAGGGTTATTTTGACCAAACAGGAAGAGATCTCCCCATTTTCAAAGGCTGATTAGTGGAAGCAATGTCACAGAGCCTCCTTCTATTTACAAATGAGAATCTACCTTCAAGATTTTGATTTTACTGAGATTTTTGTACTACCGCTAAGCCAGGGGTTGAGCTAGGTTTTATTAGCCTAGAAAATGAGGAAACTCAAATGAAAAGTGAGTGAAAATGAAAAACCTAACTACCGAAACAATTTCTGAACAAAACAAAACAAAAATCAACAAAGAAAGCAAAAGAACAAAGAAACTGTTTATTTATGTACAGAAAACCTCAATGGGACTATGCAAAGTATTGTTTGAAGTCTAGGGAAGGGTTACTTCCTATCCCTGTAGGTCTGTTAGCTTGTAAGTGGATGGGCCGAGCTTTACAGAAATTTGGTAAGGGCCTACCCATAAGTGTTGAAATTTCATGTGCATTCCCTTGCCTTCGTGAGGATGGTCCCATTTCAGAACTAAATCTCCTACTTCAAAACTTCTTTTACCAGAATTCCTTTTATCGAACCATCTTTTGACTATATCTTGGTGTTGGTGGAATTGGTTATTGGATTTTTGCCGGGCTTCTTCAAGTTGAAGTAGGGTGTCAATCCTGGATTGTAAAACCTGACTACCAGACCCTCGAGAGGCTTGGGACAACTGGAAGGATGGAAGTAAGATGTTAGGAGGGAGGATGGCGTCCATGCCATAGACAAGGGGATATGGGGAAACTCTCAAGGCATTCTTTGGAGTGACTCTATCCGCCCATAAAGCATTTGGAAGAGCAATGTGCCAACTTTTCTGGTTTTCAATTACAATTTTCTTGAGAATTCGGATGATATTTTTGTTTGAGGATTCGGCTAATCCATTTCCTTGGGGGTAGTAGTTGGCTAAATAATGTAATTTGATCCCTCTTTCATAAACAAATTCATTTATTTTAAAAGACGAGAAATAAGTAGCATTATCAAAGACTAGGGAAATTGGAACCCCAAACCTGGTTATGATGTTCTCTTTTAAGAAACTGATGATTGCATCTTTATTGATCTTGCACAATGGGGCAGCCTCTGTTCATCTGGTGAAATAGTCCGTGGCTGTCAGGATGTATCGATGTTGCAGAGAAGAATTTGGCTTTATCTTTCCTTACTTCTTTCTTACGAGAACTAGGTTAGCAACCCACTTGGAATGCCGGACCTTAAAAATTATCTTAGCATCAAGTAACTTCTTCAGTTCCTTCTGAATCAGAGGTTCAAGAGTAGGGTGCATCCTCCTCAATTGCTGTTGAAATGGCTTGACGCCTGCCTTCATTGGTATGATATGATGAATAATGCGGGTGTCATATGTTTTCATATCTTCATAAATCCATGCAAAAACATCCTTATATTGTCAAAAGAGCTTGATGAACTTATCTCTTTCTCCCGATGAACAACATTTACCAGGGTTAACAAATTTTGGTTCAACTTCAGTGCCCAGATTTACCAATTCGTGTTGCATCAATGAGCTATTGGCTTTAGTATTTGCTGGCCTTTTGAACTTGCACTAGAGATCAAACAACATTTCAAGTGACCTCACCCCTTTGGGGATGAAATTTTTTTTAGTCGCATCTTTCTTTTGTAAAACAGCATCATGCTTTTCTTCGTCAATCATAGCTTCTTGGAACATGTCTTCATTTGTTAGAAAACTGATAATCTGATTGTCATCATCGAAAACTCTGAAATTTGTGATATTGTCTTGGACATAAGGCCTGAAAACCAGTTCAATTGAACATTTGTTATTAGTCGGCACCAATCTGGAAGCGGAAGTTGCTAATAAATCAACTGCAGCATTTTGCAGTCTAGGAACAAATTTTATATTGAAAACATCAAAATGCATAGTTAAATCCCATACCTCAGCCTGATAACCTTTCAAATGAGGTGAAAGACAATGAATGGTATCTCTTACCTGTCTTATAACTATTTCTGAGTCACCAAAAACTTTCAGGTACTTAACATTCAAACCGATGGCTTTCTTCAATCAGTGGACTAAAGATTCATATTTAGTAGTGTTATTAGTACACTCAAATTCTAATCTACAGGACAAGTACTTATTACTTTCGGGATCCACTAGAATGCAACCAGCTCCAGATCCTTCCAGAGTCTTGGAACCATCAAAGTATAAAGTCCAAAAAATATTGTTTGATTTAACTAAGTTAGTATCTCTATGATCTAAGTCAGTGACTAAGCTAACTATGTTACAATCGATATCATCAGTCCAAGAAAAATGAAGGAGATTGGACTATTTATCTGGTTCATGGCTAATAGCTTTAGATTGATAATTACCCAGATCAATATCTAAGAAATAATTCCCCAAAACTAAAGATGAGAAGGATACAGCTTCGTTCTTCCCTTCTAGCTGAGTTACATTTTGTTTCATGTGTGGTTCCCTCAAAATTTTAATCTGATTCTGCCTATTTTGATATGGTAAGCATAAATGGGACCAATCAGTTGCAAAATAACCATCTAGTTTTGTAGACCAGCCCCTACTCAAAATCAAACGATAGGCTTCAGGAATGTTGACCACCATTATATCAATGAACTAACACACTCTAGAATCTGCCGACAACCTAAGGAGCACATCCTTCATTTCCCCAATAACTTTAACAGCAATCCTATCTAACTGAATAATCTGAGCAGGAGATGGAATTGGTTGACCGTTAATCTTCTTACAGATCAACGGTGGCATGACATTCAAAGATGCTCCAGAATCTACCAAACAGTTATGAACATTGTGATTGAAGATTTCAAAAGTTAAAAGAAAAGGCAATGTCTGGGATTTGGATTTCCCACCAATACTAGCCTCATTTATTTCAGGATCTTACTGAGTGTCTGTTAATGGAGTGCTGGGATGGGATTGAAGAGCTTGCAACAACTTGTTTCATTGTTGGGGAAAACTACACATATCGAATAATGAAACATTTGCTTTTACCTTCTTTATATCTTCAATGATGTCATATCCCATATCACATTTTTTTACAGCTTTCATTTGATTGTCTGTCTTGCTCAATGTGACTTTTGGTTGATGGACTGTTGTGTCAATGTTTACTGTTTGACAGCTATTGGGTTAGCTTTAGGTTGAGGCAAAATGACTGTAATGTGTCTTTTAGGTTTGGACGTAGTTGAGCTCGGAATTGGATCTGCAATGGGACCTTTACTGTGAGTGCTAATGTTTACAATAGAGACTAGGCTCTCCACGGGATCACCTTCTATTAATTCAGTTAAAGGTACCCAGTCCCATAATACCATGGTGGTATCTGGGGAAGGTTCCTCTACTTCAAGTGTTTGTTCCTCTGGAGGATCATCTTGATCTGGAATCTGTGAATCCAACATTTGGTTCATTACTAAACTCATAGAATTAATCCATTGTGGACAACTCTTTTCAAAGTGTGGCTCTTGATGAAAGGTATAGAAGTGTTCCATTCATATTTCATTCAGATTTAAAATAGGGGAGCTATTCATAGGTGGATGAGGATGATCATTGTCTTCCCTTTTCTTATAGAATGGTTTGAAAGGCTTCCTTAATGTACTAGTTTCCTTATCTTTTTCAAGATCTACAATTTTATTAGACAATTTTTGCATCATTTTAACTACGTTCTCCATATCCGCCGATGACTCTTCTTTAATCCTAGTAAGCAATAGCCGTTTTCTATTAGTTGTTGGCTTTGTTTCTGCATCTAAGGCATATTTAGAAATGTTGTCTGCTTCTTCTTCCACCTTCCTAGCTTCTTCGAAATTTTCTATCAGGGTGGTCTTCTTAGTTCTTTTGACGAACATTGCTATGGGGCCATCAAGTGTTGTTGTATAATATTTAAATAAAGATTCTTCTGCAGGTTTAATTGCTTCACTGAAATTATTCAAGAGCGTAGTGAACCTTTGGTTGAAGTCTTGAACCTTTTCGTTCTTTTCCATTCTCATGGACAATAATTCTTTCATAAGTGTAGCTACAATTTTTTTATTCCCATACTTCCTTAAAAAACATTTCTCAAACTCTTCCCAATTGGAAATTGAGCTAGCTTGTAAGCTAAAATACCAGGAAGAAACTTTCAGTTCAAATGGGTATGGGAAAAGCCTACAAACTACGTCTTCATGTTGTACATTTAAAAGCTTCAAAGCTAAATAAAAACTCTTAAGATGATCTTCAGCAGATATGCCTTTACCTGGGTCATATTTGGAAAAAACTTTCTCTGGATTTTTAGGCAGATCGTGAAATGGCCCAGCTAGATTTAATGCTCCCCTTGCTCTCCAAGCAGGTACAACCATGGCTCTGTGTGGAGAATTAGGTGGAGAATCATGTGTTGAATTAAGTGGAGTGTTCTTTGGAGTAAAAAGTTCCCCAAGATTTTCTGGATCTTCAAAATCGATTTTCTTTAGAGGCTCTGTGAGCTCTTCCAAAGATAAATCTACTAGCTCTTCAAAGTCCTGCCCAAGGATTGAATCATGGGTATACTGTCTTTCTATTTTAGGAATTCTTCTTCTAGGGAGAAAATTTATTGCGTTTAAACCACCGAGTTGTTTAACATAAGCTCGTGTGTGCCTTCTTAAGTCTTCTACCTCTGTAAAAGGTACAGCGTACAATGCTTCTTGCTGTTCAAAATCAGAATTGAGGTTTTCTTGATTTGTCACTTCAAGATCTGGATTGTATGAAATTACTGTTTCAAGCGGGTTTCCAGTAATTTTTTTGCCAATGGAGTAATCTCCTTTATCAGCCATGCACTAGTGGCCCTCCTTCTAACGCCAAAAACTGTTGATGCCCTGAAAATCGTAGCATCAAGCAGCAAGGGATTCTCCCCGATAAGCAAGCCCAATTAGATCGCTCACCATTTGTGTTAGGATCCTAGTGGATGGCCTTCACTAACATCTCAAGGTTTTGATGTAATGGTTCGTGTCATTTGGTATCAGAGCCTCCACCCAAGTTCAAGTCACAGAGCGGGTGGCAACGTCGGCATTGCAGTGTTCGCCCGAGGCTCATACAGCACAAAGGGGACACCACCGTACAGGCGCACATCCAGCCCAGAGTCTGGACTGCGGAGCGTGGTGGGATGTTAAGATCCTAGTGGATGGCCTTCACTAACATCTCGAGTTTTTGGTGTAACAGTTCGTATCAGTTTGGTGTGGGGAATCCATCCGATTAATGGTTATGGCTACCATAATATTTAAAGGTTCTTGTTCTTTACACCGATTGCAGCCCGATCCACAGTTTATGTATTTTATTTTAAAGATGAAATGCAAGTGCCCTAAGCTAAATGCAGGTAACTAATCTAAATTAATCTAAAACTGTATAAGCAAATTTAACCTATCCTTGCAAGGATAAAATTGTAGAGATGAGTAATAAACTGCAAGAAACACCTAAATATCACTCAGATAGCCATTTAATCAAAAAGATGTGCCTACAGCAGAATATGACAGATATTGAAGATAGCTTCAAATTATTTAATGCATTCCATTACTCATTTAAGAGAGACATCATTGTACAGGAAAATAGAAAGATCATTCATCACACATAAATAATTCATAATAGTAAAGAAAGATCTCACAGTAGTATACGAATGCTATAGGAATAGTCCAACAAACATTCAGCACACATTTCTAGGCAAAAAAGTCCTCTCCAGGATTTTATTAGGAAAAATCCAGTTCTTGGAGCAAGTAGCAAAGTAGTTCACGTACAAGGAAGAAATTTCATTCACCTACAAAAAGTCCTTTCATTCTCTTCTGTCTGTCTATTTATAGATTTACAATTGCTGCTTGAGCTGACAGGTGTGCCCTAAACTCTAGAACCTTCTAATTTGTCCTTTAGTACACGATTACAAAACACACGGATTCATGGAGATCCTTCCATATAAGACAAAAAGAAGGACAGCTGTCTCTTAAAGCATTTATACAATAAAGGAATTTCAGCTATTCCTCACATTAAGACAAATAAGAATTCTGCGGATCTGATTTGCCATGTGTTGCTCCTGCTGCTGATTCTTGAGCAATTGCTTCCAAAAAAATAAAAATATGCACAGCAGGCTAGCCAATGAACTGTTGGATATCATCTTGGGCTATCACCTCTACCTTTTGCGCAACCTTCCTTCCTACAGACCTTCTATGCATGTCAAACCTGCATTAATTAAGGTAGGCGAAAATAAAGATTCGGTATGTTCATAAGCATACCGCAGACGTTATCTAATTATCAAAAATAACCAATAGCAGGTAAGTTTAAGTGCAGTAGCACGTTTAAGCGCAATGTCTACAATCGCGGCGAGGAATTATCACTAGGACCTGCTCCCAAGAGATGCGCCAATGGTAAGGTTTTTCTCAATGAGTGCAAAGTTGGCACGAGCCTTAAGGTTAGGTTTTGCGTGTCGGGCGGAGGAGATAATGTTAAGGCTTGCACCCAAGAGATGCATCGATGACAAAGTGAATGGGAACGTGAATGTAGAGGCAATTTTTTTGGCTATTTCCTGCGCGCGTAGCGATAGTTTTAGTGTTAAACTCTGCGCTGATGGGCTGCACCAAGAATGGAGCTCGGGGCTGCGATGGCGGCCAATAAAGGGATAGGTTTTGTGCTAAACGCGGAGCACTTAGACATAAATTTTGCGCTTATGAAAGATGCGCCAAAGAGTCGAAAAGACTTAGAAGATTCTTGCGTCGACGTCTTTAAGGACAAATCCAGCGCCAAAGTGCTCATCCTATTATTAGGAATTGCACCGATGGTAGCCGAGCTAGACTTAGACTCTGCGAAAGAATCATGCATTAATACAACATAGATTTTAAACCTTTAATTTGCACGGGGAAACTTCGCTGAAAAGCTAAGTTTTGGCAACGAGGCGAAAGTATAAGTCTTAGAAAGTGCGCCTAAAGAGGGCAGGTTAGCTTTAGATTTTGCGCGATTAGCGGGAAGTTTAAGTTTAAAGGTTGCGCAAGAGAGACCCAAAACAAAAGGTCGAATTATAGCTAAGATTACCGCCGAAGAGGCAGAGATAGGCTTAAGCTTTGTGCCGAAGGCAGCAGTCTTATGATTGACACTTGCACCGAAGGCAGAATATTTATGGATAAAAAATACGCTAAAGGGCGACAGTCTTATGATTGACACTTGCGCCAAAGGTGGAATATTTATGGATAAGACATGCACCGAAGAGTCCAAGGTGACTTTGCCTTAGAGAAAAAAATTGAGAAAACTTATGGGAATCAAGTGTTGAAATTTTGCCAAGTTAGAGAGAAAAAATCAGTTTGAAAGACAAGGAAAACACTTATTACAAAACATGTAGAAGGAGGGGCCCCGAATATCTTCAAAATTTTGGGGAAGGATGCTGCAGCAACAACAGATCCATATTGGCATCTACCTTGATAGGAAGAACATCATAAAAAACATGAGCCTATCCACCATAAAATACTATCAACTGACAACTTGGGTAAGCAATGATATGATGGTTTTTCGACATGTTTAGCTCTTGACCCTGCAAAATTTTAATTATCTAAGATTTGACATAATTACTACATGCTTGTGGACACCTGGGAGATGATGGTTCTACCTTATTTTTGACACTTAGGTGATAAAATAACTTACACCTTAAAGCCATCGAACAATCTCCTGTAGACCCCTTTTATTTGCATGTAGGAATTATCCCACATGGAAGAGGATGGAAGCACCTTTGGTGTTTATATGCACTAATTATTTCAACTTATGTTAATGTGTTGTGCACATATTATGCTCCTCATTTGGCTTTGGTGCTCAGTGTTGAGCATTGGTTTTGTATTAGACTTTACTTTGTTATAAATCTTGATGTGGAAAGGGTTTGGTTCACACTTGAAATGGCTCTCGGTGCTGAGCTTCATACTTGGAGATTGGGTTGGCCCAATATTTTTTATAAAAATAATCTTTAAACCCTATAATAAACTTAAGAATGCAAAATTGGCTTAAAAAGCCAAAATTTGACTTAAAAACTATTTTTAGCCCCAATTATGAAAAACCTTCTTTCTTTTATCCAAAGAACCATTAAATTCAGTTTACTTGACAAACCTGGAAAAACTCTTATGAATTATGAAATGAACCAAGCCTCAAGGCTACCAAACCGCCAATGAAATCTTGGAATTTATATGACAATAACACCAACTCCTGCAAGAATAAAATAGTGATAACAACTCTATCCCTGACATCTCTTCATAACTCCAAGCAAAAACATCGCCGAACTCTTTGAATAAGGCAGTATAGAATTCCACCTCAGTAGGTGTACAGGTTTTTCCTAGATGAATGTGTTCCATGATACCAGGCTTCGTGGAAATGTCAATGGGAATGGTTTCCATGATATTGGCTAAGTTTCCTTCAGAAAACACATCGTGTAAAGAAGAGGGAAATACAGTGTTGACAATGCATAAGGAAGCATTGGATTTTGTATCAGGATCAATCGCATGAATCGTTGGGAAAGAAGACCTATGATGGTGAGATTCCCATGGTGGTTCATCAATGCACATGGTATCCATGATTGATTTGTCAGACAAAAAGGTATGTGAAACAGGGTCTATAGAGGGCAAGGATGAATTGATTTGAGGCGGGAGAGGTGCCACACTATGATGGTCAACTGTATCGATCCAATCGGATGCTAATTGGACCTCATCGTAGATTTCTTGATTATGGTTCAGATGCATATCGTCACCAATGGTTTCACAATTGATGGGACTTGGAACAACCCAGGAATCGCGAGGTTCATGAGGTTCAACGATACTCGAAGAGATCATCATAATTGGAAATATGGGGGGTGAGAGCTCCAAAAATACTCCGATGATGGAGGAGTCTTCAGCAAACTGAAACCAATGTCTTCATAATGATGTTGAGTTTCAGTCAGTAATGGGACATTATTGGCTTTGTTGGAGTGGACATATGGAGTGCAAAAGTCTAATTGATCGATGGTAGCAATTTTCCCCTGATGAGGAAATTGGAACAAACAAAAAACTGAGGATGCTATTGCAGTCATGGCGTAAAACCAATTGCGACCGAGTAAGAAGTTATAATCTAATAGAGAATCTAAAATTTCTACATGAATAGAGACGGTTTTTCCCCCTAGTTCTACAACGAGTGATGGAATGAGTCTGTATGGTTGAAAACCATGGCCGTCGAAGGATTTTAGAGTAGTGGGAGACTAAGTGACTTCGGGAGAGGTGATAGCTCTCCAACAGGACAAAGACATGATTGATGTGGAGGCGCCTTCATCCAGGACGGTATGATGGATATTGTTTCCAAATATTTTGGTATGAATATGGAAGGCCAACTAATGAGACAGTTGTGGCTGAAAATATTCCAAATTGAACATGATTGTGTTGGAAGAATCAGGGTCCACTGCTCCAAGTGCTCACAATAGGGTTTTACGTTGTGTGGGAAAATGTTGTAAAACTTCAAGAGTCGACATCACATAGGGTTTTTGAGTTAAGTCCTCAACAATATTGTAATTTTGGGATGCTCATGCATTGGGATTAAATGTTTCCTTTCGAATAGTGGCCTTGGGTGGTCGTAGCACAGTGTCAGCAGCTGGTCTCTCGATATGAAGAGAACCAGATGAAGGAGGTGTTGGGATGTCTTCCAAGTTAGTTTTGTATTTAGAACTCCCATTTTTATTGGGAATGGATACAGAGTCATATTTCTTTGAATGAGTGGTGATGTGAACGGTCTCGTTGTTCATCATGAGAATATCACGGTAAGAAGATGTCTCTGTTTGGGTGCTTTCATTTTGGTTCCCCCTTTGCAAGGGGTTGTGTGAAACCATCTGTTGTTGTTGATGTGCAAAACGGTCCATTAAGACGGTCAGGAGGTAAGGTCCTTTAAAAAATTTATTGACTTCCTCACAATAAGGGAATCCTTTTTTGTAGTGATATTCCTGACATATGAGGTAGGGGAACTTCGCTTTCCACTTAGGTTGGTCAGCTTTGGTATGTTGAGGTTTGGGGTTTTCCTACTGAGTAGAATATTTTTTGGATTTTCCTTTATTGTTCTTCTTTTTTCCTCTGGATTTTTGTGGCGAGGATTGCACGACATTCACCTCGGAGGTCTGAGAAGTAGAAGTAGTATTTTTAGGTGTATCATGGGTTGGAGGTGGAGTAGGAGTGGTTTGTTTTCCACCATTTTTGTTCGTAGGTTGGGCCTTCATGGAATCAACTATGCCGTCGACAGGATGTTCTGTAGCGGGCCTTGATGGATCATTCATGGGGTGGGGAGCATGAGGAATAAGCTCGTATAGTGTTCCGGATTGGGACTAAACCAAATCCATATATTGTGCAAGGGCGATTGCTTGTCCCTCCATGATGGGTCGTCCCATTGAAACATCCCTAGCAATGGGTGGCTGTAATGACTTTTTCAACCAATCAACTAGTAATCGGTCTGGAATGGGTGCCTTGATTAATCTTTGGCGTCTCCGCCACTCATGAATGTGATCGGATATATGTGTGGCAGTAGATTGGCACAACGAAGTTAAAAGGTCTATTCCAGTCTCATATTGAATGGGAAGCTGGAAGTGGGTCAAAAATTGCATAGCGAGGGTGTTGAAGTCTCGAAAAGAGTGTTGGGGCAGCTCGATATACCATTTTGTTGTCATATCGGTGAATGTACATTGGAAGAGCCTCACTCATATACAATCATCCATCAGTGAGTTGGAAGAACAACATAGATGGAATGTCATAACATGATTTTTGGGGTCTTCCCTAGGTTTAGCATCGAACTGTGGAATGTCCAATGTAATTTTGGTAGGTATGGATGGCCAATGTGGCTCATGCCAAGTGGGATCGTTGATAATTCTGGACAAGTTGAGAAGGTCTAGCATTGCCAGGAATGGGAGTTGTCTATTCGGTTGGGGGAATGAATAGTATTGATGGGGTGTTGGGATACCTGTCGGACCCTGCACTGCATATTGGTGCATGTTATACCCAACCATATTACCCACAGGGTACTGTTGGAAGTTTTGCGTATTAGGAGCCATCTAGTTAAGCGGTTGTTGATTAGGAATGATAGGATTGATGAATTGATTCGAAGTCGAGTTAAATGTCGGTTCTTGAACATACTATTGAGTGGGAATGAATGGTGTAGAAACCTGGGGTTGTTGAGTCCAGGGAATATTTTCAAATCCTTGGTTGGGTGGATTTCTCGTACCCTGACTAGGGGGTGGTGTTGGATAGAATGGATCCCATGGATTATTTATGCCGCTCTTGTTAAGAGGTGGGGTTTGCGGACGTGGGTTCCATTGAGTATGTGAGGCATCGAAATAGGGTAGTCCAAAGTTCAAGTTAGGGGGAAAGTAGGCCTGATGTTTATTAGGTTCCCCCCCCCCCGCTTGGTTCTGGTTTCAAATCATGGAATGTCCCCCAGTAGGTGGGATCTATTGTCCCAAGAAGGAATTGGGCCTGACGAGGGAAATGGAATATTGCACCCACTTGGGGTGTTGACAACAGGTTGTCCATCTCCAGGTTGGGTGTGTTCTACCCACGGAGCAGATGATACTGATGGAGGAAGTTGTTTATTGGTCCCACTCGGGGCACCAACAAATGGTTGTCCTCCAAAATATGAGGTGTAAGGTACCCATGGAGTGGATGATGGTGATGGAGGGGGTTGTATGTTAGTCCCACTTGGGGCACCAACATATCGTTTTCCTCCAAAACGTGAAGTGTGGGTTCCCCACATATTAGATGGTCCGGACGGAGGAGGTGTTGATGTATATGTAACTTCGGAATGTATTTCATCTATATATTTATTGTACCCCTATAGAGATGTATTATTCCTCTATACGGAAGTGTCGTCATTTGTATTGACAAGTGTCGCAAGTGTGTTAACTCGCCGATGGGTTATTAGACCACCTTGTAAGGGGTCATCTCGATATAATGTAATATGAAGTTATTGTACCTAGATAGATAAGTCAGCCCCATAAGGTTATTGGGCAAACAGGAAAAGTATAAATAGAGATCGGGAGATCTCTATTTGGATCACTTCAGAACTCACACTTCCTTCACTCGGAAAGTGGCGCACATGTGAGGAGGAGGATCAGCTGCTAAGAGAAGTCATCTCTTGTAATTTGGTTGTACTTTGGTTGAGCTATTGCTCTATCTATCTCTGAGGAAGTTGTGGGGTTTTTCACCTTAGGGTTTTCCCCACGAAAACTATGTGTCTATTGTTTCTCATGTTTTTGCTTCTTGTGATGATTGACATGCTTGTTATGATTGATATGCATTGATATACTATACATGTTATTCTCTCAGTAAATATCCTAGAGTATTGTGAATTAATGCTCAAATTTAACATGGTATCAGAGCTAACTTGAGAAGAAGACATTGTGTAGTGACGAAAACTAGGGTTTCTTGCTTATTGGGTTTCTCTCCACAGATTTTGGAAAAGCAGTATAGTAGATTGACTCTACTCATCAAGGAGAATCTATCTGTCCAATCAGAATTCAATTCTGAGCATTTTCAGATTTGGCCCTCAAAATTAGGGTTTCCACAAAAATACGAATTTCTGAAATCTAAAGACATAGCTGGAAGCTCCTTGGAAAAATAAAAGTTTAGAGCTTTGGATCGATATTTTTGGCTAGGTAAATCTCTGGGAAACTCAAACGCTAATTCAGGGTCATCCCTAGTGAACCCGAGAAGACTAAAAGGCATTTCTAAAGGGTGAAGCTTTACAGATCTCAAATTTTGAATACACCAAGCTGATCAGATCATCAAGGCTCATCTTTCTATCCTTTCAGAAAGTTGAAATTCACTTTTTGAATTTTTAGGGTTTTTCTGGCAAACCCTAATCCAGGACCAGATCCAATTTTCAGCAAAGCAAGTGGTAAGACCTAAATCTCTTCTATTTCCATTTGAAGTAGTCTTTAAGATGTCTCACCACACCAAGCTTGAGGATAAGCTTTAAGGGGCTGATAACTTCTGAGCCTGGAAGTATGGATTGGGTTAATCCTAGAAGAAAATGAATTGGACTCCTACATCAGTTGTAAGGTCCCTATCCCAGAGGATGAAGAGGCTAAAGTATTGCACAAGAAGAACTTGGTCAAGGAAAAGAGAATCATTGCTGATTCTATCAAAGACCATCTCATACCACATGTGTCATCTCTAAAGACACCCAAGGAGATGTTTGACTCCCTGACCAAGTTATTTGAAGGGAAGAACATAAATCGGAAGATGACTCTGCGGAATCACTTGAAAGGGGTCAAGATGTTGAATGGAGAGACCATTCAATCTTACTTCTCCAAGGTCTCTCAGATCAAGGAACAACTTGAAGCTATGGATGAAGTACTAGACAATGGTGAAGTTGTTATTACCACTCTGAATGGCCTACCTAGGTCATGCGACTCATTTATTCAAGGAATCTGTGCAAGAAAGAAATTGATCTCTTTCAGTAGACTATGGGAGGAATGCTCTCAAGAAGGAGCTAGGCTTGTAGCACGAGAAGAAAAGATGGGGAATGAAGATCAAGCTCTCACAGCTCACACCAAGGGAAGCAAGGTTAAGAGGGAGAAATCTCATAACAAGAAACATTCTCACCCTTATCACAAGAATAAAGATCTATCTCATGTTCGATGTTTCGAATGTAATGAGAAGGGACACTTTGCTTTAGAATGTCCCAAGAAAAAAAGGGACAACAACTTCAACGAGAAGAAGAAGGGCAGCAAAAGAAGGTATCATGCTCATGCTGCTGAAGATGATGAACCTCCAAAGAAGAAGGCTAGAGCAAAAAGTGACGATGATGATCCATCAAACGAAGAAGAGTATGTTCTAATCTCTGCTCTCACAGGGACTATTTCTCATGGTTGTAATGATTGGCTTATTGATAGTGGTGCTTCCAAACACATGATGGGGTTTAAAGAATCTTTTGTAAATCTATCTGAACATGAATCACCCCATAAAGTGAAACTTGGGGATGACTATCAATACCCCATCAAAGGAAGTGGTGAAGCCTCCTACAACCTAGATTCTGGAAAATCCTTGAAGATGAAAAAAGTTCTCTATGTACCTGGGCTCAAGAATAATCTACTCTCCATATCTGCATTGGATGCAAAAGGTATGAGGGTTTCATTTGTAGATGGCCAACTTCTAATGTGGCCAAAAGGTAAAACTATTGATGATGCAGTAGTGATTGGAGAGCAAGAGGGAGGCCTGTATAAATTGAAAGGACAACCTGAACATGCCATGGTGCATGATTCCATGGAGCCAAGTGAACTTTGGCATAGAATACTTTCACATATGCACTACAAAGCATTACCAATTGCAAGTAAAGCTGTAAAAGGTTTTCTTGAAATCAAGGCCAAGCATGAAGGTGTTTGCAAATGATGTGCAAAGGGAAAGAACATAAAGAAATCATTTCCAAGCAGTGAAAGCAAGGCTAAAGGAATCTTGGAAATCATCCACTCTGATGTATGCGGTCCGATGTCATCTAGTTCTCTGAGTGGGTATATTTACTATGTCTCTTTCATTGATGACTTCTCCAAAAAGACTTGGGTTTACTTCTTGAAGAACAAAGATGAAGTATTTGATCAGTTCAAGGAATTCAAAACCTTGATGGAGAACCAAACTGATAAGAAGATCAAAACATTCATATCTGACAATGGTGGAGAATTCACCTCAGGTGAGTTCAAGAAGCTATGCAGTGATTCAGGGATTAAGAGGGAGTTGACTACTCCTTACAATCCACAACAGAATGGAGTTGCAGAAAGAAAGAACAAAGCAATCATGGAAGCAGCAAGGGCAATGCTGCATGACCAGGATATACCTATGCATTTATGGGCAAAAGCAGCTAGGACAGTTGTATATGTGCAGAACAGAACACCCCACAAGATATTGGACAATAAGACACTAGAAGAGGTTGTCTCTGGTAAGAAACCTGAAGTCAGCCATCTCAGAATATTTGGTTTTCCAGTATATACTCATGTGCCAAAGGAAAAGAGGACTAAGCTAGATCCTTCAGGAAAGAAGTGTATCTTTGTGGGTTACAGTGAAAGCTCGAAGGCTTACAGAATATACTTTCCAGGGTTCAAGAAAATTGATGTCAGTAGGGATGTAACATTTGATGAAAATTCAGCATTCATCAAATCAAGGAAGACACCTATTGAAGTTTATGAAGAACCTAAGGAAACTAGATTTCAAGACACTACCATGACTGAAGCAATTCCAGATGTTGATCATGAAATTGAAGATCTGTAACAACCTATAGATCCACCTCGTGAGAATAACTCTCACAAGAGAAAACCCACATGGGCTAGAGAGCTCATTCAAGATGCAGAATGATATGGCATTCTAGAAGAAGAACACAAAGCAAAGAAGAGAACTAGATCACATACCAGCTATGTTGCTTTACTCTGTGATATCATGAACAAAGAACCTTCCAGTTATGAAGAAGCAGTGGAAAAGAAAGAATGGAAGGATGCCATGGTCAAAGAATACCAATCAATAATGAAGAATGATGTTTGGGATGTTGTCCCAAGACTTGAAGGGAAGTCTGTTGTGACTTCCAAGTGGATCTACAAGATCAAGCATGCTGCAGATGGCAGCATAGAGAAATACAAGGCAAGATTCGCAGCTCGTGGCTTCTCTCAGAAAGAGGGAATAGATTATGAAGAAACATTTGCTCCTATAGCCAGGTACACTTCCATTAGATCAGTACTTGCCTTGGCTGTAGCAATGAAATGGAAGATATGCCAGATGGATGTCAAGACTGCTTTCTTGAATGGTGTAGTTGAAGAGGAAGTGTATGTGGAGCAGCCACTCGGTTTTGAAACACATGACAAAGAGTCATATGTATGCAGATTGAAGAAATCCTTGTATGGCTTGAAGCAAGCTCCCAGAACTTGGTATGGTAGGATGGACAGTTTCCTATCTAGTTTAGGATTTACCAAGAGTAAAGCGGATTCCAACCTTTACTACAAGGTTGAGGAAGGAAATCCTAAGATACTACTCCTATAAGTGGATGACCTATTTGTAATAGGAGATGATAGACTGATTTTCGATACAAAGAGGAAGCTTGCTGCTAAGTTCGATATGAAGGACTTGGCGATGATGCACTATTTTCTAGGCATGGAAGTGTGGCAGAGTGCAGATGGGATCTTCCTTGGACAAGGGAAGTATACAGTAGATATCCTGAAGAGGTTCGGGATGATGGATTGCAAGGCCATGGCCACACCTATGGCATCGAACCTGAAGCTTCTATGTGATGCTTCATCTGAGCCGGTTGATGTCTCTGTGTATCGTCAGATGATTGTGTTCTTGATGTACCTGATGAACACAAGACCAAATATTTGCTTTGCGGTGAACATATTGAGCTAGTTCCTGACGGATCCGAGGAGTGTTCACTTGATTACTGTAAAGCATATTCTGAGGTACCTGAAGGGTACAGTTGATTATGGGCTCAAGTATGAAGCGAATCAAAAGTTTAACCTGCATGGTTATGTTGATTCAGATTGGGAAGGTAGTGCTATAGATAGGAAGAGCACATCTGGGTGTTGCTCCAGTATGGGATCAGGTGTGATCTCTTGGTTTAGCAGGAAGCAATCCTACGTAGCACTGAGTACAGCCAAGGAAGAGTATATTGCATCCTGTTCAGCTAGTTGTGAGGCAGTATGGCTTCGGAAGCTACTGTCAGAGTTATTTGATCTCCCACTGGAGACTACTAGTATCTTTTGTGACAACCAGAGTTGTGTGAAGCTGTCTGAGAACCCGGTGTTCCACTACAGGTCGAAACACATTGAGATCGAATATCACTATATCAGGGATATGGTGCAGAGAGGAGTAGTGAAGCTCCTGTATATTGCGATGGATGAGCAGATTGCAGATGTGCTAATGAAGCCACTAGCTAGAGTGAAGTTTGAATACTTCAAAGAGAGGCTTGGCATTCTTCAGATCAACAACACTTCGAGGAAGAATTGATGGACACATTTGCTGAAGCCATTCCAAGCATGGTGGAAGGAGGATCCTTCACATGGCTATGGATGTAAGTGCTGGATGATGAGCATTAGGATGATGTTCTAGTTTCTGCTCTATATGATCAGTTGGATTAGTTATATGTATGTATGTACACATCATGTTGGATGCTGGATATGATCAGTTGGATCATTTATATGTATGTATGTACGCATCATGTTGGATACTGGATATGATCAAGTAGATTGTGTATTTGTATATGTATTAGGTGGATGCATTATGTATATCAGATGGATGCATTTGTATGTATCAGGTAGATACTTTGCATGCATCAAATGGATATACTGTTTGATCAGGATGATCACAGATGATGAGCTTCAGGATGTTGCTCCAGATGATACGCATCAGGTTGATGGTATGATGATAATCAGGTTGATCATGTGATGATGTACATCAAGATGATGTATGGTGAGTATCGGTTTGATACTCTATGGTCGTGGACATGTTGTGCAGGTAGCATAGAAAAGACCCTTTAAAAACCGGACAGGTAGAGCGGTGTGCTTGTAACATCTTGGGTTGCTCTATCGATATCTAGACAGGTAGAGCGGTGTGCTCATAACATCCTAGGATTCTCTAAGTAGGTTTTTCTACAGGTAGCAGAGAAAAGACCCTTTAAAATCCGTACAGGTAGAGCGGTGTGCTCGTAAAATCCTGGGATGCTCTATCGAGATCCAGACAAGTAGAGCAGTGTGCTCGTAACATCCTGGGATTATCTGAGTAGCTTTTTCTATAGTTTCGCATAGAAAAGACCCTTTAAAATATGGATAGGTAGAGCGGTGTGCTCACAACATCCTGGGATGCTCTATCGAGATCCAGATAGGTAGAGCAGTGTGCTCGTAACATCCTGGGATGCTCTGAGTAGGTTTTGCGAAAGTTCACATAGAAAAGATCCTTTAAAATCCGGACAGGTAGAGAGAGGTGCTCGTAACAGTTTGGGATGCTCTATCGAGATCCAGACAGGTAGAGCGAGGTGCTCATAACAACCTGGGATGCTCTATCGAGATCCAGACAGGTAGAGAGGTTTGCTTGTAACATCTTGGGATGCTCTGAGTAGGTTTTGTGAAGGTCAACATGTAAAAGAACCTTTAGTCTATGCTAGGTTTTCTTGACGCACGTAATCAGTCATGGGATCCACAGTATGGCCATTAATGATGAAGACCTACAGTTGGTGGGCCTACATCCAGCATGAAAAAGGGATGGCTCTGTAGAACTTCCTATGACGAGTAGATTCAGAGATTGATTGAGATAGCAACAGCATTGACGATGATTTGAGGACGATGCATCGATGACGATGATCCAGAGAAGAAGAATTGTGCTAGATTATCTGTGTCGAGAAATACCTTCCTAGTTAAGAGGGAGTGTTGATGTCTATGTAACTTCGGAATGTATTTCATCTATATATTTATTGTACCCCTATAGAGATGTATTATTCCTCTATACGAAAGTGTCGTCATTTGTATTGACAAGTGTCGCAAGTGTGTTAACTTGCCGATGGGTTATTAGACCACCTTGTAAGGGGTCGGCCTAATATGATGTTATTGTACCTAGCTAGACAAGCCGGCCCCATAAGGTTATTGGGAAAATAGGACAAGTATAAATAGAGATCGGGAGATCTCTAATTGGATCACTTCAGAACTCACACTTCCTTCACTTAGAAAATGGCGCACATGTGAGGAGGAGGATCAGCTGCTAAGAGGAGTCTATCTCTTGTACTTTGGTTGTACTTTGGTTGAGCTATTGCTCTCTATCTCTGAGGAACTTGTGGGGTTTTTCACCTTAGGGTTTTCCCCACGGAAACTCTGTGTCTATTGTCTCTCATGCTTTTGCTTCTTGTAATGATTGACATGATTGTTATGATTGATATGCATTGATATACTGTACATGTTATTCTCTTAGTAAATATACTAGAGTATTGTGAATTAATGCTCAAAATTTAACAAGAGGTTGGTTACTGGTTCAAACTGTGGTTCCAATGAATGGTTGTCCTCAAAAAATGGTGTAAATTGTGGCCCAATATGGACCTCTGGTCACAATAGGTGTTCAAACAATGGGAATCACTAGTACAAATGAGAGATAAGTGACTAGGCGACTAAGAAAGTTAGTCACCGATGTATTTTCAAGGGATAAATGACTAAAATTGAGCAATTTTAAATCAACCAACTAAAAACGACTAAGATAAACAACTAATTTAGTCACAGGATACAATATATGACTAGATAACAAGCGACTAAAATAAAAATGACTAACATAAATGACTAATTTAGTGATGGGAATATAAATATGACTAGATAGCAATGATTAATGTGAATTAGTTGTTTATGTTAGTCATTTTTAGTTGTGTCACACTCACAATGGAAAATTACAATTTTGATAATGATTTTGTACAATATTTTACTAAATTTTAACAATGCAGATGGACTTAGAGATCTTACTATGGGGTTCATGTTCCATGTGTACGGTCCCAAACCACCATATTGGCCCTCCATAAGGGATATTTGGCCTCGAAGTGGGACGTGGTGTTTATTTTAATGTCTTATCCTGCATGCTGGTTCTTTTGATTGGTGGCCATATGGTTTTCGAATCCGACACCACCCACCAAAATATCGATGTGCCAAAACTCTTCTCCAACCACGATCCAAGAGTATATATATATATATATATATATTATAACTATATCTAAATATTATATATAAATATTATTACATATACTAACTTAAACTTAATTGATTTAGGTTTCTACAATTGTGGGAATTCATTTTAAATTTTGGATTTAAAGCTGCATTCACTATTTAACTCTAACATTTTGGGAAGATCCTCTACCCATCATCAAGGACCAATCAAATAAAGAAATGAATTGCAGTTTTGCATGTGGAAACAATGCTAAAGACATTTGATTGTAGGTGATAAGGAGAATAAAAAAGTAATGAGTGAGGGAGGTGAGGTAAGTAGAGAGTTGACATGAATGATTTTTAAAGGAAAAGTGACAAAGAAATAGAAATGATTAAGATTAAAGAGTTTAAGGATATGAAGGAAGATTAAAGAGAAGAGATAAGGTTAGGAAGGTAGAGGGTAAATGAGAGAGGAGTAAAGCCAAAGATCGATGAAGGAAAATCCAATGAATATAGAGAGAAAATATGGAGGAGGGGTTAAGAATGGGAGATATTTTTACGAGTTTGGTGGATAAATGGGGTAGTAAAATCCCCTTAATTCTAACAGTAATCAAATAAAGAGAACTTAGCTAGGTTAACTGAATAATTATCTTTCCTAGACTAGAGGCTTTGATTCTGATCTGATCAGTTACATTTTGTGATAAAAAAATTTCTTTTAAATTCTTGAGGAGATTTCTGTTAGCAAGTTATATTGCTTACTTAGATTTTGGCTAACGCATGTATCTTCTTAAATTTCAGATTGCAAGAGGCTATGGCCACTTATACCCTACAAGATAAAAAAAAAAACTGTTGAGGATTAAGTCATACAAAAGTGGTGATCGTTAACACAAGGGACAGTTATTTTACTTGCTCAGCCAAGCACCCAAACAACCCTAACCAACTCTAAGGTTGATGGTCCCTTATTCCTAACAAAGATGTCTTTTATAAGTTAGATTATTGTGCCCAAACTAATTTATGCTAAGTGTGGACTCACATGATTATACAGGTTCCAGTATTAAATCGGCTCCCAGCTGAATCATTGAACAACTAAAAGGATATCTACAACTCACTTTACAAGTGGCACAACGTTCTTGATACCCCTGTATCAATCACATGATCCTCTCTACTACGCATTTATGTTGATAGCGATGAGGGATGGGGTCTTGGACTCCTGACTCTTTGATGGTACTTTACCTCATTCAACACCGTTGGGACAAGTTAAGTTACTATGCTACTGTCATCACGCTGTCAGGGTAATTAAGGGAGCTCTCAATGCTCGAATTGAATACCTCGAAAAGGACTATCCTAGGAAAACATGGTAACTTGGTCAGAATTCCCCCTTTTGCAACTGGTTCTAATGGCTCTATGACTCTGATTACTGAGTTGGTCTATACTAGGAGGTCCAATATCAAATGAGGAAGATCCCACTAAGCCTGTTAACTCCTTCTAGGCAGTGGTAATACCCAAGTATGGTATCATCTCGTATGTCCAATTCAATATATGTATTTACTAGTTGTTAATTGTTGTTTTAAGAACTAAATCTTTCGAAACCTTGTAGGTACCACGTAAGGACGACTCCTGGCTAGTTCTATCCCGAAGAACAAGGTAAGCAGTGTTCCTACTGTGACTGAAATATCTTCATTTTACTCTGGTAGTTTCGTAGCAAATTAAGAGTTGCTATTGTGTAAATGTTTTGGAAAAGAAGGGTCTATATTTTCTTGTGTTGACCCAGGAACTGATGTTCCAAACCATTTGTAATTTAAATGCTTGTTGGGTTTTGTAGCTCCTGCTAATGTAATATAGTGTCGATGTGTACTGGGACCTTCTACCGGCCCTTCGTGGGGTTTGCACAGATATATCACTAATAGTTTTATAATTTTTAAAGTGGTTCCATCTATCATTCTGGATTTGCACAATATTCTGAGTATGGATACTTCTTGGCTCTTTGTTTTCTTTCTGGTTAAAAGGTCGAGTGGGGGTATTTAAATTGCACAAGAAGTATCAGATTAATCTAAGGATTTCCTTCTAAAATGCAGCCGTTGTCAAACCCATAATAGTTTGGTATATTATGTTTTGCATTAGGCTAATGGATACTGACCCTTCTTGGTCTTTGCGTACTGTGTTTTGTTCCTTTAAAACAACACAATGGAAAGGAGGGTTGGACTTCGTCAGATTTAGGGTTCCTAGTTGGTATTATTTTTTCAGTATACTCGTTTGATGTGTACATCTATAATCCCGAATGTATTGAACTTGTAAGCCTATACCTGTATGTCATTCGAAATCCCCTTGTTGGACCATAATTGGTATTAGGTCTCTGTATCAATTTACTTGGTAATTGATTGTGCATTTATTCTTGTTTATTCAATAGTTATTGCGCTTTACTAGATTGATAAAGAATTTATGTACTCATATGATTTCCAGAAGATTTCGTCGTTGTTCAATAATTACCATATTTACTTGAATGATTTTTGTACCTATTTCTTTTATGCTTAGATCTAGAGTTTAGGGTTTCGAGGTATTATAATTTTATAACAATACTCAACAATGAAGCTTGGATCTTTGTAGAGAGTTGTGGTACTTATGTTGTGTGAACTGGATAAATATTAGAAGCAGAGGTGAATTGTATTCTACCTATGTTGGAAATTATGCATATAAACCTTACTTTTTGGTGAATCTATTAATTTAAATTAACTCTCTACATCATTTAAACTTGGCAGTTGATTTCTGTCATTACTTCATAGTTCAACGATTATCATACATGTGTGGTTAATAATACCCTTCCTTTTATGTTTTGGTTATAGAATTTGATCTAGATCTGTAACATTGGGATGTTAGGCATCGACCTCGCATCCTATGATAGATGTGAGTTATCTTGCAGGTTCAATGGGTAGTTCACCTTTAGTTTTCCAATTTAGCATCCTGACTTACTCATCCTAGGATTACTAAGTTACCTTATTCATAGTGAAAACCTAAGATCTGTTGATTGTGTACAATGCAAGAAATCGATTTGATTACAGTGCAAGATTTCGTATCCCCACATTAGTAAATGGATTTTACTTTGAACTCTAGGCTATGAATTTTAGAATTTATGTTGGAAAGAGGGGATAAATATTTCATGCCAATTACCATTATTTTTAGTATTTAACATAACTAATATTCACAGCATATAGAAAATTCCACTAACAGTATATATCTATTCATTCATATATTCATATCTTCACACATCCTAATACACATTTAGCGAATCATTGATAATATAATCACATATAAAGTAGAGCTTTGGAACCTGTTACAACACCAAGCTGCGAATAAGGTAGGGACAACACTGCTCCTCCCAACCATAGATCTTGAGTAGGCTAACCCACTCTGATCACCCCCGAGCCAAATCCAGCGCTCCAAGAGTGTAGACTATTAACCAGATCAAAATATCATTTCACTTGCTTTAGAGTTTCTTTCCTAACACATCAATGCTCACTCAACAATTGTTCCTCTCATGCATACTAAGAAGCGTCCTGCCTCCCGCATATGCATCTTCTTTTATAATTTGCCTAGGTCTTTACACCCATCCGATTCCCTAAGAGTCCTGTGGCTGTTAAATCCCTGATTTCTAGGGAGTGTGCTAGTGCCATCAATGCACTCTAACAACTGTTTGATCCTTTTTCAATTAACATTCAATCTTGTCTCCCATTCTTGGAGACTTGATTTCCTCTTTCTGCATTTGTTGCCCCTTTCCTCATTCTTTTATTAATTAAATAATATTTTTTCTTTTACATCTTGTAACCATACGGTTACTTGACCACTTTCTCATCTAGTTCTTTATTCAATAATAAACAACAATAATAAAATACGATAACAATTTATTTGTGGTGTGGATCTTATAGGGGCCTAATATTAACTAAGACAAAAATTCATATTCTTTATATATTATTATGATACAGTTTATATCATTAAATATAAAAATAAATAAATAGAACATATCATAAAAGAAAAAAGAAAAATATATAAATACAAAAATACTTAGTGCCAAAAAAACCACAACTACTGAATACTTTCAATAGTTGTGGTACATATGAATTTAAACGGCTATACAAAACAAACCCTCGATATTGGATCGATCGCGGCCACTTCACTATATTTAGAGGTATGTTAATTGTTTTTTGTTTATATGTTTTGCTCATTCAGAGAGTTACAATAGCGTTACATTCTTGCTGGTAATTTCCTTTGCCATATGCAAATTTTCCCTAAATTGATGTTGTATGAGGGTTTTTGGAATTGAATAAGGGAACATACAACACATGCAATCTTCACAGGTGTGTTTACTGTTTATTGTTTATGTGTTTTGCTCATTCAGAGGGTTACAACAATGTTCCATTCTTGTTGGTATTTTCCTTTTCCATTTGCAACTTTTCCCTAAATTGATGTCAGATGAAGGTTTTGGATGACCCACTGCTCTCTGTCTCTCTCTCTCTATATATACATTTCTCTCCATGCGATGATTTTAAGCCATGGGTATCAGTTTGGTAGTTTGATTGTAATTAAGAGTTACCATTATTGGCAACTGTGAGTTGTGTCTTACCCGAAGCTTACATGAGCGTTGTTTCCTTGAACATACTAAGGAAATGAGCAAATTGTTCCCAATTGCTTTCTTATCTTTTTAATGTATAAAGAAAGAATTTCCTTGAATATTAATGAATTAAATTGTGGTAATATGGATGGTTATTTTCCCTTATCTTGAGATATCCTACTCAAATATTGAAATTGAATTTAAAATAGGCCAAACCATCTCAACCAAGCCCTTGAAATCATAGTTCGATTTGCAGTATTGAAACATTAGAAAGGAAATTTTCACCTAATCTGTGAGCTTGATCTGCAATCCATTTGAAATATTGTTTTTTTATTTTTCCTTTTGAGTTGTGTTATTTGTGTTCTATATACATATACACTGGTTTCAACCAATGTTCTCTTTCATTTTGTTGTTGATGTCTAATGGATTGGCTGATAGGCAGCTCTTAAACTCAGAAAATGTAGTTTGGGTGATAGGGGAAGCAGTTCATTGACTCATGCCCTATCTAAACATTACTTGAAAATGACTTCGCATTCCATGCCTGTACTTTTCCAAACCCAGTGGGTCACTAATTCATTTTATATTTGTTTATTTTAAACCTACACTATTATTTATAATGACGTTATACAGGTAACACTGGAAAGACTTCAACGTTACTATCTCTGAAAACATCTCACAATAGATTTGCTTAAGGGAGATATGATGCTACAGTAAAAACATATGTTTAACCCCTAATAGGAAACTCCCTCACCACTCTACCTGAAAAATCCTTTATCATGGTTATTTGTTGAAATAGTCCATGGTTGTATTAATAATAACACAACAGAAAGAATCTGACTAAAACTATACTTACTTGTTCTCATTAATGCTTGAATAAAAATTAGAGAGGAATTTGTTCACATTAATGCTTGAAGAAAAAGTAACTAGTATTGTGTGGTTTGTCATGTAGTAAGGTTAGCAAAACTGGACGTAGATCATTTTTTTACATCACTTTGTGACACATCTATATTGTATCCCACATTTGAAGGCAATATACATTCATTCTGAGCAGTTACATCTTATGCAGTGTTTAATGTCCTTTTTCCTCCATATTCCAATATACAGGGAAGGAATTGCACTTACTATTGCAAATACCCGGACTCATGTCTTCCTGGTAACTTAATCTTCCATTCCATTTTTCCAAAACATTTTCCATGTTGCTATTTAGGTTCCTATAAACTATTTGAATTGGACAATATTCTATTATGCTTGTGGCTGGCACAAATTAATTGATACGTCATAAAGGTACACAAATTGAAGATTGACAAGTTTTGTGCTTGTAGTCACTTTCTTGTACTGGAGAGATCATGCTCTTTTCCGATGCCTAATGTGACCATTTTAGTCAGGTATAAATATTACGTTTGAAAGATACAAACTTAGTTCTCTACATTGGTCAGGTTCACATTAGATGTATTCTGGTGACTTTAGAATCTGTTTCCTAAAATAGATTTACACAATACGCAATAATTTAATATTGTATATTTTAAACCTTGGTAATGTTTTGTAATTGAAGCGGATTATGGACAAATAGGGATGGGACAATTTTGATTGGACATCCACATTGCAGTATCTCTAAATGGTTGATGTTAATGAGATGGTTGTTGCATTTCCTTCATCATAAACTGCAATATATCTGAGACTTTGAGGGCTTACATTGGTTTGATTTTCGCAAGATATTTTCATCCTTCATATACATTTTATACTCCAATTCAAGGTTTTTTATGATTCATATAAAATATGAACTATTATTGTTTAACCAAACTTGAGCTAACCTAGATGAAATAGGTTTTGAGTAAAACACATTGCACATTAGAATTTTTAATGGGAATGAAGAAGAAGGCAAATGCACCAGGATAGTGGATAAGAGCTACAAGTCATCTCCAGGGGCCAACAAATCCCTTTTTTGCTACCAATTTGATCTCAAAGATGTGGGTTTTGTTTTGTGCTGACAGAAATCCCCCTGTTTTCGATTAGGTCAATCTATGGAGCTACTTTTGTGCTTGCTTGGCTGCTGGTTGTGGTTATTTTGTTGCATTTCTCAGTAAATTTTAATTGGGTCATTGCCTGCCATGGGTTTTATGTGTTTCCCCATATATGACAATGGGTTAAAAACATGAAATTTGAAGTGGGAATTCTCTTATAGTTAGTATTGTGCAGTGTTTGCCTCTTGCTTTATTGTTGTAGCCCATATGTTATGGATTGTGTAAGTTGCTCGGACTTGATTTCATCTTTATATAACATGGTTTTTGAAGTAGGAATTTAGTTGGGGATGGTTTCAGTCTTTTCTATAGTTATGGGCGATAAATTTTTTATTGTGATCTTGATTTATAAGTGGAGCATTCCTTTTGAAGTTGAAATTTTCCAGGGATCAGCTATATACATTTTTCTATCTACCACAACTTGTTGTAGGTCATGTATTTTTAAGTGGGGTTAATTTGTTTATGTGATAGTGGCAGAACAATACCTCTAGAGCTACTATTTTCCTGTTATGTGCATCTTCTCCAAAAATATAATTCTGAACCATTGATATTGAAGAACTTATTTCCCTTGAATCATTTGTAAGACATGAATTTTGCAACACATTAATAGTCACAGAGCATGAATTTTGAACTTTGAATTCTGTCTGCATTGAATTAGTTTTATCTGTGTGTATTTCATTCTTAAGACAATGAATTTTGCAATGGATATTCCTCTGAAATAGCTTTCTCTCATATTTTTCCAGTCATAATGGTTGTGGAGATTGAACATTTGCAGAAAACCTTGTCATTTCAAAGTAGGTTTTTCGCTATAAGAATTTTTTCTTGGTGCGAAATGTTACGGATAAGGTCACCAGGATGGGTCTCTCCTTGGGTAGGTTTTTTCGGTGTCTACATGTGAATAAATCTGTGAAGGTTATATATAATATAAACAAAAAGGTTGTTGATTTTTAAATGGGTCTCTCCCCAAAACTAGTATTGGATAGATTTCCATGGTGGTTTCTATATATTGGGAATCAATGCTAGATACCTGGATGTTGGTCTTTCCCATGGATTAACTATCTTTATTCATGTGAAATTGTTGTATACCAGAGGTTTTTATGACACAAGAAACTTTCATGAATTTTTACCTGGTCTTCATTTCTCTATCATAATATTTGCAAAGGACAAATTGTTGTCTTAAAAGGTGTTATTATTTCTAGAGCAACCTACAATTTTAATAAACCAGTTTAGTTTTAATTTTGAAATCCAGAAGAAAACTGGATTAAGTCCAGTTCAATGACCTACACTAAAATTCAATTCTTTGACTGCTTGGATTGTAGCAGGAAATCAATTCCTCCAAATATAAACAAAAACTATCTAGAAATATGGTCTTTTCCTGTGTGCCACATTTGGATAAATATCCATGACAGGACATGAGATACATGCTTTTAATTCTGGGCATACCAACAATGAAAGATAATTATCAGGATGAATTGGGCATGATAGGATTGTTCCAAATATTTCCACCTTTATGTTGGTCGTGTTTAACATGTATATAGTTGTCTCATCATATCACTCCAAGTAATTAGGTTTTCTATACTTGTTAAACAAGTGTAGGGACATATCTCTTAGTTTTCTTTCGTTATGCATGATGTGTATGATCTCTTATTATTTTATTCTAGTCTTTATTTTTGGGCCATTTTATGTTCAATCATTATTATGAATTCCTATCTTGTTATAGAAATCATGAACTTTTGGTGTTTCCATTTTACATCACAATCATTTGCTGAGTCTAAAGACATTGTATCCTTGTGTAATTCTTGCTCCCAAGTCAACATTTATGAAACAATTGAAACTTTTGTTCACCATGTTTTAATTTGACTTGAAAGAAAGTGTAATTCAAGGCTTGAAGAATGAGCAAGACCTACTTTTTCATACATTCAATTGTAGGATGCTCTTATTTTCTCTGATATATATGATATGATATAACAACTGATTTGTTATCTGATGCTAGTTTTTTTTTAAATGAATTCATTCTTTCAGATTGCTCATGTTGGACTGCAAGTCAATGGCTACCTTGTCTATGATAATTTATGAACCATTATGCACTATAATATTTCAGTTCTTTATTCAATAGCAGTTACTGATCTTACACAGAAGATTAGTAGTCAATTGCTCCAAGAGTAATAAGTTGTATTCTTGCTCTTTGCATCTATATAGGAAACATTTCTTCCTTGAACATATTTTCTTCTCCAATAGGATTTCCTCCCTAATTGTTACAATGTTGAATTAAATAGTGATTTGGTGTCAGGAATCATGGTCCATGTTGTATTCTCTTTATTTTAAATATCATAGATGAAAGGACAAAAAACCATTGTTGAATGGCATACTACAATCAACTTAAATCATTTCATGGTTCAAAAATCAATTATTGAAATGCAACAGTGAGCCATCTCTTTCATTCTCTTCTTAGCAAAGATGTTAAAGATATTAATGTTCTACTTTTGGAAGAGTCAATATGAAAACCCCTAAATTAGTGACAACCTGTTGAATGCAATTACTGGGTAATTTCATTATCATGCCATTAATATAAAATATACATACAAAAAGTTGTTATGTGATGCCTTCATTTCAAAACTATATTATTATACCAGTTTTACATTCTAAATTATTTATTTTGCTGTCAGTGGGGTTCTAAATGATTTGATTTGATGTCTCTAGGATTAAGGTTGCACATTGTCACATAGTTACAAGCTACGAGAGAATACTTGGACTGAAGAAATAGTAGCATAGATCCATTCTAAACTAGGATCTATCATGTACCTAGAGGGATCCAATTTTTTTGGGTGTATTTTTTTTTAATCTTAAATTTCTTAAGGTGCTTGATAGATCGGGTTTTAAGATGGATCTATGCTAGTTTTCTTTTATGACCCAACATAGTTTTTTAATAAATTATATCTGCTTATTTTTATTTTATGAGTCAACATAAAAAAAATTAATTATTTTTTATTTGGTTTTAATTTTTAATTTTATGAGCCCATGTCAATTTTTTTTAATAATTTTGTATTTTTGGTAGCATAGCATTACATTACTTTACATTACATGACAACATATCCTCATACTAGGATTTAGAGCACCTTTCTACTCTTGGCGTTCTAATATTCTAAAGAATGCCTAAGCATAATCCTGCATTATTATCTACCATGAACTAGATATTTTAACATATGAACCTTTAATTTACTTGAGTCTTGTAGATTTCTTTTGCTGATACTTGTTAACTGTGATTTCCGAATCTGACAAAACTTCAATGTTGGATGAAGCTATTGAGTACTTGAAAACACTTCAATTGCAAGTATAGGTAAAATATTTACACAAGATAAAAGAGATTTCGTGTCATTTCAAAATATATTTGTTATATCTTATTATAGTGAAAACATTTCTTCCTCTTCTGATCATGGCCCCTTTTCCTTCTGTCACATCATAGATTATGTCAATTGGAGGTGGAATGGGTATGCCTCCATTGTTTTTTTCCTTGAGGCATGCAGTATTTTCAGGTAATGTGATTTCATTTATTTTTTTATATTGTTAAATCCTTTTTTTGAACATGCATTGGTCATTCTTACTTGGAAATTCTTGACAATTTCTTGTTACACGGGTGTTCGAACTACTTTAGGTTCATGTTTTGGAGATGCTACTGTAATAATTAATGCATTCTTTCTTGTTTCTTATAACTTTGTCCATGTGTTACTTGGTGTGAATTTATATATAGACAAACTTTAGTTCATTATTTGGTACATGTACTCTTGAACATTCCTCAAAACTCCAACAATTCAACGGTTATATAAATTTGGTAGAAAATACAGCCAATGCACAAGTTGAGAAACCTAGATAGATAATGAAAGCACAACACAAAATGTGATTTCGGCAGTTCTGATTGAAATAGGAGCATGTGAGTTTTATTTCAATTTGGAAATTTCATAGTAGAACTAACCCATTCGTGACAATGGGTACAGGTATAATATTATATTGAACTATTTCATAAAAATCAGATATTGCATGACCATCCCAACACAAATTTCACCAGAAGGAAATCATTTCAAGTGTGAACAGAAATCCTCACTGTCTAAGCAATTCAATGCTTACAGAAACTTTGGTGGCAATTGTATCAAACATCGAAGCAAACATAGAAAATTGTGAGAGGCATAACAAAACACTACCATGTATGCTATCCTATTAGGATAACACAAAGTATTACTATATATTAGTAATAGAAATGGAAGGAGAACAAAATCCAATTGTCACATAAGTAATTTAAACCACATGTGACATGCATTATCTACAAAATGTCAACTCAATGTGACCATGTGAAGAGAGTTCATGGACATTTCCAATTCCATGAAGGTGGAGATTTGGTTTTGAGCAAACAAGGATCATAGAGATAACATATACAAACACCTAGAAAGAACAAAGTTGAATGCATGAAATCCAAGGCACAACTTTAAACAATCATTGTATTCAAGAGGTTCATTCATAAACCAAATCTCTTGTGCACAAAACAAAAACACCAACTAGAGATTGCGAGTTCAACAAACATAAAACCAATTAAATGAATTGATATATATATATATATATATATATATATATATATCAATTCTTTGAATCTTTTAATGTTATGAATAATTTTTGTCATATTTTTTCTTTCAATTTGTGGGCGAAGTGTAGGACACCACATAACTCCAATTTGGTCTTTTCAGGACATATTTGTCACAATTTTAAATATCCATGATTCATAGATCTGCACTCAAAGAATTTGTCCGATAGCTTAAACAAAACGATTAAAATATGTGGTTATGAACTCTTTGTTATAGTTTAAGTATGTATAATTTGGAATGGACTATCAAAGGGAATATTGTCCCAATCCTTGGAAGTGGGGAAGTTTAAGCAAAACCTGTATATCCAATCAAAATTGAATGAAATTGATGATATCCACAATAGTTACAACTTTGTCTATAGTTACTTCTCATTTCTTTCCTCGCAGCTTTATGAAAGAAATATTGTTTTCCTTCCAATTCTGTTTCTTGCAAAGAAAGACATCATGCATGGTTTTTTAGTAAAGGTTTAGTTGAAGATAATCATCATACTACCCTTTTTCTAATTTGATAATGCTCTAGGGATGAGGATGCAATCAGAGGAAGAGATAGATGCAATTTCGATGGACATAGACTTCGAGTACAATTTGCTAACACATTGTATTTTTGTTTACTAATTATGAATGTGCTTCTATTATTAGAATGTTTTTTTTTTCTTTTGGAATTTTAATTGATTAGTTTCATTTCATATTTCATTGCAAGTTGAGAGATCTCATGGAGGGAAAGCATAATCTTTTGAAGTGCATGAAATCTACTCTAGTGGTATTTGTAGATTTTTTTGGGGTTTTACTGCTTGCTGGTTTATGTCAACATTTCAGTGATTTTCACCTACAGCCAGTTTTGCATAGGCTGAAGGTTACTTATGAAATTTTCAGTAACAATTAAACACACTATAAAATACCACCAACAGGCTGAAAATAAATATTTAAAACATTCACACCATAAAAAGATAGACTCAGTATTTTCGGCAACTGTGCCGTGGAAAAACCCCCACGGGAAAACCAGTAAGAGAGAGAGAGATTTTTATTTCTTCAGTAAAATAATTCAGTACAGCTATTACAGTCAAAATTTTACTTATCTGACCAACCCAGAGTGCTGCCTTGATTTATGTGCCTCACTGTGTCTTGATTTCTATACCTTACTGTCTCGATTTCTGTGTCACTATTCTATCTCGATTTCTGTGCCAGCTCTGTCTCAATTTCTGTGCATTAAAATCACCTCGAAAACAGTGTCGAACCTCTCAAAAATTGTGCAACAGAAAACCTCGAAAACTGTGTAGAAAAATAGGCCGTACATTCCGTACGGATTCTAGAAATCTGTGCAATAAATGCCTCAGGATTTGTGCCCAGATTTCACTACAAAAATTAACTATTCACTCCTCGAGAAATGTGCCCTGCTCACTCCTCGATATTCGTGCCAACAAACTGCTGAAACAAACTCCTCAATTTCTGTGTTGTACGACCAACATTAATGGCTGCTGTACAGTACCTTGATTTCTATGCTTAGCTTCTACTACCTCAGGATGTGTGCCCACTGAAGAAATAAATGCTGATTAAGAATCTGTACGGTGCAATAAATGCTCAGCAAACTTTCTTGGAATTTGTGCTAGCTGAAGCCTACATAAATGGCTCCTTGGAATTCGTGCCCTAGTCTCTCTTGCTCTCTCTTGCTCTTCTTCTCTCTTGAATCTCTCAAAAGTGAAGTGAAAATTCCTCCCTCAAGCCTTTTTGTCTAACCCTAAGTGAGTTCTAATCCAACGGTGGAGAAAGATCCAATCCAATGGATAAGATTCAATGAGAGTAAAAAATCACTTTTTATTTAAATCACTTAAATAAAAATTACTCACCCACTTAACTTTAGCAAAAAGTGACTTTCATTTTATAAAGTCTCATTAAGTGCATTTAATGTGAGGGTCACCTTTTTCCCCCTTCTAAGTGACATTAGGCAATTGTCACTTGGGGAACACTTCCCTAGGTACAAAACTAACACTCCCTCTTACTGAGGAAGGTGTTCCACACCACTCCCAACTTATCTCTGAAGAAGACAAACTTCCCCCTCCCCAAAGAATTTGTCAAGATATCTGCTACCTGCTCATCAGTGGAAATATACTGCAACTCAACTGCCCCTCTCTGGAAGTAGTCCCAGATGAAATGGTACCTGATCTCAATGTGCTTCAACCTGTCATGGAACACCGGATTCTCAGAGAGTTGAATGCAACTCTGATTGTCACAATAGATCACCATAGGTATAAGCTGCTGATCAAATAAATCTACCAATAACTTACGAAGCCACAGTGCTTTGTAAGTAGCCTGACTAGCTGCCATATACTCAGCCTCGGCAGAACTCAATGCAACGGACTTTTGTTTCTGACTAAACCACGACACTGCTGCCGAGCCCAAACTGAAACAACAACCAGAAGTGCTCTTCCGATCCCTCACACAACCTGCCCAGTCTAAATCTGTGAACCCAACCAAGATGACTCCACCCAAACCCATGTAGTCCAAACCATAATCCATTGTACCTGCTAGGTATCTCAGTATGTGCTTTGTGGTAGTCCAATGCACACTCCTAGGCTCCACCATGAACTGGCTAAGAGTGTTAACCGCAAAACACAAGTCTGGCCTGGTGTTGACCAGATACATCAACGAACCAATGAGCTAACGATAGAGTGTGGGATCCACCAACTTACCCTCGGAAGCATGAAGTTGCTTCCAGTTGGTGATCATCGGTGTAGACATAGGCCTGTAGTCCTCCATCCAATAACTCTTCAGAATATTAACTACATACTTCCCCTGTCCTAGGAAAATATTTCCAGGCTCTTGCCAAACCTCCATCCCCAAATAGCAATGCATCAGCCCAATATTAGTCATCTCATACTCAACTGCAAGGTCCCTCTTGCACTGTGCAATAAGATGCTCATCTCCAGTGATAAACAAGTCATCAACATATAACAGAAGAATGAGAGGATCTCCACCAACCACAATGTAGTAAAGGTTGGGATCAGCCTCACTCTTCTAAAAGCCCATCGAAGTCAAGTATGCATCGATCCTGGAGTACCAAGCTCTAGGAGCTTGCTTTAGTCCGTACAAGGATTTCCTAAGCCTACACACATGAGAATCTCTCCCATGAATCTTGAATCCCTGTGGCTGCTCTAAGTACACCTCCTCCTACAGAAGACCATTGAGAAATGCAGTCTTCACATCCATCTGGTGGATTTTCCAACCCATCTCTGCTGCTATAGATATCACTGCTCTGATGGAAGAATACTGAGCAACTAGAGTAAATGTCTCATCATAGTCAACTCCCTCAACCTGTGAGAACCCCCAAGCCACAAACCAAGCCTTGAATTTCTCCACACTGCCATCTGCAACATGCTTGATCTTGTAAAGCCACTTGGAAGTCACCACTGACTTCCCCTCAGGTCTTGGCACTATCTCCCAAGCATCATTCTTCATGATGGAATGGTACTCTTCCATCATGGCATCTCTCCATACCTGATGCTGAGAAGCCTCCTGAAATGTATAGGGCTTAGAATCATGAAGACTCACAACAAGAGCCATCCCATATCTGTCTGGCTCAACTACTATCTTGATCGCCTCCTGAGGTCTACCAAATTCTTCTGCTTCCTTCAAGGCATCCTGAAGCCACTTAGGCTTCCTCTTCCTTGAAGGATCCTCCCAAACTGGTCTATCCTCATCTGAGGAACTCCCAGAAGCAGAAGGTCCAACACCTCGAGGACCGGTAATTGATGAACCGCTGCCTGAAGAACCTGTACCTGTCCCTAAAGTACCTGTCACCTGAACCACTGAACCTATAGAAGCTGTGCCTTTACCCTATGATCCAGTCACTCCAGAAACCTATGGACCTGAAACTTGTATCGAAGAAGTCTGTGTCAACTAAGGTGTGGGAGCTGATGGCTCCCTCTGCTCCATCTCTCTTGGCTTCCTGAAGGCTCTCTCCTCATCAAACTTCACTTCCCACCTCACTACAACTCTCTTCTAGCCAGGAATGTAAATTCAATATGCCTTCAAAGTCTCATCGTAACCCACAAAGATACCTCTCTCTGCATTGGGATCAAACGTCGTCCTCTTCTCAGAAGGGACGTGAGAGTAATTCAAAGAACCAAATATCCGAAAGTGGCTCACCTTAGGCTTCTTTCCCATATACATCTCCTCTGGAGTCATCCTCCCCAAAGCACGATGAGGACTCCTGTTCTACAAATATACTGCAATGTTGCATGCCTATGCCCATAGAAAGAACAGTAACCCCTGATCATGAAGCATAGCTCTCGCTGCTCCCACGATCGACCTGTTCTTTCTCTCTACTACTCCATTCTTCTCAGGAGTGTAGGGAACTGTCAGTTGTCTCTGTATAGCTTCCTATCTGCAAAAAGCATCGAACTCCTTGGAGGTATACTCACCCCCATTGTCCAATCTCAACATCCAGATCTTCCTTCCTGTCTGCTTCTCCATAAGGGCTTTGAACCCTTGGAAGACACTCAAAACTAAGTGTGACTTCTTGCTCCTCAAGAAGTAGATCCAGGTCTTCCTGGAGTAGTCATCAATGAAGCTAATGTAGTACTCGTGACCAGTCAAATATATTGAAGACATAGGACTGCAAATGTCAAAATGGATCAAGTCAAGCACTCCTGTTGCTCTCGTGTCACTACTTGGGAAAGTAGTCTTGGTGTACATTCCCAAAGCACACCCCCTGCACACATCACTCTGCTCAGTGCTGAACTCGGGTAAACCTGTAACCATGCTCCTCAACAATCTCAGAGCTGGGTGCTGTAGGTGGGCCATCCTACGGTGCCATAGCTCACATAGCTCACTGCTACTACTGTGTGCTAGAGCACGCTGCGGCTGAAACAATAGCTTGTACAAATTTCCACATCTAATACCAATGTCCCTAGGAGTAGATACACCTGTAGTCCTGGGGAAAACCTACACTCTCCCATCTGAGAAACACACCCCAAGACGCCTATCCTCAATAGTGGAAACTGAAATAAGGTTCTTCTTCAGCCCAGGGACATACAACACATCCCTCAAAATCATGGGACTCATAGACTCCCTCTGAAATATAATGGTCCCCTGACCAACTGCTCTAACAATGGTATTGTCACCAAGTACCACCTCCACATCTCTAACTGTCTATGATAGCTCGGAGAACAACTCTCGAGTACCCGTCATGTGTCTCGAGGCTCTGCTATTAGTGTACCATGTACTAGTGGTGGATGGACCTGTCTGGTCGACTTCCAATAATGAATGCTCACTCTCCATATCCATATCTATGCTAGTGGCTAAAGAGACTCTCTCTCTCTCAATCTGTCTAGCATATAGGGAAAACTCCCTCTGAAACCTATCACCAAAGTCATCAACCTCTGTTGAGGTTGTTTTCTGTTGTCCCTGTCCCTTCTTCTTCTTCTTGCTTGGACATTGTGAAGCATAGTGCCCAAATGCCTGACAACAATAGCACTTGATTTTACTCAAGTCCTTCTTCTATCCACCCTGCTGCTTCTTGGCCCCACCCTTCTTGGGACCCTTCTTCTTCTTCCCCTTGGCTGTCAAAGCCACGTTTTCCTCATCTACTCCACTCTGTGATGAACTGCCCTGTACGAGACCTCTCCTGGTCTCCTCCTGCACAAAGTCATCCCACAGTCTCTCCCAAGATGGTAGGTTCTCTCTACCCACTATGGCCTGCACAAATGTACCCCACGACTTTGAAGCCCCATTCACTGCTGTACGTACAACCTCAGTAGCAGATACTAATTCCCCAACAGCTGCCAGTTCATCCCGAACTATAGAAATCCTAGTGAGGTATGCTGTGACTCCCTCTCCTCCATTCATCTTTATACTCTTGAGTTTCTCTTTGAGAACCATCTTTATGTTCTCATTGGAACTCTCATATAAACTGGTCAAGGAACTCCACATCTCATGTTCCCTAGTCTTCCCAAAAATGTGAGGGATAATGTGGTCTTTAACTGCGTCAAGGATAATCCTCCTAGCCTTACAGTGCTTCTTGTTGAAGGCTGATAGTGTTGTTGCACCTGTAGCAATGGGAATGGTAACCGAGTTAGCTGTAGTATTTCTCACCACCTCCACCCATAGTTCATTCTCCTCCAATATCAGTAAAATTCTGGCCTTCCATGGCACAAAGTTCTCTGTCCCATTCAGCCTATCCTCCAACCTAAGACCTATAGCCATCTCAACTTCAACCCAACAGAATGCTAATCACTGACAGAAGAAAATCACAAAATTTATGAGTTCTAGAAATTTCTATTTGTTTGCACAAATATTACAGTTTTCTGCCCCCTTACTCTGATACCTTGTAGATTTTTCTAGGTTTTACTGCTTGCTGGTTTATGTCAACATTTCAGTGATTTTCACCTACAGTCGATTTTGCATAGGCTGAAGGTTGCTTATGAAATTTTCAGTAACAATTAAACATGCTATAAAATACCACTAACAAGATGAAAATAAATATTTAAAACATTCACACCATAAAAAGATAGACTCAGTATTTTCGGCAACTGTGGCCTGGAAAAACCCCCACGGGGAAAACCAGTAAGAGAGAGAGAGATTTTTATTTCTTCAGTAAAATAATTCAATACAGCTATTACAGTCAAAATTTTACTTATATGACCAACCCAGAGTACTACCTTGATTTTTGTGCCTCACTCTGTCTCGATTTATGTACCTTACTGTCTCGATTTCTGTGTCACTATTCTGTCTCAATTTCTGTGCCAGCTCTGTCTCGATTTCTGTGCATTAAAATACCTCAAAAACAGTTCCAAACCTCTCAAACACTGTGCAACAGAAAACCTCAAAAATTATGCAGAAAAACAAGCCGTATAGTCTGTACGGATTCTAGAAATCTATGCAATAAATGCCTCGAGATTTGTGCCCAGATTTCAGTGCAGAAATTAATTATTCACTCCTCGGGAAATGTTCCCTGCTCACTCCTCGATATTCGTCCCAACAAACTGCTGAAACAAACTCCTAGATTTATGTGCCGTATGGCCAACATTAATGGCTGATTCACAGTACCTTGATTTCTGTGCTTAGCTTCTATTGCCTCGGGATGTGTGCCCACTGAAGAAATAAATCTTGATTAAGAATCCGTATGGTGCAATAAATGCTCAGCAAACTTTCTTGGAATTCATGCCAGCTGAACCCTGCATTAATGGCTCCTTGGAATTCATGTCCTAGTCTCTCTTGCTCTCTCTTGCTCTTCTTCTCTCTTGAATCTCTCAAAAGTGAAGTGAAAATGCCTCCCTCAAGCCTTTTTGTCTAACCCTAAGTGAGCTCTAATCCAACGGTGGAGAAAGATCCAATCCAATGGATAAGATTCAATGAGAGTAAAAAATCACTTTTTATTTAAATCACTTAAATAAAAATTACTCACCGACTTAACTTTAGCAAAAAGTGACTTTCATTTTATAAAGTCTCATTAAGTGCATTTAATGTGAGGGTCACCTTTTTCCCCCTTCTAAGTGACATTAGGCAATTGTCACTTGGGGAACACTTCCCTAGGTACAAAACTAACAATATTCATTTAAGAGGTTTGTGTATGAAACATTTTAAACTTATTTTCTCATTGTTCTGCAGGAAATTGGTAATTTGTCCATAAAGGATCTGCTTACAGTAGGACAGCTTGTTCCTTATGTTGTCTGTAGACTGGGATGCGGTGAGGAAAATGAAACAATAAAGGATAGTAAAAGAATATTCGTATCATTGTAACTTAGTTTGATCCACAAAGGACTTACTGTTGAGGCAGTTCAATATGGGATGGTATGATCTAATAACTTGTTTATAATTACCCAGTTAATTGAAGTTTGAACATATATGATGGTGTAATGTTTTATTCCTAAACTAGAATGCATACAAATATTATCTAAATGTCTATCATGGCGTAGTCAAGATGAAACAAAGCTATAGTACTAAATGGTAATTTACACATATATGAGATAAGACTTTTCTAATTCTCTCAACGGTGGTGTTTCAATTCTTTACTGCTTGAAATATAACACAGGAAGAAGAGGTGTAAATATAATATCCATGTAAATATCAGTTACCAACCATATGCCAAGTTGTTTGTTTTGTTATGGGTTAAATTATAACATTTCTATATTTTGGACACTATTTCCATGGTACCTATACCTTAAGAGGCCTTTATTTTTAATTCTTGACAATAAAATTTCTCCGTTCAGGTATTTTAAATTATTAATCATGAAGATTAATATTATGGACTTGTTGGTTGGAAGTCCTAAATCAGGTCGTCACACAGGAACATTAAGAATATCTTCTAGGCTGCACTTAGTAATCAAGCCTATAATTCATGGTTGCGGGTTCTTCAAAATTCCTACATCATTTGTAATTTATCTCTACTATTGTAGGCAGTGAAAAAAGATCTAGGATTTGAAACAGAAAATCATGATTCTGACTCAAATTGGCCCTCATACAAGCCAATTCAAACCACTCAAACTCCCATTGAGCGATTTTTTGATCAATTGAGTTAAAATTGGACTAGGACTCCATTCTCTCCAGGTCATCAGACCTTAGCAGTTGATGAAGCTATTTCTTCATTGAATATCTATGTAGTTTCATTGTATTTATGCCTTTGAACAAGGACGCCGACTTAATGTTGGCCATGATAAATCTCGGGAGTTTGCATCAATACTTAGTTCCCTGCAGAATTTAGTCCAAGTGCCAATGAATCCATTACACCAAGATCTTCTTCTATGGTTGAAACTCTTGGATAGGTTACTTGAACTAAACATGTTTATGTGGCACTGTCTGCACAAAAATTTAGAAGAAAGCTCTAACTGCACAATGAATTCATACTCAATACCTTTGTCAGTAAATTACTTCTCCAGTTTTTCTTATGGTATTTATTACATATAACGATGTTTGTTCAATCCTTGATATCTTGGGAGGTATGCAAACAATTCTTGGAGGATCCTTCACTCTGCTTTGACCATTTTTTATGTATAAGACAGGATAACAAACTCTGAATATATGGTAGAAAAATTATGTATGGGACCGATTCTTGATGTTCTTATTCTTTAAACCGTTTATTAATAATCTTAACAGCTTTGACTCTACTGGCCTCTTTCCCATTTTTTTCTGGTACAATCCTTATCTTCAAATTGTGAGATTTATTGTCCCCTACCAACTGGATTGACCTTGCTGACTAGACTGCCCCTGGTGAGTCTGTGCCTATAGCTGCATCGTGGCATATACACATATTTCCTTACAGTACTTTCCCATTGGATACTTATGCTCAGTTAAATTCCTTTCAAACTCATCCAAAAGGCTAGATCTTTCATATGTAGGAGTTGGCAGATGCTTTAAAATCATTTTAAGATTTTGAATGATCTCAAAATATTCCTTCAACACTAGATAAATCTCTGATCCTTTCATCTTATTCCAGTCAGCTTTCTAATCTTGTAATCATCATTCTTCCTACGATGGAGCAGTTCGTTGTAGCTAGCTCATGGATACAGGTCATCATTTCCATCCCAAAATGAAGGGAGTCCTTAATTGATTATACTTTTAAATGTATTCTTAAATGCTGCAACTCCTCCCATCATAGCATATTTTTTTCCTCAGTATTCTGCAGCAAATCTTGCTTTGTTGTGACCTTCTTTTCCTCTCTGATGATATGTGTTTTTTTATTCGCCTTCAAAGCCCTCAACTCTTCCTTGGTATTACTATTTAGGAATGCAATAACATTCTCCATTTCTGGATTTTATCCTCTTGACTTCTTCCATTGTAATTTTTTTCATCTGATGTTCCCCTTGCACTATCCCAAAATGGATCCAATGTCATGCTAGCAGGGCCTCTATTTGATCCCATATATCATTCACGGCTGCTCTCAAGGGTTCCTTACTACTCGGTTTGCTTTTAAAATTGTTTAGCTCCTTATGTACTTTCTCTTTTTATTCCTTCCATGATACTATTGATGTCTCATTGTCCTTCAACTTATCCTCCAGTTCTTTGTATAGAGTTTATCTAGTATGCAATTGCTTGGTTACTGTATCAAGCCACACTCCCTTAACATTAAAATCAACCATTACTTTAGCTAAAGCGTCTATAGGATCAATTGGGTCATTCTATTCAGTGACCTTCCCTGATGGTGTCTTTGCATCTTTAATTACTTTGGTTTGTTGCTCGTTCAACTGAGTATTCTCTGCTAGCAAATCCTGAATAGTATTTTTAGCCTACATTAAGTTGTTCCTGATACAACTTATCTTTTTCCTCCAAACTAGCCCGCAACTCAGGCGTTTTAACATGCTGATGATCATGTATGTTGAGATTTTTCCTAATAATCTTAATATAATTTTCCTTTTCATTTATCAGGTCTCCAATCATAGTGGGATTTTTTGGATCAGCACCCAAAACAATTAGCCTTCTCTCAAGCTCTTCAATTTTGTTTTGCTTGGCCTTGGTGGCCATCTTCTCTTGTTTTAGTTGCTTGTCCATCTTAGCAACCATGACCTTCATCTTTTGTATACTTGTAGATGATTGCACTAATCCCTTTTATATTATATCAATGGTATCCCATGTAGTTATACCAAATCTGCATCCTGAATGTTCCTCAACCTCATGATCACTTCATTAGCCTTATGATCAGTAGATGATGTAGGCTTAGGCACAATGGACTCCAGAACTACTAAATTCAGAGTATCACTTTTAAAATAAAGGGAAAACGTTAGTCTTGTTTGAAGATTAGGATCAGTGGCCCAAGAATTTACAAACATATCCATTCTTGGTGCCACATTTCCCTTCTTCAAGTCCAAATACTGAGAAAACAACGAGGTGGATTGTTCTGGAGTTCTAATTGATGGTTTTGCAGCTGATACTAGTGTTGTAGAATAATGCTAAACTTGTATGGAAAGCTACCCTAGTATTTCTATTGATCCTTCACCCACCTCTCAGATGCTCCCTTCATCTTCTTCAGTCACTACAACAACTTGTAATGCTTATGCTTCTTCATCTGATCTTGGTTTATTTCTTAGACAATCCTCATCAATGTCCATATCTGACTGAGAGTCAAGGAGGGTCCTTTTAGTGACCACATCCTTTTTTGGGGGAATTTGAATGATTTAACCCAGATGCTCTTTTCCTTCCCCTAGGATCTTTATCACCTCTTCCCAGGTCTTTAAATTAGAGTTGTTCTTTCCAGCAGTTGCTTGGACTGGTGTATGTATGTGGTACTCCTGGATGCTATAACTCTAACTGGGTCATACACCCACCTTTCACCCTTTTGAGGTCCATCTCCTACAACTTTCCATATACTACCTTGTAGGCTTCTTTGAACTTTTCTATGAAAGGGTCTACTGACTGATGCAACTTAAAATTTGTGGCTTGCTTATGTTGTGTAAAGTGCGGATAATAAACACTTAACCTTTGTCTAATAACTTCTAGGGAAAAATATTGTTATAAATGCTAGTAATTTGAAGGGCTCCTCCTCAAAACCATAAATCTTGATGGTTGTATGATTTTCTGCTAAGAACCAATCCCTTGTTCTAACATCCCCTGTTAGGTAAAAGATTTTCTATATTTCTGGAAAAATTCTGGGAGTCACTACATAATGTAACAGGCTGTAGAAGGCCCTCATATACTTGTCCACATAATTATTAAAACCCTTTTTATGTTGTTGTGTTCTAATTTATTAAGTCCATTCCACAACATGCTTGATATTTCCTACAGCATCTTTGGGCTGTAATCTCAGGCACTCAAAGTACATTACATCGTAAAATATAATCAAGTATACCAGGTATAACTAGTATCTAAATTTTTTTCCACATAATAGGTGGAAAGCTTTCAGTGAATGGATTCAGCTAGGAATGCAAAGTAATCTATCTTGACACGGGTTATATAATTTGGAGGACAAATGAGAGACAACTATCCTAGCAATGGTTCATCTACACCTTTATTACTATAATATTATCATATCCCAATAACTGACAAATCATAGAAATGGCCTATCTAGTAACCTCAGGAAAAATTTCAGATTTATATGGAGGTGGTTTGGTTGGTAGGGTAGCATTCTAATCTATAAAACCACTTATATAAATTTTTCTTTATATTTTTGTGGAAAATCTTTATATAGAGTGGGTAAGGCACCATCGTCCAAGATTTCTAATGGTGAATTTACATTAAAATGAAGCATGGCAGCTAGATATTCTTTAGTAATCTTACAAATTACCCTAGTCCTATCCTTGGACCAAATGGTTCAGCTATCAACATGGTAATTGAATACACACCAGTCTACTAATTCACTGTACTAAATCTTTCTCTATAGAGTTGACAAAGAAGCGATGCTTATAACAACAACAATTAGATATAAAAAATTCCTCTACGAACTCAATACACAAATGATAGTGGATCTTATTGCACCTTCAGGTTATAACTGTGGATCAATGCTTCTCCAATGGCCGTTGGGTAAACTTCTATTCATTTTTTAGTATTTTAATGCCACTTGAATGATGTATAAACTATAAATAGTCAAAAGCCTACTATATGTTAGGGACAACCACATAGGTATGTTGGAGCATGAACATGCATACAAGTTAGAACTTGTAGTTATATAGTCTACTTGAAAGCATTGAGCTACAGGTTCACCATACACAAAGGAGACATAGGTCATTGCGAATAATCCCTTAAGAATATTCCCAAAATCTGTGGCTGGGTTGATATTGTAAAAAATTCCGGTGATGAAAAGTGTAGACAGGATTGTTACAATACTCAATTACATGGATTACAAAGTTCAAGCATCGAAATCCAATTATCCATAGCACTCCAAACTATGGCAATCCCCACTTCTTCTCAGACACCTTTGTTTTCAATTTTTGAGCATGAAATTCCTTTGCAATAAATTAAAGCATTCATATTTGTAGGTTTTATAATTCTAGCGATTTCCCAAATGGAAGACATATTCAAGATTAGCAGGGTGATGGCCTTATCCAAAATACAATGTCAACATTCTCTAGGTAAAATTCCTTATCCAAGCGTTAGCATAATTTGTTATTGCGTACACAGGGACCTTTCGGAGTGTTAAGTTGAAAGAAATGAAAATTATGTTATATATGTTGTATTGCAATCACTCAAAGTGTTTCATAGTTTGGACCTTCCTTATATAGTGATGATAAAACTTATTCTTTCATAGTTGAAAGACTTGAAGGACTAGTACAAGGTAAGACATTATGGATCTATAGTAACTTGGTAATAATTATTTTGTATGCTTGAATGATGCAAAATTTGTTGGAATATCATCATTGTCAAGCAATAACAACTTCTTAAAGGGTGCTAGCTCAATGGTAGAGCACCTACCTAATTATAGGCAGGAGATTGGTGGTTCGATTCCTTCGTACCCTGTCATAAATTAGTGACTAAGAAAACGACGAAATTCACATATATACGACTATTAGTATCTTATAGCGCAACTAACATTTAGTCTTATTTAGCTTAGTCATTAATATGTTATCATCTAGTAGTTTATTTAGTCGTATATTTGGTCATTAATTGTGGCAATCAATGACTAAATTAGTGACTATCAATGACTAAATCAATGACTATCAATGACTAATAAGTCAACCAAGTAATGACTAGTGAAATACAACTAGCTATAAGATAGTGGAAATCGGCTACTATTAGTCACCGACTAAAAAATAGTCGTTTATAGTTGAATTTTAGTCATTTTTTTAGTCATTAATTCCTCATTTTGTACTAATAGAAGTTCTTCCAATGGAAACATTAGAAGAGTGTGATTGTGCAGGTTGGCTAACTGCACTAGTAGGGTCGACTTGTTAAGATAGTGGTGCACTAGTTCGAGATATTAAAGGTGACAGCAAGAAAGGAGGGTTGGATCTCATAGTAGGAATGTTCCCCGAAAAAGTGCCAAAAATTTCTTCTAGCAACAGGTGTAGGGAACATTGGAGAGGAATTTCGGGTGTCAGATGCATGGGAATGGAAAGAGTGCAGAAATCATCGAGGGATTGGCCCAAAGTTGTGTTCCATAATGAGGAGGCTGGATCGAAAACATTTTCCCCTGAATCATAAGGGAGTGGGATGCTCCAGTCTATGGGTCCTGAAAGACCTACAAATGACTCGTCGTAAGTAGTATCACGGGAGAAAGATCGGGGCATTCCAAAATCACGAGGGTTGACCGCTTGAGAAGTGGGCGTAGGAGGGTATTTCAAGTTTGAAGCCAGTATCTGAGCCGCTTCACGTCTAAATTGTTTGGTTGCCACTTGTTCGTTGCATAGACTTACCGTTTCAGCTCGTATGGATGCCATAATTTCGTCGGCTAAAGGAATATCAGGGGAAGGCATTCTGAAAGGTATATTACTCGAAGATCCAACTTCATAATTGCATATAACCGAGGGTGATGTTCTGGAAAGTGGGGATTCCCACTGCATAAAGGGTTGGTTAAAGTTCGCAACGAAGTAAACCGTCGAAGGGGGTATTGGATCAGACTCTTCAATAACTTTGATATGTCCTTTAGGGACATCAAATTGTGATGGAGTCACTGAGGTGGTGCTAGTTTTCGGAAGAATGATAACTTTCGGTAGAACGTTGGTTGGAAGCGAGACACTAACATCAGGGGCTAAAGTGGTTTCAACTACGATATCGACTTCTGGTGCAGTAGTGGACTGAGGTACTGCACTAGTTTCAGTTACCATACTAAGTTATGGAACAGTACTAGTCATTGGAACTGTGGTATGTGTTAGGGGTACCGTAGCGGCTGGTGGTGTCATACTAGTTGATGGTGGAACATTTCCCCGACCAGCTGGTATGCTAGTAGGGGGAGTGGGTATGCATGAAGCTAAATATCGGCTAACCGGAGGTACTATCCCAGGTCTCCTCCCATGTTGTTTGCGTGATTTCCATTGGTCTTCCATGTAACTAAATGAAGTGTTCTAGGGAATGTCTCATGAAAAAGAACACAAAAACCTTGGAGCATCCAAGTGTGCACAAGGGGAGCTAAAAAAAGAAAAGTTGCATAGGCCCAAAGATCAAGCTCAAAAAAATTGACTGAGACCGATGTCACAGTAAGCGAGCTATAACAAAAACAGCTAGAATGCCAACAAGTAGCACTAATAATAAAAAGACCCTCTAAAAAGGTGAAATAGTAAGAAAACTTCCTATCTAGGATCAGGAGACCTCAACAGATTGTATTCTTCGCAAGGTGATGAAATCTAAGTCGAACAATACAAAGAGAGAGACCAAAGTGGAAGGATATCCCTCCACCGAAAGGGATCCTAGGTAAAAGAGCGCTAGAAGAAAAGCCACTAAGCTACCTCGTTCATGACACATCTGAGAAAGTTAACTGGAGCTTCTGACTTTGAGCCCTTGTACAACTGGTATGGAGGCCAAAAAGTACAAGGAAGATAATGGATTGATGTCCTTAGGTACTAGGTGGAGTGTGGCATTCCACAAAGTCCATCTAAAACCAATCCTCGCTGCTTATCCCCATTGAACGAGAGTCCCTCATAACAAATTGGTTGATAACTGTGTTAATAAATACAAGAGGATTTTAGTACCCTAGAGGACAAAAACTATGTTTAATATGTGAAGTGACGAGGGGGAATTATTTGGATTCCTATCCCTGATGTCCTACCTAACTAACAAATTGTTTTATATCCTCAAGTGAGGTTAAAAATGTGTTGAGTTAGGGGTAAATTTTAATGGCTATCTTACTCAAGTGGTTATCTGAAGTGCAACTGAATGGTGTTGTGACTCGACTCAAACCATGCAATGTGAATGAATCAAATGCACTTTTCTTTTCGATGAAATGCTAGCTACAAAGAAGAGAGAGTTCTTCGATCCCAAAAATTAACTAAGCACAAGTACAAAGCTTCTCAAAGAGAAAAACCATTCATATTTGTATTTTTTGTTTATGCCAAACTACAACTACTCTTTCGAAAACAAATGAATCCAACAAATGTTATTTCTTCTACTTCTAAATGAGTGCAAATGTATGACAAGTAAAATGAAATTTGTCTTCTAATTTCAATAAATATTGTGATCTTTAAGAGAAGGGGAGAAAAGAGAGTTTGAAAATTTTTCTAAGACAATTAGGTCAATTGAAATGCAAAGAAACTTTTTCAAATAATAAAAGTTCTCAATACTTCTATCAAGGAATAGAATGGATGCAAAGATCTTGCCTCAAATTTACAGTAAAAATCACTTTTGCGAAAAAGTGTTAAGAAGGCAAATAACCTAACTTCTTGTCACCTTAACTCATGAAAATTAAACCAATGAAAAATAAATCAATCAAACCAAATGATGTTTTGAGATTGCTTATACAGATCAGAGTGAGTATGGAAATCTAATGCAGAAATGTAAGAAGGTAGAAGGGGTGTAATGGATTATTAAGACAGTTCCCTAACTCCCAATGCACTTATGCTTCTACAATTGTACTGACAAATGCAAGCCAAGGCTTAAACGATTTTCAATAGAAAATGCAAAATAAAGCAGGGATTAACCTAGATCACATAGGGCTGATCAATGTAAGAGAGATTAAATCGGTCTATGAGATCAGAAGCCAAAAAGAAATCAAGTAAAAAACCAAATTGATGCACACATAGGAAATTTTCGTGGGGTACAAGGTAACCCAGGCACGGAATTTTAGGATTTTCACATTGTGGAACACTACAGGGGCGCGGAAATTTAGGAATTTTCGCACTGGTAAGTAGGCAGGGGGCGAGGAATTTACTATGAGTGAGTAAGGGCGCAAGTTTTGGAAAAATTTTGTATCTTTCTCGGGTTTTAAGACCCATAGAAGCAAGTGTAGAGGATCAAAACTAATATTTAAGTTTAGAATATTGAAAATATGCAGACGAAAGGAATCAAATGATATGAAACAAAAGTTTCAAAATCAAATAAAAACTTGATTTAAAACCACTGGAGTCACCAATTCTGTGTAAGAAAATCCATCCTATGGATAGTTAGATCTACTACAAAGATCAAAACAAGATCCTACAAGTTCAATCTAGGACAAAATCGAAACAAATAGTTATTTGTTTTCTAGATCTAATACATTACCATTAAATTTTAAGCATTGGGAAGAGGGAGAGTAACAAAACTCATCTTGAACCTGTCGGTTTTCCTTGCTTCATCTCTAGCTTGATTTCGAAGACTTGAACCTGTTTACATATCACAAGGAACAATTCTTCCAAACACTAGATGTCAAAGCTAAGATATACTTTGTACAAATCACAGCATGCATTCATACACATGAAAACACACATAGGAAAATAGGCTAAGTTATATTGATAAAAACTCAAGAAGGTCAAGATACAGTTACCCTTGATGTCCAAGCAATAACTCCTCTTCCAAAGCTCCTTCTCTAGATATCTTTGCAAATCCTCTGATACCATAGGTTTTATGCCTCAAATTCCCTGCCCTTGGCTCATGGATGACCTCCTTCTTATAGGATGTGTGAGGCCAACCACTTAGAGAGCAAGGTGGATCTACATGAGCAATTAGTGGATCAAGCAATTGAGCCAAGCTAATCGAGGAAAGTAAGTTAGGATCGAACAAGAGGTCCAATCCTAAGAAAATATCCTGGAAGGTGAGATCCACAACCCAAGCCAAAAGGTAGTTTGAAGGAATTTTCGCACCCCTTGAACTAAGCATAGCGCAAAAATATTGGGATTTTCATGCCCTAGCAGGTATGCAAAATGTGAAAATATGGAATTTTCATGGCTTACATTACTGGAAGGCCGCGAAAATATTGGTAAATGATAGTCAAATTTGGTGGCAAGTGACCAAATGAGCTGGCTTTCGACCAAATCAAGGTGGATTTGTCTCCAGAAGGTGTAGATGAGACCAAGGAGGGTACCAATAAGGTTCATCACTCGTTAGTAGGTAGTGTCGTAAAGTGTCGCATGGTGAGGATATGACATAAAGGTTCAAAGTGGTACTTTGAGGTATAACAATGACGCAGAAAGGAAATTTTTCAAGGGACCCAAAGGAAGGTTTCTATTGTCACTGAAACTATGGATTAATATGGTCATTTGTGAAAAGGGCATACTGAAGATGAATTCTGACGAGTAAAGCTCGGGTGTGCAAAAGCTGTTAGTACCGCACGGATGTGGGTCTGATAGAATGATGTGGGGTAGATGGATATGAGTTGCGAAAAAATATTGAGGGAAGCTATGGAAGATTTTGGTACCATGCGAAGTTGGGTGAGGTTCTGGCTGGAGAAGAAGAGGAGGACTGAGATAGAGAGAGAGTCTCCTAGGGAGATCGTAACAAAGAACTGTGAAATGGGACCATAAAGGACTAAGCGACCATACTATGATGAAGAGAACAACCAGGGTGCCCCTGAACCCGAGGAAGGATAGACCCAAAGCTACAATGTACCCACAACCCCACACATTATGCGAGACTTTAGAGGAAGAAATATAAGCTCTTTGTAGGGTTGTCCTATGTGTCAGGACAATGGTAAGAGTAGTGGGTCTATGAACACCAATAGGAAACCAATGATGGCAGGCGTTGAGGTAAAGATGCCTATTTTTCATTGAACGGGATCGAGGATCCCAGACATACCGGTTTTTATGCGAAGAAGTATGGATGGTGAAGCAAGTCCAAGATAATGATATTAAGAAGGGACAACTAGCGGCGACCTTTAGGGGCCATGCGCTGGATTGGTTTATGAATTTTGTACAAGTACCTACAGGGAATCCTGAGAAAACCTTAGCACAAATTAAAGCAGGATTGATCAATGAATTTAGGAAACCAAAATCAGAGTCGCAATATATCACATAATTGAAGGAAATAAAGCAATTTCCTAATGAGTCGGTATGGGTGTTCGATCAAAGCTACAAAACTATGATGGCCAAAGTAAGTTTTGGAATGAGTGACATGCAGCAAAAAGAATGGTTCATTGTGGGATTGGTACCGCACATTCAGATGCCCCTAATGCAACAGAAGATTGCATCCGAGGCGGAGGCACTAGAAATTTGCATGAAGCTCAAGGCTTCACTAGTTGGCGAAACAAGGATAGGTATGAACCAAATCCAAGCACAACTAGCAAACTTGACGATCCAACTACATGATATCAAGAAGGGGAGAGAAGTTCGCAAAGAAATATGGTGTAATCGATACAAATTTGAAGGACACCATAAGTATCAGCACCCGAAATTCTGTGAATACTTACAATTTGGTACACCAAACCCACTCAGTCCGGGAGGGATACCCTGGTGTCGGATTTTTCAGACGAGGGGACATCGATCAGAAGAATGTGTATACTTACATAAAATTGGGTCAAATCCGACTAACCTTTTTTTCACTTTATGTCGATTGGTCGGTCATGAGGAGAAGGATTGTAGAGAAAATGATTTACTCCAAGAGAGAACTGTGAATACATTTTTTATGAAGGGAGAGGAGAAACCCCCTATACAATAGAAACAATAGTATAATCAGCAGCATCCATAGTACAAACAATTGTCTCCAAAGTGTAACCAGCCGCAGCCGCATTATAATCAATAGAAGCCTCAGTACAACCAACCGCAGTATCAGTTGATGCAATATAATCAACATCTGTACAATAAGCCGCGAGGAGGATTCAAAGGAGGATTCTCTAGAGGTCATGGTGGAGGCTTTGGTCGTGGATGAACTTTTGGACAAGGTCGAGGGTCGGTTACATCCTATAATTGTGGCCAAATTGGACATTATCAAAGGGATTGTCCGAATCCATCTCCACAGTGTACCTATTGCAGTGCAAACGACCAGAATGTCGAGGAGTGTCCTCAATTGATTGCAAAGTATCAAACTAAGAAACCACCACAACCACAACTGAATCCGAATTAAATCTGAATCAAAATATGAATCCTAATGTACAGAAGATCTCAACAGAGATAAGAAGTCAACTTGTGAACATAGCAGTAGTAACCAGGGGGGAACTGTGATAGGAGAAGACATACCACTGCCTAGTGTTCAACCTACAATAAGGAAACAGGTTCGATTTGATGCAGAAGCAGAAAGGATACCTTTTTCGAAGCACAAGATATGATGAGAAAGACTAAGTTTCCACCTATAATCCAAAAGGAACCAGTTTATGAGATGCCATTGATATTTGATATGACAAATTGATAGAGGCCACCAGGGAAGGTCAGCACTCTGAGGACCTTCCTGGAAAGTTGTTTAATGCTAGAAAAAGATCAATATGCACTAGCAAATATATCTAGTTTATTATATCAACAAGAAGATGGGAGACAGGATCAGACAGTGAACCGATTGCATAGAAAAAAGACAGGGAGAGAAATGAGGATGACTGCGCAGATTGGTGCATTCGACGTCGATTCTATCATTTTGGACCAAGGATCAGACATAAAAATCCTGACTAAGAAAACATGGGAGACAACGAGGAAACCACAGTTGGCATTGTCCCCTGTACAACTTTGACTGGCAAATTAGAGCAAGGTCACACGAATTGGTCGATTATGTCATCTTCTGGACAAAATAGAGGGATTGAAGACTTACGCAGACTTCAATGTTATAGAGATATTTTACATGGAAAGACCCTATTCGATGTTTCTAGGAATAGAATGGGACATGGAGAATCGGGGTTATCAACTCTAAGAAGAGGACAATGTCTTTTGAAAACTGCTACATGAGGGTAGTTGCCCCACTTGATCCATCAGAAGGGAAGAGGTATGTCGAACCAATGAGGGATGAATTTACAAAAGGATGTGACAACGTCTACAACATCTCGGAGGATTACATAAATCCCACCGCCAACGAGGAATTGGGATGGTGAAGTGTTAGTTCAACATCGTCAAACTCCGATGAGGCGCTGGAAAATTGCCAAAATCGATTACATGAAGTATCATTGAAAAGGTGCACGCAAATCACTCAGTCACTGAGGTGGGTAGCAACGGAATCATGTCATTTACCAATATATGAAGGATTTCTTAATTTGACTATATTCATCACCGAATTTGAAGAAAAGGTATCAGAACCACAGCAACTGTTGGCGTTGGAAGAAGCACTGAAGGCTACACCAGCATGGTGGTGGGAAGAGCACAAGTCGTTGATAACAAGATGGCTACTATGTTGACAACTGATGGAAGTCATTTTTGGGGAGAATTAAGGTTACTATGGAAGGAAATATAGTGGAATGGGTGATCCAAGGGATCATCTGGAAGAGTGTCAAAGTGCATCGGAAATGAGACCGAAACAGGAATGGGTCCATGTGTTCATCCATACACTCGATGAGGTACTGCGAAGCTGGTATATTGCAGCAGAACTGCAAGGTAGAAAAACTAAATGGGAAGAGTTAACCATTCATTTCAGGTGGACCTTCAGCTTCTCAAATGAGAACCCCTTCATCCATAGTTCACTACACAAGATCTATGAGAAGGTACTTGAAACAGTTCCGATGGAAAATCCAATGGGATTACAGTGGACTGCGACACCAGAAATGTTGATGGAGTGATACAGTGTGACGGGAGGACCTAACAAAGAATATTATCCTATATCTATTTATATCCCAGATTCGGAGGTAAGACGGGATGTTGAAGCACCAGAGATTCCATTAAAAAAATTCCAACAACCACTAAAAATCAAGAAGGTTAATATGGGGTCGGAGGAAAATCCCAAGTTCACAAGTATTGGAGATTACTAGGGCGATTTGAAAATTGGAAAGTTTACTGATCTATTGCACGAGTTCCAAGACTTGTTCCCAACAAAATTTTCAGAAATGAAGGGCATTTTTGGGGACCTAGGCGAAATGAAGATTCCACTGAAAATAGATTCGAAGCCAATAAAGCAGCGAGCATATAGACTGAATCCTAGGTATAAGGAGCAAGTGAAAGATGAGATAGAGTGAATGCTAGATGCATGAATCATAGAACCTATCAAAGAATCAGAATGGATCAGACCAATGGTTGTCCAAGATAAGAAGACTGGTGAAATCAAGATTTGTGTCGATCTAAGGAAATTGAACGTTGCATGTCTTCACGATCCATTCCCTATGCCATTCACTGATGAAGTACTGGAAGGTGTTGGAGTTCAAGAGATATATTCATTTACAGATGGATTCTCAGGATATCACCAAATAAAGATCGCAAAGGAGGATTGACATTAAAAAACTTTCATAATGGAATGGGGTTGATTTCAATACACAGTGATGCCAGTTGGTCTTAAAAACGCCCCGACGATCTTTTCAATGCTAGTTGTTGCTGCATTTAAAGAATTCATTCATAAGTTCCTCATAGTATATATATGGACGATTGGACTATATATGGGCTAGTTAAGGACCACGTTGTGAATGTAAGGATGATGCTAGAAAGGTGTTGACAATATCAGATTTCGTTGAACTTCAAGAAGTGCATTTTATGCACATCGTTCGGAATCCTGCTAGGACAATTGTATGTAAGGAGGGGATGTTAGTTGATCCAGCCAAGATTGCAATCATCATTGAATTACCACCACCAACGATAGTAAAGAAACTAAAGGTGACATTGGGACATACTGGGTATTACAGGAAGTTTATTAGGGGATATGCAACAATTACAACATCGATGGAAGAGTTGTTAAAGAAGGATGCAAAGCTCAAATGGAATGACGAGTGTCAGAAGAGCCTACACATAATAAAGGATAATATGGCCACAGCTCCGATATTAATCTTCCCCGATAGGACAAAATAATTGCACATCCATGTGGATGCATCATCAGTAGAACTGAAAGTGATATTGGCCCAGCCAGGAGAAGGATCAATTGGCCATTTGATCGCATTTGTGAGCAGGAAATTGTCCACCGCAGAGAAGAATTATACGCCGATGGAGAGAGAAGGCCTAACAATGGTCTATCCATTGCAAAAATTCTGACACTACATGCTTGAAGGGCATTTCAAAATTTTTACTGATCACTCTGCATTAAAATACTTAGTCAATAAGCGTGTGTTGGGGGGTAAGATCTGTCGCTGGTTGTTGTTATTCCAGGAGTTCAATTTTGAAATCATTGTGAAACCAGGGTGATTGAATGTAGGACCTGATCACCTGTCCCAGATTGAATCAGGTGAAGAAACAAGGAGCATTGATGAAGGCTTTCCCGATGCGCAACTATTCAAGATTGGAATGGTCAATGACCATTACGAGCAAATAATTCATTTCTTGGCTACAGGAAGCACACCAGAAGAGTTCACTACCAGTTAGAAGAAGCAGCTAGTTGTTAGGGCTACTAATTTTCAACTAATCGCAGGTCAGCTCTACAAAATGGGACCGGATGAAGTCCTTTGTCGATGCGTCCTTCCGCATGAACAAGAAAGAGTATTTTCGTAAGCTCACGATGGGATCGCAGGGGGTCATTATGGACGTCGTGCGACTGCTAGGAAAATACTTAGGGATGGAATATGGTGGCCAATGGTGCATAGTGATGACACAGATTATGCAAAGAGCTACGATGTATGTCAAATATCAGGGAAACCATCGCGGAGGGATGAAATGCCACTAATACCTCAATTGACGTTACAAGCCTTCGAAAAATGGGCAGTTGACTTCGTGGGACCCATCAACCCACTAGGAAAAGGAACAGGGTCATGATAGATAATTATTGTGACTAATTAGTTGACGAGATGGGCTGAAGCAGCGCCAATAAAAGATTTCACAGCTGCGACATCAACAATGTTTCTCTTTGATAATGTAGTCACCAGGTTCGGGTGCCCAAAGATACTAATTAGTGATCAAGGCACTCACTTTGTCAATAAAAATATCAGGGACATGATGGAAGAATTTCAAATTCAACATTGAAGGAGTACCCCATGTCATCCGTAGGAGAATGGTGCAGTGGACACACTGAATAAGGTATTGGAGCATGCACTCACCAAGGTGTGTAACACAAACCGTGATGACTGGGATTTGAATATTCCAGTGGTACTATGGGATTACAGAACCACATGTAAAAGGTTGAAAGGCCAAACTTTGTTCCATTTAGTATATGGATAAGAAGCAATGATGCCGATGGAGTATGTTGTCTTGAGTCTACGCATCACAACAACGACAAGAATGAGTGACAACGGAGCCATCGAAGAACGGTTGGTGCAGCTGTTACAGCTTGATGAGGATCGCTTCATCACGGGATTTAATTGGCCAGTAGAAAAGGATCAAATGAAGGTCTAGCACGATCGCAACGTCAAGGAGAAGCACTCCCAGCGCGGAGATATGGTCCTGCTGCATGACAGTAAGTTTGTGAAGCACCCAAGTAAGCTACAGATGCATTTGTTGGGTCCATACATTATCAATTTCATTACTGATGGAAGTGCAATGTAGCTACAAAATCTATATGGGACATTGTTGAAAAATTTAGTGAATAGGAGCCAACTGAAGTCTTATCGGTATATCCAGGCACGTAGAGACTAAAAAATAAATTGAGTCAAAAAAAAAACCATAAGCACATTGTGAAGTTTGAGAATTTTTCGATAGCACTGGGTCTGTCGACGGAACAATGAAGGATGAAGGAATAGTGAGAATGTTTGGGGTTTTTCAATGTTCGGCATGAGTGGGTCAAATAAGGTAATAATTGCAGCAGTTAAGCCACGATGGATGACGATGGAGGTGTATGATGACACAATTGATGATAGGATTTGGTAAATTAGTGAAGGATTCAACAGACAATTTGGAAATCATTGTCCAAGAGCAGCAAGATGGATGTGAAGCGGGAAAGTAAAGTTATAAATACATGTGCAAAAGTATAGTTAGACTCATTGAGCCGTATGCACGTTATTGAAGAATTTGCAGAAGTTAGAAAGTTTCAATGGCGCATTTCATTTCCAGCATGAGCACACAAGGTGTGCTAAGGGTGAGGATGACAAGTGTTCATGAACAACCAGTAGTTTCATCAGCGTAGACAATTAGGAAAAAAAGAAGTATCATCCAACCGATGGATACCAACCAAAGGATGAAGTGGGATTCTCATAGCTTGGCATGGGCTGCAGTTGATGGAGGACCGACATGTTTTTTGACTACCGCAAAACTAACGCAAGGGAGACTCCGGCTCCAGTGAAGGATGATCATATTTGTGAAACTGATGTGTCGGAACTCGAGAAGTTTTATTTCGCATATCTCGTCCACCATGGGTGCTAGAAATATTGTTTCACAAGATGAGGAGGAGTATGAATCAGTTACAATGATTAAAGCTACGACTAAAGAATCAATCAGCTGAATCAAGGCAGCATACGACGAGTTCAAGAAGCAGGTAAATGCACGAGTAATTTCCAACTGAGGTGGCTCGAGGGCGAGCCATGGTTTTTTGTTGGGGTCTGTTGGCACGAGTCTAGAGCGGACAAGTTCGGAACCCCCAAGCGATGAAAGGGTCAAAGTCAAGAACAAAGGACTGGTCATAAAGTGTTAAAGAGCTGATATATGCAGAAGTATTTGGTTAAGTCAGTTAGCAATGGGTCATTTAGACCATTTTGTAATGGCCAAGTGAGCCTATAAATATAAGTACGATTGTAAGCCTAAGGGAATTGCATCTTATGATATGATATGATCATCTTTGCATCTATATGTGTTTTAATCTTTTGGATCGATCTATGGAAGCATTTATCTGGTTTTGATTTGTTTGATCGCAACAATTGCTCTGAGTTTGTAATGGTTCTACAATGTGTGGTAAATACTAGGAATGATTGATATATGTGTGTGTGTGTGTGTGTGTGTGTGTGTGTGTCTTTTTATTTCGCAATGTTTGATGTTTCATTGAAATCACAGTAGATGTTTTCGCAGTTATGTTATGTACCGCAGATTCCTTGAACATGCTTTGATAATCTATTTAATTCATTAATTAGAGATGGTAATGTAGTTAATGTGAATAAGGATAATTGTTAATAGGTTAATAGTCTGATGGTCTGATGCGAATGAAAATCTATGGATTATGTTGCGAATGAGAGGGAGGTAGTGCATGTCATCTCACAATTGCGGAAACTTGGTTCTTGCAGCCCCCTTAGGCATCTTGGGTGAGACTTCACTCGCTCTGCGGGTGTTGTTGGGAAGGGTAAAACCTTTCTGGCCAATTTTTATTGGTTTATGGTCAATGTTGGTTGACAACAGGGCGAAGTGAACCCTTGTTGACAAGACTGTGTCAACACCATGTTTTATGATTGTGCATCCACAATTTAGCAATAATTGTTCCATTCACAGGAGCTACTCATAAAACAAATAGTTGAAGTCCAGGAAATGGTGTTCATACTAAAGTAGATATCCGAGATAACTACTCCCATTCAAAATAAGTTAGGGGAGATTCATACAAGAATGAAGAAGTTGAATGCTTGGAAAAATAAGCAAAGGAAAGTCCTCACAATTTGCCTAATATATCTATAAAAAAATTGGAATTGGATTTTTCAACTCTAGATAGTTTCCAAAAGGATGAGAGGAAATTGCAAAATGAGGTGGAAACCTCTATTTCTAGATGTGAAGGGATCCATCAGATCATAGCCAAAGATTTTTAAAAATGTCATTTTCCTTCTACTGACCCATTTGAAAGCATTGTGCCGAAAGATAAGAGATTGAATGAACTGAGGGTCATTAAGGATGAAGACATAGTTGTTATTCGAAGTCTAGAAAATATCACTCCAGAGGACTTACAAGATTGTATTGGGAAAGCAACATTGAAAACACAATACTTGGCTAATGGGTATATATCAGCAACTAAAGGCCTTAATACAATGGTTAAAGATTTATCTTTTCATGATGTGGGCCTATGATTGTTGGAGACACAGTATTTGAATGTTATATCTTATGAAAGTGGCCTTTGGGATGAATTTATACAAACTCAAGAGGGAGCCCCACCCTTGTGATGTAATAATTTTGTTTTACTTTATTATGTATTTTTTGTCCCATTTATTTAAGTTGTAACTGAAATATGACAAAAGTACTGGAAGAAAAAGGATTGTTTCTAAAGGAAGGTGAACTAAAAAGTCACCTATGGGCTCAAACATAAAGGATGAATAGAGGAAATTAGGTAGAGGAAGGGGCTTTCACTTCAAGGAAGATTTTGTTGATCCTCATATCTAAGAATTATTTCTCATAATGAACAAATCAATTTTTTGGGTGGAATGTGTCAAAATATGTGGATGAATGCGTGGAATTGATTTCCTTCTTTTTTCTACTAAAATGCAGTAAGATTTTTCTTGTTTCTACTGGACTAGTCTAATAGTTTATGAATTATTTTATTGTATAAAAACACAATTTTCTTTTCTTTCTATGAGCAATGGATGTAATGAATGTTAATACTTGAGTTATCTAATGTGTTAAATTTATTTTTTAATTTTTAAATGTGTTTATTTTTAGTGGTTAAATCCTGTAAACTGCATGGTGCAATTACCTGGCCTTGCTCTCTCTTAATCCCACTCTTTGCAAGGATAGTTTAGATTAAATAAAATATTGCATTTAATTAGGGAATTCACTTGGGAAACCGATAGTAAAAGAAGTGATAATACTAGAAGTAAGAACGTACGCATCACTATGTGAGGCTTCTTCCTATTGTTGAAACAAGTACAATTTAGGGAGCATAATCCTTTTCATTTAAGTTTAATAGCTTTCATTTTATTTAATACCAATTAAAATACTAAATGATGGGTCAGGCTCTGTCCGACAAAGTTATTCCAAGGCTATCTTGAATGGTAGATAGACCGTAATCGGGATGGGTTCCCTATTCTAAACAATGAAGAGTCTAATTAGGACTTTTCATTGCGGAGAACCCCTAGTGTCGATGCAAGGATTTTTCTAGGCGTCAATAGAACCCTACAAGAATGGAATCATGTGCGCGAAAATATCTCACAATTCAAGTTCAAGGATTGAAATATTTCTTGGCATGTTCCTTTTGCGAAATATAAAGTGCTACCAACCACTTCCTTGAATGTGTTAGTGCCACTAGATCATCAAGTAACCTAAAAGGGCCATCCTCTTTCAACCCTTAAGCCAAAGTCCTACTTGATAGACTATAATCACTAATGGTGCACTATTATCCCTCAAGAGAAACCCTCTAAAATTGTATATATGTCACACAAGATACTGAAAGGCCTTTGTTCTCAAACCTAGAATATTCATCTCATGAAAATCACCCGAAGTAATTTGAAATGAAATTTATCCAAATCCTCCAACGGGATAAGTGACATAATTTCCAACCTCCATATGCATGTTTCCTATCACTCCTAAATCCTATTGAAATGTGAACTATAATTGTCATATGTCTAGAATATCCACTATCCACATACCAACCAACACTGGAAACAATGTTAGTAGATAAATAACAGGACATGGAAGAGACAATCTCAAATTGAGAATTCATCTCCTCCACTCCTGCTACAATTGCAGCTACAACCTACTTCATGCCCATTTCCCTCTTCAAGGTAAATTGTCCTACATAATGTCCCATCTTGTGACATCAAAAGCATATGAATTAACTTAGGTACTTCTTCCCAATATAGATTCCATCCTTCTTATTGAATTGTTTCTTTCTACCCTTTTTTGCATTCCTAGAAAGACCAATAGCATCTACTTACACTTTTTTATGTATATGAGATTGCAATATGATTTCCTCCTACAAAATATCCAGTAAAAATTTTGTGAATTCATGTATATTTCCCCAAGTACAAATACACTAAACAAAAGGCATCTAAGAACATGCAAGACCTTTAAGGAATATGGATACTAGCTCCTAATCCTGAACCTTGGCCCCAATGGTGGTTAATTGATCCTTAAATTAACTAATCTTGATTTAAAATCTCACCATGGCATCTTCATTACTCATATGAACCACTAAGAGTATGTTTCATAAAAGTAGTTGAAAAGTCTAAAAATTCTAAAATAATTCAACTCCTCTCGAGGATACATACAATAAAATCCTCTCAAGACTACAAATCCCACCATTCAAAATTCCTTATCTGGGGTAAATCATCAAACCCTAGCTCCACCAAGAATAACAAGTGAAATGGTCCCTTCAACACTATGTCCCATGCAACATGTCCTCTTCTATTCTTCTTCACAATTACACCCTAGGGTTTCTTCCAAAACTCTCTTATTCAATATCCAAGGATAAAACCCTAATATAACTCTATGAGAATACAATAAACTCCAAAGAGAGCAAGAAACCCTAGTTCCCGAGAGAGAGAGAGAGAGAGAGAGAGAGAGAGAGAGAGAGGGAGAAACAAGGACTAGTGAAGGATTAGAGAGAGAAAGAGAGAGGAAAAGTGCTCTCCACTTCTAGGTCACATATCTACTTGAGAGTGAGAAAGAATGAACACACAATTCATGTTAATGAAATATCTATCTTTACTTTATTTATATGAGAGTTAAAGGGGGCCAGCAATACTATGTGGGCACAAGTCCTTACAAGCAAGCTATATGAGCCCTTATAATAAGTGAAACATCCAATCTAGAGTACAAGTGTCAAATTCTCCAATGATGATGTCATACATAATGTGTGCATAATAAGGATTCCAAGAAGATGTAGCTATAGAAGGAAAGTCTAAATCATTGCATCCCAAGTCTACTCAACAAACTCCATATATCCTCTATTTTTTTGTTCTCTTCTAGGATAGCTACATCATGCAAGAACATTGTTAAATACATATGCTATCTATGGATTGAATCCCTCCACCATGATGCACAATACTCTACATCACTTGTAGGGGTTTCTCCCACCATGTCAGCCCTCCATGTCACCATCATGAAGTGTGTTCACCATCTAGGCAAGAGATCATAAACACACATTTGAATAACACTGAGCCAACATTCAACTCATCCAAACATCAACTAAGAAAGATAGCTCATGTGTGCATATCCATCACAAACTACTATCTATTGATATTGCTCTCGGATTGCATTTGTTATCTTTTTTCACAAGGAACAACCTTATAGGATCACATAGTGAGATATTTCGATGGATGGGGGTACACTTGTAATTTTTTAAGAAATGTTTATTTTGGTGTTTAGGTTGATGTTATGATGGTTTCCTTGGAGATGTTGGATTGTATGCTTGTGCAAATGGTTAGAAACTTTGAGGATTTGTGTAACCCTCCCTTTTTGTTAGTATGGACGTGTCTAAAGTACATTGCCTAGATATGAGAAAACGTTTTAACATTTAGTGAATTTTAGGTAGAGGAAGCCTATCAACACAAGTTCTTAGTAATATTTAAGTGTTAATAATTTGTTGAAGGTGTCATAATAAATTAAAACTGGATTTTATATGGTTTCATTTTTATGTGATAACACATTAGTACATGAGTTTTGTTCACAATTTTATCGAATTAGTATGATGTGGTTTTTGCACAAATTTTAAGGCATTTTAGATATTATGGTGGTTTTCAACCCTTGGTTTTGAGGTTTGGTTTGATTTTGTGGTGGTATTAGGTGTTGGTATTGTCTTCCAACCCATGGTACCTCATTAACGAAAGAAAATTAATATTTACAATTGGATTACATGTGTGACTATGTCAGTACACTTCTCTAGGGCACCCTCCTCTTGGCACATGGTTTTGGTAAATCAACACATGGTTTTGCAAATGTGTTGATTGTTTGGGTGTTCATCGTTTGAACGGAAAGTAATAGTTTATGAATTTAGCAACCTTTACACATTTATCTAGGATGCACTTTTGAAAAATGAATATTTTATTACTCGCTGACAAGTCAAAATACCTACAATGCACATTCATCACTCTCCTCTTGGCACCTGGTTTTGGTAAATCAACACATGGTTTTGCAAATGTGTTGATGGTTTTGGGGCTCATAGTTTGAACAAAAGTAATATTTTATGAATTTAACAACCTTTACACATTTATCTAGAAAGCACTTTTGAAAAATGACTATTATATTATTAATGGATCAAAGGATTATTTTATTATTGTTGGGCACTCACATTGACTTGGAACTACTTCATTATTATATTTATTTTTTTACTTTAAATGGGGCTAGATATATATTATAGTTTATTGTAAGAGAGAAGAGAGTCCCTCTATATAAAGGAGCTCTCTTCATTTCCTCCATAGATCCATTGTGAAAAATCCCTTGGAGCTTAGTTGAGCATTAAGAAAATGTTTTTGTGTGATGATTTCTTTCATATATTTATGTTAGCTCATTTTTCTTGCTTTAGTTTCCTATACAAGTGTATGTAAGATAAAAAAAAGTAAGCATAGTCTTCCTTATTTCATTATGTTATCGAATGTTTTTGTTGATGCATCTGATCCTTAAATACATGAAAACTACAATATGAATAATCATAATAATTTAGATACATAGTTTTACATCTACTTTATTAATATCATTTGGTAAATTTTAACAATTTGGTACAACAAGCAAGCTAACAATAATCAGAGTTATTGTTTCTAGAAATACATTGCATATTCCATTATTTCAACTAAGGATGCATCATTATGTTGTTCCTTTAGTTTTAATATTTATCTTTATAATTTTATTATTAAAATAGTTTAATAATGTTATTAAAGACTTTAATTTACATTTTTTTAATATAAGATAGTGTTTGTAACTTAACTTACTCTTGAAACTATTACTTTTATTTATTGTTTTAATTTTAAGTCAACTGACATAACTCTGACTGGTCATGCACCTTTAGAAAATCCAAGAGATAATTAAAAGCCTCCAAATGGATCAGGTAGAGGAGAGGATAGACCAAAGGATGACGGACTTATAAATTACAGTTACCATCTGGATATCAAATTATCCTCGCGTACAAGAATCTGCTTGTCATGATGTTACAGGAATTTGCAATCCAATCAATTTTCCTGTCTACCAAAGACATTTCGGGGTGAGCATATCAGTGACATTATTGTTATCACTGATATTATTGTTATCACTGACGGCGGGTTCCTGTAACTCGGAGCTGTTGGGCAGGATTCTCGTACCCGCGGACAGCTTGGGATCGAGATGGCAACTGTCCTCGTTGGATAAGTCGCGTTATCCTTTCGTCTATCCTCTCATCTACCTCAAGCATTTGGTGGGTGAAACTTATCATCATTATTTAATCATTCTGTCATATCTTTCCAAGTATCCTCCCTTAACAAGGAGATTCTAATTACTGGTTTTTTCAACACACAAGTCTCTATTTCTATGGACAAGATAAGTGGCCTTTCTAGGACTATGACCAAAGTTAAGCAGGTAGGCTATGTGAGAGTCTTTGATAACTACACAAGTTTTTTTGGCTGCTCCAAATTGTCATTTATTTATGAATAGTTTTTTCTTTTGCATTTTGTTCATTTCACATATACTTCACAGGCCAAAAGTGCCCTCAAAATTTTGTCTTGTAAAATTCCTGTTTCACTTTACAAGTTCCTTTTTCTTGATGAAGTGACCCAAGGAAAATTCCAAAATGCTCAGGTAGCCTTTGAGACATGGGTTATTTAAAGGGAGAATCTGCAGAACAACTTTTATGCCTTTTTGTTATGCACCATAAAATTCAAAGTGACAAAGGATGTTCTCGCTGTGTAAGTTTTTGGTGACTATGTAACTACGATTATCTTTTTCTCCTATATTATTAATGACAATTAATTTAAAGAAACTTTACTCAAATGTAATTTTTCTTCTTAAGACGTGATGTTGACCATGTCAATGCAAATGTGACACTTCAGGATTCTATTGAAAACCATGATAAAGCTTCATTTTGTGCCAGTTTAATACATCACATTTTAATTTAAATGCCGTGACAGGAACTTGGAGGTACAATTCAGAGAACATCTTAGAACAACTGTTCATGTGGATTTTTTGGCTTATTAATAGCCAAATGACTGTCAAACTGTGCGTAATCACTAGATATCACAACATATTTTACCATGTGCTAAAGGATTAGAAATATTCATCTGCATCCTTACTATAATTTTAATTATAATTTTAACAAGAAAACTGCCCAAGATAATATTGACTTCATCTTGAAGGATTGGGAATCTAGATTCGAAACTCTAAACAGTGTAAACATCTTAATAATTATTTTGGATTCTTTTTTATTATTAACAGAGTTAGTTTTTAGACTATGTTACAGGTGGATGGATAAATAAGTTCAGAGACTAGGATTTTTAAGGAGGAATATCAAACTAGGGTTTGATTTCAAGGTTTTTGTAAATAATAATAACTATTGTTTTGGTCCATGTTTATATATTTAATCACAAAAGATGTGGTACTAACTATAGCATCAATTTTTTATTCCTGATTATTTTTTTGGTATTTTTTATGGAAAAATGTGTTTTTATGGCTATAATTGTAATTTTGAATATAAAATTCTAGTTAAGTTGTATAACTTGTTAATGTCTTTTTTAGTCATCATTGAAAACAAGACAAGTTTGAGAACATGAATGTCAAGAAAGATGACAAGCATAAAATCATATTTGAAGAAAAATCAAAATAGTCTTGGACCTCGTTGTACAATCCCTTGGTGCGATGAATGAGTGCGATGAATGAAAGAGGCATTGAGATGCATTGACTATTTGATCGTGTCATTCTTGATGAAGCAACCTTGAAGCTGCCAACATTGAAATATCATAGTAAAGAGTCATGGTTCGATGAATTGGAAGCAATGATGAAGAATTCTTCTACCAAACGCCACGTTACAAAGGCTAATAGTCCTGGACCTTGTTGTACAATCCCTTGGTGCGAAGAATGAAAGAGGCATTGAGATGCATTGACTATTTGATCGTGTCATTCTTGATGAAGCAACCTTGAAGCTGCCAACATTGAAATATCATAGTAAAGAGTCATGGTTTTGATGAATTGGAAGCAATGATGAAGAATTCTTCTACCAAAAGCCACGTTACAAAGGCTAACATGCAACGCCACGTTAAGAAGTTTACAGAATATATTAGGTCGGCTTCAAAATGAAAGGGTCGGCAAAGAAAAAATAATGACAATGGATCCACATTCTCTTAAGAAAAATGGGTATAAAAGGAAGATTGACTTGATGAAATTAGTGTGTGTTTAAAATAGGATATGATGGTCTGAAAACTATGTTGAGAAACGAATTGATGGGAATGTTTCCAAGGGCGTAAATCAATGGAGCTTTGCTGTGAAGACTGGGGTGATTAGTCTTGTATTCTGAAATGGTAAAATGTGTTGAGTGAAATGTCTGGGGATGTAACACATAAATGAGTTGAACAGAGATATTCCACATAGCGACTGAGGAAAGTAGGGAAAACTAAAATGCATGAATGCAGAAAGTGTCAATAATGTTTTGGGGCTTTAACTTGGAACTAGAATAACACCCACAATGGAAAATCGCAGAAGTGGAGTTGGTATATGGATTTCACGACTACATTGTTGACCTGGCATCACTCCCAAGCAAAATGTCTTGAATTGGATAAGCTGGTATCTGCAGCAATTGTGTATTTGAAATTGCAGAGAATGATAAATTTATCTCGTAGAGATCAAAGAAGCTTGAGATACCAATCTGTAGAGATGAGCATACCTCGGCATCAAAGAAGCTTGAGATACCAATCTGTGCAGATGCGATTGAATTTGACTTTGGAATATTTGAGTAGAGAACTTGTGAAGCATTTGGTTTTGTGAAGACCATAATGCATACCCAATGAAGAATTGAGTACAGTGCTACATCTGTGAAGAGTTCTAAGCAAAAACTATGAAGAGTTTATGGTGCATAAATTATTAAGGACTCTAGTATAGAACTGTTGATAGAACTGCAGGTATGAAGAAGCATTGGTGAAGATCCTATTGTAGACATTGAGAGATATAGTTGTAGAGAATTTATTAGTTCATACCAGAGAATAAATGAATGGGAAGCAATTGCTCATGGGTAGAGAAGTAAATAGTGGGCAGAAAGATTATAGAGAATTTATTAGTTCATATCAGAGAATAAATGAGTGGGAAACAATTGCTCATGGGTAGAGAAGTAAATAATGGGCAGAAAGATTATCAGTGTTTACCACTGATCGAGGGCAGAAAGATTACCAGTATTTACAGTATTTACCACGGGGAGAGAATGAGCGTTTGGTTGGTTTAACCACGAAGGTTGATGTAATCTACTTCATTCATATATATATATATATATATATATATATATATATATTGTGTATTGTTCGTGTACTTCTTGTTGAAATCTAATTAAAGTTGATCCACATATAATCTAATGATTAATATTAATGTATGAATGTATTTGAAGAAGTGTCAATTGAGAGCAAAAAGTAGTCAAAGAATAGGACAGTGATTGCCCCCTCCCCCCTCTTAGAGTCCCTAGTGTGTTCAACAAGAAGATTAAAAAAAATTGCGAAAAAGACCTTTATTACAACCTTTGTTTTTTTGTATCAGAGCTTTTGGTGTAAGTTATAACATAATAAGACCTATGATGGTGATGTCCTACTTGGAGACGACTAACCGAATACGATATTTGGATGAGGCAAAGTTCAACTGAAGTTGAAATATGGAAGAACATGAACAATTTTAGGATATCCTAGGTTTGGCTCAAATCATGATCTCTGTAAGTAAGATGGGAATGCAGGTGTGTAGCCTTTGGTTGAGAAAGATACATGCAAAATGGTGTAAGGAGAAATGGTGTCGATGGGAGGTTTTGGGAATGGAACCTTGTACAAACTATTGGGAAGAACAAACATCCACGAAAGTGATAATGTAGTCTATCATAAGATTGATGAAACATCTTCTTGTCTAGTCGAATCGAAAATGTTGTGGCATCAACGAATGTGACTTATAGGTGAGAAAGGTCTTTGTGCTATGCAAATTAAAGGTATGGTGGAAGGTATCCCTGATTGTGATGAAGAAATTAATTTATGTGAACATTGTATTTATGATAAACATAATCATGTAAGGTTCTCATCTAATTCTACATAGTGATGGGTTTGGACTTGTGTTGGTTCCTTCATTAGGAGGATCCCAATATTACGTTTCTTTAATAGATGATTTCTCCATAATGACATGATTATATTTTATGACGAAGAAATATGAAATTTGGGGGAAATTTCAATATTTCAAAACTCTTGTGGAGAATTAGGATGGTAAAATGATCAAGGTGCTAAGAACTAATATAGGAGGATAATTTTGTGGAAAATAATTCATCTATTTCTATAGACATCATGTTATATCTCTACATAACACAAATCATACATGCCTCAATATAACAGAGTTGTTGAAAGAATGAATAGGACATTGGTGGAGAAAGTGAGGAGCATGCTCAATGGTGCAGGAGGCATAGAATAATTTTGGGTTGACGCAATCGACACAACATGTTAGCTAGTGAATAGGTTGTCGTCGAAGGATCTGGTTGGAAAGACTCCACATGAGGCATGGGCTGGTAAGAATCCCTCTCTTACACATCCGAGAGTATTTGGATGTGATGCCTTTGTGCATATCCCAAAGGAGAAACGAACAACGATTGAAAACAAGTTACATAAGTGGATTTTCATTGGGTACAATGATGGAATGAAAGGATATAAAAGCTGGAACTCACCGATGAGGAAGTTAGTTTAAGTTGAGATGTGATCTTCATGGAAGTTGGGGGCACTTACCAAATTGAAGAGGTCAAAGACCAAAAGGAATAATAAGATCAAGAGTTTGAAATGAAAGAAAAATTATGGATTTGGGAGAGTTGAATGAATTGATTGAAGAGGTGGAACAATAGACTCTAAAGGTTAGGAGGTCTGGTGGAGCAAAAAAGGTACAGTCCATCTGACTTTTGCTATGATTTTGCATTATCTTCCATAAACAATGATCGTAGGTCGGTAAGGAAAGCATTCGACTTGACACATAGAAAACTATGGAATAGGGCCATGGAATATTAAATGGATTCCTTGAAGAAGAATGAAACATGCTATCTAGTTGTGTTACCAAATGGAAGGAAACCCAATGGGTATTGAAGAAAAAATTTAATGCAACAAGTCAAGTCAAGAAGCACAAGGCTTGACTTATAGCAAAAGGGTATTCCCAAATCGAGGGAGTTGACTTCGGTGAAATTTTCTCTCCTGTTGCTAAGTTAACTTCCATAAGGGTACTAATGTGGTTCATTGCATAATTTGATCTTGAAATAGAATAGATGGATGTAAAGATAACATTTCTTCATGGTGATCTTGAAGAAGAAATCTAAATGAAGCAGCCTGATGGTTTTGTAGTGGATGGAGAAAAACGCTGGTGTGTAAGCTCAATAAGTCTCTCTACAGTTTAAAGGAATTTCCCAGGATGTGGTATCAAAATTTTGATATATATATCTAGCAGGTGGGGTTTGTGAGAAGTCGGGGAGAACAACTGTGTGTATGGAAAGAATGTCGGTGATAACTTTGTATATGTGGTGCTATATGTTGATGACATGTTCTTGGTTGGTAATAACGTGGATTTGATAAAAGAGATGAAACTATAATTTTTTCAAGTTAGACATGAAGGATCTCATATGTAATATATTTGAATTATATGGATGATTAAATGATGGATATTGATTTATACATTTCATGCAGAGAAAAGCCTTATGAGAACTATATAAGATCATTCATAATCTAAGTGCATAAGATAAAAAAATAACTTTAAGAAAATATAGTAAATGAAGGAATTATGTTGATGAAAACTTTTTAAACATGATGTTTTTATTTAACTTCTTATTAACAACCAATAGTAATTGCTAACATGTTTCAAACTTTTGATTTCAATTTTTTTGAATGTTGTGCAGGGACAGACACTGAGAATAAGATGCTTAAAGAAGATTAAAATTAAGAAGAATGTAAATGATGATGAATCGATAAACATTCCAGTTTGAGTGGTGTTGTAAGTTAATGAAAGGGGGAAACAATTTTATAAAAATAGACACACTTTTCATTTACAATACAAAATTCAATCCAATGACTCTGAGAATCAAGTTATAAGTAAACTACAAGAAGTGTTTCTAGACGAGTAGTAACTAAGACTAGTGAGACTTGCAATGGAAAAAATATACAATTAAAAAAAGGAATCATTGAAAAAATATTACTTCTAAAAATGTTTTTCTATAATATGTATATACTAGTCCAAGATTTTACTTAATATTTTTGCTATCATTATTTTCATATAAATATTAATCAATTTTTTCATTATGTTTTTCATTTCTCAAGAAGATTGCTAAATTACAAAGGAAGAACAATGTGATATCCATGAGATGGTCAAAAAATGTGTACCATGAGATGGTCAAATAAATGAACATAACCACATTGTAGGGGGATCCATCCCAACAACAATGCCTATCAAACATATGTAATAATTTCTTTATTCTTAATATACATAGAGTTTATGCATAAAATGCCTTTTTTCAATTGTTTTGTTGTTGTGTAAAAGAAAAGAAAATGACACACATTTTGTGGGGAATGTTATATATTCTTTGCATGTAAATCGACTTGGAAAGTTGATAGTCGACTGGTGTAAGTAGACTGTAGTTAAAAGAAATAGACAATGGAATTATAATCATCCAAATGAATGGAATAAGTTATTTGGCCAAAGAGAAATCAGTTGGTTAATGGGAAGTAGATAGAAGGACGAAAAGGCTCAATGGGGAATCGATTGTAGTTGACTCAATCAAGTGGTCTACAATAGAATAATCGTAATTGGTTAGGAATTTATGGATTTTCATTGAGGAGCAGTTGGTTGGATTGCATTTATAAATAAGATGTAATGGTTATGCATGATGTACTGTAATGTAAGCATGTACTACGAGCAGTATAGTGTGAAACATGATCATGTAATATAATGTGATTTTTGGTCTAGCAAGTCAAGGTTGTAAACACATTTTTTTTGTTTGATTAAAGGATGAGATGAAAGATCAATAGTTTACTAGTTTTTCCCAAGAGAGAGGTTTCTAGGATAATTTCTATGTTACATGTTGATGTATTGTGTTCTATTGTTTGTTTGCTAAAGTGCTTAACTATATGAATCAAATAGTAAACCTATTGTAATCGGTATTAGACCCAACAGTTGGTATCAGAGTTGTATTCGGATGCAGGGGGATGTCTTTGTTGTTGAAGGTTTGGCTTGATCATGGATATGATGAATACTTGTTATAGTGGGAGTCTCTAGAGATATTGATTTATAGTTAATAATGGCTAGCACAAGATAGAAATTGAAAAGTTCAATGGGAAATTTTTTGAACTTTGAAAGCTTAAACTGGAGGATCTTCTTGTATATTGAGAACAATGGATTGTAGTCAACCCAGTAACAAATCCGATGGGTGTGTCGAAGGAAGATCAGGAAAATATGAGAGAAAGGAAGGAGTACAATCCAACTTTTCTTAGAATATTTTGTATTGTTGAATGTATCATAAGAAGACACTGCAAGGGAGATATGGGAAAAGTTGGGGAATTTTTACTAATCAAAATACCTGGTTAACAAGTTGTTTCTTCAAAAGAATTTGTATCTTTTGAGGATGGGAGAGGGTGACTTAGTCATAGAGGTCCTGAATGCATTAAACACTATGATTAGTTAGCTAAAATTTCTATATTTCATTTTAATTTTTCCATAAAAATTTCTAAGAAGGTAGATGAGCTTGCTATACTCTTGATTCTAGCGAAGCTAGTGGAAAGAATAATAAACATATGTGGATTCCAAAACATTAGTTCAAACCTAAAATGTTGGACATGAAGAGCATCAATGTAGATATTTAGAACAACTTTCTATGACTTTCGGGCTTGTAAAGTCCCAACCGAGAATTCAGTTTGTGTTAGCATAGTTCTATCTTATCCCTATATCTTTTAAGCAGTGAGAGGTATAAAATATCAAGTCTAAACCTCTCAATGCTTATAATATCCATGTTTAAGATAGATCTATAATTCATTTATTGTGCATCATTTATTTATTTTCTTCATGGACATGACATGTTGGACACCATTTTTTTTCATTTGATTTATTATTGTAACCCACCTACATCACACATACCCAATGTAGATCTCATCCGCCCTAAGCTATAAGAGTACCTCACTTCATTGATGTGGCTAAGCTTATTTTCTCTAATACACCAATGCATTGGTAGAGGCATAATAATTTCCGATGAAAGGAACAAGATTTATGATGTAAAATACTTAGGAAATAATTTTTTTTACTCTTTATTCCTCACCAAGTTGCTTCCATTGACATTTTTGGATGGATAACAAGGCATTTTTTTGAACTAATTCTCATGATATTTGTTGCAAGAGGAAATAATAAACTGCACTCATAACCCCATGATAATCTTGTTGAATTAGCCTATTTAATCAAATATATCCTACATCTTAAAATAACATTCCTAAAAAAACATAGTCTTTTGTTGAATTAGCCTATTTAAAAAAATATATCCTACATCTTAAAATAACATTCCTAAAAAAACATGCTCTTAAAGGACAATAACTATTGTTTTCCTTAATAAATTATAACTATCACCATCTCATACAACTTTTTTCACTTTCATAGCTTGCAAAGTATGTTACTCAAGGTTTAAAATATGTTTTGATGCATATAAGCCCCTAAAGAAGAATACAAGTAAATGTTGTGCTTAGATAGGGAAAATTGACCTTGCAATATGGTTAATTCCCACTTATGCACTTACAATTATAAAATTCTATAGAACACAAAAAACTTAGAAGGGAATTCATAAAAATAGAAAATACAAGAAACTAACAAGAACAACCGCCACCAAAATATATTTCCAAGGTTGAAATGTTTTTAACTTAAGGAAATGGTAGGTAATTATGATTTTTGAATTAATGAAAATAAACTTATGAAATAATGGATATGATGTATCAATGAAGCTTTCATTCTGTTTGGTATGCCACTCAAAATCCTTATGCTTCAATTTGTTCTTTAGAGTTGAATATTATCAGAGATATGAATCTAACTAAACTAGCTTATCTATCTATGCAAACAATAACATATCGCAGTAAGTACAAAAAGAGAACAAGAGAAAAGAGTACACCAGATATACGTGGTTCACCCAATTGGGTTACGTCCACAGGAAGGTAGTCTTCTATTATCTCCAGGATATCTCCCTCAAGCTTACAAGAGAGCAATGTCAATAACCCCAATACAATATAGAAAGATCATCAATATATGATCCACACTAGATGAATGGATGATTCAAGAATGAATGAATGTGAGATATTTTGGAGATAATAGAAGACTACCTTCCGGTGGACGTAGCCCAATTGGGTGAACCATGGTGTACTCTTTTCTCTTGTTCTCTTTCTGTACTTACTATGATATGTTATTGTTTGCATAGATAGGTAAGCTATTTTAGTTAGATCCATATCTACCAACCAAGTGAATCATTTTCATAAGCTTGTAATTCGGCATCACCAAAGTCTTTATATTCCTTCCTTTAAGATCCTTGTCTCTACAACTCATTTATCCATCCACCTAGAACACAATGTGAAAACTAACTCAATTAATAATAGAAAAAAATATTAAGATCATTAGCATCCAATAGATTGATCAAAGAAGGTGTTTGCATATTACCCACAAGAGTGGACCATTTATGTTGTTTAGAGCTTCAAATCGAGATTCCCTATCCTTCAATATTAAGTCAATGTTATCTTACGCAATCTGCTGATTAAAATTATAATAAAACATATAATAGTAGTGATGCAGATCAATATTTCTAATCCTCTAGCACATGATAAAATATGTTGTGGTGGAGTAGCCATTTGGCTAATAAGAGGCCAAAAAATCCACAGGAACAATTGTTCCTAGATGTTCATTGAGTTGTACCTCCAAGTTCGGGTCATGGGATTTAAATGTGATGTATTAAACTCGCACAACATGAAGCTTCATCATGCCTTTCAATGGAATCGTGAAGTCTCAATAAATGAAAAAACATCAACTTGAATTGACATGGACAACATCACGTCTCAAGACGAAAACTTGAAATTTAAATACATCCCTAGCACATTCACAACTTTGTCAATTTGATTTTTATAAGACATAACAAAAAGCATAAAGTTGTTCTGCAGAATCTCCCTTTAAAAGCTGCCTTTGTTTCTATAGCTTCTCAAAAACAAATAACCCATGCATCAAAATCCACAACCAGTTTGGAATCTTCATTGTAACTTGTGATAAGAAATTTTACAAGACAATATAGATATTTTTTTGGGTACTTTTAGTAGTAAAGCCAAATGCGAAATGAACATCGTGACAAGCAGCTTAGGATAATTTGATATTGAGATGGTAACTGTAATTGATAAGTCGCGTTATCCTTTGGTGTATCCTTTCCTCGACCTGACCCATTTGGAGGCTTTGCTTTCGCTGTTCGACTTTATCAACTTCTCTTCCTGTCATTATTGCGTGGATTTTCAAAAACAAAAATAGATCTGAATTATTTTTAAAAAAGTTTGAATTTAAAGTAAATAAAGATTTTTGTATATTATTTCTTCACAATAATAAGCAAAATGAAAAAATTAGCTAACTTAAAATTAAAACAACCAATCAAAGTAATAGTTTAAAGAGTAAGTTAACTTACAAACACGATCTTAATTTAAAAATCATGTAAATTAAAGTCTTTGAAAAAAATTATTAAACTACTTTAATAATAAAGTTATAAAATACTAAAATTAAAGGAACAACCGGCACGGAGGCAATGCTTGTTGTACCAAATTGTAAAAATTTACCAAATGGCATTAATAAAGTAGATGAAAAACTATGTATCTAAATTATTATGGTTATTCATATTGTAGTTTTCATGTATTTAAGGATGTGATGTATCAACAAAAATATTCAATAACATAATGAAATATGGAAGAGAGTACGCTTACTTGTTTTATCTTACATACACTTGTCTAGAAAACTAAAGCAAGAAAAATAATCTAACATAAAGATATGAAAGAAATCTTCGCACACAAAAGCATTTTTTTTAATGCTCAACTAAGCTCAAAGGGATTTCTTTCTCAATTGATATATGGAGGAAATGAAGAGAGGAGCTCCCTTATATAGAGGGGCTCTCTTCTCTCTTACAATAAAATATAAAATATATCTAGGGCCATGAAAAGTCAAAAGAAATATAATAATGAAGTAGTTAGATTGTGGCCCTTAAACTGGCCAAGTCAAATAATCTTCATGATAAAATGAAGATGTCCACAACTAATAACTCCCTCAAAATATAATTTCCAAGTCAATGTAAGTGCCCAACAATAATAAAATAATCCTTTGATCCATTAATAACATATTTTCCACTCCCTTGATGAATGTGCATTGTAAGTATTTTGACTTGTCAACAAGTAATAAAATAGTCATTTTTCAAAAGTGCATCGTACATAAATGTGTAAAGGTTGTTAAATTCATAAACTATTACTTTTGTTCAAACGATGAGACCCAAAACCATCAACACATTTGCAAAACGATGTGTTGATTTACCAAAACTGTGTGCCAAGAGGAGGTGATGCATGTGCATTATAGGTATTTTGGCTTGTCAACAAGTAATAAAAAAGTCATTTTTTAAAAGTGCATCATAGATAAATGTGTAAAGGCTTTAAATTCATAAACTATTAATTTTGTTCAAACCATGAGCCCCAAGCCAAAAAGTTCTAATAGTGCGAGTAAAAAAAAAAATCCACCAACACATTTGCAAAACCATGTGTTGATCTACCAAAACCGTGTGCCAAGAGGAGGGTGACGTAGAGAAGTGTACCAACATAGTCACACATGCAGTCAACCAAGAAGACGAGTAAATTGTAAATATTAGTCTTCTTTCATTAATGAAGTACCATGGGTTGGAAGACAATACCAACACCTAATACCACCACAACTTCAAACCAATCCATAAAACCAAGGGTTGAAAACCACCATAATCTCTAAAATGCCTTGGAATTTGCGCAAATTGTGAACACAACTCATGCACTAGGGTGCTATCAAATAAAAATGAAACCATAGAAAATCCACTTTTAATTTTTTTTTCCCGCGAAAAAAGCATACTATTGGTATTCAAAATCTGAATCAAATAGTACATGATGGATCATGTCTCTGCAGGCTGATGCCCACCACTTCTAAAGAGATCATTATACTAACATAAATACATATAGCGCCAAAAACAGACCAGTGGTCCTTGGCAGATCATGAATATTCTTTACAGCAAGAACATCCCATATACAAACCAGTTTCAAAAAAGAACAACATAACAAGCTCACCCTAAGTAGTAATAGTTTCCAGCATCAACACATTTATCCTCCACGATTTCCTCCCAGACAATGAAATCCTCCTCGCCCTCCAATGCCATCTTAGATAGAGAATCAGCCTGTGAATTATGCTCTCGATAAATGTGTTCCAGATCCACCTGTCCCAACTTCTGCAATTCTTCCTTCACCCTATCACACCAGCATGATAAATGTAATACCTTCAGGTCATACTCCCCTAGCGCCCATTTGATAGTGACACGAGAGTCACCATAGATCTTCACATTCCTCAGACCAAAACAATTAGACACCTTCGCTACACACCAAAGGGCCAACAGTTCCACTTTCATATTAGAACCCTTACCACATTTCATCTTTAATGTGAAATAATGCTCCTTGTTAAGATAAATAATGCCCCCAGCGCCACATTCACCACCACCAGCAGCCCCATCAAAAAACAGAGTAGGAAGGGTAAAATCAAAATTGAACGCCCCGATATTCCTGTCCCTCCTAGTCATGTCCCCCAGTGGAGCATTTGTATAATAGCTAATAACAGACTTAGATAAATGGTGCATCTGGGGTTTGGTGTCCTCAAATATGGCCTTATTTCTAGCACCCCAGATCACCCAGCAAATGTAGATAGGAAGAAACTGATGTTCTTTACATTCCAGTCTCCATCGCTTCAGCGCAGCAGCAATGTTATCTCCAGCCCAACTAACTTTAATGACAAAGAACTGATATAACATCTCCCAGAGTGCCTGAGTGAAAGAGCACTCCATAAAAAGGTGAAAAGCCGACTCCTAACTACAATGACACAGAATGCATCTGCTGGGACCAACCCACCCCATCAGAGTTAAGTTCTCCCAGGACTTCAATCTATCCTGGAGGACAAACCAAAAAAAACATTTTAATTTGAGAGGTATTTTCCAGTGCCACAGTTTCCCATACCACCACTGCTTTGGAAAAATACATCTCCCTCTGATTAAATAGCTATAGGCCGAGCTAGCAGAAACAATCCCAGTAGCTTCATTCCCACTCCAGAGTATAGTATCAGCACTGTTATTGAGTCTAATGCCATTACAGTTGAGCTTATGGATGTATGCACGCCATTCCCCAGCAACCTTAGGTCTCAACTGAAGGTCTTCCACCGAAGCCCAAGAACCAGAATCAAAATTACCAACAGAACTCAATGTGAAACAGCCCATATTCTTTACTTGCTGAAGTAGTGGTGCAGATAATTCATATGATTCAGTCATTCCAACTATCGGATCCACTCCAATAGCAACCTCTTCCCCACATCCAACTTTCCAACATAACCCCAGGGATAACCATTTATATACCTTCATGAATCCATTCCATAATGGTGAAATGCCCCTTACCTTCTTAGCTGGAGTCCTCAGCCAATGCGACACCTCCAATTTAATATATTTACAGTGAATGAGCCTTGACCACAGTGTGCTACCAAATATAGCACGCCACAGATTCTTCAACCTCAAAGCAGCACTGAAAACCAACAAGTCCTTAATACCCCATCCCCCTGCTTCAGCTGGTAATGACAATTTTTCCCAACCCACCATTACCAAACAATTCTTCTGAAAGCCTCCTGTCCATAAAAAATTGAACATTAACCTCCTCAGGGAATTGATCACCGAAGATGGAATAGGCAATAAAGAAAACCAGTACACAGGTGTTCCCAACAAAACAGAATTAAGCAGTGTTAGTTTGCCACCCATTGACAACAGGCGGTATGTCCAGTTGGCAATCCGATTCTCAAACCTTCGAATCAACCATTCCCAATCCTTAATTAAATATCCGTTAGGCTTCAAATGGAACCCAAGATACGTGAAGCCTTCATTAATGCATCCAAATTTATATGGAAAGATGCTCTGAATCTCAAGCATCCTTTCTTCCAGAATAAGATTCCCATAAAAACAGGATTTCCTCATACTCACACGCATACCAGAGGCCCTGCAGAATAAGGAAATAATCTTCTGATATTGTCTCCATTCTGAAGTAGACTCCATCCCAGCAAGTAGGACATCGTCCACGAATAAAACATGTGTAATATAGAAATCCTTTGCCACTTTGATACCAATGATCTTGCCATTCTGCTTAGCATCATGAATAAGCCTGCTCAACCCTTCAATCACCAGCAGGAACAATAAGGATGATAGAGAACAACCCTGACGGATGCCCCTCGAGCACCTGCACTTTTAATTTATTATAACACCTTCAACACATTATTAACCTTAAATATTACTAATAACCTATGTTGTTGGGTTTCCTCTACCTAAAATTCACAAAGTGTTAAATAATTTTATCATAGCTAGTCAATGTACTTTAGACATGCCAATACTAACAAAAAGGGAGGGTTACACAAATCCTCAAAGTTTCTAACAATTTGCACAAGCATACAATCCAACATTTACTAGCAAACCATCATAACATCAACCTAAACACCAAAAAATAGCATTTCTTAAAAAAATCACAAGTGTACCTCCATCCATCGAAATATCTTACCATGTGATCTTATAAGGTTGTTCCTTGTGAAAAAAGATAACAAATGCAATCCCCAAGCAATATTAAGAGATAGTAATCTATGATGGATATGCACACATGAGATATCATTCTTAGTTGGCATTTGGATGAGTTGAATGTTTCTTAGTGTTATTCCATTATGTGTTGATAATCTCTTTCCTAGATGGTGAACACACTTCATGATTGTGACATGGAGGGTTCACTTGGTGTGCGAAGCCCCTACATGTGATGTAGACTATTGTGCATCATGGTGGTGGGATTCAATCCCTAGATAACATATGGCTTTGACAATTTTCTTGCATGATGTAGCTATCCTAGAAAAGAAAAGAAAAATCTAGAGGATATATGGAGTTTGTCGAGCCTTGGGATGGAATGATTTGGAATTTATTTCTATAGCCACATCACCTTGGAATCCTTATTATGCATGACATCATCATTGGAGAGTGACACGTGTACTCTAGATTGGGTGTCTCACTTATTTGTCCCATAAGGGCTCATATAGCTTGCTTGCAAGGACTTGTGCCCACATAGTATTGTTAGTCCCCTTTAACTATCATATAAATAAAGGAAAGATAGATATTTCATTAAGATGAATTGTGTATTAATTCTTTCTCACTCTCAAGTAGAGACGTGGCCTAGAAGTGGAGAGCACTTGTCCTCTCTCTCTCTATAATCCTTCACTTCTCTCTCTCTCTCTCTCTCTCTCTCTCTCTTGGGCACTAGGGTTTATTGGTCTCTTTGGAGTTTATTGTATTAGGGTTTCACCCTTAGATATTGAATAATAGAGTTTTAGAAGAAACCCTAGGGTGTAATTGTGAAGAAGAATGGAAGAGGACATTTTGCAGGAGACATAGTGTTGAAGGGACCATTGCACTTGTTATTCTTGGTGGAGCTAGGGTTTGATGGTTTACCCTAGCGAAGGAATTTTGAATGGTGGGATTTGTAGCCTTGAGAGGATTTTATTATATGTAGCCTCGAGAGGAGTTGAATTTTCTTATAGTTTTTAGACTTTTCACTACTCTTATGAAACCAATTCTTGGTGGTTCATATGAGTAATGAAGATACCATGGTTAGATTTTTAATAAAGATTAGTTAATTTGAAGATCATTTAACCACCATTGGGGCCAAGGTTCAGGGTTAGGAGCTAGTATCCATATTCCTTAAAGGGCTTACTCCTTCTTAGATGCCTTTTGTTTAGTGTATTTGTACTCGGGGAAATATACAAGACTTCCCAAAAATTTCAGTGGATATTTTGTAGGAAGAAATCATATTTCAATCTTATATACATAAAAAGTGTAAATAGATGCTATTGGTAATTTTAGGAATGCAAAAAAAGATAGAAAAAAAAAAAGATTCAATAAGAAGGATGGAATAGATATTGGGAAGAAGGACCTAACTTAATTCATATGCTTTTGATGTCACAAGATGGATCATTATGTGGGACAATAGCCCTTGAAGAAGGAAATGAGAATGAAGTAGGTTTTGGCTGGAATTGTAGCAAGAGTAGAGGAGATGACTTCTCAATTTGAGATTGTCTCTTCCATGTCTTGTTATTTGTCCACTAACATTGTTTCTAGTGTTGGTTGGTATGTGGATAGTGGAGATTCTAGACATATGACAATGATAGTTCACAATTCAATAGGATTTAGGAGTGATAGGGAGCCTGAATATGGAGGTTGGAAATGATGCCACTTATCTTGTTAGAGGTTTTGGATCCATTTCATTCCAAACTCCTTCAGGTAATTTTCATGAGATGAAAATTCTAGGTATGAGAAAAATCTCCTTTCAGTGTCTTGTTTGACATATATACAATATTAGAGGGTTTCTCTTGAGGGACAATAGTGTGTAATTAGTGATTATAGTCTAGCAGGTAGGAATTTGGATAAAGGGTTGAAAGAGGATGTCCTTTTTAGGTTACTTGATGATCTGTTCGGACTAACACATTCAAGGAAGAGGTTGGTAGGAATTTATATTTCGCAAAAGGAACATGCCGAGAAGTATTTCAATCCTTGCACTTGGATTGTGATACATTTTAGCGCACATGATTCTATTCCTATAGGGTTCCGATATATAAAATATATTATTTGTTAATTTATATTTCAATTCTATCTTTATGTAATGACCCTTTTTCAAAAATTTATTAAAATGCCAATTTTTCCACTTTTTCCCCAATTTCGACCTTTGACTAGTTTTGTTGTTTTGACCTCCAAATCAACCCAAATGCTCCCAAATCTTCTGTAAGAGTGTATGAATGGTATTTAGACTTGAATAATAGGTTCAGGGATGTTTTATGGCCCTCTAAATACTACTGCAAACTTGATTTGTATTCTGATCAATATAGGTAATTTTGACTAGTAATTTGTGCATCAAATCCCCCCGGGGTAACACTGCAAATGGCCTTCCAAATGCCTCCAAAATCCCACGAATTTGTGAACAGAGGTATGTAATGTGTTAAGTATGTTATTAAGGTCTCATATGCACCATAAATTGATTTTTACTACTGTTCTAACTCTCTCACATTCAACAGCAAAAACTCCCAATTCGACCCTTGGGGAAATGGCACTATTTCACCTCTCAATACAAACAAACTGAGTAAAAATGCTTCAAATGCTCAAGTACAGTACATGAAACTTGTATAATATGTCCATGGCAGTATATTAATCACAAATATATCAAAGAATCATCCATCCATTCGAAATAATCAACCTTATAGTGTCATACATCAAAGCATTGGGGAAACGGACATTGTTTGCTCATTAATCAATGATTTTGCATACATTCAATGGGTATTTCGACCTGAGAGTTTCTGAGTATGAAGAACAGAGGATATGAAGCTATTACAATCAGAAAAATATCATATGAAGCTCTCCCAATGAGTGCAAGATCTCACCCAAAGCGCAATCCCTCAAGGAGCCCGAATATGCCTTCAAAATTGGAAATGGTGGAGAGAAAGTGCTGCACTAAACCAAACCATGAAACTTCCTGTAGCTGCTACCTGCAAATAAAACTCCATTAAAGCTCCATGAAAGACCTGAGTGGCCTCTCCAAACACCAACTTGGATGGGAATCTTTCACCCTCGAAATTGGCTAAGGCAAGAAACTAGTCATCCACTAGTTCTCTCTTCACAAATGCAATTTTTCTCAAATCATCAAAAGCCATTCTCATACTTGATTTCTACATTTTATAACCAACATTAGCCTTCAAGGGGTCGAAATCCTCTCAATAGATTCAATAATTTTCCATTTAGGAAATATTCCTCATTTGCCACTTGTCTCCTAGTTCCAACCTTCCATCTTCTCCCAAATTCGAATTTGAGCCTCTTTGGATTCCTCCAACTCCATGAGCGCCTTCCTTGAGCCTATTTTTGGGGATGACATGTCATAATGGTCAGGTGTAAGAAGTCAGGTCTGAATTTTTTCATAAATGTCATAGATGCTTCATTATTGTTGTCATAAAACTAGGGAATCTAGCCCAAGTGTCCACTAGTCTCCAATTTGACTCTTCCTCTCCCATGGAGGTTACTATTCCATCCCATTTCGACCTAATATTCTCAATGCCATGTGTTATGACTTACCAACTCACCCAAGAGTGTTCACCTTCCCATGAATTCGAATTGGCAAGAGAGAGCTGCCATGTGTCATTGAAAAATCAAGCTAGTGTGGGTCCCACCACCTCCATATGTCTCCAAAACCACTTGCCACCTAGAATTTCTCTTGAATTTATTTATTCATCATATTTATTAAATACTTGAACCCTTCTAATGTCTAAATATCATTTATTAGCTTCCTTATTACCATCCCACATGTTCCCATCCAACCTAGGAAACTAGTAGGATTGATGGGATTGTCTTACTATGCACTTATTTGAATGGGGACATTACAGTCCTCCCCACCCAAGATTGCTTGTCCTCAAGCAATTTCAAATTTGGATGCTGCAAAATCTTCTCCTCTTCCCATGTGGCATCTTCATTTGGTAAGTCCTTCCATTGCACTAAATATTCTTTGATGATTCTACTCCTCAACCTTCTTTCCCGTGTCTTCAAAATCTTTTCCGGAACAAGTGTGAGCTGACCTTCATCATCCAAAGGAGGAAGTATTTCTGAAGTGATGATTTGCTGACCAAGAGCTTTCTTAAGACAAGAAACATGAAATACATTGTGGATTTTACTCCCTTCCGGAAGTTCTAGTTCATATGCTACTTCTCCAACCTTCCGCACTACCTTGTATGGCCCATAGTACCTTGGTTTTAATTTTTCTGCTCCATTCTTTTTGAGAGATGTTTGTTTATAGGGCTGCAACCTTAAATATACTAAATCATTGACTTGAAAGGTTCTCTCTTCTCTATGTCTATCAGCATATTGTTTTTGCTGATTTTGAGCAACCTGCAAATTGTCTTTCAAGAGCTTTAAAATTTCTTGGCTCTCTTCCACCCAATCTTTAGCCTTTGGGGCTCTACTATCACCAAATATAATGTCAGCAAATGTAAGTGCATCATAACCATATAATTCTTTGAAATGAGACATTCCTATTGACATATGATAAGTGGTGTTGTAGCAAAACTCACCCAAGTGTAGCCATTTTGCCCATGCTTTTTGCTGCCCTCCCACATAGTTTCTTAGGTATCCTTCCAACCATTGGTTTACCCTCTCTGTTTGTCCATCAGTTTGTGGATGATAGCTGGTACTTGGAGTCAATTGAGTGCCTACCAATCTAAAAATTTCTTTCCAAAAAGCACCCATGAATCTACTATCTCTATCACTGACAATGCTCTTGGGAAGTCCATGCAATCTGAAGATTTCTTTGAAAAAAATATCAGCCACTTGTGCAGCACTAAAAGATGATGTAACAGCAAAAAAATGAGCAAATTTTTTCAACCTATCAACTACCACATAGATACAATCCTTACCCAAGGATTTAGGCAATCCGGTGATGAAATCCATGGAAATACTGTCCCATTTTTGCTCCGGAATGGGCAATGGTTGTAATAGGCCGGATGGACATGTAAGTTCTGATTTGTTTTGTTGACATGATTTACATTCATTCACATACTTCTGAACATCTTCCTTCAGCCCCTTCCAAAAAAATCTTTGCCTCAACTGTCTATAAGTTTTGAAGATCCCCGGATGGCCCGCTAGTGGGGAATCATGTGCTTCTTGCAAAATTCGGTACTTGAGCTTGGAGTTATGAACTAAATAAATTCTTCCCTTATAATATATCAGCCCATTCAAAATCCTATAATTATCATCCCCTTTGATTCCATCCAACACATCACAAGCAAATTTGTCTTTGGCATATTCAACTAGTAGCATGTTTTTCCAATCCTTGGCAATATCCATGAGAGAAAAAGAAGGCCTTCTTGACAAAGCATCTGCTACTATATTATTCTTTCCTTTGACATATTCAATATCAAAATCATAAGCTTGAATCTTGCTTACCCACTTTTGTTGCCTTTCATTTAGATCTTTTTGGGTGAGAAAGTGTCTTAGACTATTGTGGTCAGTTTTCACCACAAACTTGCTGCCCACCAAGTATTGTCTGAATTTGGCCAATGCATGCATAATGGCCATCATTTCTTTATCATAGATGGAGTAAAGTTTTTCATGAGGCTGCAACTTTCTGCTCTCAAAGGCTATGGGGTGTTGGCCTTGCTTTAGGACAGCCCCTATTCCTCCACCTGAAGCATCACATTCCACAACAAAAGGTTTAGTAAAATCAGGAAGTGCAAGTATGGGACAACTACTCATTACCTCTTTCATTTTTTGGAAGGCCTTTTCAGCCTCTTCATCCCACTTGAAAGCATCCTTCTTAGTCAAATCAGTGAGTGGAGAAGTCAACTTGGAGAACCCTTTCACAAATTTTCTGTAGTAGGTGCATATGCCAATAAAGCCTCTCAATTCGGTAATATTTTTTGGTGATGGCCATTCCAAGATAGCCCTGATTTTTTCCATGTGTACCTTCACTCCTTCTTGCCCAATAATGTGCCCAAGATACAGTAGTTCTTTCATTCCAAATTCACATTTTGATAATTTAGCAAATAAGGACTCTTCTTGCAAGATTTTCAACACAATCTCTAACTGCTGCAAATGCTCTTCCCATGTTTTACTGTAAATGAGAATATCATCAAAGAAAACCAAAACAAACCTTCTTAGTTGCTTGCAAAATATCCTATTCATACATGTTTGAAAGGTGGCTGGAGCATTTGTTAACCCAAAAGGCATGACAAGAAATTCAAAGTGGCCAAAATGACATCGAAAAGCGATCTTTTGCACATCTTCATCTTTCATTCGAATTTGGTGATACCCTGATCTAAGGTCAATTTTTGAGAAGTATTTGGCCCCATGCAGCTCATCCATGAGCTCATCAATCCTAGGAATAGGATACCTATTCTTTATAGTCTTTTTGTTCAAGGCTCTAATATCTATGCACCTTCTCAATGTTCCATCTTTTTTCTTCACTAGCACAACTGAAGAAGCATAAGGGCTAGAGCTTGGTCTAATGAGTCCCAACTCTAGGAGTTCTTGGATAGCTTTTTAAATCTCATCTCTAAACCTTTTAGGATGTCTATAAGGTGGTATCTGAATGGGTGAAGTACCCTCCTCCAAAACAATACTGTGCTCAACCCCCCTATCCGGTGGCCTACCATGTGGAAGGTCTCTAAAAACCTTTTCATATTTTTGCAAGAGTCTCTCTATCTCCTTTGGGTGTTTGACAATATTTATAGTTGGCTTGGGAGATGTAATATGACATTCAGCAGCCCATTCTATATCCCCATGCCTCAATATAGATCTCATGCTATTGCAAGTCACTACTTGATTTGGATAAGTGTGTTGCCCTCTCACAACTCTTTGTACTCCTTTTGAATCTTGGAATTTCATTTCGGGAATTTGATAATTTACTGTATGCTCTCCTATTGAATACAACCATTGCACTCCCAAAACCACATTAGTATCAGCAACATCAACCACATAAAAACTATCAACAAAAGTATAGTTACCTACGGTGACTTGCAGCTTTGGAACCCATGTTTTGCATTGCATTGTGTTGTGACCGGGAATGACAACTGTGAAGCCATCAAATGGTTCAATAGGTATCTTTCTTTTCTCTACCATCTCTGCATCAATGAAGTTATGAGTGGCTCCTCCATCTACCAAAACTGAAGTTCTTTGTCCTTGTACCACACCTTTGCAGCGGATAGTATGATAGCGAGGTACTGCTGAAAGCACTGCCATTCTTGCTTTGTCCGGTGAAGGCTGATTTTCTTCTTGTCTTTCCTCTTCTACTGCTGTCTCATATGCCTCTTCTTGATCTGAAATATGTCCATCTTCATCCATGCCCCCATCATACCCCTCATTATCAGAAAATACTTCTATGTATTGAGCCTTTCCTTTGGTACATTTGTGCCCCGGTGTCCATGGTTGGAAGCATGTGAAGCATAGTTTCTTTTTTCTAAGTTCATCCCTGTTTAGTCCCTCTTTTTTATTCCTCTCAAATGACTCTCTTTGCCAAGGTTTCTTTTCAAATTTATAGCTAGGCTTAGGAGGAAATCTCGTTCTAGGAAGCACATTCTGGAGATCCCTAGTCAAGCTCATTGCATCTTTTAATGTAGTTGGCTTGTGGGCTTTGACCAAACCTCTTAAGGGTTCAGCCAAACCTTCAGTGAACAGCAATACTAATCTTCCCATAGATACATCAGCCACCTTGACTGATAATTTTTGAAATTCCAACATATATTCAGTAGGGGACCCAGTTTGCTTCAATTGAGCTAGTTCTTTGAAAGGCAATTCTGGATCTTTTTGTTCAAATCTTTCTAGTACCCTGTCAACAAATTCTCCATATGTTTTAACCTGATTATGACCCAAGGTTTTCAGCCCATGAAACCACCATTCATTGGCATCTCCTTCCAAATGCAAAATGGCCATTTTTAATGCATCCTCTTCCAACATAGGATTCAGCTGAAAATATACATCCAATTTTTGCACCCAAGTGTTAGCAGAATTTTGAGAAGAACCATCAAAAGTAGGAAGTGACATTTTTCCAATAGCACTATTTAGTTCTTTGTTTTGGAATGGACTCCTATTGTCTCCCTTCCTATTAATCTTTTGCATAGCATCAATGTAGTCACTGAGTGGTACACCTCTTTTACACTCTTCATTCAAATCATTCCAATCATTTACTAGTTTCTTGTAATCCAATGCAAGATTGGGCTCTTCTTTGGGTGTGAGAAATTTAGGTGCAGTATGCCTTTGTGTGCTTTGAAATTCATCAGGTCTATTATGAGGTCCTGTACTTGAGAAAATATGCTCATTCCCTTTCATCTTTTCCCCTGAGTGTGAACCGCTATTATCTCCTATTATCCCTTTGCTTTGAAGCTGGCTAATCAACAATTCAAATCCTTGCAACAATTTATCACCTATCCTATCCATGTTTGCTGAAAGTTTAGAGAAACAGGGATCTAAGGTTGCAATAAGTTCCTCCTTATGTTTTAATTTGTCATCCTCCTCTCTACCCATGGTTTCAGCAAAAGACTCCTCTTCTTCTACTACCTCTTCTTCAACAAAAACCTCTTCAACTACTGGTTCAAAGGGTGGTGGATTATTCTTTTGACTTCTTGTTAGGACCATCAGGTGCCAAGAACATGCTCTGATACCACTTGTAATGACCCTTTTTCAAAAATTTATTAAAATGCCAATTTTTCCACTTTTTCCCCAATTTCGACCTTTGACTAGTTTTGTTGTTTTGACCTCCAAATCAACCCAAATGCTCCCAAATCTTCTGTAAGAGTGTATGAATGGTATTTAGACTTGAATAATAGGTTCAGGGATGTTTTATGGCCCTCTAAATACTACTGCAAACTTGATTTGTATTCTGATCAATATAGGTAATTTTGACTAGTAATTTGTGCATCAAATCCCCCCGGGGTAACACTGCAAATGGCCTTCCAAATGCCTCCAAACTCCCACGAATTTGTGAACAGAGGTATGTAATGTGTTAAGTATGTTATTAAGGTCTCATATGCACCATAAATTGATTTTTACTACTGTTCTAACTCTCTCACATTCAACAGCAAAAACCCCCAATTCGACCCTTGGGGAAATGGCACTATTTCACCTCTCAATACAAACAAACTGAGTAAAAATGCTTCAAATGCTCAAGTACAGTACATGAAACTTGTATAATATGTCCATGGCAGTATATTAATCACAAATATATCAAAGAATCATCCATCCATTCGAAATAATCAACCTTATAGTGTCATACATCAAAGCATTGGGGAAACGGACATTGTTTGCTCATTAATCAATGATTTTGCATACATTCAATGGGTATTTCGACCTGAGAGTTTCTGAGTATGAAGAACAGAGTATATGAAGCTATTACAATCAGAAAAATATCATATGAAGCTCTCCCAATGAGTGCAAGATCTCACCCAAAGCGCAATCCCTCAAGGAGCCCGAATATGCCTTCAAAATTGGAAATGGTGGAGAGAAAGTGCTGCACTAAACCAAACCATGAAACTTCCTGTAGCTGCTACCTGCAAATAAAACTCCATTAAAGCTCCATGAAAGACCTGAGTGGCCTCTCCAAACACCAACTTGGATGGGAATCTTTCACCCTCGAAATTGGCTAAGGCAAGAAACTAGTCATCCACTAGTTCTCTCTTCACAAATGCAATTTTTCTCAAATCATCAAAAGCCATTCTCATACTTGATTTCTACATTTTATAACCAACATTAGCCTTCAAGGGGTCGAAATCCTCTCAATAGATTCAATAATTTTCCATTTAGGAAATATTCCTCATTTGCCACTTGTCTCCTAGTTCCAACCTTCCATCTTCTCCCAAATTCGAATTTGAGCCTCTTTGGATTCCTCCAACTCCATGAGCGCCTTCCTTGAGCCTATTTTTGGGGCTAACATGTCATAATGGTCAGGTGTAAGAAGTCAGGTCTGAATTTTGTCATAAATGTCATAGATGCTTCATTATTGTTGTCATAAAACTAGGGAATCTAGCCCAAGTGTCCACTAGTCTCCAATTTGACTCTTCCTCTCCCATGGAGGTTACTATTCCATCCCATTTCGACCTAATATGCTCAATGCCATGTGTTATGACTTACCAACTCACCCAAGAGTGTTCACCTTCCCATGAATTCGAATTGGCAAGAGAGAGCTGCCATGTGTCATTGAAAAATCAAGCTAGTGTGGGTCCCACCACCTCCATATGTCTCCAAAACCACTTGCCACCTAGAATTTCTCTTGAATTTATTTATTCATCATATTTATTAAATACTTGAACCCTTCTAATGTCTAAATATCATTTATTAGCTTCCTTATTACCATCCCACATGTTCCCATCCAACCTAGGAAACTAGTAGGATTGATGGGATTGTCTTACTATGCACTTATTTGAATGGGGACATTACACTTTACCTAATGTTGAAGACTATATTTATATAATTGAAATAGTAATTTGTTCCTCTTATTCACATCTTCTGGGAACACAACTCTATCGAAGACTCTCTCTCTCAGCATGGTCTTATTGCAGATGCAGGAAAAAAAAATTATGAGATTTTGGAGGGTTCACAAATTCCTTCTCGGGGTTTCTGGAACCTTTTTGTTGCCTAAGGTTTGCTGGTTTTTTGTGCGGCTATTAGTTTATGTTTTGGCTGGTCGCTGTCGGCTATGTTTCCTTCTTGTTTCTCATCCTTGGCTTTCTTGGTTCATCACTTGGGGGATTGGTATATCCCGGTCTCTCTTATGTTTTGTTGGGGGACGGTTTGTCCTGTGGCTCTTTGTCAATTTGGCTTGGTGTTGATGGGGAGGTTTTTACTGGTGTGTACTGACTCGAACTATTTTGGTCCTTTCGGATTGTAAAACTTCATACTTTAAATATAAGTATTGTCTTTTTTCATGTGAAAAAAAAGAGGCGACCATTCACTATTTAACTAATTAATTTATTAGTAGCATATTATAATTATTTAGGTACATTATAGGTAATCAAATCTTGAAATTCTTCGTCCTTGAGGCATGTGTAAATTGAACATCGCAATATAAGTATGACATCTTCATGGGAAGTATACCAATCAATAGGTTCCCTCCACATGGTAAGAACTCATTATTGTTTCTTGAGCGATGATGTGTTGATCTAACTTGTTAGAATGCTTGAATTCCCATTCTGGATTTCTTCAATTTAATCGAGCCAATTTATGTCTTTTTTTTAGCGAATGGGGATGATATATTCTTACATTTTAATTTATTTACTTCTATAAGAAATTTCTTATTATGTTCCTTCAACCAATTAATTTTTTCATTCTTGGCTGACAAAATTCCTTTCACTTGATTCTTGGTAATTTCCTTTTCATGTGATTCCCAATATTTATTTACTTCTATAAGAAATTTCATATTATGTTCCTTCAACCAATTAATTTTTTCATTTATTTACTTCTATAAGAAATTTCATATTATGTTCCTTCAACAAATTAATTTTTTCATTCTTAGCTGACAAAATTCCTTTCACTTGATTCTTGGTAATTTCCTTTTCATGTGATTCCCAATCACATTGGCTTGAATTATATTTATGAGTTGGTTCTTGGTCCTCCCAAAATTCCTGAGATCAAGTGTATTTTGTTTCTACTGAGGTCGCCTCTATTAGGTGTGTTATTTTTCATTTTGTTAGAGGATGTTTCTACAAGAAATACTAGTTAAAGAATCTGTTTACTATAGGTTATAAACATTCTAATGTCTAACTTCTTTTTATGTAAATTAATCTCTCAACTTCTTTTCATTCTCATCACCCACCTAATTTGGTGGTGTCATGCTTTGAAAGGTTAGTATTGATGACCTAGCTAAGGATATGGTAATTGTTGCTAAATGCACATGTATCTAGCATAGCTTAGCTTGATATTTTCCATTCCTACTTATATGAGCTAATTTTACTTGTTCAATTTTTTCCTCACACATGGTAAAAGTATCATTTATAGAATGTTGTCATGAATTACCCAATCCCCTTTCTGTTATTTTTTCCACCACTTGTAATCTTCTAGGACAATCATGTGGGAATTCTAGCTAATTCTTTGAGCTACCTCCTTCTCAAGGTTCCTTTATGACATCATAATTTCTCAAGTTTTCTAGTGCTTAGATTAAAAAAATTGTTTAAACTAATTTTTTAGTCATAGAGTCACAAATAAGCCATTTTTTAATAGCCTCAAAGGGTGGTTCTATGTTTAAAATTAAGTGTTGTCACTTAAAAAAAATCAAAATTGATTACATTTTCCATTGTTTGGATTATAAAAATTGTTTAAACTAATATTTTTTGTCACATAGTCACAAATAAGCGATTTTATACTAGTAACCAAAGGTGATTCTATGTTTACAATTATGGATTCTTGTGGCCTCATAGATCTATGTTGGTAATCTTGTGTAATGTAAAATAATTATTTATGGTTTTATAATTTGATTCTAATATCAACCTCATTTCATTTGGAATGATTCATGCCATGCTATGATATTTATTTTGTGATAGTGAGATTAAGAGTTCAACCATACTTTGCTTTCTTCAAAAGAGGATGTTGGTATTGTGTTTTCTCATTAGTTCTGTAATACTTGATGCGAATGCTTTGCTATTTGTCCACGTGAATAGAAATATACATCCTATACAATCTTAGAATAGAATGACCAACTTTCAAGTGAACTAAAATATTGATATTCATAGGATAGTTGATCTCATAATTTTTGGAAATGCATCTTATCTTACATTACTACAAAATTGAGTACAATAGTAGGATATACATCATAGTATGCAAAAATATATATCCCTATTTTGTATGCGGTGACCTTCCAGTGAAGTAACTATTGATATGTTTTTCAGTGATATGTTGGCACTTGGTGACACAATCAACACCACACAAGCTCATAAAAAAATTAACCCCTCTCAATACATGGAAACATATTAGGAGGCACAACAAGGAGTAAAGTTTCAATATCATTGATGATAAAAATAAGAAGCATTTTGGAACATGAGTGATGCAATGAAAACTACAATATCATCAAGAAGATGAAACAATCACTACAAAGATAAACCAAACTTGCTTTTGTTCACTTTTTATCCACCCAAAAAAAATGACAAATAACAATCACAAATATGAGTTCTTGCAATGTGGCTCCACCTTATGAATTATATTATAGATGTGATTGCACCCAATTGAAACTCCAATTGATTTCACATGAAAATTCATAGATCTCAATATTGGCTATACTAGTACAATATATCATTTAATTATTGATTAGCCATATGTTATTGTTCTAGAATAATAAATTTTATAGGTGATCTTAACCAATGATTAACCAATGATTGATATGATATTAAAATATCAACATGTCAACTCAATGATTCATAGGAGAGATGAATCACTAGTTAGTATACCAGCAAAAATAATGTTTTCACAAGGCAAGTATGTTGCATAAAAAGTCATATTAACATACTTTAATTTCCTATATTATATATATTTGAGCACATTACTTCTTAGTTATTATGTGTGAATTTGTATTTATCTCTTTGTCTTGCAAATGAATAACAAAAGGACTTGTTATTAGTAATTCTTCAACCACATAAACACTATTTTCTTAAACATTGATATGTGGTGTAGTTTATCTTTTGTTATTTTCTTATCAATGTTCTCTAGATTATTATTCATGAACACATTAATTTCTTTCGAATATTCAATCCTAGTAAAAAATTCAAAGTAGAATTTCTATTACTTCTTGCAATCTTTATCAATTTTTTTATCAACCTCAAGAATTTCATTAACAATGTCCAAATGACCTTAAATACACTACAAGTAAAACACTTTCTAGTTGAAGTTTTGGAAGAACCCCTAATAAAAAATTCTTTTTACCTTTATCCATTTATAGCGAAAGTGGATAATGGAGGTAGGAAAACAAAGGTTTTTGCAAAAATTTGGTCTCCTCTCTACTCATTATACATTAGCGCAACAATGCATTTTTTATTTATGAATGCATTGGATAGTTCAAATGACATATTGGTTTAGATTTAGATTTAAAAGCGTTGGAATCCTACAGGATAATTTGTAAATAATTATGTAAATAGATTTATTACAGGATCATTTGTAAGTAATTATGTAAATAGATTTATTTTCAATTAGGGAAGATGGGGAGTTAGAGAATCAAACAGATCTCTTGGAATCTTAAATCCAAGAGTCTCGCCTAATGGGTATAAATAAATGATTTTTATTATGAATGAAAACAAAATGGGTAGTTGCCATAAATATTGCTTTGAATGTTCTGCCCGTGTTGTTCCTCTGAGATTGCTTAATTTAGGCATGTGCTCCTCCTCAGGCTTCCCCTCTGTTCCCTACTTTTGCTTGCTCGGTCCTGCGTTCCACTCTTCCTAGAGATAACACCTCCCTATTGAACTTAAACCCTAATTTTGAGTTTGTGTTATTCATCATTTCTTGTTTTGAGAGCTGTGTTGAATGCTGCTACACCCTTGTCGTACGTTGAATGCTATGTATTGCTCCTTTTTTGATGATCGACCTCGAGCATGCACTCATGATCACCTCTGCATTGGAGTGGGAGATTGACCATTTCTTTGTGTTGCCGCGTTCTCATTGTGAGGCTGCCATATCATGGGCTACGTTTTTGTGAAGGTTGTGTCCCCTTTGAAGGTTATGGTCGACATCTTTTATGCTGGATAGACTCAAATTCTGAGGTTCTGAGTTTGTGGAAAAGAGCTGAGTGTGATAACTTCTTTCCACACACCTGCTGCGTTCGATTGAGAGCTCCACCTCTCACCATTGCAGCGACCTCTTTTTGGAGACCACAATCACTTGAGAAAACTGTGTGGGATCGAGCTGCCACCTCTCTTTTGGAGCTGCTCCATGTCGAGAGCTGTGGGATATGCTCTCCATTTAATTGTTGCGAGCTTGTGGAGTTGCGGCATATTGTTGTTGCGTATTGCTCATTGGACCTGTGAGATCGTGGAGCTGGGATGCCACATTGAAGTCTGCATATTGTTGTTGCGTATTGCTCATTTTTTAAGACTGCATCCATTTTCTTTTATGCTGCTTGTTTCTGCCTCCGAGAGCCGTGGACTCTTGAAACAAAGGACATTTCTGCCTCCGAGAGCTGTGGACTCTTGAAACAAAGGACATTTGATATCTTTGTGTGGAGAGTGCTCTAAATTACGAGCGTGAAGTCAATTATTGTCGTGGCCTCAATATTAAACCTGCTGCGATTTCTGTGGTGATGGAATGGCTATAATATGAGAAGACTTAATGTAGGTAAAAGTAATTTAGTGAAAACCCTAATTTCTACGTGAAGGTTCCACCGAGATTTAAAGACTATTGGTTTTATTTGTATATAGCCTGCAATCATTTTTTAATACAGCTTTCATTGAAATGTGAATACTATAGGACATGAGACGTTTGATCTATGTTAGCTAAAGACTATATGAAGATTCAAGACTACTGTCTCAAGTGTAATGTGCCATTGTGTAAAGAATGTATCAATGTAATTGCTCAAAAGTAAGAATCGTTGTGTGACGGTGAGAATCAATTTATTTGAGAATTATTGTATTTCGAGAGTGAGAACTATTTTGATAAACATTGTAATTTATTTCTCTATAAAGAGTTGTGACAAAGGTGTCAAAAGAGCCTTAGCCTCCTTTAAAAGGGATGTTCGGAAAATATCACTTTGGGAATTTTGCAGAAGTAAAGGACCCAATGGAAGAACACATTGAGGTCCAGGAAGAGAGCCAACCAACAGAAAATGTCAATTTCGATGAAGAGTTTGGGATGCATGATATTGTAGATTAGTTTCATATTGTTGAGGAAAATGTCAAAGTTGACAAAAAATTTATAAGATATTTTGTAATCTTTTGAATTGAACATTTTACTTTGAGAATAACTGTTATGTTTTTAATATACTATTTAGAAATATATGGTATAGGTTTTGTTGAGTTTATGTGAATCATCACTTTATGGAGAATAATGTTAATGAGTATCATTTTTATACATCAAATAGCAGAAAATATGTTGAAAACTGGTTTGAAATGTTTTTTTTCCTCATTTTATTTAGAAATTTGCCCAAAAATGACTTTTTTAACGTAAAATTGTAATGAAAAAACTTTGAAAATGCATGTATTTTTCATTCTAACTAGCTTCTAAATCTTACAAAAATTCAACAAAATCTGTGTATTGTTTTACTATAGCTAGCTATTAAATGTAGTTTTTTAGTAAAATTTGGAAAATGGCCCTTGTAAATAAAAGTTATAATTTTCTTATGACCAAGAAGTTTCAAAACAACAAAAAAATGTGTCAAAATGAAAAATGGTGCTACCAGTATATACACACTTTTTGAAACGAAGGTAAAAACAACTACTAAAATTGACCCCCAAAAAAACTAGAACAATGTCGAGTTTTCATCAAGTTGTATAACATGTTATCAATTGACACCCATGATGTCAACCTACCACAAGTTCGAGGAATCCAATACAACTTGAAAATATTATCCCTTAGCATATCATTTTGTAATTGCACATTTATTCCCTCGAGTATATGCCATCAAATTCCTCGGCCCATGATATGATAACGATTCACAAAGACCACTCACACCTCAATGAGAACTTTACCCTCTGTAATATCCTTCGTATCAATACCACCACAAAGACTCCTATGGGCCCCCCATCCTTAGAAAGAACCAATTGTATTCAGTTATCCCGCAGGCATACACTACACATCATTGATTCATTGGGAACCCGTCTTCGCCTCTACAAATTAACCCCCACTTCATCTTGGAAAGTGTCCCCCAATCCACTCACAATAGTGGGGACTCCAACCATCATCAAATTGGTCCCCTGAATCATCCAAAATTGTGGGGACCCCACCCTTATTATTTATGTACAAAAAGTTCCCTCATTACCTCACATTGTGGGAACACCCTATTCTTTTGGAAACAATCCATGGTATCCTTCGATTGATGTATTTGATTTTTAATCTCCTTAGTAGTATCCATTTCATCGGTCACCATTACTCTCCATTTTTTGTCTCCATCCAAACCCTTTCATTTCCAGTTTGTCTCCCTCTGTTTCAATCTATACCATTCTTAAAGGAAAGCTGCCATCCTTACTCCCCATGTTTACATCAATCAAAGGAATTTATGAGCCCCACGCTTATCAACCAATCTTGTGTTGGGTATATCCGTCCCTCAACTAGTTACAATATGATATTGGTTCTCAAAGATAAGATCCTCGTTTTATCATATACTTCAGCTCTCATTGACGTCTAAACATTAATTTATGAGAGTTGTAGTCGTTGCAGTTGTACCTTGGTATCCCTTTCAATCACTTCAAGGGATCACCTCGAACTTGGTAGCGAGAGTCATTAGTGATCCCTAACGTGGTTTCCCCTATGCTCAACGTCAAAACATATACTGCATCAGGGGGGAAATATAATTTTGAAGGTAGTAGTTTTCACATTTACCAACCATGGTAGCAGTCCATTTGGCATCGTGTATTCCTCAGGTAGCTACATAAACTATACTGGCTCCCCACCCCCGTGGGATTATCATGATCATCATCAATACCGCTTCTTCAGCATTCTATGGCAATTCCTGGGTTATTTACTCTCACATGGATCAAAGTTGGCTTCGTCCATGCCCCAGTAGTATAGTCATGTGACCCTTTGTTCCTCTATTATTGTAATCACATTGACAACATTTCATGCATATGGGTATGCCCGCTTCGTTTGTATAAAAAACTATTATTTATTACAAGTCCAATGGTCGTTACAAGCAATCTTCCCCCATGAGAGGTCACTATTGTCCACATATTCTTTTTCCTATAGAATAGGATAGAAAAAAAGAAAACTTGATGCATTATTGGCCCTACATTACCCTCCAAACCTCATACATCAGGGGGCATCTATTAACGCCTAAATTTCATACACATGTAACATTTCAGTGAATATCGCAATAAGGCGTCATAAATGTAAAGAATACAGTTCACCAAAGGAATGTTCAACAAATCCAATAGACAACACGAGTCCAAAATACCCAAGATTAGTCAAAACAAGAGGTTGTGCGGCTAAACCATTGTTAACCTGCACTATAGCGCAGGTTATCAGTTCAGTTCCCACGCAATACTCGCGCGGCTATTCTTTCGATAGTTGTGTTATTGTAAAAATGGCGGGACCAAGGCTACTTTCCATGACACATTGAAGGCTCCATCATCTCCAAGGATCCAAATTTGGATCCTCACACACTTGGTGGCATTAACTAACCCCCTTAATGCACCTTGTAACTAGTTCATGGAGTAGATGAGTTCACATTTGGATCTAGTTGTTTGTTGGCCACCACTTGGCCTATAAAAGGAAGTCGGTGGCATGCATTTTGTAAAGAGAAATCAAGAGCAATTTTATGCTACTAGATTTGTGTTGGAACTTCCTCATAGCCCAACTCTTCCTACCATTTTAAGCATTCCCAAGCTCCATTTCCACCTTCCCTCAAATTGACAAGAGTTCCTCTCCACTGTTTTACAATTCACTTAGCATATAGTTTGGACAAAAAAGACCTCCCTAAGGGCGATTGTTGGATTCCCTTGAATCCCACATCTCCTAGGTGTTGTACAGCTTGACCATTGGGTAATACAAAGTGGTTTGGCATACCTTGGATTGTTGTTGGAGTTTGCATTCTCCCCCCATCTCTTTTTATTTTGCATTTTATTTAAGTTTCTCTATTTTATGTGAATTCCACTAACAATATATTCAAGGATCACTTGGAGGAAAAAGAACAAACCCACCACAAGGGATCCAAGGATTGAGGCCTTGTTACAACCTACAAGGCCTATCCCCTTACCAAGTGGAAGAGTGCACACTTGTGCAATTTTTTCCACGACAATCCCATTTTTTCTGCAAGGAAAATAATAAAGTATTGCTAGACCCTAACCAACTCTCACTTTGGTGCAACAATAGTTTTTGGTTCCCAATGATAAATAAACTATGTTAGTAGCTTAGTTTTCACCTTGATCAAACTAGCCTCCTCATAAAAATTGAGGCTAACCTGAAACAATAATTGTCAAGTTAATCCCAAGGAGGGCTTGGGCTCAGTGATCCAGAAATAAGTAGTGTTGCTACGGGAGCAAAATATTGGTGGAGATGGGTTTATTATGACAGGGATTCATGGGCTCTACTATGGCTTTGCAAGTATGCTATAGGGTGGGAGAAGCGGGATCTAATCAGGTTCAACAACCTTTGGACTAGTTCTCATATTTGTAATTCAACAAAAATGGTGAAATATATAGTCAAAGATCATAGATTATGGGAAATCAAGAATGGAGAATCAACGAATTTCCGGAATGACTCATGGAAGAAAATTCCTCATATCTCTTGATTGGGGGCCCCTACTGAAACCTAGAGGGTGGTGTCACTCACTTGGGTAACAAATGTAAAGGATTGTTGGGGTGAAGCTCAATAAAATGGGGATTTTAGAATATGGTTAAGTGTAGAGGTCTGGTTGGATTTGAATAGGCATGAGAACATCCAAGAGTTGTAGGAGGAACTACAGGACAGAAATATAAGGAAAAATTAAGACCAATATAGGTTATGATGGGAGTATAAGGAGAAGGGGACTTTCTCGGTGAAGTAGGACTACAGTATAGCAGTAGGTCGGCAGGATCTTCGGGATCTCTCGGAATTAAAAAATATTTGGAAATCCAATATATGGACAAAGGTGGCAACGTTCATGTGGATGGTATCCAAGCGAAGAATCCTAACTAGGGAAAGCCTCAATAGGCATGGATTTATAGGCCTAACATGGTGTTGTTTTTGTTGGGTAGAAGAAGAATTAATGAATCACCTCTTGGACCTATGTCCCTTTATGTCGGCAATCTAGGACAAAGGGGATAAAATATTTCTCCAATTGGCTAGAGTTAGGGGAAGAACAGATCTCTCTATTAAGGAATGGACTATTAATCCTTCCAGAACATTACAATCAATCGAATATGGAAACTATTCCCTAGATTTGTCTTGTGGAAAAAATGGAAAGAAAGAAATCAACATATTTTTAGAGAAAAACAACAATCTGTGGAGGAAGTTTGGATCTTAGTCACTTCCCGCATTAAAGAAACTCTAAAGCTCTCTTCTGAGTCCAATAATGCAATGCAAGCTGATGGAAGAGAATTGTGGATCCTTTGGTCCTGGGGAGTGTGATACATACCATCCTTCGTTGGTCCCCCACTGCTTTTCGTATGCATTGTTGGAGTCTAAATATATGGTCTCCGCATCCAAAATGGTTTGTCAAATTGAATTTTGATGGGGCTTCAAAATGTAACACTGGCCAGGTAGTGTTTGGGGGTGTAGTTGGTAACCATCTTGAGGATATAGTTTGGTTATATTGGGGATACATAGTCTCGGATACAAACAATATGGTGGAAATGGAAGGATTGTTACAGGGCCTAACTTGTGTCACTAATTTGGGACTTTTTCCTATCATCCTGGAAGGTGATTCGGCCATGATTCTTAAAATGGCAGAGAAAAATTAGTCTGGTATGAAGGTGTCAAGGTCTCATATCCGTGGAGGTTAGATTTCAAATTGGAAATGCTATCCCATAGGATATCTCGAGCCCATGGGTTCTCCTTTAGCCATGTGAAAGATCTGGTAATAAAATTGCGGATCAATTGGAAAACATAGGGGTCAGGAAGAAGAAAAAGTTATGGGAGGGAACGGTGGGAAGGGTGATTGATTTGGATCTTAAAACACAATTTTTCTTCCTACAATATCAAGATCGATTGAATCTGGATGCGGACGAGGAAAAATGGAGTGGTGACATGGTGGGAGGGATGCATGGAGATCCTAACACAACAAGTGCTATATGAACACTTTTATGAAGGAAGGTGGAGAGTTAAGTGGACATGGGATAAAGGGTGAGTGGGTGGCCCTTCCATGTGGTAAGTTTACAAATAGAAAGCGGTATCTAGTCGAGGATATGGGTGGAGGTATGCACTGCATATGGGATATGATAGAGGCCGGGATGGAAACTGGTGCAAAGGGATATGGTTTTTCATGTTCGTGGGGGGAATGTCTTGTCTTCCTTTATGGGAATTTCCCTCTATATATTTTTTGTATCCTCCAGCCCTTTATTCCTTGTTTTTAACTGATTTAGGGCAGTATGCAATGATATGGTGAAAGGTGGTGGATCAATTATGTGTGGATCCCCTAGTAGTCTTCGTGAAGTATGTATGTTCTCTGATAGTGGGATGAATTTGGAGGGGGGGGTGGGGGGGTTCTGATGTGAGAAGAAAACAAAGGGTGAGTAAGGAGAAGATGGGGGATAAACATGAAGCATGGAAATATCAATCATCCATCCCTCCTTCAATCATGGTTGACCTTGAGATGTTGGAGTAGGGGGTCTGGTACGAGGTGGTGGAGAAGGTTCCATCTATGGAGGCCACTGCATTGGAACAATGGATCTAGTATTTGGGGTCCTCCTATGCATGGAAAGGGTTATATGAGAATACCATCATGCTCTATTGGGTTATTAAAAGACTCCTTGGACGTGTTTTACGGGGGAGAGAGGAGAAGCAGAGAGCAGATGAGGTCTTGGTGGTGTTTTGGAAGGAATTATATGCAAACACCAGGCTCTTGCATATGAAGATAGATGTTGTTGAAAAATAATTGGGAATTCCATTTCTCCTGTAGATGGGGGTGTTTGATCCTGCAAATATTGACGCACTAACAAGGAGTATGGATCTAGTAGTGGTCACACAAGGTTGAATCCTAATTCTGCAAATTTTCAGGTGCCTTAATTATCTAGCTTGAGGTTCCTGATCTGGATAGCTCTTTGTTAAGTCTTATTTTCTATATATGTTATCATTTCTTGTTGTGTGGTATGTTTGTTTTCAAGCTGTTAGTTGGTTTTAGATTGATTTTAACTTCAAAGACTGTAGATCTTGTGTCCCTAAAGAAGCTCTACTTTATTTTGGTAATGGTTAATGGTGAACTTAGTATGGAATGTTAGCCCTGTTTTCTCCTTCGAGGGAGGGGCCCTAGGGGTCTATTTTGTTTTAAAATTTAATACTTGTTAGTAGGATGGTTTAGATAGACAGGAAGGATACTTCGACTGATGTATGTTTTTATTTATGTATAAACTATTAATATAATAGGTCTTACTCACAAAAAAAAGAGGTGTCAAGTTGCATTAGTAATATGATGAGGAATCAAATCCCTCCTCCCCTCTCTCGCCTACCATACCATAAAGTATTTATAAAAATCAATCTGAGGTGGTGATGGTGGATTTTTCGGATTTAGATACAAATTTCATCACGAATTATATGAATAAAATAAAATATATATACAAAATAGGTACATGATACTTATTAGAATTTTTTTTAATTTTTTTTTGCCCAACAAACATTTGCATTATTGTTGCATATGTTTTAAATAAGGTTCGACATCCATTGTGCAACTGATTTACATGATCATTTTGTACCATGATGCACCATGTTCTACACTAGTGTACTGTCAACAAGTTTAATAAATTAAAACAAGAATACTGAAGGTGGTGCATATGTATTCAACATAATGAACCATACACGGTGTGCCTAGAAAGCAAATTAAAAAAATATAAAACACAAATTTTGAAATTTTTCTATGCACTAGTGGTGTTCCGAGGATAATAGAAAGCATTGATAATAGTGCATATACATAGCATCGTAAATTAGGCTCCATAAAATGCACCAGTGGCTATTTCAATATATTATTTATACATTAATGGTGGACCAAATATAGTATAAACCATTATCATTGCATAAGAAAACAAACAGTTCATTGTGTGCAATATAACAAACTAGAGAATATTTATGGTTTACCAATTATAAATGTAATATGGGTGCACCTAATCTATCCAACACACCAGTAAAGGTGCACCATAGAAAGAGTAGGTGGCTGTTTTTTTAGAGGTTGACGGTGTGCCTAGTATACTATAATGCACCATTGATGATGCTCAAATCAATGCACTCGTGACGGCGCAATAGGAGACACACTAATGAACATTTACATTTTAACTTATAATTGCATTAGTGGTGTGCTTTATCTAATTGAACACACTAGTACTGATGTGTTGTAGTACACAACATTGGCTAATTTTAGGTGCACCTTACAATGCATGCGTTCCTCATTTTTGGTCATGGATGGTGCACCTTATCTAGAGCAACAAACTTTTAGTGTTGCAATGTAGGATGCATTACTGATGATGTTCTAATAGACACGTTGATTTATATGATGCACGATGATATTATTAGGAGCACCAGTTTGGTTATCTAAACCACGTTGCATTTGGCATGATATTCTCGATGTGTTTAAATAAAATTAATGCATTGGATGCAGTGCGACTTATAAGTACATTGTATTCTGATGTGACCCAAGTTCCATGAGAGAATTGGTGGATAATTTGTAAATTGTTTAAGAGTTTTAAGTATACAAAGAAAAAATTTGACATCTAATCTACTAAAACATGAAATGAAGGAGAACAATTGATTTATTTGGTTCCTTTTGAACTGAGGCATGGTTTCTATGCATGGAAACATGAAAAAAATGTGTTAATTGGAAATTATAAATTGAAAAAAACCCAACCTTGGATACACACAAATTGGCAAGTATGCTGGTAGGGAACACTGTAACATGGGGCACTTTTGGAGATATTTGAGAATCCGTGTTTTTATGGCTCTATAGAAGCACTATAACAATGCAAAAAATTATTCTAGAGCCTTTTTTATATTCTATTATAACGTAGTGCACAAATAAACTTTATGACGCACCAGTGCATTTGACTCAACAAAGCACACCGAAAAGGCATATGCTTTATTTTAATTTTTTAATTATTTCAATAATATCCAATATGTTTTGATAAAACACACTAGTTCTTATTTTGAAAGTTAACTACACTAGTGTGTTGGTTAAGAAATAGTGCATCATGAAATTTGACCTAGTTTTTCTTTTTTTCTCTCTATAAATTATATTAGCTTACTGGTGCATTTTTAAGGAAAAGAACCATTGCTTTTATAGTTACAAAGTGCACTGAATAATGCATATATTACATTTGAAAATTTTAAATCATTTCAGTGTTTCTTATGGGATTTTCTTAAACACACATGCACTTATTGTCAATAAAATGCACCAATGCATTTATTTAAATAAACCACAATACAAAATTTCAAATTTTCTTTTAATTTTTTTGGGGACTAAAATTCTAAGCTTCCAGGTGTGTCATTTGTAAATGCATTAGCACTTATGTACTGTAACGTCCCCATCTCTCAATCTGACTAGTAGGAGGGGACATTAACTAAACTGGGGCCTCTAAATTTCGTCCATAAGCAGAATTATGAATTTATACAACTAAAATGCATAGGTAGACACATAAATAAAATACACAACAAAATAAAATTAATCCACACACGAACAACATGCAAATTACAATCATAATTATCACATGAATACAAATAAAATCATGGAACATCAAATACATAAGAATACTTATCTTTAAACAAAGTAGATCCAAGCAATTGGTTGTGTAACAACGATTTTCCACCCTTCCATAAGCACTTTGTCCAAAATATACTCTTCCTGCTGATAGACCACGCCCAAGCTAGGCTATGAGGCCACCAAGGTGAAGGAAACACCTACAGGATTCTATCTCCAAGCCCACAACCCATTTCTCCCACTATGCTTAGCCAAAAGCTCAACCAGAGCTCTACAGAAGTCTCACTAAGCCTTCGCATCCATGGAACTCCTTCCAACTGCCTCACATAACGCAAGGAATTTCCCTTCACTGATCCAAAGTTCCCTCAAGAAATCCAACCCTTATAGTGCTTACTAGTGTGTGCAATAATATTCCAAACTGTTGTAAGCTATTTGAGAACCTTTTGCAACATTAATGCATGGCTTCTCAAGCATCCAAAAGTAGCATAAATCAATGGGTAAAGTTTCCTATCTTTCCAAACATCCATGCTCACTTGAATCCATCTATTTTCCCTTCCAAAAATGTAGTCCTGTTTTGAAATTCAAATTTATGAGTGAAACACGGCCTGGTAATGGACATGAACAATAATGGAAAAATCTACGTAGTGTAGAAAACATGCATGAGAGAATGACAGAGTCCTCAAAAGAGTGTTGACTACAAGGGATATGAGGTAAGGGTGAAAAGACAACTAACATAGCTTCTGACCATAGAAGAAATAGGACTACTGACAGCTAACATAACTATCACAACCCCCATGCTTCAATAACAACATGAAGTGACTTTTCCCACCAACCTCACATATGCATTCAATGATTGGATTTCATAGTCAAGAAAAGGTAATTGGCTTATTTAAGACACATTGCAGATTTTGGATGAGTTCTAAGGTGAACACATAACAACATAGGATTTGGTTTTCCCATAGGCCCTCTTCCTCTTCCCCTATGGTGGAATATTATCCCCTTTAGTGTTCTTTACATAGCCATCTTGGACCATTTTATTAATTTTCAACATAATATTTACATAGATTTCGAATTGGCATGATAATCCAATCATATGGTCCAAATAAAATATATACATCATACATACGTAACCATTCACTAGTTGAGCCTTGGGCTTGAGCCACTACGAATCCATACTAGCATATTTACATCATTTACATAATTTTGATTAAATACATTCCAAGTCAAAACTAGGGGTTTTACATGTATTTGTTAGGAGCACACATTTTTTCATTTTATTTTATTCTTTTTGACATAAATAACTACCATTTTTTTTTCTTTCATAGGAAAAATTATTTATTTATACACACTAGGTGAGACTCTTGGACTTTGGATTACAAGAGATCAATTGGAGTCTCTAACTCCTTGTCTTCCCTAATTTAAACTGAATCTATTTACATAATTATTTACAAATGATCCCGTAGGATTCCAAAATCCCCTCCCCCTTAATCTGAAGGGGTGTTTGTAAGTCCGAGCATGGTTCTAAATCTTTCAAACTTTTCTCGCGCAAGTGCTTTAGTGAAGATATCCGCAATTTTCTCATTTGTGGAACAAAGAGGTAAATGAACTGACTTGTCCTCTACCTGGTGTTGAATCAGATGATACTTTGTGTTGATGTATTTGGTTTGATCATGGAATCTAGGATTCTTGGTCAACTTGATTGCATAAGTGTTGTTAATCAAAAGTGGAGTGAAGTTCTCTTATTTCTCCTACAAATATTCAAGTATATTCCTAAGCCACACAATCTCTTTGGTTTCTTTTGCAATAGCTCCATATTCTGCCTCTATTGTCGAATCTGTTGGAACTGACTAATTGATTGATCTCCAGGAGACAAATACTGATCCAAGACTCATCGTTTATCCAGAAGTGGACACTCTTGTTTCTTTGCACAGGGGCTTCAATCAATTAATCTCTACCATAGCATGTTCATTCATGGCATATGAAACAATACCCCTAATTTCAGTAAATATTGGAAAATACCTCCCAAAATCATTTTTTTTAACCCCCTCCCAATATGCCTTCCCAATTTTAAAAAAACCCTATTTTGCCTATATATTGTTAAATTTTCAGAATTTACTTCAATCTGATCTAGGATCTTAACTGAGAGAACAACATGTACAGCATATCTACAGCATATCAATCATGGAGACAATAATGCAAGCACACAAGAGACACAAAGATTTACTTGGGGGAAAACCATAAAGGTGAAAAACCCCAATAACTTCCTCAAAGATAGATAGAGCAATGATACAACCAACCATAAGAGATAGACACAACCTAGCAGTAGATCCTCCTCCTCCATAAGTGCGCCACTCCTCCTTGAGTGCATGAGAGAGAAGTGAGTGAGTAAATAGAGTGCCTCCCGCACTCTATTTATACTTGACTTGACTTGCCTTTTTACCTAACTCATGTAGGCTCGAACTTAACCACATAACATAATGCTGAGTGGGCCGACCCCCAATAGGGTGGTCTAATAACCCTTTGACCCACATGGCCGACCCCCAATAGGGTGGTCTAATAACCCTTTGACCCACATGACTTATACAGGGCCGACCCCAAACAAGGTGGTCTAATAACTCATCAAGTATAAGTTATGACACTTACAATATAAATGACGACACTTCCTTATAGAGGAATAATACCATCTCTATAGGAATACAATATACATATATGTGAAATACATTCCGAAGTTACATATACATCAACATATATTGTATGTATCCATTTTTTCATTTACATTTTATATACCCCTTTATATATCTACCTAGTATATTGGCATGATACCCCTCTTATGACCCCACATGCATTCTACAATGCACCTTGCTTCTTTCGATGTATATTGTGGATGCACATTACTTCACCCACAATGAAATTACTCAACCACATATCATTATGATTTGCGGAATATAATGGTCTAATGAAGAGATGGGAGATCACCTCTTATATGTCACTAGAGCCAATGCACATAGTACAAAATTTCGATTCAATGTTGCAGGCCCCCAATTGTCGACAAAGCCTCTTGTGGGCTGGTTATACAAGCCCCCAGGGCTTGTAGCAAGCACTAGGAGGATGACTAAGCCTCCGAAGGTCTGTAATAGGCACTAGTGGTTGGGTATCCAAGCCCCCAAGATCTTACAAAATGACTTTCATCAAGCAATGTGGACTTCATCCACTTGATTTGTAAGATCCAAGTAACATGTTGTACTATAGGAAAAAGGGATAAATATGATACAATCACTAAAAAACTTCATGGTTGTTTATGACTGGAAGTAATTGCTTGTTTTCTCTCCTTGTTTTGAGAGAAAATATATGCCATCCTTCATAATTCAACACCTAATTGTGAAACATATGGACTAAAATGTATCTTTTTAATTGATAAACAAAAACTCTCACAATATTGTCTTATTATGTTGCTTTCTCTGTTGCATTGAATGTAAACAATGAATGAAATGTGTATAGAGATACAATTGAAGCTTTTATTCATTATTGGAATACAGAGTACTATATTTATACTAGGTAAAACGTGGGTAAAACTGATCAGACAATATTAGATAATTTTATTGATGTCCATAAGTGACCAAAGTAGGTCAATGGAATTGGACAATGGATAGTAGAACTGTCAACAAGACACAATAATAGAACAAGTAATGGTGGTCTTTTTAGCCCACCTAAACTAGATTTTTCGATGCTATGTAGATAGATGAAGCCTACATTAATGGTGGTCTTTTTTGCAACTATAAATGAAGGTAAATAATTAGGTCAAGAAACAGGTGCAAAACATTTAATATTTATCTAAGCAGTAATTATTTTCCTTGGTAAAAAAAAACTTCCCCAGAATAGTTATGTTTGATAAGAGTGTTAATATTATTAATTAAAATGACCTTTCTAGAAAAATATACACGTGAAAAACTTAGTACAAACAATTTTGAACCCTCATTTTTTGGTAGGTTAGAGATGCATACATGATCAAAATACTGTGAAAGACAATAAAATCAATGGAAAGGCTACTAGTTTTCATTTCCATGATAATAGTATAATATCCTACAATTAGTGAATTCACAAAGGAATATTTGAGGAAAAGAGAAACTAATAGAAGCAATAAAGCACCAATATGGAAAAAAATTATATAGTAACACAGGAAAATTGGTTATAGTGAGGATAGTGACAAGGAAGAAGATTATTAGTTCATAATTTCCCCTTAAGGAATCTCAAGGTGTTTCAAATGGGTAGTCCTGGAAAAATTCCCTTAGAACTGACATTTTTCCTCACACCTCCATTTCAATGCTTCTCTAATCTGAGGCTATTCCTTATGTGTCTTATTGATCATAAATGTCTTGTTTGGTATCTTTTATCTTGAATTGCCTAGTGGATTGGCACATTGTGCCCTCCTTATCTTATTCATTCACTAAATTTATCACAAGCTAGAAACCTTCTTGTTTCAGGTGCAAGCTAACTCCTGCTACTTTGAAACACTAGCATAATAGACCTATCAGGTGCGGAGGCAGGTACTTTACAGGTTATCTCTTAAAGTTGAGTATGGATAAAGGATCAAAGTGTCCCCAATTGTACCTCTGAGACTATGAGACTACTCCTCACTCTCTCAATTCATTCTCCCTTCAGAATCATCATATTCATAAAGAAAAGTGGATACCCACAACATGCTATAAATAACATTTCACAGAGGAACAACATCCATAGAAACCCTATAAAAACCATCTCATTTGATGAAAACAATTATGGAAATAACCCTCTCAAGCAATGGGACATCTTACCATTGTAATCATATAAACATGAGGTATATATTTAAGTTCCAAATTTGAATTTTGAAGTGTCAGAAGGGGCAAGAGAATTAGAGCTATAATGCAAACATCCATGCATACATATGTACAAATGGATCAGTAAGACAGGAACACAACAGCCCTGCAAAGTAGACTATTTGCATTGGAAAGAAACAAAGCATCTCTATGATGCATATTGGAGGAAGTTGAAAAAACAACAATCTTCACTCATGTAGGAAAAGTGTAGATGACAACAAAAATCTGGTGTGGAAAGTTGGATTTCCAAAATGGAAGGCCACTTCAGAAGATAAGCATATCCTAAGAAAGAAAGAAAGAGCTACCTGCAAACCCAAGATTATCTCCATAGCCTAGGAATGTGTTAGTTTTTCATCATTTAATTCAATATGATCTAGGATCTTAACCGAGAGAATAACATGCACATCAAATCAAACACAAGAGATAAGAGACACAAATCATTCCACCGGGAAAACCATAAAGGAGAAAACCCCACAACTTCCTCATTGATAGAATGAGCTATAATAAAAAACCCCAAAACAAAGAGATGATCTCTAGCAGCTTCCTCCTCCTTCACTTCTATGAACTTCTCTCTCTCTCACTAATGCGAAGTTAGTGAGTGTGTGAATGATGAGTGAATGAATAAATAGAGAGCTAGTTTACCTTTCACTTTACCTTTACCACTTGAGAAGTCGGCATCAACTAAAGTTGACTAGGATGAATCCTTTAGGGGACTTAAACACCCCAATACAAATGACTCTAGGGGAACTAATTCCCTGACTTACATGGGAGGATTGACCTCAATGAATTTACATGACCCAAGTACAATAATGACTTCTCTGATCGGAGGAATAAACATCTCCATCATAGGTACAATAATAAAATACAAATACAATATAAAATATACAAGTGAATACATTCCAAAGTTACAAATACATCAACACTCCCTCTTAACTAGGAAGGTATTCTCTTGACATAGTTCATCAGCACAAGTCTTCGTCACTGGATCATTATCAAAGCTTGATCATCATCAAAGATGGATCACCATCGTCATTGTTGCTGCTATCTCGACCATCAGTCTCCAATCTACTCGTCATAGGAAGTTCTACAGATCCAGCCCCTTTTTCATGCTGGATGTAGGCCTAGCCTCCATGTAGGTCTTCATCATCTTTGCGAGCAAGCCATCAAGTAGGTACATCTCTGGACTTATTACAGGCCTCTGCAAACCTGCAAGATCTCCTAGGACTGATTATATGCTACTGCAAAACCTGAAGGAGCATCCCAGGACTGATTATATACCACTTGCAAAACCTGCAAGATCTCCCAGGACTGATTATATGCCACTGCAAAACCTGAAGGAGCATCCAGGACTGATTATATGCCACTTGAAAAACCTGCAAGATCTCCTAGGACTGATTATATGCCCCTGCACAACCTGAAGGAACATCTGAGGACTGATTGTATGCCACTTGCAAAGCCTGTGTACCATACTTTTACCTCATAATCTTCAGATCATCTCATCATCAACGGAGCACAACCCAGATGCAGATAACACAGCACTTACACTCACCGGCATGGGAGGACTAACCTACCACCATCCATGAAAGGCTTAGCAATTACATCAATGACCATGAGAGGAAGAACCTATCACCATGTCATAAAATATTCAGCAATTACATCAACAACAATGTGAGGACTAACCTACCGCCATGTCGGAAAAGCTCGGCAATTACATCAACGACCATGGGAGGATGAACCTACCACCATGTCATAAAATATTGGAAATTACATCAACAACCATGGGAGGAAGAACCTACCACCATGTCGAAAAATACCATTGGCATCTGCGTCTTCCGGACTCATCACTTCCCCTTGGAAGGAACCTCGATCTGAAGTACACCAAGCTTCTCTCTGAAGTATTCAAACTTCAGTCTGGCCAGCGGCTTGGTCAATACATCGGCTATCTGCTCGTCCGTCACAACATACTAGAGATCCACTACTCCTCTCTGCACCATATCCCTGATATAGTGGTACTTGATCTCAATGTGCTTCGACTTGTCATGGAACACTGGGTTCTCAAACAACTTCACATAACTTTGGTTGTCGCAATATATAGAAGTCACATCCAACTGGAGATCAAACAAATAATATAGTAGCTTCCTTAGCCATACTGCCTCAAAACTAGCCGAACAAGATGCAACATACTCTGCTTCGGCTGTACTCTATTCCATGCAGGACTGTTTCCTGCTAAACCAAGAGATCACACCTGATCCCATACTAAAGCAACACCCTGAAGTGCTCTTCCTATCAATGGCACTACCTGCCCAATCTGAATCAGCATAACCCTCCAGGTTAATCTTCTGATTCGCATCATACTTGAGCCCATAATCAACCGTATCCTAAAGGTACCTCAGAATATGCTTTGTAGCAATCAGGTGAACATGTCTTGGATCCATCAGGAACTATATAAATGTGTTCACAGCAAAGCAAATATTTGGTCTCGTATTCGTCAGGTACATGAAGAACCCAATCATCTGACGATACATCGTGGCATCAACCGAATCTGATGAAGCATCACTCAATAGCTTCAGGTTTGATTCCATAGGTGTGGCCATGGCCTTGCAGTCCATCATCCTGAACCTCTTCAGGATCTCTATTGCATACTTCTGTTTTCCAAGGAAGATTCCATCCGCACTCTGCCACACCTCCATGCCTAGAAAATAATGCATCATACCCAAGTCCTTCATCTCAAACTCAGCAGCAAGCTTCCTCTTTGTGTTAGCAATCAACCCATCCTCACCTGTCACAAACAAGTCATCTACATACAGTAGGAGTATCACTGGGTTCCCTTCCTCAACCTTATAGTAAAGGTTGGAATCCACTTTACTCTTGGTAAAGCCCAAACTAGTCAGGAATTTGTCTATTCTGTTGCACCATGTCCTGGGTGCCTGTTTCAAACCGTACAAATATTTCTTCAGTTTGCACACATTAGTCCCCTTGTCATGTGTCTCAAACCCGAGTGGATGCTCCACATACACTTCCTCTTCCACTACACCATTCAAGAACGTTGTCTTGACATCCATCTGATGTACCTTCCATTTCATCACTGTAGCCAGAGCAAGTGTTGTTCTGATGGAAGTGCACCCGGCTACAGGTGCAAATGTCTCCTCATAGTCTATCCCTTATTTCTGGGAGAAGCCACATGCCACAAATCTTGCCTTGTATTTATCTATGCTTACATCTGCAGCATGCTTGATCTTGTAGATCCACTTGGAAGTCGCCACAGACTTTCATTTTGGTCTTGGGACCACATCCCAAACATCATTCTTCATGATCGACTGGTATTCCTCGATCATGGTGTCCTTCCATGCCACTTCTTCATAGTTGGAAGGTCCCTTGTCAATGATGTCACACAGCAGTGCTACATAGCTGGAGTATGGCCTCGGTCTCTTTCTTTCTCTGTGCATTCCTTTTGGAGCACCATATCTCTCTACATTCTGAATTGCCTCTCGTACCCATGCTGGTTTCCTCTTATGAGAGTTCTTCCTATGTGGTGGATCTGTATGTCTTCCATCTTGCGTTCTTCATGATCTTCTAGATTTACTTCATTCATTGTTGTATCTCGGATCCTGGGTACTTCTAGTTCTTCAATATCTTCGATAGGTAGTTTTCTGAAGTATGTTGATTCTTCGTCACTTGTTCCTCGAAACAAGTCTCTCTTGTAGGTGATGGTAAATGATCTTTCCTACAAGTCAAGCTCAATTGCATGATTATAAACATTTCATAGTTTTCAGAACAAATTATTAGACATAAAGACATAGGTCACACAGTCATGCAATTGTCTTATCCAATGCTTTAATACAACATTTATCCATATCCCGTAACTTTCTATATGCCTTCCATCTCTACTAGAACATTGTTTAAGAGTGTGCACTACTCCCAACATGTCAACAAAAAGGTTTCATACTAGATAAGTAGCAATGGAGTGTTGTAGAGTGCCATAGTCCACTTACCCATCACTTGCATATTAGTAGTATCTTGTTCATTAATGCAACTTTCCTAACACGCATAATATACATCCTAAATCTAGGAACATCATTTAAGTAGTCATATATACAAGAAGTGACAGTTCAAATACTTATCTTTGTTTGGTTGTTGGGTCGACTCCCTCTCAATCTTTGCTTCCTTGCAGGAACTATTGGAGTGTGCTCCCTCTTTATCTTTGCTTCCTGATTATATGTATTTGAATTTATATCCATCTTGTACCACTATGCATGCTTAATTGTGCACTTGTGTCATCATTGTGTCATCCTCAAGATCTCATACATTCATTAGTATAATATCAATCAAAACATTATGATTCTAAACAATCTTAGTCATGATCATTTCATACACAGGTAATTTATCACAAGCGTTAGTATTCTAGGTTTCAGGGAGTACTTCTTTTACTCATGCATATTCTTATTTGACCATAGGACTCTTCTAGTTTTTCATATCCTTAATTAAACTAAGAAGCATAATATGCATAAAACCTTGATTACTCAAACTTATAACTTCATGAATATTCATTATCAATCATACAAAAATATACTTATATAAGATCCTAACATAAAGTAGGATTCTATGTCGATATATTAAAACATACCTGGATTATCACGCTTGCTAGTTATGAATAACATACCCAAACAATGTTTTATTTGTTCTCTTCAACGATTTAGAAACCTTGTGCTAGTAACCTGCATATCTCATATGTTAAGCATTGTAGAACCAAATTATACATACCTCGTAAGTAGAGCTTCTATGTGATCAATGAATATGGATGATTCTTTGTCTTCATGTCACCATGGTCATATATTCTTGATCTAGAACTTGATTTGTCTTTCTTGATGTACCTTTCATGTTAGCAGACAACATCATCCTCATACAACACCACAAGTGCATTAGTACAATCATAAATGTCATAACCCTAATCAATGAATGCCTTTTATTATCCACATGCATTCAACTTTTACTAAGGTGATCAGAAAATCTAAAATTAATCATGATTGTACTAACCTCAATAATATCAAGACAAACATATCATGAACTTAATCATAAAAACAAATTTCAAAACATACATGTATCTCATCAAGTCATACTTGTTGAGATTGCTTGTAGTCTTCTCTATAAGGGTAAAACCCTAACCATCCAAGGTATATCACTTGTAAACATATTATATAGGTTCACGGTGCTAGGATCATAGAGTATCAGTTCCATTTAAACCTTCTTCATTTCTGCCCTATGAGTCTCCCAACTTTGCTAGGGTTTCTTCTTACTTGGAAACCCTAATTTTCAATCTCCTTCCTCCCACAACATTTTGATGGAGGATTAATATCTATGATGAATGGATTCCAAATCCATTTACAAAGTTTCCAATTTTGCATCAAGTATCTCCAACATTGTATCAGGTCATGTCATACCTAAAAATTGAAAACCCTAAGTGAGAGCTTCTTCCTCCTCTTCTTTGATTTCCTCCGTTGAGCCATTTCAGATGTGTCGTATTGTTTCTGGTGTATCTCTGAAATTTTGGATCTGCAGGCTATGAAACTTTGGCCTATGCTAGCTTGACCTATCATATTTCCAACCCCACAGGTTTAAGATTCATTGGATTCTCCCTCAGAGAGATATTCTCAGTTTCCCAACATGACATGTTTAAGGGATGAAACAACATAGTGAAATTGTACGGAGAGCCACGTGTCACTGTTTCAACTTTGGCCTCCGAAACTCGGAACTGTGAGACTACATTCCGCGCCCTAACTGTCACTTTTTATGGAATTCTATTTGGAGATTCCTAGCTTGCGATATGACCTATTTACCTAGGTCACCTGTTTAGGGATTCATTCTGGAAGAGGCAGAAACCCTAACTTGTATGGATCATATCTCCGAAATTACAACGAATCTAAGGCTGAAACTCATACACAAGGTATAGTAAAATTTTATCTTCGGCCTATCCAAGTTTCAGATCCTTAACCTTCTCCAAAATTGATTTATAGCGAAAGTTCCACGATGAGTAGGTTTTTCTATACAAATCCCTAGCTTTCAAATTGTCGCAAGTGACGCAAGTGTCGTAAATGCCATGCATTGCCTTCCTTCAGGATAGATCTGATACCATGTTAGTTTTTCATCATTTAATTCAATATGATCTAGGATATTAACTGAGAGAAAAACATGCACAACAAATCAAACACAAGAGACAAGAGACACAAATCATTTCACCAGGGAAACCATAAAGGAGAAAACCCTGCAACTTCCTCAGAGATAGAATGAGCTATAATAAAAAACCCCAAAACAAAGAGATGATCTCCAACAGCTTCCTCCTCCTCCACTTGTGCAAACTTCTCTCTCTCTCACTAATGTGAAGTGAGTGAGTGTGTGAATGATGAGTGAGTGAATAAAGCCTAGCTCTCTATTTATACTTTACCTTTCACTTTACCTTTACCACTTGACAAGTCGGCCTCAACTAAAGTTGATTGGGCCGAATCCTTTAGGGGACTTACATGGGAGGATTGACCTTAATGAATTTACATGACCCAAGTACAATAAGAACTTCTCAAACCAGAGGAATAAACATCTTCGTCAGAGGTACAATAATAAAATACAATTACAATATAAAATATACAAGTGAATACATTCTGAAGTTACAAATACATCTACAGAATGACCATGAGATGGCGATTACTACTGAGTCTTGACTCCAACCAAACAAAAATGTATTCATTGATATTGACAATCAATATAGCTATTGACTGAATAGTCTTGACTCTTTAGTCATCTACAATATATTTTGGTAGTTCTATTTTGTTGGAAAAATGTTAAATGACGGGTAATGCAAGTATTGGTATTTTATATTTGATAAAAGGAGTTGCTTCCTAGATTTTATGGGCCTTACCAGATGTTGAACATGAAAGCATGCATTCAAGGCAACATATAAACTAGATTTACATCATGGGACAAAATCTAATACTTGGACATGATATTTAAGTACATGCAGAGGTTTCTTACACTAGGAACAATGTGAAATTTCTCTTAAAACTAGCACCCATCCTGCATATCAAAGAGTGGTGTATTTTAGACTCATACAGTTAAGCCTCAAATTTTAAAATTTAGCATGATCATAATGTGAATAAAACATCACAAAATGCAGAGATCTCTTCCTATTTGCATTAACAGTATAAGACTGAAAAAATTTGGGTGTTTTGATGGAAATCAAATCAATGTTAATTAATCTCACCTTTGTAGGGAATTATGGAATAATTATTGAATTGTTTACATTTACCTTGTTTATTTTCCTACTTGGAATGCCCAACATCAGGGAAGTAAGTTAATGATATCAACATGTAGAGAATAATACACTAGAAATCCAAATGTGGTTTTTTGAACTGATATTGGTTATACATGGAATGCCTAAGAGTGGAAATCAGTGAATGGTTAACAATTTGTAGAGATGCATATGATGAAAGTGTTGGTTCAATATAAAATATCTTGTTGGTTTCCATGTTTCCCCAACAATGCATCTATAAGATAATATTTCTCAACCAAAAAATTTACTCTCTTTATGTGCATGACTTTACTAGTTGACGAGAAACCCCTCCATGTTTCAGTTCAACAATCAAAGGGGCTCTACTGCTTAGTTCCTGTTGTGGATTTATTCTATTAAATATTTTAATTCAAGCAATTAAATTGTGGCATTCTCATGCCAAGTTGACAGGGTAGAAGAAACCTAAAATTAATATTAGGATTTCAAGGGTAATGGACCCATCTAAAAGTTCCAAGTCATGTCTCATTCAACTTATTATTACCTAGAGAGTGGTTGATCATCTGTGTCTCAGTGAAACTAGCTAGGTATAATAATAAGTTGCTTTGGGCAGAATCTATTTTTCGTCCAAGAAAAATATACAAAACAAGTCGACCGAAGCACGCATATCATAGATAAATAAATAATGATGATAAAAATTCGCAGGTGGCCAGTGTGGACCTCCCAAGCCAAGGCATAGTGATAACATGAATGTTTAATAAGAACTACATTACATTTGAGCCCTAAGGTTCACCAACTAAAAATACAAAAAACATCTCATCACCCTTCGCAGAGTTTAACATGCCCAAAAACCCACTTCTACAATGCCTCATCTATGATTTTATAGATCAAAATTAAAAATATCCAAACACTAACAGCAAAGCATATCAGGATCCCAAGACCCACTTTTGCAATGCCCCATATATAATGATATACATTGGGAGTGCATGATAACCAATTACAGCTCTCTTCAGCAACTATCAACCACACAAAAACTCCTTGAACTAGAGAAGTTTATAAATGAGATTCGTAAATATTCATACTAGAATATTATTACATTCCAATATGCCTTCCTATTCTGAGTGGAAGCAATCAAAATAGAAATAGGAATACAAGGAGAAGAAGAATATGAGTGTTATTGATCATGGTTCCTCTAAATGAAGGATATGAAAACAATTGAGATCTTTTGTTTGCAATTTTCTATCATATTTGCTTCATCAGTAAATGAGTTTGACCCATTATAACCAGGTGAACTGGGCACTGAAGAGTATTGAGTAGGAACCATTTGTTAAGATGTGGCCACGAGATCAATCCCCTAGATCCATCACAAACCCCATCAACAAGACCATACTTTGCATGGGAAAACAATCAATATTCATACTTTCATGATTAACGAGTACGCTTTTATTCATCCTGTGAATGGCACACAATGAAGTTGAGCAAAAACCATGGTCTATACATCAATCCAGAAGAATCTTGATGACAAACAAATAAAATAGCTCCCAAAAATGTAATCAAAACATCACAAACAAACAAATTTTGCAAAGAAAAGGGGCAGGGATGTTAGGAAAAAAATTGTCCTACTCAAAAATTGAAAGCAAGCTTTAGATAGCATCGATGGGAAACTAGATATCCGTGTCCACTGTGAAATTGTGAAGCCTTCTAATGCTTGGAATCCTCTAAAGGCTTGAGACTCAGGCACAAGAAGGGACTACAGTGCCTTCTTAAAAAATGGTGGCAAAGCAAATGCAACTGCATGAATCGACAATCCAAGATGATCATATTAGTCTTTAATACATCAGATACGGAGTTTCTAAATTATACTTTCCAGAATTACTAGCTTTTTCATATGAGGACAAGGACTTGCAAAGCTTTTGGTTTTTCCAAGTTGAATCAATGTACCAGTTTACATATATTAGACAATTCCTCGAAATCTTTGTGACAGAAACATACTAAAACAAATCTAAGATGTTTATTTTATATCAAAAGCATGCATGTTAATTCTAAAATATATATCCTTCATAAATCATCACAGATAGGAAATTATAAATACAATAGACTATGTTAAGCTACTACCGATAACAATAGGAACTCCACATTAAAACCTTCAGAATTGATAACAAAAAAAAATTACACTATTTCTTATTATACTATTAACTGAGGACCTGTAATACTTTGACTGAGCAATGACATTAATTAAGTCCAGTTTTTCTATTACTTCCAAAATAAAATCATCATAAATAGGATACAGTCTAAAGACTCTATAAATATTACCTTTGAGTTATAGTTCTTAGTTGCAACCTTCTGCTCTTCAATGGGATTGATGAGATTTCTGAAATCTATTGCCGGTCCTTCAGTTGAGCAAATAACAAAACTAATCACCCCTCTAAATATCACATTATAATATCCGGGGCGGCAGGTGCGGGTGGGATACCCTTTGATCCTGGAGGAAATTAAGTGGCAGCATTCTCTTGGGGCCTAGGCAGCAAGACAAATAATGAGGCGAAATGGTTAGCCCTTATTCTCTCATTAGATGTGGCCGCCTCCTTCAGAATTGACAATCTCAGAATTTATGGAGACTCTAGACATGTTATTCAAATCATGAGAAAGGGCTCTGCCCCTCGAGGTTCAAAAGCTTACATATATATGCAACGAATAAAATCCAACTCTCTCCTCCCAAAAGTCTCTTTTTTTCACATCCTTCGAGAGAATAATCGACTTGCTGACTTAGAGGCTAACAAAGGAACCTTATTAGAACCTGGGCACATACAGGATCATAATGGTGCCAAGGGATTTCATTTCATCCCCTAAGATATTGTCAAGGGCAAAAAAAAAATTACATGCTTAAAGCATGGGTTCTTTGGACCCCCGAGGGTTCCCCTCATCCCTCGTTCAAAGTGCGGTTTCATTCTCTCCCCCCCCGACCCCCGTTGCTTCCGCCACATGCCATTCAGGCCCTCCATGCACCTATCACATGGCCTCCTGCCATGTTGTCAGCTCCCACGAGCCGATATTAACTCCTCCCTCCACTCCATTCTCTTCTTCCCCCGCGATGGCTCGTCCCCCTCACTTCTCCTGCTCTGCTCTAAGTCGGCTCTCTCTGTGCGAATTGGACTCCCCTCCACCCCCCCAACCTCCACTGCTGCCTCCGTTTAACCTTGGAACGATGCAAAGTGTAATGGAGGCCATGGCTGCCCTGAGCCGCACCATGGTGGATATAAAAATCTCAGTTCACAGTACTTATGATGTCGTCTGCAACAATGTGAAGCAAAACGAGGAGATGGTCGCGGACCTGAATCACACAGTCTCTTAGCTTTCATGCCAGTATTCGAGGATTGATGATTTGGAGAAAAATTTGTTCAAGCTAATGGGAAAGGTTGATGTGCTGCAGGAAGATATGGCAGTGTTGACAGGGAAAACGCAGGGAAGTTATGTGCAGGAAACCCCCACGGTCAATCAAGAGATAAACCAGGAAATGGTGGACGCAGCTTTTGCCCAGTTCAAGAATTATGGCTAATTTTTTTCCTAGCTCAGGTTTCAAATTTTGTATATATTTTTCCAATGTATTTCTGCATTCTCCTAAACAGTCAGTTTATTAGGGTTTATCCCAGTACCATTTTGAACAGCTTTAGAAAGATAAGGCTCAAATATTTTAAAGACATGTTGATAGAAATTACAGTTACAGTCTTTCTAAAAATCTCCTCTTCTGCAAAAAACTCTATCATATGCATGTAATGAATAGCTGTGCACAGCTTTTATAAATACACTCTTTCCCCTGTTTCTGTTAAAAAAAAATCACATTATAATAAAAGGCATTAATAAAGCTTTTATCTGACAATATAATAGTAATAAAGACATTCAACAAGACATATTAACTCCAAAAACATATTTGATTGCAATATTAGTTGTGTGACCATCCACATGAAACAGTATTACAGTGACAGTATTAAAAAAATGGATTCTCAACAATCCAAGCCTCATCTTTAATTCACTTCTTTATTCAACAGAGTCTGCAGATCACATACCTCGGATATTGTGGAACATATGTCCATGCATAGTGAACAGATCCCTTGAAAGTCTTCCTACATGCTGAGACAATATCTTGAATAACGTGCATAAGAAACCACCAGCTTTCTGCTTGACTAATAACTACACCTCCAGGCCATATCCAGATGTATCATATCCAAAAAGAAATCTAAAAACTAGAATACATATTCTCATCCATATCCTATTTGTGTTATGTTAACTACAACTCAAAACCTACATAAGTGCCATATGGTAAACAAGTAATATATGGCATAAAAGGAAAAATAGCACTAATTCTTAGATTAGGGACATGAGAATTAGATGTGTCATTAAAGGAAAAGAGAAAATTATAAAGTAAGCTTCCTATACTTTTCAATAAAACCAAACAATGATAAAAAGGAAATCCAAATAACAAAAACCGTAAAAACCAAGCATGGAATATGCGATGTACATGTCTCCAAAGTACTTGATGTTAAAGTTTAAGGGTTAGAGGAGTTTATAATTTAAGTAGTAAACTTTAATGCATGAACATATAAAATCAAATTTAGAACAGTAATGCTCTAATAAAATTTGAACTATAATAAACAAACATAATTTTCATCTCTTTCAACTTAACGCTCCATTATTCACTACATTAAAGTTGGTCCTCGAGAGTCATCAAATTCCATGTACAGTAACAAAATGATAAAATAATGTACAATACATATCAACAATAAATAATCATAACCAATATTTGAATCAACCATATACTCAAATTTTTCAGATTTGATCTTGTCACCGAAGGGACAAGTCAATCTAGACAAACAATTTACGTACCTTGAGAGAGTTCCAGAGAGGGTTAAAGCATAAGCGTACTGACCGCATACTAACCCAGACTTCTTAGTCAGCAAGCACATTCATACCCAGTACAGTCATGCTAACAAAGGACACACAATCATGCTGGGTAAGGATGCAGTCACATACTGCAGAGACACACAGGCATACTTTGCACAGTCATGCTTGAAAAAACACAGTCCACCCATAAAGTGAAACTCACTATTGTGCTGGGGAAGACCCCACAGTCCATACAAGAAAACAGGCTCATGGCCACCTCATGGTCATGCTAGGGAAGGACCCACAGTCCACCTGAGAAAATAGATCATGGTCATGCTGGAGAAGGACACACATTCCACCAAGAAAATAGATCACGGTCACGCTGGGGAAGAACCCACAGCCCACTCAAGAAAACAGATCACAGTCATGCTGGTGAAGGACCCATAGTCCACCAAGAAATAGATCACGGTCACGCTAGTGAAGGACCCACATTCCACCCAAGAAAATAGATCACAGTCATGGTGGAGAAGGACCTATAGTCCACCAAGAAAACAAATCACGGTCACAGTGGGGAAGGACCCACAATCCACTCAAGAAGACAAATCACGGTCATGCTAGTGAAGGACCCACAGTCCACCAAGAAAGTGCCAAGAAACAAATCATGGTCATGCTGGTGAAGGAACCACAGTCCACCAAGAAACACACTCACAGTTACACTGTGTAAGAACCCACAATCCACCCAAGAAATAGGCCACGGTCACACTAGGGAAGGACCCACAATCCAACAAAATCACGGTCATGCTGGTGCAAAGTGACCACCTGGAAGGTGTAACAAGGAAATCTCAGTCACGCGAGTGGTGCAACAATAGATCACATGGAGCAGCAGCAAAGATCACATAGAGGGAGAGAGCTTAGTCACGCTGGAGCAACAGACCATGAACTGGATCCGTCTCTCATGTTAAATTAAAAATTTAATTTATAATCTATATACTCCTTAAGATAGGGTATCAAAACATTAATAAACATAACCTATGGACCAAGTAAGATACAGGTAAGATAAAGGATCATGAGTCAACCAAGGGGACCACAACAAAACAAACCACAAACCCACAAGGTCAAGGTGAACTATATAAGGTGGACAAGAAACTCCTTTATAGGACCAAGAAGACCAATAATATTTTCTCTCTCTCAAGGTACATTGTTTTATATATTTTTGTCATCACTGTATAAGATTAATTAGTTATAGAAAGTAGAACCAAAAAAACAACTTATACAAGGAAGAGAAGTGAAATCCATAAAAACTAGTTAGCTTGGAAACTACAACTGCACTTGAAATACATAAATAGGCATCAAAGCAGCTGCAAACCATATCAAACAGACATAAACCATGACAAACAATGACAAAATAGTACTAGAAACAAAATAGTATCGTTTTAACTATACAAGATAAGTTTAAAGCCTAATTTTCATCTCTTTCAACTTTAACACTCCCTAAGGTCCCTATGATCATACAAAGATAATAAATAACAGCAGTAGTAAATCTAACTCAAAGTACAAAGAAAACTAATACGATAACCAACTATGAGATTTGAAACCTTCCTTATACTCAGCTTAGCACACCCAGACAGTGCAACAAAGATATCAGTCCACATCAGTCCGAATGCATAGTGTTCATCTTTCAACTTTAACACTCCCAAAGGTCCACCTTCGGGATTATTAAAGTTGAAAGAGATGAAAATTATGCTTTGAACTTATCTTTTCTCACTCTTGTCTATTTACAGCTGAAAAGCATACAAAGACAATAAATAACATCAGTAGTAAATATAACTCGTGTCTAACTCAAAGCACAAATAAAACAAATAATATAACCCACTAGGAGAGTTGAAACATGATTGAAACCTTCCTTGTACTCAGCAATATTTTTTTAGATCAGATCTTGTCTATTAAGAGATAAGTCACTACAGGAATAGAGGACATACCTGAGAGAGAATAAATTCAGTTACCTAGTCGACAAGCAAGGAATCCCTAATTACTAGAGCAGCAGAGCAAGGAATCCCTGTGGTTTAAGATGTTTTAAGTGGACTAAGACCTTTGTTGCACTGTATGAGTGTTTGGGTCTGCTTAAAGTGAACCGTAAGGAAACCCCAATTACTGGAGCAGCAGACACAGAAACAACAATCCATAAAATATCAGGTAATGATTAAATTTCACACACAAAACGTGTACAAACCAGATCTCTGTTTGTAGCCCATACAAATCCCATGGCTTTCTTACAACTTAGCACACTCAAACAGTGCAATAGAGATATTAGACCACTCAAGTATGAAACCATGGAGGTGTCGCTCACGAACCAATACCATATCACATCCGCTCATATTGGGAGCTTAATAATTATAAAAAAAACATTATATTGGGAAAGTTATAAATCAATGTAATATTGTTATATGTTTGACAAATTCATATAATTTGGGGCAAATTCAAACAAATAACAATATTACATTGATTTATAACTTTCACAAACAATTTGCATTCACGTCAACATTTCGTCAAACACATTAGAAACATTCAAGAACACACCAAAATGGGGAAATAATGTTTACACCTTTATTATGAATAATAGGTGGTAGACAATACAATAACTATGGTTGGTATAGCAGCTACCAAAATATACTCAACAAGAACCTAGAATCACGGGGGCGTCGCTGACAGACCAATACTATATCACGTTCATTCATATTGGGGGTTTAATTATTAAAAAAACCCAAAACATTATATTTTGGGTTTTCAGCCGTGTTGGAGCATTGGGGTTCCAAGCTCAGACTGCACTGTGGGAGCATCACGGGAACATGGGGTTTTCACAAGCTTTTAGGAGCACCGTGAAGGAGGGAGAAGCTGGGGCTTTCAGCCATGTTGGATCATTGGGGTTCCAGGCTCAAACTGCGCTGTGGGTCAACATAAGATCAAGAGTCAACAAGAGGAGTCAAGAAGACGAAGGTATCAAACTCGTGGTCAAACTGTTATGATCTCTCTCAAGGTATCACCAAGGCACAGTTTTTCGGCCGTATTGGAGGAGCACTAAGGCACAGGGTTTTTGGTCGTGTTGGAGGAGCACCAAGGCATAGGGTTTTCTAAGCGCGCTGTGGGAGGGAGCATAGGGTTTTCGGCCGTGTTGGAGGAGCACCAAGGCATAGGGTTTTTGGTCGTGTTGGAGGAGCACCGCACAGGGTTTTAATTATTAAAAAAACCCAAAACATTATATTGGGGGTTTTCATCCGTGTTGGAGCATTGGGGTTCCAGGATCAGACTGCGTTGTGGGAGCATCACAGGAGCATAGGGTTTTCACGATATTTGAGGAGCACCGCACAGGAGGGAGAAGCTGTGGTTTTTAGCCGTGTTGGAGCATTGGGGTTCCAAGCTCATACTGTGTTGTGGATCAACATAAGATCAAGAGTCAACAAGAGGGGTCAAGAATACAAAGGTGTCAAACTTGTGGTAAAACTGTTATATTCTCTCTCAAGGTATCACCAAGGTATGTAGTCCATAACTTATAAGTGTTCCAAACCACAACAGTACGTTTTATCATCACAGTATAAGGAAGGTCCATACCACGTCCATACCCACTCCATACCACAACAGGTGCACAACAATGAGTTTTATAACAAGAGATTTCCACACCCTAGCCATATTTTGAATCAACAACAATCACAATTTCCTAATGAGTTAATATGCACTCCACACACACATGATGAAATTAAAGAACACTTCCACTAGAAAATTTTAAGATCTGAAACCATAAACATTGAATGGACTATCAATATTTAAACTTGAAAATTTCTCTGATTTCTCAACTTTGTTGTCAACTGATGAACTATTACCATCAGCATTGTTTCCTATAATTTATGAAAATACATTTTTGCCAATTCTTGTACAGCACGAGACTGAAAAAGAGAGTGAAAAGAGATACCTTTGCTTTTAGTAACCATACAAAACTTGGACGGTGCTATGCAGCTTCGATGAGCTAATAACACATAGTCAGCTAGTAAGCTTTAAAAGCATAAGCAAAAGTGAAGGAAAACTGTAAGGCATGCTAAATAATGTGTAAATAACGAGCACATCAAAATTAAGGGTGAATTAAGTCTGAGTATCCCACAGCTTGTTCAATATTTTGGAAATGCATCTTCATACCTTAGGCTTTACATGCATCTTCAACATAGAATTGATTGTTAGGTCTAAAAATTTAATAGTTAGGGACGTCATCTTTTCCAATAAATATGCATAAAGCTTGAGCAAGTCCTTCGAGACCTAGTAGATCATAGTTGCAAAAACATAAACAAGTATCCTTAGTTCAAACATTCTTTGGATTTGTGCTCAATAAATCCCACATAAACAATATAAATCCATAGTTCACTTGCCCGACATTATAAATACATTTCTAGCTACATAATTTTAATTTATATAAATCAATGCATTATAAAACCAAAAGTGAAGGCCCGTAACCAAGAAATAAACAACACTCAGACCCTGATACCAGCATATGAATTGGACCAAATAGAGACAAATTATTTTGAGAAGAATTGGAATCAACAATAGGATATGTAATACATAAAAAGAATACTATAATGTAAACACGAAACACAACAAATCTAAATGGGATGACCCAAAAGATACAATCAAGCTACTACAACCAACAATATACATATTTTGATCAGATGTTAAAAATCTTCGAAGCTACACAGTAAAGCATTTTCATTTTCTAGAATTAAATCCCTTCACCTGACAGTGATAGAAATTTGCAAAATTCTTCTTAGAATAATGATTCAGCTAAAGCTATGAGATGGAAAAAAAAGATTCGTAACTAGGGATACATTTCCAAAACCATATAGAACATGTCCTAGCATGGGAATATTGAATGAATCATGTGTTCATTATCTATGTGAAAAAAACTATTTATAAAAAAAGATCAACTTAGCTTCATGATTGACTGATGGTGTGAGCCCATTCGACCCTTGTTAAATTGTCATACCAATTTTAATTCGGATTTATCTAATTTGTAGGTTAATATTGTCATTTCACCAAACAGGCCCCTATTTGAATAGTCATAAAACCTAAGTAAAGGAGTGTGTAAACCATAACAAACCTGCTACACTTGTTGTCTTTCCTTTTATAACTCATAAATAGAATTTTAAATATTCTTTCGAGGTAACCAAGTCATCCATATTTAGGATTGTAACAGTGGTCTCAGATCTTCCTTCTGGACTCTCAGCTTTCTTGAAGATTTGTAACTCTGTTGTAGCCTTGAAAAAAGATCAGTTCTTATACTCTAACTTGGATAGTGATAGAGTAGTGCATTGTTACAGTATTTGGTACATATGTTTGTGGACATTATATTGCTTTTCTGATTTCCAATTTTTTGCAAACTTATTTTCTTTTCTATATCACATGCTGATCTGGCACTTTTCCTTGATTATGACCACCAGATCTGAGCTTGTCTTAGCTTATTAATATTCTATTCAGCATCTATTTTCTATATTGTAAGAAAGAGGCAGAGACTTTTTCTCGTACTACTAGTCCTACTTTTGCAAGAACATACTCTGTTTTAGCTTATAATCAATTCGGCTTCCTCCCGTTACATAAGTGGACTGATATCTTGGGTTTCATGTTGAGATTTTTTTACTGTTGTGTTTCCTGTCTTTGAATCTATGACAATCAATCCGTTGTCCATTTTTTGCTACATGTACTAATATTTTTTGTTCAATAGAATTACAAAAAACATATTTCACAAAACAAACAAAGAAACTGGAAGAGAAGCAAGAAAGAAGAATAACGGTTAACATAAGATTGTTGGAATATGGAAATTTAATAGCGGGCCCTATCAGAGAAGCCAATCACTATAGTTTCAGCCACATCATCCAAGTTCTGGATCCATGCTAATTTAACATCAAATGAAAACCAAAACATATTTTATATAGCTGTAGATTGAAATCAACAAAGCACACAACCATAATCAATTTGATAGGAACTCAATTCAACCAAAATACACACAAACCCATTTAATACCAATGCAAGCACAAAACCCTAACCAATTTTAATACAAATGAAAATCTAGACGTAGTTCACATAATTATGGAAGTACATTGCAACATGCTTTCTAACACTTTGACTGCCAAACATCCAACACTTATTAAGAGGTGGAAAATTGTGTCACAGTTATGGCATGTGACCTTCTGTGTGAACAATAAGATGTAACTTGGAAAGCAATAAAAAACACTTTCATTGAGAGGCCTGCAAAAGTTTTGAAATTACCTTTGTTATAACTCTTGCTAGAATGAGATCATGTATGCTTTAATTCTCTTGCAAGGAAAGTGCAACATGGAATTCCTACAAAAACAGGAAAAAGAGAGAATTAATGACCTTGCTTGTAGAATTTTTGGAAAAACGAAACATGCCATCAAGTGAATACTTGTTAAAACAAACCTAAGTAGTTTTTGTCAATTGAGTCAAAGTAAAGTGGCCTTGAGGACGATCCATTTTGTAGTCCTGATGATCATTAATCCCGGCTGATATTTACTACTTCTATTACTATTGTTGTTATTTATATGTGCATATGTTATTTACTACTGCTGATATTCCATTTAAGAAAACATTTAGAAAACACATTTCAAGAAACACACATTATGTAATATTCCATTTAAGTATTGAAGTAGCAAAATAAAGTATATGAAAACTCTAACATGGGCATGGGCACCAAAATTTGACAAACAAAAACTTGTTTCATCCTTTTAAAAGTAATATTAAACATAATTGTGGAACTAGCCAACAATTCAAGAACCCTCAAGAACAATGCTTCAAGAATGCATAAAGAAATATTTGACGATCGATAACTTCACATTGAGTTATCCCAACCGTTCGGCATTTGAACCATTCACCGCACCTGAAGATAAGAGAAATTAAAATGAGTATAAAATGAGTATGAAATTGATACAAACGAATCAACGATAATACAAAAAATAATACTTTATAAATAAGCTATAAGATAGTAGTACAAAATATAAGAGAAATTAGAATGGTTTGAAAACTTCACCCTATTTAAATTTTTAATGAAATCCTCAAAAATTCTGTGGTCGCTTTCTTCTAACTTGTATGTGTCATTCTTGATATTGTATGATAGTTTTTTCATTGCTATAATAGATTCAAGTTGTATGAATAGATGATCTTTTGAATCATACTTGTACATGCGTTGCCTCTTTATTCTATTGTACCAACAACATTGAAGCTCAACACCTTCAGACTATCCAAAATATCAATGTCATTATGGTAATCAAACACCCTATTACCATCCTTCTTTCTTATTCTTTGAACTCTTCCAATGTACCAAGTCCCACAAGAAATGTCGTGTTGTGTACTTTGAGATACACCTTTTCTTGTAGTACATTCAGTGATAGCTATAGACTCGCTCTCAAACAACACCGCACAATCTGATCCAATTCCAAAACCAATTGCAACACCCTTTTTGGGGGCCCTCTCATCTCTCCTGAAGTATACTCCATTCCTCACTTTAGTCAATCTATCTTTTGATAATGTCAGATTTCCATTCAATTGACTAACCAAACAATATTTGTACATGTCCTTGCCATCGAGCTCCACCACTGGTTTGGTAGTTATGTTTACATTTTCATTAACGAAATCTAAATTTCCATCCAACTCGTGCCTCCACTCACTTTCTATCGTTTCCAATTCACTATCATTGAGTACCATAAAAGACAAAGATTGGAATATGTATGTGGAATGACCTAGTGGAGAATTATCAACCACTTCATCCACAACTTTGAATGTTGGAACATTGTGATCCTCTATCCATGGTTTAAACCACCAAGAATCTTATGTGTGTCTTTTTGGTTGCATGCCAAGACTTAGAAAAATTCCCAGTGCATCCTCCAATCCTATCTTGAGAGCTTCTATAATTTTATTATCTATGGATATTGAATCATATTGTGACAATAAATCACCTTCCTCTATTGTTTATTGATGCAATTTATTCCAGATACTCATTTGTTTCTTATGAGATTTATTGAAACGAAGCCCTTGGGGATCCGATTCTTCTTCAGCAACTCTATTAAGGGTTCCAATAGCATGAAGTAATTCAGTGAAATCATATTCCCTCTCTACTCCAACCATGCCACCAACTTTTCTAAATAATTTATCACATACATCTAACCTAGTTAGGTGCAATGCACATGGCAAGTTAGAGTATTGATCACGAAATAATCTCATCAACAAAACCGCAAAGTGGCAAGAAATTTTCACATCTCGATATGCCTCTCTGCTAATGAAATTAATGTTGACATTAGTATTTGCTTTTTCTCTGACCCAACATATCCATAACGTGAAGAAATGATGGTATCTTGAAGAATTTCGCACTCTTTCCCAAAGAGTCAAACTAGGAGACAAAAAAATATCAATATAGTCAGCAACGATTGCTAGATAGGTCTTTGTAACCGATGTCCTCTCTGTCCTTCCACCTGTACTTATCATTTCCTTCAAGCACCTCTGGACATGCCTTGAAGCAATGTGTTGATTTGAACCAAAGTTTTGGCTATTAGTCCTCTCTATATCCTCAATTTTAAGCTTGTGGTCATCCACTTTAAAATTGTTATAAACCATTCTTACATGGTTAAAACTAATCAACTCTTCTCCAACAATCAAATCTCGTCGACTACTAAACAAAGGATTCACTAGCTTTTTTCTATTGTGGATGTAATCCTAGTCATGAAGTCCTATTACTTTAAAGGCATCATACAACCCAATTAGCCCCCACCCTTCCCAGGTAATTTGATATCTCATTCATGTCATTGATTAATAATCCTTCAACATAATCATTCTTCTCCTACTATCCCCATCTGAGGAATGACCAATAATAGGTCCTAAAAACTGTTCCACATGTTTCTTCCATAGGTCTTCTACTTTTTCCCATTTTCAATGGACAAAATTTGCATCAAACCTATTGCACGTTGGATGAACAACCACAACCAAATGAGGAAGCTTCTCATGTAAAGGGTTTGCAATAATAACGTGTGCATAATGGCCAATCACACAATTCTTGAAGGCATCTGTAATAATCTCATAGCCTAGAACGCCCTCACCAACTGTCACCAAGAAATGTGATTGGCACTTATGTTCTTCTTTCTTACCACAAAAACCCACCCATGTATCACTTTTTGCTACCCACCTGACATATTTTTTCACAACAGTTTCATCTTCGGCAAGGCATACGGGAATTGGGCCCTCTATACTATGTTTGGATTTATAGGAAGCATAAATTTTTCTGATTGTCTAAAAAATGTACTCTTGCTCCCCTGGGATATATGTCAATGATTTTCTAACTTGCATTAAAGTCGTAGATATCGAAAGGCCATCCATATTCAAGCTAATAAAGCTATGTAATCTAGGACCTCCCCATGACTTAATCATCTCATAAATGGATTGAGTGGATGCACTATACCTTCTCCCTAACTTTGAATGAACTAGGTTGTGAAATAAATCTTGAACAAATTCCCAAACTACATCTTTACCTTGTAATTTTCCTTGCTTATGAGACTCACACACATCCTTGCAAAACCTGAACACATCCTTCCTTCCTGCAGATTTGAACAACTTTTCCCTTAGAGACCTTGTTCTAATAGACAGTGTAGCAACCTTTTTCCTTTCCCACCAAAGAGATCGCATTGTTAACTTATGTGTGGCATTTACGTCTCTTGCAATAATTTTGAGTTCAGTTTGAGTCAAATGGTCCAACCTTCTCCCTTTCCCTATATCTCTCCCATGTCTTTTGATGTTGCTCCTTGATTCGCGATATAAACACATTCGAAATTCATCACAATTAGGTATCATCTTACAAAAATTGCATGTCAATGAATCAAAAGGTATTCCTATTTCAAAAACCCTCTTGCAATGAATATGTCTATATGTACCATTAATACGGCATTCAGTACCATGATAACATAGTGTTCTCCTAGTATGTTTCTATATGGCCCACATTTTTCACCATGTTGGTCATTCGTTAAAACCTTGGTGTCCAATCTCTCCCCTCTTCTCTCAACTTAGGGATCCTAATACCCCCAACATAATAATATCGATAAAGGCATTTTTCCTAGAATAAGATGAAAAAACACATTGGTTAATGATCTACTAACTGCTACTAACAAGCAATAACAAATAAAGTAATGTGCATATTCAAATTCAAATTAAATTAGAACTTGGGTAATTAACACACCTGAAGTAGAAGCATGTGAACTTGTAGAAGCCCCATGTAATGGTGATGGTAGTGATCGGATGAAGAACTTAGTCAAACTTTGTTGGGACTTTTCAATGGTAGGATTCTTCGATCTCCCAACTGTTCCACTCCTCAACACAACTGTATCATGTGAATCCTCATCCGTAGTAGTAGTAGTTGTGTGCTTCTTTGATTTCATGTGTTCATAATTTAGAGAACTGACAATATTACCACTTGTCGGCACCAAAGAGAACCATCTATTGCATCGTGTACATTCTACTCTTACTTTTTTCTTGTCCTCATAGTTTGAAAGTGTTTCTTCCACCACCTTGAACAAGTTAGGATCTTCCGTTTGGTTGAACTTTAAACCATACCATAACCCTAACCCTAATACTAGCTCTAGCCCAACATTTTTAATTCCACAAACCCTCATAATTTCTCATCATGAAACTCCCCTAACCCCAACCCTCACCTTAATTTCTCCCATATTCCATGATGTGCCAATATATCCTTAATTTGTCCTCACCTTATTTGTCCCATCTTCCATGATATGCAAGTGGTTCTGTTATACAACCCGTAAGATAGAACTCAAACACAATGGCATGCCATAAATTACTGTCTCATGCAAGAGAACCATCCATTTTGTGGAATATATGTGAATCTGCTACGTTAAACCATGTCTTCATATAATAGATGGAAAGAACAACAAAAGTATCCATAAAACAAGATACTCAATCACACAAGAAATTAACACATACACACAGAATTCACGATGGAAAACCAAATGGGGAAACTAACAACTTAGGGATTCTATTTGTATTCTAAAATTATTACAATTGGAGCTATACATTCTAAGTCAAATTCACCATGTGAATCTGCTACGTTAAACCATGTCTACATATAATAGTTGGAAACAACAAAAGAATCCACAAAACAAGATACTCAATCACACAAGAAATTAACACAGAGACACGGAATTCACGGTGGAAAACCAAATGGGGAAACTAACAACTCAGAGCTTCTGTTTGTATTCTAAAATTATTACAGTTGGAGCTATACATTCTAAGTCAGATAATCCTATACTCTTACTTCTTGGTGGTGTTTAACAACTCTACACATAGATGGTCAAATACGGCTAGTACCTTTTTAGTATTAAAATCCCAAGGAAGTATCTTAGCTGAAGGATCATGAAGAACGATTAAAGTTAGTGGAGCGTCATTATATACACCTTTTTTCTATAGTTGGTTCATATAAAATTCCTTTGATACAGGTTCAGGAATGAAAGGGTAAAGAGTGAAAGGAGCAGAGGTGGGACCTCCTGAAGAACCTCCTGTACCATACCGCTTAATAAACCTAACATATGAAAATAGACTTGCAAGACCCCAACAGTAGGCTTATCCAATTGTTCTATTGTGGTTAGCTTCTGTTTTAATGGGAAATTATTTGCATTTGGTGTGTTTCTTTTTCACAAATCCAATAATAGATGGGCTTACCTCTTTCCTTAGTTTTTTCCGATGGCTGCTTGACCTACCCGAGAGCAAATCTCCAACATGGAAGCATCCAATGAAACGTTGAAGCAAGGGAAGCATCCAAGTAAACCTGTGCGGTGCTCCTCCAACACGATCGAAAAACCTATGCTTCCTCCCAAGCAAGGGAAGCATCCAAGTAAACATGTGTGGTGCTCCTCCAACACGGTCGAAAACCCTATGCCTTGGTGCTCCTCCAACATGGCTGAAAACCATGTTCCTTGGAGCTCCTCCAACACGGCCGCACCATGGCCGAAAACCCTATGCCTTGGTGTTCCTCCAACATGACCAAAACCCCTGTGCCTTGGTACTCCTCCAACACAGCTGAAAACCTTGTGCCTTGGTGATCCTCCAACACGACCGCACCACGGCCGAAAACCATGTGCCTTGGTGCTCCTCCAACATGGCCAATAGCCTTGTGCCTCGGTGCTCCTCCAACACGGCCGAAAACCCTATGCCTGGGTGCTCCTCCAACACGGCCGCACCACAGCTGAAAACCTTGTGTCTTGGTGCTCCTCCAACACGGTCGAAAACCCTGTTCCTTGGTTCTACTCCAACACAGTCAAAAACCCTATGCTCCCAACCACAACACAAAAACCATATGCTCCCTCCCACATGGCACTTCTCACACAGCGTGCTTCACACTGGTTTGTAATAAAAAATACCCCAACATATTGGGGTATTTATATAGTAAATAATTTAAACCCTTATACCCTTAATACACCCCCAATATAATGTTTTGATTTTTTTAATATTTTAACCCCCAATATGAATGAAGGTCTTATAATATTGGTTCATCAATGACTACCCCGTGTTTCTTTGTCACCATCGAATCCTAAATCAAAGTACCCAATACATTTGAATTCAACCACCTTAGAGTACTTGAGTCTCAAGTCTTGAGTCCCTTTCAAGTAGCTTAGAACTCTCATTGCTTCCTGGATCACCACTTACCGCAACGCCGATTCTGTAGGACTGGGCACGAGGATTGAAGTAGGCCAGTTTGTTAGGGCTCATTAACATGCCGCATTTCGGGCAGGTGGCGGAAGTTAACGTGTGTGTGAAGCAGCCGCTTGCGTGCTTCCATGGTGGTTCGTTATGGCTGGATAGAGAAATTCCGGTCACTGTTGATTTGATTTCGCACATTACCGGATTGCCTAAAGATGGATTCAATCCATCACAGTACTTCCAAGGGAAGGCGAACGACAAAACATGGGCGGGACAACTGGTGAAGAAATATGGCTTGGAAATGGATGGTCGTGGATATCGCACCAGCAGTATCAATGATAAGGCGGTACTCACCGACACCAAGATCTTATCCTGCAAGGTTGTTAGGGGTGGTCAACCTAACCAATGCAACTCGGGGATTGTTGCATGTGCAGTACAATGCGCGGAGGGCGTCCAAATGAACTTGTCATTGTTTCTATTGAATCAGTTGGTGGAGGATGATGTGGCAGTTCAATCAGGTAAGGGTTCATTCACATATAGTTGGCTTCTACTATTGATTGCCTTCGTGGCTTGGACATTGTGGTTGCGAAAGAGCGGTGGGGTGCACGCTATCAGAAATTATGGTATGTACGGGAGCCAGAGTGACTCCAGGATTGCCAATTGCAATTCTGGATTTATTGGGAGATGCTCTGTGAAGCAGTAACGCAGGTACCGTGGATATCCGAAGAAACTGCATCCAAGTTTAAGCAGATCATGGAGTTTGTCATTCGATCGCATGCTATTTATGTGCAAGCGAGGCATGACCCCGGTCAGCAGTGGTTGTTGACCTCTTACAAGGTAATGACGGAAGCATTGGATGCCATTGTGAATGACTGGCCACTAGAATGGCTCGAACCTGTGGAGTTGGCACAGATTGAAGCTAGAAGACAGGCGAAGGGCCCCAACAATCGAGTGTCGGCACAAGACCAGCAGATTTGCCACGACTTAGGCCAGGAATCGACAAAAACACTGTCGAATGATGATAGCAACCGGGTGCTTGAGGAGAATAGACGAAAAGGGTACCAGGATCCAGGAACCATCAACGGGTTTCCCCTCTCGTCGAAGACACAATTGGGCCAACTAATCTAGGAAATCGCTGATGCATCCATTGCAGTGGCAGAAAATATGACAGAAAAGACGGACGAAGGGTTCCATGCGCTCACTACTCGCATGGACTCCTTGTCTGATATGGTTTCAAAAAAGGCACCGGAGGAAGTAGTGACACCGCAAGTTGGCACAATCAGCTCTGAGCTGCGGGTTAGGAATGTGGAGATTCCCCTGACTGCGATTGTGGCCGAGGATGAGGCGTTGACAGCCTTGCTGGAGAATATGAAGCAAGTGACCATAAACGTTAATGCATTTCCAGCAGAAGGCTTGACCACTATGCAGGTGGCTACCAGCCGGGGGATGACAAATCGACTGCAGGAAATTAATGGTATGTGTTTGTGATTGCAGGAGAGTGAGGCAGCTACGAAGGGCACAATCATAGAGTTGACAGGCAGGGATGCTTCCGCACGGCAGGCTGTGGAGTAGCTCGAGGAATACATAAAGAAGGAATGCGCTGAGAAGGCTCGCGAGATTGAAGAGCTGAAGAAAGAATAGGACCACCTCATTGCAGAGAAGGCCCAATATATGTGGGATGACAGTGTGTGGGTCGAGCGGGCCATTGGGGAAGCTTATCAACATGTGTCGAATCCCACTGCAAGGTTGGATATGCTACAACGTGTGCAGCACCTGGGGGCTACAATTGTCCAGTTGCAGCATGAAAATCAGGAGTTGTGAGTTCAAGTGAATCCTGGTACACCGCAACCAGAAGTGGACGACCGTAAACGTGCTATTGAAGAGATAGCCATGTAGTTGGTGGAGCTTGAAACCGCAGCAACGAAGCTCACAGCTGATACTATGTAGTTTTGGGGCTGGATCGTTCAGGATGAGCAGGTTGAACAACTGATGAAGGTTCAGCAGGAAGCGGAGGGGCAGTTGGCGACACTCAAAGCAGTGATGCACGTGATGCCACCCATGGAGCAGGTTGCCAAGGTTGTGGATTTGAAATATCTACAGCAGCGCGTCACCAAGGCTGATGAGCGACAGAAGAAGCATTCCGTGCAGCTGGAGGAGTTCCAAGATGTTGGTGGCCAATTCATGACGAAGGCTGGTGAAGTTCTCCAGGAAGTATAGGGACATCGTCAACAGGTGGTTGCACGGTTGATTGAGCACCTATCACCTTAGGATGTCATTGACAGTCAGGAGGTGGCTACGGCAGCAAAGGAGATGGTGACAATAGTTGAGCAGTAGTACGAGGATTTCAAAGTCAAAACCACAGAGTAAACTATGTCCTGCTGATGTGGCTTGAGGGCGAACCACAAGATTGTGTTAGGGGCCTGTTGGCAGGCGGTTTGGTAAGGAAGAATTGCAGCACTACCAATGTTGCCACACGTCAGAAGAGCTCGCGAAAGGCAAAAAGCAGGATTATTTAATGCATTTTTTAGTCAATTGTACTGCAGTTCGCGGGTTTCGGGTCATTTGGACCATATTTTATGCATTGTTGAGTCAGTCGTACCGCGGTATGTGGGTTTTTGGGTCATTTAGACCATGTCAGTTAGATTGTGGGTCATTTTTCCAAGTGTTGGTTAGGAAGTTGTTAGTAAGTGGACAAGCATTGTAAAGGCGGAAGCCTATATATAGTCATAAGTTGTAAGTGTTCAATCATCTTAGTACGGATCTTTGGATGTTGATTATGCGCATCTTTGAGTCTTTATGTGAGATCAAGAGATATTGCTGAGATGTGGTTTTGAGGAGATGGTGTATCAGGGTTTTTGTTGAAGTAATATGACATGACAGAATTGTTTGGTGAAATTTCTTGTGTACCTTTTTATGACAATGCATGTTACAATTCACAAATGATGCTATGATTTCTGTTGTAGTTAATACTTTAATGTTATATTTATTGCAATGAATGTTTCTGTTGAATGATGCTATGAATATGAATGATGTTAAACTTGAATAAATGATCTGTCTTGAATGTTGCAATAAGTTAAGTAAGTGTTGTCACAATCATCCTCCTTCATTCGGCGGAAACATGGTTCTGTCCACTCTCCCTTGATCGCCTCGGGTGAGACCTCATCTGCTCTGCAGGTGTTGCTGAACAGGGTAAACCTGTCTAGGCCGGTGCTCAGGGAGATCGCGGTGGGTTGGTGTCGACAGTTATGGGAACCCTTGTCGACTGGGTTTGAGTCTAACAAATGGTTTCGTTACTGGGACCATGTGCGAAGTAAAAGGAGGACATGTTGTGGCACCCGATGCAACCGGAGATCCAAGAATGGTTTGATCATAAGCTGTAGGAATTCGCTAAAGAAGAAAGTCTGAACACTCGACTAATAGTAGGTCAGTGGGTAGACAGATATATTCATGACGGTCCACATGAATGGTTTTTCTATGAATTACCGGTCATTTTGTGTGAGTGGTTGGCAAAGTTGACCTTCCAGAAGAGGAACTTCCAAGGTGGTGAACCGACGACCTAGACCCCCAAGTTGATTTAGGAGCTGCAGGAAGTCGACAATAAAGCGTCATGGGCTGTCGAAGTGTGGCTCGATAGCATCCTAGAAGGCTATATCACAGAGTTCATGGTTGATACCCAGAAATCTTATAGTGAATCCGAAAGATATTTTTTCTGCGGACCCCGAGGAAGGTTTCTGTTGTCGCTTCAACTGTCAATCAAGATGCTTATTTGTGAAAAGGGTATATTGAAGATGCATCTTGATCAGTAGACATCCTGGTGGGCGGAGGCCGTGGGTACCGCGACAGTTGAGGGGCGGTACATGGAATGATAAGGGGTAGATGGGTGCAGGTCACGACAATACTGTGAGTGAAGCTGAGGAAGAAAGTGGTTTTACGAGGGGAGGAGCGAGGTTTCGACAGGAAAAGAGGCAGACGACGGGAGAAGGTCCTACTGCGTTCGAACCGTAAGGCCGTGAAGGAAGGCCACACGGGATGAAGTGACCTCACACTCTTAACAAGGACAACTAGGTTACACCCAGGATAGAGGCAGGACCAAACCCAGACACCAACGTACCCACACCTCCTCTCACTATCTCTCAGATAGCAAGAAATACCACTTCGACACCGCCAAGTTCATCAATTCCACAAAAGTTAATCGGTAGTAGTTCATCAAAAGGAGGAAGGAAGCCTAGAATGGTGGGCGAGGATACTAAGTTACCGTTATTCCAAGGAAATGGAATAGACAACACTGAACAGTACTGGTTTCTATGTGAGGTCATATGGACCATCAAACAGATCACTGATGATGATGCTAAAAAGGGACAATTGGCAATGACTCTTCGTGATTGCGCCTTGGATTGGTTTATGAAATTTACCCAAGTTCCCGTCGGTACTCCGGCAAAAACAATGGATGAGATTCACATAGGCCTAATTGTAGAGTTCTGGAAGCCCAAATATGAAGCACATTACATTACAGAGCTTAAAGAGATTAAGCATTATTCCATTGAGACTGTGTGGGATTTTGATCAGCGATTTAAAACGTTGATGGCAAGGGTCATTTTTTACATGAGCACTGTCTAACATAAGGAATGGTTTATCGCGGCATTGCTCCCGCATATTCAGCTACCACTTATGCAACAAAACATTACGACACCGAGTAAAGATCTAGAGATCGCGATGCAGCTGGAGGCATCGCCCATTGGGGAAAATGCAGCTGGGATGTTGTAGATCTGGACACAATTGGCTAACCTAACCATCCAGTTGCAGGATCTGAAGAAAGGCAAGGAGCAACGTGAAGAAGTCTGGTGTACACGATGTCGTGGAGAGGGGCATACTAAGGATAATTGCCTAGATTTCCACAACTATTTGGTTTCAGGAGCACAAAATCTGTTGAATGGTGGTAGCATGTCGTGGTGTCGCATCTTCCATGTATATGGGCAAAGCCATGACAAATTCTCGTACATGCAGAATATGGTTACAACTCTGAGGAATCTTTATTGTACATTTTGCAAATCGGTGGGTTGTGATGACAAGGATTGCCATGCGTATGGGTTGCTACAAGAGAGGATGTATGATGCGTTCTATATAAAGGTTGACCAGCGTGCCTTACAACAACTACAACCGCAACCACAGGTAGCCTAGCCGCTACCTCAACCGCAGATGCAGTTTGTGCCACAGTAGCAGCAACCACACTAGTTCATGCCACAATATGCTCCGATGCAGATGGCTCCACAGTAGCCAGAGTATGTACAGCAACCGCAGTATGCACCGCAAGGACAAGGAATGCAATCAGAACCAATGCAGCAACAGTTCAACAAACCGTAGTACCAGCAGTAGGGAGGATTCTGGGGAGGAGACCAAGGAGGACGCGGTGGAGGACTTGGTCACAGAGGAGGACGAGGTGGTCATGGACCTGTTCAATGCTATCACTGTGCAGTATGGGGGGACTACCAACAAGACTGTCCACTGTTGCAGAACCAGTGTATGTTCTGTTTTGTTAATGATCACACGGTTGAGAATTGCCCACAGTTGATCACGCGATGGCAAGCAGGGAACATTCCATAGTTGCAGAATCAGCCCCAAGCATAGCAGCCCATGCAGAATCAAGTACAGCAACCACCGCAAAACCAGAATCCACAGCCGAATCAGAATGTAAATCAGAATGTGAACCAACTCGGGAATCCGCCACTGAACCAGACCCAGGGTGCGAATATTGCAACGATTTCTACGAAACCAAGAGCGCAAGATGCTTCTGTCGTGGTTGTCACTCGTGGCGGTAAGACGATCGGGGAAGATAGCTCACTGATCCGATTAGCAAGACAGAAGAAGGTATCATTTCACATTGATGCTGAGCGGGAGGAATTCCTTCAGACACGTTTCACATTGGAAAAAGATCAAGGTAAGGCTGTTATTTATGACATTCCCCCTACTTTTGATGCCACTTCAGATGCTGGCCCGTCCCGGCAATCCAGCACACTTCAAGCATTTCTGTAACATTGTTTATCCCTGGAAAGGGATCCCAATGCTCTTGCCAAGATTGAAGCTTTGTTGTAGCAACCGGCTCAGGGTGGACGCGAGTCTGCAGTCAATTCCTTATAACGACGGAAGATGGGTAAGGAGATGCTGATGAATATTCAAACTGGCGACTATGACGTTGATTCGGTTATTCTAGATCTTGGTTCAGATGTTAACATCTTAACCAAGTAGGCTTGGCAGAAGATGGCGAGTCCCCCATTGAGCTAGTCTCCTGTACAACTTCGGTTATCTAATCACGCTAAGGTGACACCGATTGGGAGAGTTCCACGGATGGTGGTGGACATCAAAGGAATGAAAACATATGCAGAATTTGATGTGATAGAAGTAGTCGAAGGGGGAAGCTCTTATCCCGCATTTCTGGGGATTGGATGGGCTAATGATAACGGCGTAGTAATCAACTTCAAGCGACGAATGATGACTTTTGAAAATCGCAATCTCAAAGTTATCACCCCATTGGATCCGGCTGAAGGATGCCGATACATAGAGCCAGTGAAGGATGATGATCCCAGTGGATGGGACCATGCATTCAATATTTCTGAAGACTATATTCATCTGAATGCCAACGGTGAGCTGGGATGGCGTAGTGACAGTTCTGCATCTTCCAACTCTGATGATGCACTAGAATATTGGCAGAACTACTTGCATGAAGTGTCGCTTTGCAAGTGCGGGTTAGTTATGCAGTCACTGTGCCGGGTTGTGACAGAAATGGTTACACTCCCGGTATATGAAAGACTTCCTGGTTTGTCTGACTTTCTGGCGACATATGAAAGCACTGAAGGTTGCTCCAACACGCTGGTGGGTGACGCACAAGAAATCCATTAATGGCTGGTCACAGTGTAGAAGGTTGATCATGGTTCATTTCAGCGATACCAAGTTTTACCACACAGGAAAGTATGATGGTCAGAATGATCCTGGCGGTCACTCGATGGAGTGTCAGCGGTTATGGGTATCCCGACCACGAGATGAATGGGTCCATGCTTTTATCCATACTTTGGATGAGATGCCGCGATCATGGTATACTACAGCTAAGTTGCGAGGAGAAATTTCCACTTTGCTGGAGTTCACAGTGTGTTTTACTCATACATTCAGTTTTGTGGATGCCGATTCAGAGGTCAATAATGCTTCGTAGCTCATCTGCGATGTAGTTTTGCAGGTTGTTCCGGTGGCATATCCTGTGGATCCGCACACGCACTGCCAGATGCAGTCTCTCATGGAATGCTTCAACATCACTAGTGGACCAGAAGATGGTGATTACCCGCGGAACGTCAATATCCCAGAATCATAAGGAATTCATGATGTGGTACCACCTGCTGTGCCAAGCGATCCGATCAGTGAGCTGCTGAAGATTTGCAAGATCAACATTGGGATAGAGGAAAATCTGAAGTTCACAAATGTCGGGGACTATTGTGATGATGAGATGATGAGCAAGGTCACCGATTTGCTCCATGAGTTTCAGGACTTATTTCCCATGAATTTTTCTGACATGAAGGGGATTCTGGGCGACTTAGGGGAGATGAAGATTCCATTAAAACTAGATGCTAAGCCGATCCAGCAGCGACCCTATCGATTGAATCTGTGACATAAGGAGAGGGTCAAGGTAGAACTAGATCGCATGTTGGATGCTGGTATTATTGAACCAGTTGAGGAGTCGGAATGGATCAGTCCTATGGTGGTGCAGGATAAGAAGACTGGTGAAGTGCGCATTTGTGTCGACCTCAGGAAGCTAAATGATGCATGTTTGCATGATCCGTTAACAACCCCGTTTACTGATGAAGTGCTTGAAGGTGTGGGTGGCTAGGAGATGTACTCTTTCACAGACGGGTTCTCTAGCTACCATCAGATCTGCATTGCAAAGGAAGATTGCCATAAGACAACTTTCGTGACCGAATGGGGATGCTTTCAGTACACCATGATTTCGTTCGGCTTGAAGAATGCACCTGCGATAATTTCGTAGGTTGTTGTTGTTGCGTTCAAGGATTTCATTCAGAAGTTTTTGCAGTTATACATGGACGATTGGACATTCTATGGTTTGATCCACGATCATCTGGCAAATCTGCGGTTGATGCTGGAGCGATGCCAGGAGCACTAGATATCGCTGAACTTGAAGAAGTGCATTTTTTGTGCACCGTTTGGCATATTGTTGGGTCATATTGTGTGTAAGCAAGGATTGATGGTTGATCCAGCCAAGATTGCGCTTATTCTGAGCTTGACACCATCGACTATGATTAAGCAGTCGAGGGCGACGTTGGGACACACTGGGTACAATCACAAGTTCATCAAGGGCTATGCAGCGATTACCGCCCCTATGGAGAAGTTATTGAAGAAGGACGTAGTATTCCAATGGAGCCTTGAATGTTAGGATAGATTTGATGTTAGAAAAATAGGATTGTAGAGCAATAACAATAAACTGAAATGCAAATATAATCACACACACATTACAATAGAGACAGATATATCGTGGTTCACCCCAACTTGGGTTATGTCCACACTGAAGTTGGCAGTCCTTATTATTATTCCGTCTAGCAAACTGAAGGGATACAACCTGCAGCACAACCACTGCACTTCCTCTTCACTGTCTCACAGTCTCTCTTCACAGATCTCAGAGATATTTACAATGCATAAAACCTAATACATCATTAACCCTAGCCATGTTACAATGTCTTTCTTTTATAGGGAAATACAATGGGAAAATACCACGGGTTACCCAAAACCATGGACCTGAAAACTGGTGGCGAAAACAGCCCCAAAAATTTTCCTTGGGGGCTATGCCCCCAAACCCCCATTTTCTCGGGGGCTCGACCCCCGCACCCCCCGGACCCCCTGAGTGTCGAGCCAGGATCATAACCAAACCTGGGGTACAGACATGGCTGAATCATCATCTATGAGACTAGAATATCTGGCTCCACAACCAACATTTGAGACACTGAAGGCGAAGATGGATTCGACACTGATATTGGTATTTCCATACTGGAGTAAGGAATTCCATGTTCACATTGATGCCTCATCAATTACACTGGGAGTAGTATTGGCCCAGCCCAGGGAGGGGGATCTTGATCACCCCATTGCTTTTTCCAGCCAAAAATTGTCATCCGTGGAAAGAAACTACACTACTACGGAGAGGGAAGGTCTGGCGATGGTTTATGCACTGTAGAAGTTTCACCATTACTTATTGGGAGGCCATTTCAAGATGTTCACAGATCATTCCTCATTAAAGTACCTGGTCGATAAGCCTGTGTTGGGGGGGAAGATCTGTCTATGGCTACTCCTTTTTCAGGAGTTCGATTTTGAAGTGATTGTGAATCCAGGACATTTGAATGTTGGCCTTGATCATCTCTCATGGATTGAAACAAGAGAGGAGCCAACTAACATTGAAGACGGGTTGCCTGATGTGCAATTGTTTAAGGTTGGAGTCGTGGATGGATATTTTGAAGAAATCATTCAATTTATGGCGACAAGTACTGCACCAGAAGAGTTCACCATTAATCAGAAGAAGCAGTTGGTAGTCAAGGCTGCAGAATTCTAGCTAATCGCAGGAGAGTTATACAAGATGGGCACAGATGAGATATTGCGATAGTGTGTCTTGCCACATTAGCAAGAGAAGATATTATCCGAAGCACATGCAGAAGTGGCTGGAGTGCACTATGGCAGTCGTACGACAGCAAGGAAGGTGCTTCAAGCAGTTCTCTGGTGGCCTACACTGCACAGTGATGCGACAGATTATGCATGGTCTTATGATGTTTGTCGGAGAACCAGGAAGCCATCCAGAAGGGATGAGATGTCGTTGATGCCTCAGCTGACACTGCAACCATTTGACAAATGGGTAGTAGACTTCATGGGACCTATAAACCCACTTGGGAAGCACACTGGTGCAAGATACATCATCACCGCGACAGATTATTTGACTAGATGGGTGGAAGCTGCACCAATTATTGATTGTTCCGTGGCCACGGCCACGTGGTTCCTCTTTGACAACATTGTCACTCACTTCGCCCCAAGATATTTTTGAGTGATCAAGGCAGCCACTTTCTCAATCACACCATTAGCGCATTGACAAAGGAGTTGCAGATACAGCACAAGAAGAGTACACCCTATCATCCACAGGAAAATGGCACGGTGGAGGATTTCAACAAGATATTGGAGCATGTGCTAACAAAGGTGTGCAATGTGAACCGCTATGACTGGGATCTAAAAATCCCAGCAGTGTTGTGGGCCTATCACACTACATGTAAAAGGCTAACAGGGAAGACACCATTCAAGCTAGTGTATGGACAAGAAGCAGTTATGCTTATGGAGTACATCGTTCCGAGTCTGCGCATAGCGGCAGCAACAGGTATGGATGCTGTGACGGCACTAGAGGAGATCCTTGCACAGCTAGTTCAATTGGACGAAGATCGCTTTATTGCAGGTTTCCACCAAGGGGTGGAGAAGGATCGCTAGAAAGCATGGCATGATTGCCACATCAAAAACAAACAGTTTCAACAAGGGGACTTGGTGTTGTTGTATGACAGCAAGTTTATGAAACATCTAGGAAAATTGCAGATGCATTGGCTTGGTCAGTATCGCATCAGTAGCATCATTTCAAGCGGTGCAATGCAGTTGCAGTAGTTGAACGAAGCGATGCTCCCAAAGTTGATCAATGGAAGTAGATTGAAGCCCTTTCAATCGGGCTTGGAGTGACGCGATGCCTAAGTCGCATCGGGAAGAAAAAAAAAGAGGATGGTGCACCGATAGAGACAAGAATGCGCAAGCAGGGAGGCTTGTGTTGCAATTTAGGAGCAGTTCGCGACAAGTGGCAGGGTCGCGATCGGGTCAAATCAACAATAGATGCCAAAATTTCAGACAGTTAATTAACAGCGCATGTTCAAATGATGGGCATTAATGTTGGATCCAGTTGATCGGCTAACAGGATTAACGGCGGATTTGTGTCATTAAAACAGAATTTCGGTCGAGTTAATACAGGACTTAGCAATGATTATGGAGGATTGGGTTGGAAGCTATAAGAACGAGTCGAAGCTGGTCGAAAGGCACTGAGAATTCAGTTGTTAAGTGCTTGTGAAGTGTTGTAGAGTATCATTAGTGCCTAGTGAGTTCAGTTGTGAGTTGGCCAAGGTTCAGTTGAACTTGCAGAGTGTCGTTGCTGAGCATTGCATGGGTCTATCAATTACGCCGGTGCAGCCATTGGTTGAGACCGTTGTGTGAGGTATGTTGGAAACCATTGAGATTAGAAGTGAAGTAGAGTCTCCCTTTTTGGGGGTTTTCATTGAGGAAGAAGTTGTGTCTATGGGAGACATCAATCTTGAAGCAAAAGTTGCAAACATGCTGGTGGGAATGCCAGTAATTGCCAAGAAGCTTCGCGGAGGTCAACATTATGAGTCACCGTAGAGCAAGAGGCAGCTTAGATCATCCGCCGCGGTGGTAGGAGAAGCTCAGGTGCAGGTAGGGAAGTCCAGTCGCCGCATTGATGAGTATGCCCCATGGGAGGGCCTATCGGCTATCGACATCCCTAGGTATATCCCTCCCAATCAACCGGATGCAACCCTGTGCAACCTGAACCCGAAGCAGAAGTATGGCATGAAGATGTAGGCGCTCCCTGCTAGAATGGAGTGCTCTGTTGATATTGGGCCAACACTGATGCGCCTACGATACGATGATCATGATATGGTGGCCTACCCAGCAATTGCATCGGCCCCATATGTGCCCGGGTCACCACTTACCACGACGGTGATTCTGCAGGACTGGGCACGAAGATTGAAGTAGGCCGGTTTGTTAGGGCTCATTAACATGCCGCATTTCGGGCACATGGTGGAAATTAACGTGTGTGTGAAGCAGCTGCTTGCGTGCTTCCATGGTGGTTCGTTATGGCTGGACAGAGAAATTCCAGTCACTATTGATTTGATTTCGCACATTACCGGATTGCCTAAAGATGGAGTCAATCCGTCGCAGTACTTCCAAGGGAAGGCGAACGACAAAAAGCGAGCAGGACAGCTAGTGAAGAAATATGGCTTGGAAACGGATGGTCGTGGGTATCGCACCAACAGTATCAATGATAAGGTGTTACTCACCAGCACCAAGATCTTATCCTGCAAGGTTGTTAGGGGCAGTCAACCTAACCAGTGCAACTCGAGGATTGTTGCATGTGCAATACAATGCACGGAGGGCGTCCAGATGAACTGGTCATTGTTTCTATTGAATCAATTGATGGAGGATGCTGTGGTGGTTCAATCAGGTAAGGGTTCAGTCACATATAGTTGGCTTCTTCTATTGATTACCTTCGTGTCTTGGAAGGATCCCGACACGTACCAGGGCATGGACGTTGCGGCTGCGAAAGATCAGTGGGGTGCGTGCTATCAAAACTTATGGTATGTACGGCAGCCAAAGTGACTTCAAGATTGCCAATTGCAATTCTAGATTTATTAGAAGATGCTATGTGAAGTAGCAACGTAGGTATCGCAGATATCCGAAGAAACTACGACCAAGTTTAAGTCGATCATGGAGTTTTCGGTTCGACCACATGCTATTTATGTGCAAGCGAGGCGTGACCCCAGTCAACAGTGGTTGTTAACCGCTTACAAGGTAATAACGGAAGCATTGAATGCCATTGTGAATGACTGGCCATCGGAATGGCGCGAACCTGTGGCGTTGGCACAGATTGAAGCTGGAGGACAGGAAAAGGGCCCCGACGATCGACTGTCGGCACAGGACCAGCAGAGTCACCACGACTCAGGCCAGGAATCGAAAAAAACACTGTCGGATGATGATAGCAACCCAAGTGCTTGAGGAGAACAGACGAAAAGGGTACTAGGATCCGGGAACCATCAGCGGGTTGCCCCTCTCATCGGAGGCACAGTTGGGTCGACTAATCTGGGCAATCATTGATGCATCCACTGCAGCGGCTGAAAAGATGACAGTAAAGACAGACGAAGGGTTCCATGCGCTCACTGCTCGCATGGACTCCTTGTATGATATGGTTTCAAAAAAGGCACCGGAGGAAGCAATGGCACCGCAAGTTGGCACAATCAGCTCCGAGCCGTAGGTCAGGAATGTGGAGATTCCCCCGACTGCGATTGTGGCCTAGGATGAGGCGTTGATAGACTTGCTGAAGCAAGTGACCATAAACGTTAATGCCTTGCCAGCAGAAGGCTTAACCACTATGCAGGCGGCTACCAGCCAGGAGATGATGGACTGACTGCGGGAAATTAGTGGTATGTGTTTGCGATTACAGGAGAGTGAGGCAGCTACGAAGGGTGCAATCACAGAGTGTACAGGCAGGGCTACTTCCACATAGCAGGCTATGGATGAGCTCAAGGAAGACATCAAGAAGGAATGTGCTGAGAAGGCTCACGAGATTGAAGAGCTAAAGAAAGAACAGGACCACCTCATCGCAGTGAAGGCCCAATATCTGTGGGATGATAGTGGGGCCATTGCGGAAGCTTATCAACATGTGCCGGATCCCACTGCAAGGTTGGATATGCTGCAACGTGTGCAACACCTGGGTGTTGCCATTGTCTAGTTGTGGCATGAAAATCAAGAGTTGAGAGTTCAAGTGAATCCCTGTACACCACAACCAGAAGTGGACGACTGTAAACACGCTATTGAAGAGATAGCCACGTAGCTGGTGGAGCTGGAAATTGTAGCAACGAAGCTCAAAACTAACACTGTGCAGTTTTGGGGCTGGATCGTTCAGGATGAGCAGGTCGAACAACTGATAAAGGTTCAGCAGAAAGCGGAGGGGCAGTTGGTGACACTCAAAGTAGCGATGCACGTGATGCCACCCGTGGAGGTTGCGGATTTGAAAGATCTGCAGCAGTGCGTCACAAAGGCTGATGAGCGACAGAAGAAGCGTATCGCGTAGCTGGAGAAGTTCCAAGATGTTGGTTGCCAGTTCATGACGAAGGATTGTGAAGTTCTCCAGGCAGTACATGGACATCATCAATAGGTGGCTACATGGCTGATTGAGCACCCATCACCTTAGCACATCATTAACAGTCAGGAGGCAGCTACGGAAGCAAAGGAGATGGTGACGACAGTCGAGTAGCAGTACGAGGATTTCAAAGTCAAAACCACAGAGTACACTATGTCCTGCTGACGTGGCTTGAGGGCGAGCCACAAGATTGTGTTGGGGACCTGTTGCTAGGCGGTTTGGTAAGGAAGAATCACAGCATTGCCGATGCTGCAACACATCAGAAGAGGTCATGGAAGGCACAAAGCATGATTATTTAATGCATTTTTGAGTCAATTGTACCGCAGTTCGCAGGTTTTGAGTCATTTGGACTGTATTTTCTGCATTTTTGAGTCAGTCGTACTGCAGTATGCGGGTTTTTGTGTCATTTGGATTGTGTCAGTTAGATTGTGGGTCATTTGTCCAAGTGTCAGTTAGGAAGTTGTTAGTAAGTGGACAAGCATTGTAAAGGCGGAAGCCTATATATAGTCATAAGTTGTAAGTGTTGAATCATCTTAGTACAGATCTTTGGATGTTGATTATGCGCATCTTTGATTCTGTATGTGAGATCAAGAGATATTATTTAGATTTCGTTTTGAGGAGATGGTATCTCAGGGTTTTTGCTGAAGTATATGACATGACGGAACTATTTGGTGAAATTTCCTGTGTACCTTTTTATGATAATGCATGTTGCAATTCACAATTGATGCTATGATTTCTATTGCAGTTAATACTTTAATGTTATATTTATTTTGATGAATGTTTCTGTTGAATGATGCTATGAATATGAATGACATTAAACTTGAATGAATGATCTGTCTTGAACGTTGCGATAAGTTAAGTGTTTCCATTAAACCAAGAGCTGTTGTTTGTGGCAAAGCGGTTATCAGTTTTACCTAAGCCGTGGAGTGAGGGGTACTACCCCAATACGCAAGCCGTCAGACAACATTGGTGGCCGAGTGAAACCCTTGAACTATTAGGAAGCCGCACATACCTGGGGTCCATATCTATTTTCAGCTGAATTTTTGTTGATCGTTACTGCGCCGTTTTAGATCCAGTCGTTCAGATCCATTTTGCAAGTCGTTCCAGATCCATCTATTTTCAATCCATTCTGCGTCGTTTCAGATCCCTTCCGAGCCGTAGCCGCTCCAGCCTGGAAAAAAAAAGTTTTTTCTCCATATCTCCCTTGTTTTCACTCTGTTTCCCTTGAAATGTTTTGGGAACCCCTGTCATCCCATTCTGCATATTTCATTTCTGAGGACCCTATCCCCAATTTCCCTTCCCAAAGCTCGAAATCCCACATTTGTCTATTTTTAGGGTTTGCCATAACTTCCTCAGATTTCACCCAATCACCTTCAAATTTTACCACAGAGTTCCTTTTTGAATTTTGCTTCTTTGTTCCCCTCTGCCAAATTTTCTCATTCTTTCACCCCGCTTCTGAAATCCTCATTTTTGCTTCCCTGTCTATTCAGCAATGTCCAAAACCTAGTCAAACCCCAATTACCCTTCATATTTTTTCCCAAGTCCAGATTTTCCTTTACTGAAGTAGTTTCTGTTTTTGTTTTCCTACCCAGTCAACCGAAAACAAAAAAAAAACCAACCTCCTGGTTATGGTTGTCACCCGTGCAGGAGCAAAAACCATAGAGGACGCACTTGCAGCCATCCAAGCCAAACTCCAGGATCTGGATGAAAAATTTCTCAGCCTCCATCTTGAACATTCAGCTATGAACAACAAACGGTAGTCTGAGTCTTCATCAGACAATGGGTTCTCTTCTTTCAGCAATTTTCGTGGTCCGAAGCTTGATTTTCCTCGCTTCAATGGTACCGATCCAACTAGATGGATCTATCATGCAGAACAGTATTTCAGTCTGCATAATACTTTTGATGTCAACAAAGTTCCGCTGGCATCCTTTCATTTGGAACAAGAATCTCTTCAATGGTACCGTTGGTACATTAAGGCTCATCCAGAGCCCAAATGGACAGACTTTTGCCAGCTCCTTTTGCAACGATTTGGTCCTAGTGCTTTTGATGACTTCACAGGAGCCCTCACTAAACTTTGCCAAATTGGCACTGTGAGAGAGTATCAAACCGAATTTGAGAATCTAGCCAACCACACCGAAGGATTGTCTGATGACTTTTACCGGAGTTGTTTTATCAGTGGTCTAAAGGATGCCATCCGCTCTGAGGTCAAAATTTTCTGTCCCAACATAATGATGGAAGCCCTAGGGTTGGCTAAGTTGGCAAAAGACAAGATTGCAGCCCAACAACGCTCCAAGCCCACTTTTGTTTCCTTCCTAAATATGGGTTCTCAACGACCACCTATACCGCAGGCTCCTCGACCAACTCCTATCAAGCGTTTGTCTGGAACAGAGATGCAAGCAAGCAGAGAAAGGGGCTTTGCTATAATTGTGATGAGAAATTCACTCGGGGACATAGCTGTGTTCAGCAAAAGCTCTATCTCTTGGATGTGGATTCTCTGCCTGACTCTGAAATTGGTGACAAAAATCTAGAAACACTAGATGCTCCGGTCGACATTCAGGAACCGCCTATTGACCCTCCATCTCAGGATGACCAGCCAGAGATATCTCTCCATGCTTTAGCTGGAATCACCACCCCCCAAACAATGCGAGTCAGGGGTTACTTCAAGAAGCTTCCTCTTACAATACTCATTGATTCTGGTAGCACTCATAATTTCATTGACCCTCGGATCGCCAAACAAGTTGATTGTTTTATCCATCCTTGCTCCAACTTTGAAGTCATGGTTGCCAATGGGGGCACCTTACTTTGCAAAGGGAAGTGTCGAAATGTGCGTATCTCTGTGGGAGATTATACCTTGCGCTCTGACATGTTTGCCTTGACCTTAGGCGGATGTAATGTGGTTTTGGGCACTCAATGGCTACGCACACTTGGCCCTATCTTATGGGATTTTGCTGAACTTTGGATGCAGTTTTCCCTCAATGGTCAAAACCACACCTTGACAGGATTACAATCAGGTTCTCTCAGCATCATCAGTTCACATCGCATGGAAAAACTCCTCAAGAAGAATTCACATGATGTCATCGCTCAACTCCATTCCATTCAGATGCAACCTTCAACGGTCTCCACTACTCCTTTGGATCTACAACAAATTCTGGATCGATATACAGGTGTTTTTGTTGAACCAGTGGGATTGCCACCTTCCAAGCCAGAAGACCATCGTATTCAGCTCCTTCCTGGCAGCGTTCCTCCCAACATCAGGCCCTATCGCTACCCATTTCACCAAAAAACGGAGATTGAAATGCTTGTTCAGGACTTATTAAAGCAAGGTATTATTCGCCCAAGCACTAGTTCCTTTTCTTCTCTAGTTATTCTTGTTCGCAAAAAATATGGGTCATGGCGCCTTTGCATTGACCTCCGAGCACTTAATCACCTCACCATCAAGGATAAGTTTCCAATTCCTGTTGTTGATGAGCTTCATGGGGCTCACTTTTTCTCCAAGTTGGATCTTCATTCTGGGTATCATCAAATTTGGGTTCATGAGGATGATATCCCTAAAATAGCTTTCCGCACACATGATGGCCATTATGAGTTTTTGGTCATGCCCTTTGGCCTCACTAATGCTCCTTCCACATTCCAGGCATTAATGAATAAAATATTTCGACCCTACTTGCAGAAATTCATTCTGGTATTCTTTGATGATATCCTCATCTACAGTAAAACATGGGATGAACATCTCCAGCATCTGGATCTTGTCATGCAACTTTTCTCTGACCATCATCTCCATGCCAAGCAGTCTAAATGTGTTTTTGGACAGAAGGAAGTTGAGTATCTCGGGCACATTATCTCAGCACAAGGGGTTCGCGTGGATCCTTCCAAAATCGATGCCATTAACAATTGGCCGCATCCTCAGACACTCAAGAGCCTTCGTGGTTTTTTGGGGTTGACTGGTTACTACCGCAATTTTGTCAAGGATTATGGGAATATTGCAGCTCCATTAACTGCTCTATTGAAAAAGGATGCTTTTACATGGACACATGCTGCTCAGTGTGCATTTGACAAACTAAAACAAGCTATGTGTACTACACCTGTTCTAGCTATGCCCAATTTTTCCAAGCCCTTCACTATTGAGATTGATGCTTGCGGCAATGGACTTGGCGGTGTTCTCCTTCAAGATGAACACCCCATTGCGTTCACCAGCAAAGCCCTTTCAGGTAATTATTTAGCTGCCTCTACCTATGAGAAGGAAATGATGGCTATTTTGCATGCAGTATAGAAGTGGCGCCCATACCTATTAGGGAATCATTTCTGCATCAAGACTAATCACCAGAGTCTGAAATATTTCTTGGAACAGCGTGTCTCCTCCTCGACACAACAGAAATGGGTTAGCAAACTCATGGTTTATGACTATGAGATCACTTACAAGAAGGGTAAAGACAATATTGTGGCAGATGCTCTTTCTCGCACATTTGATGCCCAAGGTTCTCTTTCAGCTATTTCTATGCCTGTTCCAAATTGGTTGCAATCTGTTCAACAGGGTTATGTCAATGACTCTTCCTTATCTCAAATCATCCAACGCTTGACCAAAAACCCTTCTGCTGTACCACATTACTCTTGGGATGGTGCTTCTCTGAGATACAAGGGTCGTCTGGTGCTTCCCCAGAGCACAGATCTTCAACAGGCTGTCTTCTATGAACTCCATGCTTCTCCATTGGCAGGGCACTCTGGGTTCCTCAAAAAGTATGAACGGGCACGACGTAACTTCTTTTGGCAGGGCATGAAAAGGACAATTCAACAAATGGTGGCCAAATGTGATACCTGCCAGTGCAATAAGGGTGAAACAACACTCCTTCCAGGATTGCTCGAACCCTTGCCCATACCTACACGGATTTGGACAGATATTTCTATGGATTTCATTGAAGGGATCCCTAAATCTAGCAGGAAGACAGTGATTCTCGTTGTGGTTGATCGTCTCTCTAAATATAGTCATTTTTGTGCTCTCAGCCATCCCTATACAGCCTCTTCAGTCGCTCAAATTTTCCTGGACTAGATCTTTCGTCTTCATGGCATCCCTTCTTCCATTGTCTTGGATCGTGATGCGACTTTCACCAGTCATTTTTGGACTGAACTATTTCGCCACACTGGCACCAAACTGAAGATGAGTTCAGGGTATCACCCACAAACAGATGGTCAGACTGAAATTATCACTAAATGCTTGGAAACTTATCTTCGTTGCTTCACCTCTAAACAACAACATCAATGGGAAAAGTGGCTCCCTCTCGTTGAATGGTGTACAATACATCTTACCACACTACCTCTAAAATGACCCCATATGAAGCAGTCTATGGTCAGGAACCTCCAGTTCTTCTTCCATACACCCCCACCAGTTCACCAGTTCAGGAAGTTGACACGGTCCTTCGAAACCATGATCAGATTCTTCGCATTTTGCGAGACAATCTTCACATGGCAAGAGATCGCATGAAGCAACAAGCTGATCAACACCATTCTGAGCGCACTTTTCAAGTCGGCGATATGGTTTTTCTTCGTCTCCAGCCGTACAAGCAGTCCTCCCTAAAACTCAAAGGGCATCATAAGCTCGCTCCAAAGTTCTATGGGCCATATCGGATTCTTCAGAAGATTGGGTCCGTTGCTTATAAATTGGAACTTCCTCCTTCTTCCCACATTCATCCAGTCTTTCATGTCTCTTGTCTGAAGAAATTTCTTGGCACCAACATCAGTGGACAAACGATTTTACTCGAACTGGATAATTAAGGATCCATCCTTTTGGAGCCGGAGGCCATCCTCAATCGACGCACTCGTCAGCTTCGCTCTCACTCTATCATAGAGGTCTTAATTCAGTGGCATGGCATGCAACCAGAGGATGCTACATGGGAACCACTCCTTCAGATTCAACAATTTCCACATCTAAAGCTTTGAGGACAAAGCTTTTTTTAAGGGGGAGGGGATGTTAGGAACCCATGTCTTTACTTTGTTAGTATATTGTTGTTGGACCCATATGCTTTGTAAGTTGTTCCGTAGTATTTCTTGATCAATAGTTTATGTTATTGTTGTTGGCGCATATGCTTTGTAAGTCACCCGTAGTATTGTTGATCCATAGTTTGTAGTGGCCCATGGTTTTGACCCATAGTATTGGCGCCTAGACTTAGTATATAAGTGTGTGTTGAGACCTATGAAGGCACCATGAAGTTATTTGTATTGAGATTGCTCATAGGAGGTTGCCCCCTCGAAGTGGCATGTGATCAATATAAAAGTGATTCTGAGTTCTGTCATTTCTGCTATTTCGCATATTTTTATTAATTAATTGTTGCAGGTGCATCATAGATTCTCTAACTCCTCATCTTCCTTAATTGAAATTAAATCTATTTACATATTATTTACAAATTGAAATTAAATCTATTTACATATTATTTACAAATTGAAATTAAATCTATTTACATATTATTTACAAATGATCATGATCCTGTAGGATTCCCAAGACAAAACTTTTGCAAAAACCTTTGTTTTCATGCCTCCATTATCTGCTTTTGCTATAAATGGATAAAGGTGAATTTTTTATTTGGGTTTTTCCAAAACCTAGGTGTTTTACCTGCAGTGTATTTAAGGTTATTTGGACATTGTTAATGAAATTCTTAGGTTGATAAAAATTTGATAGGGATTGCAAGAAGCAATAGAAATTCTACCTTAAAATTTTCTATTAGGCTTGGATATTCTAAAGAAATTAATGTGTTCATGGATAATAATCTAGAGAACATTTGATAAGAAATAACAAAAGGTAAACTACACTACATATCAATGTTTAGGAAAATAATGTTTATGTGGTTGAAGAATTACTAATAACAAATCTTTTTGTTATTCATTTGCAAGAATTACTAAGATGAATACAAATTTACACATAATAACTAAGAAGTAGTGTGCTCAAATATATATAGTATAGGGAATTAAAGTATGTTAATATGACTTTTTATGCAACATACTTTCCTTGTGAAAACATTATTTTTGCTGGTATAATAACTAGGGATTCATCTCTCCTATGAATCATTGATTTGACATGTTGATATTTTAATATCATATCAATCATTGGTTAATATCACCTATAAATTTTATTATTCTAGAACAATAACATATGGATAATCAATGATTAAATGATATATCGTACTAGTATAGCCAATATTGAGATGAATTTTCATGTGAAATCAATTGGGGTTTCAAGTGGGTGCAATCACATCTACAATAAGCTTCATAAGGTGGAGCTACATTGCAAGAACTCATATTTGTGATTGTTATTTGTCATTGTTTCATTGGATAGAAAGTGAACAAAAGCAAGTTTGGTTTATCTTTGTAGTGGTTGTTTCATCTTCTTGATGATATTGTAGTTTTCATTGCATCAGTCATGTTACAAAATGCTTCTTATTTTTATCATCAATGATATCGAAACTTTACTCCTTTTTATGCCTCCTAATATGTTTCCATGTATTGAGAGGGGTTAAGTTTTTTATGAGTTTGTGTGGTGTTGATTGTGTCACTAAGTGCCAACATATCACTATAAAACATATCAATAGTTACTTCATCGGAAGGTCACTCCATACAAAATAGGGATATAAACTTTTGCATACTATGATGTATATCCTACTATTGTACTCAATTTTGTAGTAATGTAAGATAAGATGCATTTCCAAAAATTATGAGATTCCTATGAATATCAATATTTTAGTTCACTTGAAAGTTGGTCATTCTATTCAAAGATTGTCTAAGATGTATATTTCTATTCATGTGGACAACTAGCAAAGCATTTGCATCAATTCTTACATATAACTTTAATGAGAAAATACAATATCGACTTAATTTCACTAGCGCAAAATCAATATCTTAGCATGGCATGAATCATTCTAAATGAAATGAGGTTGATATTAGAATTAAATTATAAAACCATAAATAATTATTTTACATTACAAAACATGGATCTATGAGGCCACAATAATCCATAACTGTAAACATAGAATCACCTTTGGCTACTAGTATAAAATTGCTTATTTGTGACTACCTAACAAAAAATATTAGTTTAAACAAATTTTATAATCCAAACAATGGAATATGTAAGCAATTTTGATTTGTTTTAAGTGACAACACTTAATTTTAAACATAGAACCACCCTTGGATGCTATTAAAAAAGGTTTATCTGTGATTATGTGACTAAAAAATTAGTTTAAACAATTTTTTTAATCTAAGAACCAGAAAACTTGAGAAATTTTGATGTCATTCATAAAGGAACCTTGAGAAGGAGGTAGCTCAAAGAATTATCTAGAATTCCCACATGATTATCCTAGAAGATTGCAAGTGGTGGAAAAAATAACAGAAAGGGGGGATTGGGTAATTCATGACAACATTCTATAAATGATACTTTTATTATGTGTGAAAATAATTGAACAAGGAAAATTCCCTCATATATGTAGGAATGAAAAACATCAAACTAACCTATGCTAAAAACATGTGCATAAATATCAACAATTGCCATATCCTTAGCTAGGTCATCAATACTTAATTTACATAAAAAGAAGTTAGACATTAAAATCTTTATAACGTGTACATAAAAAGAAGTTAGACATTAAAAACTTTATAACATGTAGTAAAAATATTGTTTAACATGTATTTATGGTAGAAACATCCTCTAACAAAATAAAAAATAACACACCTAATAGTGCTAGAGGCTAGTTCAGTAGAAAGAAAATACACACCTAAGAATGAAAAAATTAATTGGTTTACCAAGAATTAAGTGAAAGAAATTTTGTCATCTAAAAATGAAAAATTAATTAGTTAAAGGAACATAATAAAAAATTTCTTATAAATTAATTGGTTAAAGGAATATAACAAGAAATTTCTTATAGAAGTAAATAAATTAAAATGTAAGAATATATCCTCCCCATTCGCTCAAAAAAACATAAATTGGCTCGATTAAATTGAAGAAATCCAAAATGGGAATTCAAGCATTCTAACAAGTTCATCACTCAAGAAACAATAATGAGTTCTTACCATGTGGAGGGAACTTATTGAGTGGTATACTTCCCATGAAGATGTCGTACTTATACCACGATGTTCAATTTACACATGCCTCAAGGACCAATAATTTCAAGATTTGATGACCTATAATGTACCTAATAATTATAATATGCTAGTAATAGGAGACGAACGCCTAGGGTTTGACGGGATGGCGACAGGGGACTGAACACCACTGTGGCGTCAGCCAGGCCCTCGGCGGACGGCAGCAGGCCGTCAGAGATGGCAGGCGTGGGCACGGTTTTCCCTGGACGAGACGCTTCATTTCCAAGGTCACGGTTAGTGGGGTTTTAACAATGGTAAGTTATTTTTTACTGCCTACTCTAACTTTCCCCTACGGTTGCCTCTTGAACCTTGTGGAGATGGAGCCTTTAGATATTGTGGACTACAGTAGCGACACGCTGCACCCTAGCGACATTTGGAGCTCGCCACCTGGCGATTCCCGGTTTTCGAAGAGTGTAGGTGGTTTTGACGGGGGTTGTTCAGCGGACTCTCCTCTGAACGTCGGCTTGTTTACCTCCGCTGAACCGGTTCCTCTGGTTTACTCTCCGGCACATTCCGTTTTGGACTCTCCTCTTTGGGTTGGAAACGGTGAAGGCCTTGCAGCGTTGAGTAGGGCAGCCTCTATCTGGGGAGTTTCGGTCCCGCATCAGCCCTCGTCGGAACCGGTTAGCGAAGGCATTGGTGATCTCCCTGAATTCCTGCTCTCCTCGGAGGGTTCACTGGATTCTTCGGTGCGGGGTTTAAGTGGGGCGTCGAACACACATGAAGCCTTACAGGGTCTGAATGATTGTGGGGTCCTGCTAGGAGGTGTTTGCACTACGACGCTAGACTGGGCCGAACACAGAGGCTTCTCCAGCCCGGGCGGTGCTTTGTCAGGGAAGGCTGCCGGCTCTGGTGTAGATCCTGTGGGTTCACTGAGCCCTCGGGCGAAGACGCGTAGGAAGTGGCTTAAGAACTCTGGTAGAGCACCAAACTACGCCTTGGGAGAGGACATCGGCTTCCAACAAATTATTGAAATGGTAAACTCTGTATTGGTGGGCAGGGTCTATGGCAGGGCAGTAAGCCTTCACTCGTTGATTCAGTGGGCCTCCAGTGTCTGGTTCGACCACTGTGGATACGTTCCACGGATTGTGGGACTCTCTGGAGGATGGTTTGCTTTCCACTTTAACTCGGATGCGCATGCAGCTTGGGCGCTCAGCCTGAACTGGTCTATCTTCAAGGCGCCACTACTTCTCAAGCCATGGAACCCGCTTTTTGATGCTAGCCGTGAGAGATTGGATACAATCCCCCTCTGGGTTCGGCTTCCTGGGTTACCCCTGCATTATTGGACAGAAGATCATTTTAGGAGCATTGGAAACATTCTGGGAAGCTATTTGGAAGCCGACCTCTCGTTCCAAACAACTGCTGTTCAGAAGGTGGCTCGGATCCTGGTTAGCATTAATGTTCGTGATGGGTTATTTGAGATTATAAATTTGAACCGGGGACCATACTGTTTCACTCAAATATTGGACTATGAAAATGTGTCGTTTCGTTGCAGAAGATGTCATGCGTATGGACACCCGGCAGTTGAATGCTCTCTGCTTATTCGTATGAGGTTAGGCAAGAATTTGAAGAGGAGGTCCGCTGTGGAGGAGGAAGGGGATTTAGGGAACAAAGTTGAGCAGGTTGGGAAGGACTTGGGACGCACAGCTGAAGAGACTCCCATTTCCGTTGAGAAGGTTGAGAACACCCTGGAGAAGGAACTGGAAGTGGCGAACATTCAGGAGACGGACATCATTGTCCCTGAGCTGAACATTCCTTCAGGCGCAGCAGAGACTGAATAGGTCTTAACATCTGATACGGCTCCGGAGGCCTCCTCGCTGGCTCTGGCACATGTTCTCGACACGGCTGCTGGTACTTTTTCCGCTCCTTCCTTAAACCCTTCCTTCAGTATTTTCTTTAATAACTTTGTTCTTCCTGGTTTCGATTGGGTGGATGGTCTTAAGAACTTAAACATTTCTACAAAGCCACTAGCTTTCCTACCCCCTCTTTCGAATGATGTTGGCTCTTCACCTGTGACGGAAATCATCCGGGTTCCCTGTCCCACCACTGGTACTGTTGAGGATTCTCCTGTCTTAGTTCAAGTGCTGGATGAGGCCTCTAACTCTGGATCCTCGGAGTCTGGGTATTACCTACGCTCCATGAACAAAGCTAAGGGAGGAGGATTAGGGCTGGAAAAATCAAAAAAACCCAATTCCAGGGGAAGGAAGTCTTTCATCTCACAGGCCAAAACCAGAGCACGATCGGATCTTCGGAATGGTACTCAACTTTCAATTGAAAGGGCACTTAGAGCAGCGAATGCCCACTTGGTTGGGTTGTGATGAAGATTATGTCTTTTAATTGTCGAGGTCTGGCTGGTCCCTCAAAAAGACCAGCTCTGCGACGGATGCTGCAACTGGAGCATCCGGATGTCCTACTTTTACAAGAAACAATGTGTGGCGGTACTGAGGCTATCGATAGGCTTAAGGCTTCGTTTCCAGGGTGGAGTTTTGAAGCTTTGGACGCTAGGGGCCGTTCCGGTGGCGTGGCAATTGGCTGGAATGAAGCTAGGGTTTGTGTTACTTCCAGCTGGGGGATGCAATCGGTTCTGGGAATCTCTTGCAAATTCCTGGAGTCTGTACGTACTTTTACTATTGTCAACATCTATGGACCTTACTGTGAGAGGGAGATGTTCTGGAATTCACTTCTGAGGAGGAATCAGCTCAGGGGGGATTCAGTGATTTTGGGGGGTGACCTAAATTTTTCATTGGGTCATGCTGAGGTTTGGGGGCCAAACGCCAATGTTGATCCCCTTACTAATTTCTTTATTCGGAAGCTAACTGAAGGCAATTGGATTGATGTGGAACCTGTACTGCTTAAGCCAACTTGGAGGAATAAGAGAATTGGCCAGGACAGTGTGGCTAAGAGATTGGATCGGTTTCTACTCTTTGAGCATCTTGTGGAGTCAACCTTCTATGCTCGACAATGGATTGGATCAGGGGGCATTTCAGATCATGAACCTATATTTCTGGAGTTGAAAGATGGTCCCAACAAACCTCCTGCTCCTATAAAATTCAATAAAGTCTGGTTGGATGACTCGACCTTTTTGGAACTGATTAAGCAACACTGGGTACCTTTTCATCCTGAATCGATTCACTCTGCTGCCTTTCATTTTGCTGAAAATCTCAGGACTCTTAAGGAACCCATCAAGGCCTGGGCTGCTGAGAAAAGGAGGAGGGATGATAAGACTCTTAGAGATATTGAAGAGGAATTAGCCACTATTGCTGAGGAAGAGGGAGGAGGTTTCAGTTCTCAACAGTCAAAGGATCGTTTGGTACATCTGGAAAATTTGAGGAACCGTATGCTTCTTCAGTTAGAGGAAACATGGAGACTAAAAAGCCGTGCTATATGGTTGGAAAGTGGGGATGAGAACTCCAAATTCTTCCATGCCTATGCCAAAGGAAGACGGTCTACCAATACCATTTGGAGTCTGGATGATACTGAAGGTAACTCTTGGTCAACTTTTGAAGGAATGGCATCGGTGGGGATATCTCATTTCAAGGACCTTTTCAAAGCCAGTGAGAGAGTGAATATTGGAGAAGTGATCCAGGTTGCACAGCTTTTTCCCCGGTTTGTGGAGGCGGAGTATAACAGGAACTTGATGGCTCCCATCTCAGGGGAGGAATTAAAAAAGGTTATGGCAAGCTTTCAAAAGGACAAAAGCCCAGTGCCCGATGGATGGACGATTGAATTTTTTATTGCTCTCTTTGATCTCATCGGGAATGACCTGCTTGAACTTGTGGAAGACTCGAGAAAAACTGGTAGGGTGCCAGCCAGCATTAATTCCACTTTCATTGCACTTATTCCCAAGGTGGATACTCCTACTACTTTAAACGACTTTCGGCCTATCTCCTTGTGCAACTGTGTGTACAAGATTGTCACTAAGATAATTGCTAGCAGACTCAAACCTATTCTCTCCTCTCACATCTCTGAAGAGCAGTTCGGGTTTTTGGAGGGGCGCCAAATTCATGAGGCTATTGGCATAGCCCAGGAAGGGATGCATAGCATTAAGACTAAAAAACTGAAGGGAGCTATTCTCAAAATCGATTTGTCCAAAGCATTCAATAAGGTGAGCTGGCTGTATATCAGACTCATGCTTACCCACCTAGGTTTTGAGATCGGTTTTATTCGCTGGATTATGAGTTGTATTACCACCGTCTCTTTCTCTGTCTTACTGAATGGAGCAGCATCCCAGTTCTTTCACTCTGGCCGTGGATTAAGACAGGGATGTCCTCTCTCTCCTCTCTTATTCTTGCTGGTGGCGGAAAGCTTGAGTAGAGCTATCTTAGATGCCAAACGGTCTGGCGGTTTCGAAGGGATTCTGGTAGCTCCTGGTCTATCACTAACTCACTTGCTTTTTGTGGACGATATCCTGATCTTCTGCTCTGGCTCTAATTTAGACGCTGCTAAGCTTAAAGAGATTTTGCAACTCTTCTCAACTGCTACGGGAATGGAGATTAATGATGGAAAATCCACACTTTCTGTCTCGCTTTTGCAGGAGGAGGATCTTACTTTATACACCACATCTTTTCCCTTCAGGACCCTCAACCTTTCGGATGGGATAAAATACTTGGGTTTCCATTTAAAGCCTAATGACTATTTAAAAAAAGATTGGACCTGGTTGCTGGATAAATTGGAAAAGAGGTTGAAGTGTTGGAGTTTTAGGTGGCTCTCGCGTGCAGGGAGGCTTGTTCTTGTTAAGTCGGTGCTGGAAGCCATTCCGGTCTACTGGATGTCACTTGCTTGGATTCCTAAAGGGACACTGGAAGCAGCAAGGAAGATTTGTTTTAATTTTCTGTGGAATGGGAAGGACGATGCTCATGTCACCCCGTGGGTGAGGTGGGACAGAATCGCTGCTCCTAAAGCATTGGGAGGATGGGGCCTCAAGAATATTTTTCATTTCTCAAAGGCTCTGGCAGCCAAGTGTGGCTGGCGTCTAATCAAGTCGGAAGGTTTTTGGGCCAAGGTTATGCTGCAGAAATATGTGGAACCTGACTCGGTGGAAGACTGAATAAGATCTCCTAACAAGAGGCATTATGGAGGCTCTGTCATCTGGAAAGCACTGGTAAAATCCTTCGATATCATAGAGCACAATCTCGCCTGGGATGTTGGCAATGGACAAAGGTTTCGGATCGGCCGCGACCCCTGGGTCGGATGCAATGATCAGCACATTCTGTCTGTTGATCTGATGGATGCACTGAGACAACGAGGTATCATAACTCTCTGTCATTTAGCGGACTTGGAAAATCTTTGGATGGGCAGACCTCTTTGGAGAAGGCCAAACTCACTCGGCTTAAGAGCGGAGCTTGTGAATGAACTAAGATTATACTGTAGAGCTCTCAGTAGGGATCAGGTTTTTCTGAACAATGATGAAGATTCTCTAATCTGGGATGGAGATCCTTCGGAAATTTACACCCCTAAAAGTGGTTATCTGTGGATTTCTGAAAACCATGAGCCACGAGAATTGGATTGGTGGTGGAAAACGGTTTGGAAGCTCCATTGTCCTCCCAAAGCCAGACTCTTCCTGTGGTGTACCCTGGCTAACCGGATACCAACGTGGGAAATTCTGCAGAAGCGCAGTTTCCATGGGCCTAGTCGTTGTTTTTTGTGCAACCAGTGCGAGGAAACTACACCACACCTGTTCCTTCAGTGCCACTTCACCAAGGAGGTATGGAACATTACTTCTCGCATCTTAAAAACACCTCTTCCCTGGGCCGAAAACTCTATTGATGAAGCATGGAGGAGTTGGACTAACAATGTAGCTCTGAAACCTTTTAAAGCTCTCCCTCCGGTGGTGAACTGGGGACTTTGGCTCATGCGTAACAGTGGATTGTTTAAAGACAAATTGGGCACTCCGGCTCAAGTGGCATTACATAGCTGTGGGATCTTTCTAGCCCTCCAACGGGCCCGGCAGCCATCCTCTCCCCGTACTATTCTACCTGTTGATATCGATAGATCTCAGCCATGGGGCTTCTTCGACGGGGCCTGTCAAAATGACTCATGTGGGGGAGGAGCAGTTCTTTTCTTATCCCCTGTGCATTTCTTTGTGATGGCCTTTGGTTTCGGAAGAGGAACCAACAATTGGGCTGAAATACTCAGCCTCAAGCTGCTGCTTTCTTATGCTTTGGAACTTTCTTTACTGAATTTGAACGTCTTTGGGGACTCATTGAATGTGGTTAATTGGGTTAATGGCACATATCTCTGCAACAACCGGAGGATTGCCTCTGTTTTGGATCAAATTCAGAATGCCACTCTTACACTGGATACTTTTACTTGCAGGCACATATTCCGTGAGAACAATGCTGAGGTGGATACGGCCTCCAAGGAGGGACTCACCTTGGGGGATGGCATTTGGAAGATTACTGAATCGCTGAATGGGAATGTGCAGGTTTTCTATCATCGTCCATTCATTGAATGAACGGGGTTTTGGGTCCCGGGTCCTTGACACCGGATTCTGTCACTGGTGATTTTCTCTTGTGGAGACTGAACTGAACTTTTTGCTACGTTAATTGTTTTGTATATAGGCATAGAAACATCCTGCATCTGTTTATATGGCACCGACGAAGTATACTCTTCGTGTTTTGTAAAAGATGTAACTGCTCACATAGTGAGAACATCACAGTTTTATTTTGGGAACATTACTAGATAACTGACTCTGCAGTACTATACTCCACTCTAGATGAGTGAGCTGATCAATGTAATTTCGTACTCCTTGGATGAAATGAAATTACGCCTTTTTTTCGGGGAAAAAAAAAATATGCTAGTAATAAATTAATTAGTTAAATAGTGAATGGTCTCCTGTATTTTATAAGAGGAACAAATTACTATATCAATTATATAAACATAGTCTTCAACATTAGGTAAATAAAGACTTGAAATATAAATTAACAAATAATATATTTTATATATCGGAACCCTCTAGGAATAGAATCATGTGCGCTAAAAAGATATCACAATCCAAGTGCAAGTATTGAAATACTTCTTGGCATGTGCCTTTTGCGAAATATAAAGTCGTACCAACCTCTTCCTTGAATGTGTTAGTCCGAGTAGATCATCAAGTAACCTAAAAAGACCATCCTCTTTCAACCCTTTATCCAATTGTATATATGTCACACAAGACACTCAAAGGAGATTTTCCTCATACCTTGAATTTTCATCTCATGAAAATCATGTGAAGGAATTTGGAATGAAATGGAGCCAAATCCTCTAACAAGATAAGTGGCATCATTTCCAACTTCCATATTCATGTTCCTTATCACTCCTAAATCTTATTGAATTGTGAACTATCATTGTCGTATTGTAATGTTCCAAAAATAGCATAAAATTTAAAAATTTTCCTACCTGTATTAAATGTTGATTAGAGGTGAAAAGATTGTAGGATAAGTCTAACTCAAACACAAAACTTTACTACCTGCACGAAATATTGTAAGCCTAAGACTTTTACTTAATTCAGTCTCATAAAAGTGTGAAATTAGAACTGCGGAAGTGATGTGGAAATAATGACAAGTTTTAAATTACAGTTTGTAGATGTGCATGCAAAAGTAGAAACAATACTCTTTACTGTTTTCGAGACTTATGTGGTTGAAGTGTGAATGTCTGATTGGTACCTTCAGGTGATATGCCCCTTGTTGATGGTAAGATACTCTCACGATAGATGCTGTGACATTCCAGGAGAGGTAATTACATACCCCAGCAAGGTTGCTGAGAGGTACGGTAATAATAGTGTATACTGGACTTGCTTGGCAATTTGCTAATGTCGTCCTTTTTGCGATTGTATTTGCAGGTGTATCTACCGGATTGTGTTCCCTAGAGGGTCGACCCATATGCTATTAATGGTGTCATGTGTGACCAAGTGAAAACCTTGGGATGTTAGTCCATTTGAAATGGGGGTTCTATACCACGAGGTGCAAGGTACATAAGGGTTCTAATTACTACGTTTTATGGCTATGAGACTTTGGCATTATTTGAATGAACGTGGATAAGAGTTTTATGACTCCACTAATCCTTTGTTTATATTTATTGAACCACTGCTATGGTAAGGTTGGTGGGATAATTAAATGCACTTTATAGCGTAGGTGTACGAGCTATCAGCGAGGGTTTTGATGTCGAATTTGGGGTTTTTGCCTTCAATCTTACTTCCTGCATGTTTGGCGGTCTTCCTGCTCTGTTCTTCATTTGTATGGAGGCTACTTTGGTTCCTTGACCCGAGCTATGCTCGTGGTCAGTGCACTTAGCGTTATTTGGACTCGACCGTTGCGTGAGCATCACCCCTTCGGCCTGGTAAGAAGATTTCATGCTGTTATGATTTCATTCGTCCCTCTTTTGACGTGCAAAATTTCAGGGTTTCGCTAACTGGTAACGATTGTTTGCATTGGCAGGTGATGAGGTCTTCGTGGTAGTACTACGGTAATGCAATGTGCTGAAAGCGTGGCTAGGGTATTGGTAAGTCCAGCTTACCCATCCATTACCCTGCCTCTCGCACCCCTAGTGGTGTCTGTATGCATTTTGTCCTGTTGAAATCGAGACTCCTGTAAGCCCTTTGGCTTGCTGATTCACCTTGGGGAGTCTAAGGTCTCCTATTGACTGGGATGTGGAATATGTGGGGTTTTGAAATGTATTAAGGGATTTAGGTTGCAGGTAGAAATACGATGTAACTCAGTTATGAGATTGGGTCTTTTGTTGCTCGGGCATTTTCAATTTCCCGTGCACTGTAATGGGTTGTGAATGTAGTGTTTTGGTTTGAATGGAGAAATAAGACTCAAATGACTGCATACTTCGTTGTAACTGGGAAAATAATATAAACCCTACGGATTTTCTTTTACCCTCTGTCTGCAATTGATTCTACTGTGGCTGACTTCGTTGTTCATCGTTTCGTTTCCTCTGTGTACTGTAATATCTATCTGTATATAAATTAAATGGCTGTGGATGTTATAAATAAATCTAAGGGTAGATTTCTTCATACCCTACGTCTTTATAAATGGATTTAAACTCTTGCATTTTGATTTGATTCTTGTATCGTGGTTTTAAGAGTGGCGAACGAAGTCTTCTGTGGTCTATGCATATCCCGAGTTGATTTTCAAGTTATTAAGCTTCTGGGTGTTTGTATATTTACCTAGTGAAAAGGTGTTTGAAATGTAATTCCTCTGTACCTCTATTTCGATAATGTAGCTAAGGTTTTGACGGAGGTGGTCTTGATTCAATTGCTGTCTACGTTGATGGATGAATACTTGTATGAAGAAGTTTGTAATTGTTGTATCCTGCGTGAATCCTGTAGGAATTATTTTGAAAGTTTTGGCTTGTAGAGGCCATGGGTTTCGATCCTTTGACCTATGTTTTCGATGGGCGTCTACGTTTGTTATTCACTAGCATTTTTAATCCCTATAAACTACTCTGAAAAAGCTTCACTTGATATTAAAAGCTCTGGTCAGTCATCGTGCTAGGGTTTTGTATGTTTAGAGTTTGTTCTAAGATCTCTCGTCTTTCTATGGTGATACTAGGTAGCTACAGCCACATGGTTGATGTGTTTTGTATTGAATAAGGATGAAATGAAAGTGTGTAAGTGTATTCGTAGAGATCGTTTTCCCATCTGTTGTTTTCGTTTTAGTTATGGTGATTGTAAGGTTGAAAAGAAAGAACTAACCAGATCCAAAGTAATCTACCAAACTCTGCATCTAGAAATAAAAACGTAAACGTAGGAATGATGACTGGGTAACTTGGTGTTCAAATCGTTTCTCTTGGTTTTGAAAATAATGCATTTACGAAATAATAAAAACTATAATACTGTAGCTGAAGTAGAGGAAATTCGTGGCTATCCAAACCTATGATTTGTTTTATGAGATCTCGGTAATGACTGTAATTTTTATATACGTTTTTATGTAACGTGGGTTTCAGATTTGTGTTGGAAGATGGATAACTATGCCTAATCTGAAATAAATAGTAACCACAGTAGCTAAACATTTATGCTGCAATTTAAGTAAGAATTTATGGACAGATAAGAGGAAAGTAAAATAGATTTATCGAATTAAAACAGAGCTTTAATGAATTCCAAGTTTTGGAGGTTTAGGAATACGATTTCCTAGCAAAGGCTAGCTGGCTAGTCCTGCTAGGAAATGCCACTAGGTTCTGGGCTAATCTCGAATTAAATCCAATATAGAGAATAATACTATTTTAACATTGCATTCCCAAGATATTAGTTTATAATTTTTGCATACCTGCTTAATCATGTAGCTTGCTCTTGCTTGTAATGACCTGCACACTCAGCCAATGGTTAATGGAAAATTGCTGAACTCTTAACTGATTTGGTAATTGATATTGGAATTGGATAACTTTGGGACTACCATGTTCCTTCCAACCATGATTTTACAACCGTTCCTAGTTCAGTATGAATTCCCCAGAGTTGGTTCTGACATGCAAACTGAGAGGTAGAGGCCCTAGATTTGTAGCTGATTCAGATCTGGAGAATTGATGTGGGAAGGGTTCACTTCTTGGAACAGAGAGTGTCTCTTGACACCATAAGAGAATTATATCTCCCCAAAAGCCAAGATCCCCCAAACTTTGGGGTATGTCCTCCTTAAGTAGGAAAAATCTTGAATTAGGACTGTTGGAGTTTACTAGTTTCTTTAAAATAATTTAATTTATAAAAGAGTATTTGTTTACTTAACTGCTAGTTCTTTTTGGAACTAGGACTTCTCAACTTTGTTTGACCAAAGTGTTTTTTATTTAAGCTTCTCCATAATAATTATAATGACAATAATTATAATAACAATAATTGTATTTCTCTTAACTATTAGTCCATCATTAATAATATTAAATAATGCATAATAAATATATTTCATAAATAAATAATGACAACATCATTATTAAAGCTCTTAATAATAATAATAATAGCCTTGAGGCCTTTATGCATGTAAATCATAGAAGACTACTATTAGTCAGTTCATGCTTTAAGTGGTAGTAATTACTCTTATTTTAATTATGTGTCTTCACCTGATACTTCTTTCTTTATCTTTTAAGGACAAAGTCCAATTCTTTGGACAGTCTTGGTAGGCTTGGTTAGGCACCTCTAGTCTCTCTCTTTGCATGTTGGATTCCCTCGTTTAACATGGTAGTTCCCGCAGTATTTGATGATAGAAGAAGATTCATTTAGTCATTTTGAATAATTGTGATGCAACGGAGAAGTGCTATTCAGAGTCCTTTGATTCAACACTTGAGATATAATAACCCCGAGTGCTCTTCAGAGCCTTTTAACTCAACACCCTCACATGGACGTTACTCTAGTGCAATTCCAGAGTCTCCGCTCAACATTAGTGCTAGAATGTGGTTGTGAGGCACATCTAGAATATTTTAGTGGCCTCGGATCCGGCATTTGTTTATCAAGCTTGGAGTGCTCCAGGGCTTATGCCCAACACTCTATGTACATTGGGGCTTACTCCCAGCACATAATAAACATCATCTATGTATCTCAGGGCTTATGCCCAGCACATAGGGCATCCTTGTACCACGGGGATTATGCCCAGCACATAGGGAATCCATGTACATCGGGGCTTACGCCCAACACATAGGTCATCCATGTGCTTCAGAGCCTACGCTCAACACATCATCAAAAGTCCGTCATGCATACCGGAACTCTGCACAGTATATATAACAAATATCCTCTTAGTATAATAGGGTTTCTACCCAATATCATAATAAGTAATCTGCATCAGTTAGGGTCCCTGCCCAAATATAAGTATATCATAAATAATTTATATGCATCGGGGCTTATGCCCAGTATATAACATAAATATAATCAATCAAAATTTGGGATATTACATCCCTCCCCGCTTAGAACAACACCGTCCCAATGTTCTAGAAATAAACCTGAAACTAGGCGAGGCAGGCCTTACTCATTGCAGTTTCATTCTCCCTTGCGGCCCCATGCATTCAAACTCTTTCTTAGTTATGGTGATTGTAAGGTTGAAAAGAAAGAACTAACCAGATCCAAAGTAATCTACCAAACTCTGTGTCTAGAAAAAAAAACGTAAACATAGGAATGATGACTGGGTAACTTGGTGTTCAAATCGTTTCTCTTGGTTTTGAAAATAATGCATTTACGAAATAATAAAAACTATAATACTATAGCTGAAGTAGAGGAAATTCGTGGCTATCCAAACCTATGATTTGTTTTATGAGATCTCGGTAATGACTGTAATTTTTACATACGTTTTTATGTAACGTGGGTTTTAGATTTGTGTTGGAAGATGGATAACTATGCCTAATCTGAAATAAATAGTAACCACAGTAGCTAAACATTTATGCTGCAATTTAAGTAAGAATTTATGGACAGATAAGAGGAAAGTAAAATAGATTTATTGAATTAAAACAGATCTTTAACGATTTCCAAGTTTTGGAGGTTTAGAAATACGATTGCCTAGCAAAGGCTAGTTGGCTAGTCCTGCTAGGAAATGCCACTGGGTTCTGGGCTAATCTCGAATTAAATCTGATATAGAGAATAATACTGTTTTAACATTGCATTCCCAAGATATTAGTTTATAAGTTTTGCATACCTGCTTAATCCTATAGCTTGCTCCTACTTGTAATGACCTGCACATTCAGCCAACTGGTTAATGGAAAATTGTTGAACTCTTAACTGACCTGATAATTGATATTGGAATTGGATAACTTTGGGACTACCACGTTATTCTACAACCATGATTCTACAACCGTTCCTGGTTCAGTATGAATCCCCCCGAGCTGGTTCTGACATGCAAACTGAGAGGTAGAGGCTCCAGATTTGTAGTTGATTCAGATCTAGAGAATTGATGTGGGAAGGGTTCACTTCTTGGAACACATAGTGTCTCTTGACACCATAAGAGAATTATATCTCCCCAAAAGCCAAGATCCCCCAAACTTTGGGGTATGTCCTCCTTAAGTAGGAAAAATCTTGAATTAGGACTGTTGGAGTTTACTAGTTTCTTTAAAATAATTTAATGTATAAAAGAGTATTTGTTTACTTAACAGCTAGTTTTTTTTGGAACTAGTACTTCTCAACTTTGTTTGGCCAAAGTGTTTTTGATTTAAGCTTCTCCATAATAATTATAATGACAATAATTATATTTCTCTTAACTATTAGTCCATCATTAATAATATTAAATAATGCATAATAAATATATTTCATAAGTAAATAATGACAACATCATTATTAAAGCTCTTAATAATAATAATAATAGCCTTGAGGCCTTTATGCATGTAAATCATAGAAGACTACTATTAGTCAGTTCATGCTTTAAGTGGTAGTAATTACTCTTATTTTAATTATGTATCTTCACCTGATACGTTTTTCTTTAGATTTTAAGGACAAAGTCCAATTTTTTGGACAGTCTTGGTAGGCTTGGTTAGGCACCTCTAGTCTCTCTCTATGCATGTCGGATTCTCTCGTTTAACATGGTAGTTCCCGCAGTACTTGATGATAGATAGAAGAAGATTCATTTAGTCATTTTGAATAATTGTGATGCAACGGAGAAGTGCTATTCAGAGTCCTTTGACTCAACACTTGAGATCTAGTAACCCCGAGTGCTCTTTAGAGCCTTTTAACTCACCACCCTCACATGGGTGTTACTCTAGTGCAATTCCAAAGTCTCCGCTCAACACTAGTGCTAGAATGTGGTTGTGAGGCACATTTAGAATATTTAAGTGGCCTCGGATCCGGCATTCGTTTATCAATCTTGGAGTGCTCTAGGGCTTATGCCCAACACTCTATGTACCTCGGGGCTTACTCCTAGCACATAATAAACATCATCTATGTACCTCGGGGCTTATGCCCAGCACATAGGGCATCCTTGTATCACGGGGCTTATGCCCAGCACATAGGGCATCCATGTACATCGGGGCTTACGCCCAGCACATAGGTCATCCATGTGCTCCAAAGCCTACGCTCAACACATCATCAAAAGTCTGTCATGCATACCGGAACTCTGCACAGTATATATAACAAAGATCATCTTAGTATAATAGGGTTTCTACCCAATATCATAATAATTAATTTGCATCAGTCAGGGTCCCTGCCCAAATATAAGTATATCATAAATAATTTATATGCATCGGGGCTTATGCCCAATATATAACATAAACATAATAAGTCAAAATTTGGGATATTACACATATGTCTAGAATCTCCACTATCCACATACCAACCAACACTAGAAACAATGTTAGTAGACAAATAACAAGACATGGAAGAGACAATCTCAAATTGAGAAGTCATCTCCTCTACTCTTGCTACAATTCCAGCAAGAACCTACTTCATTCTCATTTCCTTCTTCAAGGGCTATTGTCCCACATAATGCTCCATCTTGTGACATCAAAAGCATATGAATTAAGTTAGGTCCTTCTTCCCAATATCTATTCCATCCTTCTTATTGAATCTTTTTTTCTCTACCTTTTTTTGCATTCCTAGAAAGACCAATAGCATCTATTTACACGTTTTTATGTATATAAGATTGAAATATGATTTCTTCCTACAAAATATCCACTGAAATTTTTGGGAAGTCTTGTATATTTCCTCAAGTACAAATACACTAAACAAAAGGCATCTAAGAAGGAGTAAGCCCTTTAAGGAATATGGATACTAGCTCCTAATAGTGAACCTTGGCCCCAATGGTGGTTAATTGATCCTCAAATTACCTAATCTTTATTAAAAGTCTAACCATGGTATCTTCATTACGCATATGAACCACTAAGAATTGGTTTCATAAGAGTAGTGAAAAGTCTAAAAATTATAAAATAACTCAACTCCTCTCAAGGCAACATATAATAAAATCCTCTCAAGGCTACAAATCCCACCATTCAAAATTCCTTCGCTAGGGTAAACGATCAAACCCTAGCTCCACCAAGAAGAACAAGTGCAATGGTCCCTTCAACACTATGTCCCATGCAAAATGTCCTCTTCCATTCTTCTTCATAATTACACCCTAGGGTTTCTTCCAAAACTCTATTATTCAATATCCAAGGTTAAAACCCTAATAGAACTCTACGAGGATACAATAAACTCCAAAGATACCAATAAACCCTAGAGAGAGAGAGAGAGAGAGAGAGAGAGAGAAACAAGGAGAAGTGAAGTATTAGAGAGAGAGAGGGGAGAAGTGCTCTCCACTTCTAGGTCACATCTCTACTCGAGAGTGGAGAAGTGCTCTCCACTTCTAGGTCACATCTCTACTCTAGAGTGAGAAAGAATGAATACACAATTCATCTTAATGAAATATCTATCTTTCCTTTATTTATATGATAGTTAAAGGGGACTAACAATACTATGTGGGCACAAGTCCTTACAAGCAAGCTATATGAGCCCTTATGGGACAAATAAGTGAAACACCCAATCTAGAGTACACGTGTCATTCTCCGATGATGATGTCATGCATAATAAGGATTCCAAGGTGATGATGCTATAGAAGGAAATTCCAAAGCATTCCATCCCAAGACTCGACAAACTCCATATATATCCTCTAGATTTTCTTTCTCTTCTAGGATAGCTACATCATGAAAGAACATTGTCGAAGCCATATGATATCTAGGGATTGAATCCCACCACCATGATGCACAATACTCTACATCACATGTAGGGGCTTCCCACACCAAGTGAACCCTCCATGTCACAATCATGTAGTGTGTTCACCATCTAGGCAAGAGATCATCAACACATAATGGAATAACACTAAGCAACATTCAACTCATCCAAATGTCAACTAAGAATGATATCTCATGTGTGCATATCCATCATAGACTGTCAACTAAGAATGATATCTCATGTGTGCATATCCATCATAGACTGTACTATCTCTTGATATTGCTTGGGGATTTCATTTGTTATCTTTTTTCACAAGGAATAACCTTATAAGATCACATGGTGAGATATTTCGATGGATGGGGGTACACTTGTGATTTTTTTAAGAAATGTTGTTTTTTGTTGTTTAGGTTGATGTTATGATGGTTTGCTAGGAGATGTTGGATTGTATGCTTGTGCAAATTGTTAGAAACTTTGAGGATTTGTGTAACCCTCCCTTTTTGTTAGTATTGACATGTCTAAACCAGCCTAGATCCAAATCCTAGGCTCTATCAAGCGCCGAGAGGGATCAAATCTCCCGAGGTGCAAACCTTTCCTCGAAAAGCTCCTTGAGTGCAATACCTGAGGAGAGGTTTGCACCTCGGGAGATTTGATCCCTCTCGGCGCTTGATAGAGCCTAGGATTTGGATCTAGGCTGGTTTCAGTCGTGGGAGGTGACACAAAACTGGAGTTTGATCAGCATTGTAAGGAATAGGTTAAGTTGAAAACATAGATAAATTTACAAGGATTATCATAATGTAAGTAATAAGTATTAAGGATTGAGTAAATTGTTAAACTGGAAAATAGAGATAATTCGTCTAACTTTTTTTTTCGATTCTCTTTTTTGTTGATCTGCGTTTTGTTTTGTTTGTTCTTCTCCTTCTCCTGCCGTCATTTCGTACATTTTGATTTATTTGTTGTTCTACAAACTGATTTTTTTGTTCTTCCAATTGCTTCAACTTTCTCTTGCGGTACGCTCTTTGTTGATCAACATTTTGTTTTCTTTGTTCTTCTCGTTCTTCTGCTGTCAATTCGCCTAATCTTTTTTTTTCGATTTTCTTTTTGTTGATCTGCGTTTTGTTTTGTTCGTTCTTCTCCTTCTTTTGCCGTCATTTTGCCATTTCGTACATTTTGATTTATTTGTTATTTGCAACTTGATTTCTTTGTTGTTCCAACTGCTTCAACTCCTCTCTCGATACACTCTTTGTTGATCAACGTTTCATTTTCTTTGTTCCTCTCGTTCTTCTGCTGTCAATTCGTCTAGCTTTCTTTTTCGATATTCTTTTTTGTCAATCTACATTTCATTTTTTTCGTTCTTCTAGTTCTTGTACTATCATTTCGTCCAACTTCCTTTTTCAAAATTCTTTTTGTTCTTCTGCTTTTTGTTTCAAGTCTTTTTCTCGTTCTTTTGTTGTCACTAAAATCAATGCGTCCATACACTAAAATCTAAGTGTCCATACACTGAAATCAATGTGTCCACAAAATAACATCTATACTGAAATCAATGTGTCCACATAATAACATCTACACTGAAAAATATGCAATAAAAAACCCCATACACTAAAATCTATGCGTCCATTCACTGAAATCAATGCGTCCCTACACTGAAATCAATGCATCCATACACTGAAATCAATGCGTCTACATAATAACATCTACACTGAAATCTATGCGTCCATTCAGTGAAATCAATTGTCGGTTTTCAGATATGAACTGCAGTGCACGATTGGAAGTTTCCATATCAACAAAATTAGAGTTCAAATTTTCCTTGTTATCACATTCCATGTATCAAAGTATGTCATATTCATTGATAGTTATATTGATTCCTATATAACCCCAAAAATTATCTCCCATTCATGCTTTTGAGAATCCATTTGCACAAATAACACTTCTTCACGATCTCTTCAGTTCACGGTCGTGTTTTCTTTGTTCTTATGTATGTTCTGATGTTTCTTTTTCTGTTATGGATTCGAAATGTTGACTAAAGAACATGGATACTATGGATTCTCCAAAACCTCCTGAAATCAACAACCACGTAAATCTTGCTACAAAGATTATTTTTATCTTTCTATTCTATACATTTGTCGTACTTTTCTTCTTTGACAATCAATATCTTCATTATTTGCAATATTATCATGAGGATCCACAATATACCCTGAAATAGAGAACACCAAAATTTAATTTGTTGAAATCATTGCAAAGTAGTTTTTCTATTAAATTGATAAATTCAATGTATAGATGTAAATAACAAAAAACATTGCTGAAATTAATGAAAGTTTTTTTTATTTATTAAATTGATAAATTCAATGCATACATGTAAAAAACAAAAAAAATGCTTTTCTGAAATCAATGCAAAAAATGAAATAAATATGCATCTTTTGTTGTTTAACAACATTTGTGTGTGGTCTATTGGTAGGAATTAAGGTGATTGTGCTTGTGTTAACGTAGAGACCAAAGTTCAAAACTCTTTTTGCTTGGAGTTATATAGTTAGTTATCAAATCTAGCTATTATTATGGCATTTTTTTTAACACCATTTGTGTGTGATCTATTGGTAAGTAGTGAGGTGATTAGGCTTGTCTTAACCTAGAGACCAAGATTCAAATCTCTTTTTGCTTGGAGTTATATTTAGTTATTAAATCTAATTATTAGTTATCAAATCTAACTATTATTATGGTTGTTTTTCTTTTCTATTCTTATATAGGCTATACTATTCTTTTTACTTTTTTGGTTTCTACTTCTTATGTCCACTATAATTTTATTTTTTTTCAACTTTATTTCTTTACTTTTTATGTTTTTAGTTTTTATGTTAGCTATAATATTTTTTTTGTACTTCTTATGTTTCTAGTTTTAATGTCTGCTATAATATATTTTTTTACATTTTTGTTTACTTCTTTATTTTATGTTGGGTATAATATTATGTTTTTACTTTTCATATCCATTATAATATTTTTTTAACTTCTTTATTTTGTGTCGGCTATAATATTTTTTTAACTTCTTTTTTGTTTATGGCCGACATAATATTTATTACTTTTTACTTTGTATTATTCTTTTTTGTATGACAATAATATTACAAACATTACATGTAACCTTAAAAGATCTCTCATATTATAATTGTTTACTTTATATTAAATTTTACATTACATGTTACATCGGTTACATGTTCTCCCTCATACTATTACTTTTTACATTTTATTATGTTCCACAAACGTTACATATTACATGTTACATCCGTTACATGTTACAAGATCTCCCTCATATTAGGTGTAATTACATGTTACAAGATCTGCCTCATATTAGGTGTAACGCTATATGTAATGAGACACATAAATGTTACAAGATCTCCCTCATATTATTATTAGTTTTTATTTTTTAAGTTTTATTAGGTGTAACGCTACATGTAACGGGACACATACATGTTACAAGATCTCCCTCATATTATCATATTTTACTTTTTACGTTTTATTAGGTGTCCCGTTAGACACATACATGTTACAAGATGTCCCTCATATTATCGTTTTTACTTTTTAAGTTTTATTAGGTGTAACGGGACACATACACGTTACAAGATCTCCCTCATATTATTATTTTTACTTTTCACGTTTTATTAGGTATAACGGGAGGGACACATACACGTTACAAGATCTCCCTCATACTGGGCTGCCTCTTGGCACAATTACATTGGCTAGCTATGATGAAATGATTTAACACTGTGAATTTTAGGTAGAGGAAATCCAACAACATAGGTTATTAGTAATATTTAAGTGTTAATAATGTGTTGAAGGTGTTATAATAAATTAAAAGTGAATTTTCTATGGTTTCATTTTTATTTGACAGCACCCTAGTACACCCATGGTACTTCATCAATTAAAGAAGATTAATATTTACAATTTACTCATCTACTTGGCACATGGTTTTGGTAGATCAACAAATGGTTTTGCAAATGTGTTGGTGGATTTGGGGCTCATGGTTTGAACAAAATTAATAGTTAGGGCTCATGGTTTGAACAAAATTAATAGTTTATGAATTTAACATCCTTTACACATTTATCTAGGATGCACTTTTGAAAAATGACTATTTTATTACTTGTTGACAAGTCAAAATACTTACAATGCACATTCATCAAGGGAGTGGAAAATATGTTATTAATGGATCAAAGGATTATTTTATTATTGTTGGGCACTTACATTGACTTGGAAATTATATTTTGAGGTAGTTATTAGTTGTGGACATCTTCATTTTATCATGAAGATTATTTGACTCCCCTAGTTTATGGGATACAATCTAACTACTTCATTATTATATTTCTTTTGACTTTTCATGGCCCTAGATATATTTTATATTTTATTGTAAGAGAGAAGAGAGCCCCTCTATATAAAGGAGCTCCTCTCTTCATTTCCTCCATAGATCAATTGAGAAAGAAATCCCTTGGAGCTTATTTGAGCATTAAAAAAATGCTTTTGTGTGTGAGGATTTCTTTCATATTTTTATGTTAGATTATTTTTCTTGCTTAAGTTTTTTAGACAAGTGTATGTAAGATAAAACAAGTAAGAGTACTATTCCTTATTTCATTATGTTATTGAATGTTTTTTTTATGCATCACATCCTTAATACATGAAAACTACAATATTTTATCATGAAGATTATTTGACTCTCCTAGTTTATGGGATACAATCTAACTACTTCATTATTATATTTCTTTTGATTTCATTATTATATTTTTTTTTACTTTTCATGGCCCTAGATATATTTTATATTTTATTGTAAGAGAGAAGAGAGCCCCTCTATATAAAGGAGCTCCTCTCTTCATTTCCTCCATAGATCAATTGAGAAAGAAATCCCTTGGAGCTTAGTTGAGCATTAAAAAAATGCTTTTGTGCGTGAGGATTTACTTTGATTAGTTATTTTAATTTTAAGTTAGCTAATTTTTTCATTTTGCTTATTATTATGAAAGAAAATCTTTATTTGCTTTAAATTCAATTTTTTTTTAAAAATAATTCAGACCGATTTTGTTTTTGAAAATCCACGCAATAATGACAGGAAGAGAGGTTGATGAAGTCGAACAGCGAAATCAAAAGCCTCCAAATGGGTCAGGTCGAGGAAAGGATACACCAAAGGATAACGCGACTTATCAATTACAGTTACCCTCTCAATATCAAATTTTCCCGCTGACAAGCTGCTTGTATAAGTCGCGCTATCCTTTGGTCTATCCTCTCCCCTACCTCAGGCATTTGGTGGCATTGCTTTCCTCTTCAGCCTTATCAACTTCTCTTCCTCTTTCACTATGAGCGTGGATTTTCGAATGGTTGCGCCAAGGTAAACCTGTAGAAAATTATTTCAGCGCTTCACTAACAGCATTTTAGTTTCATATATTACACAATACAGACAGATTGGATCTTTACAGTACCTACTGTATCTCTATCAATTTAGGAAAAGATAAGGGGAACGCGGATACAGCAGACTGGGTGTGGCGGTTATAAGGCAATTGAATTTAGGACCTAAGCTCATTACACCAAAACCTGCAATTTTTTGTAAACATTTAAAACCAAACAAAAGATCCGATTAGATTATACAAGGTGACACTGGTAGTCCATATTATAATCCAAAGGTACAGCATGTGCCAACCAATACTCCAGCATGGACTACCATTAAAGAGTTTCTATATGTGATGTGATTATCTACGTTTAACTCCTGTTGATGCAAGGATGTAAACGCATTGAATGGCCTCCCTCCTGAAATTTTGTTGTCAACCTTATAATTATTATTTAATCATTCTGTCAGTATAATTACTATATTTTCAACGGGTGATTGTGGCTTTAAGTTCTTCGCTCCTGATAGATAGGATAAAAACATATTTTGTTTTCAAATATCTCTGTAGTGTCGAATAGAACAGAGAAAATTCTCTAATAATTTCCGAGGACAAGGTAAGTGGTCTTTCTAGGACTACTACAAAATATGAGCAAGCAGGGTCTGTTAGTGTTTGTGAAAACAAGACAAGTTTTTCTGGCTGGTCGCTATTGTCATTTATTTACGAATAGATTTTCCTTTTGCATTTTGTTCATTTCGCATTTGGATTTACTAGCTAAAAGTACCCAAAATTTCTTATCACAAGTTACAATGAAGATTCGAAAATGGTTGTGGATTTTGATGCATGGGTTATTTGTTTTTGAAATGCTATAGAAACAAAGGCAGCTTTTAAAGGGAGATTCTGCAGAACAACTTTATGCTTTTTGTCATGTCTTATAAAAATCAAATTGACAAAGTTGTGAATGTGCTAGGGATGTATTTAAATTTCAAGTTTTGAAATCACCTCGTTGGTTCTCTACTCAAATGTATTTTTTCATCTTGAAACGTGATGTTGTCCATGTCAATTCAAGTTGATGTTTTTTCATTCATTGACACTTCAGGATTCCATTGAAAGCCATTATGAAGTTTCATGTTGTGCGAGTTTAATAGATCACATTTAATTTAAATGTCATGACCCGAACTTGGAGGTACAATTCAATGAACATCTAGGAACAACTGTTCTCGTGGATTTTTTGGATTCTTATTAGCCAAATGGCTACTCCACCACAACATATTTTATCAAGTGCTTGAGGATTAGAAATATTGATCTGCATCATTACTATTATATGTTTTATTATAATTTATATTGACTTCATCTTGAAGGATAGGGAATCTCGATTCGAAGCTCTAAAAAACATAAATTATTCACTCATTTTTGTGGGTAATATGCAAACACCTTCTTTGATGAATCTATTGTATGCTCTGTAATCATCTTAATATTTTTTTTCTATTATTAATTGAGTTAGTTTTCACACTGTGTTCTACGTGGATGGATAAATGAGTTGTAGAGACAAAGATCTTAAAGGAAGGAATATCAGCACTTTGGTGATGCCGAATTACAAGCTTATGAAAATGATTCACTTGTTTGGTCACATTTAACTCTAAAGAACGAATTGAAGCACCGGGGTTTTGAGTGGCATACCAAACAGAATGAAAGCTTCATTGATACATCATATCCGTTCAGAATTTTATTTTCATTAATTCAAAAATCATAATTACCTACCATTTCCTTAAAAGTTAAAAACATTTCAACCTTGGAAATATATTTTGGTGACAGTCATGTCAGTTTCTTGTATTTTCTATTTTTATGAATTCCCTTCCAAGTATTTTGTGTGTTCTATAGCATTTTATAATTGTGAGTGCATAAGTGGGAATTAACCATATTGCAAGGTCAATTTTCCCTTTCTAAGCTGTAACATTTATGTGTACTCTTCTCTAGGGGCATATATGCATCAAAACAGATTTTTGACTTAGTGTAACATACTTTGCATACTATGAAAGTGAAAAAAGTTGTATGAGTCGATGGTGATAGTTATAATTTATTAAGGAAAACAATAGTTATTGTCCTTTAAAATCATTTAGAAACATAACAAAACTGTGACGGTAAAGATGTAGCAATTACTGTGTTGTACTTATACACATGTTTTTACCATACAGATGAAAGTTCCAATTACAATATATTGCAGTTTTTTTTCAAAATTGCATATGTGAAAACGCCTTAAATTATGGAACTTTAGCCTACTACGTTTTAGATTTGTGATTATGATGTATTCATATTATAGCCCTAACTCATATCAAAGATCAAGTACTTCAGTTTCAAGTAGAGGGATGAAAATAAAATGCAAGGAGAATCTAGTTGGGCAACACAAGTTCAAATAAAACCTAATTGAGATTTAAACAAAAGTTAAGATGGGGCGCATAACAGCAGGAAAAAACAAAAACTTATGGAGATTAAAAAATTATAATCAGAATATACTTTAAATATGAAATCAAATGAATTGTTTATGTGGTGCAGTTATGGGTACTTGCATTGGCAAGTTACTACGCTATTGAGTTGCATTCATTGATTGGGATGCAAAATGTGGAACATTGGGACCCTACCTTTTTATCTATATAATTGGTGGGGATTCCAATTTGCAGCAGGGATATCTGATATGGTGTAAGTTAAAGGATTGATTATTTGTAATTTTTTTAATAGTATTTTAGCTAAAATTTAGTGAAAAATGATGAAAAAACAATTTTAGGTTAATGCAATTGCATATTCAAAATATTTCAAAAGTAATAGAAGATACTAATTCATTTTTTTATTCAAAATTACAATTTAAATACTAGAAATCAAAATTTCAACAAATATAATATTTACCAAATTTAAAAAAAAATCACCAAATAAATACAAATCTTCTATTATTTAACTACATAGATAGAAAGTAACTAGGTAGATAGAAAGTGAAAAGAACAAGACCTACTTATTAATAATGCAAATTCCTCCACCCAGCACAATGATGAGCCTTTGACATAACACCCCTTCTAAGTTCGAATCCGAGACTCTAAGGCTTGCCATCCATGGACACGAATCGGATGCCTCCATTGTTTAATGTTCTTCCTGCCTGAAGTGCAGTTTCATTGGGATTTATGATTTATTCCTAGGTAAACAACTTTTTTCCATTTATAAACTTGTCTCTTTTTTTTCACCAATATTTATTAACTTGTCTCTTGCAATCTCGTCAGCTTGCTACCACTTGTTCACATCAATACTCCAAAGCTTTGATAAAACTAAAATTCAACCCAAAGCTTTGATAAAACTGAAAGAAACAATTCATGTATACGGATATGAATAATAGAAAAAACTTATAACTATATATAATAAATTAAATTTTACAGTCTCAGTGCAGCATTTAATGTTAAATGCTATAGTTGTTGAGATGTGTTCTTCACTGCAAAGTGGTTATTGTTCGCCGAATTTGACGGTTTGTAAATCGTTTTTTTTTTACTTGACATATATTCATGAAATTGACATTTCAACAACGATATGAAATTACATCTCTCGTCATAAATTCTTATACTTGTTTGAAGGTGTAGCCTATAGATGCTAGTAATTACACATGGACATTGGTGAGCCTATCCCCAGTGCTCCATTCTATTCTATACGTACCATTATATCTAAGTAATAGGTATTCTTTTTTCCCTTTTGTTGTTGTTTCGTTTGTCGTTGATGGTTGAAGATTGTAATTCGTGTAGGATAGATTTTCTCTACTCGACTCATAGGTTTTGAACCGACGACTTGTGATTGTCATATCTTTTCATACACACTTATACTTAAGGCTCATTGTTGTTTAGTTGCCAATTTCTTTGAATGTATGTCTGTTTATAATGTCAATTAGTAGTAATTAGGATAGATCCATCTTAAACTTGTATCTATCAAGCATAGAGAGGGATCCAATTTCTTAAGGTGTATTTCTTTTTTTAAATTTAAACTCAAGAAATTTGATCTCTCTTGATTGATAAATCCGGGTTTAAGTTTTAAGTTTTTATTTTATAAACGAACATCTATTTTTTAATTATTTTTCATAATATTTTATTTTATGAACAAAGATAGAATTTTTTTAAATACTTTCCATAATGTCTTCATACTGGATTCTAGAGCACTTTATGTCACTCGATGCAATAACCCTTCACATCAAGCCAACTACACAAATCCATAACAATTAGACTATGGTTATATTCAAGCTTAACATATATGCTTCACTCATTCATACACCCTGTTTGTGATGTGCCATGGACGTGGACAAGACTCTTGGAAGGGTAAGGGATTGCATCAATTTTTATTGCTCGTGAAAAGTGAAATTGAAAGGTAATCTAATATCTTTGGAATCTGAGTGATAAACACCTAGCTCATTTCAACTTTCGTCTTTGCTCTTAGGTCACAACAAACAAGATTCTATTGTTTCTCCATGTAGGGACCCTACCAGGTATGATTCCAACAGTTGGTGAAGTAGGTATGATTCCAAAAATCGGATCAAGGTAGAGTTTTTTTCCAGTAAGTTTATTTAAATTTGATTGTTTTATGAAAGTAGCTTGTAAGTTATCTGAAACCTTTGAAGTATTTTATAGTTTCAAAGATAATGGAAATTTTCAAGAATATTAAGAGAATATAGACTTTTTAGTGGTTAACAATGGATAGGTATGCTTTTATTTGTAAATTCTGTCATTTTTTTTAATTATATTTTTTTTAATTTCTTTTAAATTATTAAAGCATGTTTTCGTTATTTATCAGCATAGATTTATTTTACAGGTCTAGATTTATTAAGCATCAAGAGGAATCAAATTTCTTGAGGTGTATTTTTTTTTAATCTTAAACTTTTTATACATCCAACAAAAAATTACACACCAAGAAATTTGATCCCTCTGGATGCTTAATAGATTTGGATTTAATATGGACATATACTCATTTTTATTTTTTATTTTTTGAGTCAACATGTATATTTTTAATCACTTTTTATTTCGTTTTAAGTTTTTATTTTATAAACCAACATGGTTTTTTAAATAACTTTTTTTTATTTTATGAGTCCTGATTGATTTTTTAATTACTTTTTATTTGGTATTATTTTTTTATTTTATGAGCAGAGATGGATTTTTTAATTACTTTATGTTTGATTTTATTTTTGTTTTTATTTTATGAGCAGAGATGGATTTTTTAATTACTTTTTATTTGGTTTTCATTTTTTTTTATTTTATGAGCTATATTTTATTTTTGGTACATAAAGTTACATTAAGTGACAACATCTCCCCCACACTAGATTGTAGAGCACCTACTACTCTCGATGCAATGAACCCGTTGTAGTTAATTTATATAATTGTGTATATTTGGGAGCTAAATTGTTTACCAAAACCAAACTTTGAAAATGTATTTACATATTTAATTATACAACTAAGTCAATGAAATGAGAACCTGGTATCATATTTTACTATGCTTCAACTTAAATGATATTTTATTGCACTTACACTAATATTTTATGGCACTAATTGCACTTACATTAATATTTTATGGCACTTACAGTTAGACATGTGACTCATTCATTTGATAGGTTTCTTGCATATATATGAATTAGCCCAGTAGTTTAGTTTATGTTTTATAGATCAACATACAGATTTTTGGTTTCATTGATCATTGATATATTTTTTAAAATGTATCTTTTATTATTTATTTTGATAAATCTTATTATTATTATTGATGTTTGATAAGAATATATATATTATATTATAGGTTTTTTATGTTTTCTTAATATTAATAAGTGGAGTGTTCACTAAAAAAGGTTGAGTATCCTAAATTCCAATGGAGTGCAATTCACTAACAAATATCACAATAATTACCCAATGTTAAAACCTACATGCTCAAAAAGATTTATATTTAAGTACACTTTTTCATCAATTAAATTAGGCATTTATTGTATCGAGTGTTATTTTTTTCCTATTTTAAATTTAAATCTAAATTTAGCACTCCACCTATCATTCCAACAACTAGTAAACTTTGACCTTCCAAGGTTACTATGTTGGACATTTTTTAGTAACGGCTTAATAAATCATTAAAGTGTTTTCTTAATTCAAGTGTCGTGTTTTTTTTAACTTTCCACCACTAAAACTCTTTTAGAAAACTTTTCACCCACCATTTAAAAGTAAAAATTGTAATAATTTATATATATACTATGGGAAAGAATCAATGTCTTCAAATGCACTACAACATCACACCAAACCACTTTGTTTCTTTTTAATATTATTATTAAGATATATTACACTCTATATTCACACGTCTTCAACACTAATTTCTTTAGTTTTAGTTATCTTTTGTTACTATACTATCACAATCGATTTTTTAATAAATATAATTGTTTAATAAGAAGATGTTAGTTTTGGTAGCTCGGAGGTATTATGTACCATGTGTATAGGTGCATGGGTCCCATCATATCTATCTCACTTAAATGAACTATAAAGTATTTTATAATATGTTTTTGTAAAGTCACTTTATAAAGTTAAAATGAGTTGTACTTTATAAAGTTAAAGTATATTTTTTATTTATTTTAGGGAAAATTGACATTTCAAGAGAAAAGTGATTTTATATAGTTATAACTTAAGAGATTTAAGTGAACTTGAGATTAAATCACAACCATTGATCTTGTGGACCAAGATTAAATATTGGTCGTAGAAGACAACGAAGAGTCAAGGCATTTACCCTAAAATGAATAATAAAATAAGCTTTAGTAAGACTCATTTAATACATATTCCAAGAGTGATTTTTTGAAGAGAAGTGTGAGAAGAACGATTCCCAAGGGAGGGAGGGAGTGTGATCAGTAAGGAAGGAAAGTGACAGCAAGAAGGAAGGGCACATTTCCCAAGGTGAAGGGAACACATTCTCATGCTCATTACAGCAGAAGAAAGTGAGGTTGTACATCACAAAAATTGAGGCATCATATGAGCACAAAAATCGAGGTGAAGTTGTATTTTTTTACTTTTGTTCTGCATTGATTTTGAAGTGTGTGACTGTTGTAGTGAGAGGACCATACTGCTGAAGAAATGGAAATGAAATCGAGGCTAATTTTTAGTGTTGGTTTTGCTAAGAAGAGGTCTGTATAGCCACATAGAGAAGAGTTGTAGCTAAGTACAAAAAATGAGACGATGTGTGCAGCCAGAGAAGTTGTATTGTGCAGGTTGTACAATCAAAATTTATGCACAGATTTCGAGAAAAAAAATATGGGCCTATTTTGAGAGGCGTTTGGCACAATCTTTGAGGTGTTATGTTGGCATTGTGTGTGAGATAAGTTATGTACTTTTACTGTTATTAAAAATCTCATGTTGTAATATCCGTTTACTGAGAAACACAACAAAATACTCTCTTGGACTAGTTTTTCCCTTTGGGGTTTTTCCAGGGTCTTTGGACCAAAGTATCATTGTCTAATGTGTTTTACAGTCTATTGTTCCTAAGTTATTTTTCCACTACAAATGACTTCTTAACATGTGTGTCTAAGCTTACTGTTATATGAAAATGTGTGCATGAGTTATGCTTTGAATTTTTCATGATTGTAGAAGACTAAAATCAGAGTATTGTTAAGTGTTTGAGGAAATCTATGGCTGAGTATATTTCATATTTTAACATGGTATCAGATCAGGTGCTTTGATTTTGATAGTGGGCGGTTTGTGGCATTTGTGTGTGCATGTGCTATATTGATAGTTACAGTTGTGTGTTGAAGTTTGGCACTGTTAGCAGAGTTTGCTTGGTCTTGTCAGACATATGACCACTATGTTGGGCAGTGTCCAAAGAAAATGAAAGGCAAGAAGAAGGACGAGATAGAGGAGGCAGCGTCACGTGAAGTTGAAGAGTACACCAGGAAGTTCGAGAAGAAATTTTCCTTGGTGAGTACTGTCTTAGGGAGAAATGTTACCGAGAGCATGGTGCATGGATAATGGGGCAGCATGCCATATGACAGGCACAAGAGATATGTTCCTAGAGTTGACAGATATTGACAAAGTTATACTTGTGGAGGATGGGTTTGATGTCACCCATGCAATACAAGGAGTTGGATGTGTTCCATTCCAGCTCGAGTTTGGGGGTTATCTATAGGTTGGCAGAGCGTTGTTTGTCTCAATGTCAACTCTAGAAGATGAAATTGGTCCTTCATTGCAATGGATGGGTGATTATATATACGATGGGTGAGAGCATGGATGTAGCGAGAGTGTTAGGAATCAGAGATGGCAGGACATATCGTGTATTGGGTCATCATGTTGATGGTGATTCTGGTGGGATATTAGACTCAGTGGAAACAATAGTGGCAACCAGTGGAGAGGATTCTTCTAGCTATGTGAGGAGACCGAGCTGGTATGAGATGAATCTTGAGGATGAGCGAGAGAGAGAGGAGAAATCTCGGATCATAGTTGCTTGGCGCAGATCTCTAGCACATGATGCATGGAAAGTAGTTGAGAGACCTCTAGTTTCAGAGAGAGAAGCTTCAACAGTTGGATAGAGGAGGTTGGAGACATATCCAGGTGGGGGAGGTGCTAGCAGTACCTTCCTCGCTAAAAGGGAGTGTTATTTTTGGTAGTTCAGAGGTAATTTTGTACCATGTGCCTAGGTGCAAGGATCCAAGCACATGTATCTCACTTAAGTGACATTAAGTACTTTATAATATGTTTTTGTAAAGTGACTTTATGATAATAAATTTATAAAGTTAAAGTGAGTTGTACTTTATAAATTTAAAGTGTACTTTTTATTTATTTTAGGGAAAAGTGAATTTTCGAGAGAAAAATGATTTTATATAGTTCTAACTTAAGAGATTTAAATGAACTTGAGATTAAATCCCAGCCCTTGATCTTGTGGGCCAAGATCAAATCTTGGCCATAGAAGTTGAAGATTCAAGGTAGCTTCCCTAAAATGAATAATAAAATAAGCTTTAGTGAGACTCATTTGACACACATTCCAAGAGTGAATTTTTTGAGAGAAGTGTGACAGGAATTATTCTTAAGAGAGGGAGAGAGTGTGAGTAGTAAGGAAGGGCATGTTACCAAGGTGAAGGGAATGCATTCCCAGTCTCACTTGGATTTAGTGAAGAATGGCACGCATTCCTATGTTCACTTGACTTTTTCCTTCAATGGGGTCAACTTGTCTTCCTTCACTACAACCGACTTGTTCTTTTGGTCTTCAAATTTCATTTTATCTTCAGGCCGACTTGTCTTATTGTCTTCATTTTTCTTCTAGGCCTTCTTCAATGCCATCTACGACTTCTTCAATGGTTGACTTGGTATCTTGATTATTTCTTCATCATAGAAAAGGTTTAGTTGTTGATGTTCATCTCCTCACATGCATATCAAATTCACCCATAGATCTCTAATGTTGATTTGATCCCACTCTAAGAAGTCTCATAAAATTCTTAGAGACAATGTCAAATTCAACATTAGATTAGACTTGTATATTACATAAGGGGATAAAATCCCCTATCAAAATAAACAAGTCAACTCACTCTATTATACAATATATCACTCCTTCCCGGAGAATGCAATGTGACCTCAAGCTTCCTTCTCGAAGCACTCTTTCTCATAGTAAGCATCTTGATCCTTGTTTACTCTTAGTCACTTCTCATGACTAATCAAGGCTACGCAGGGGCCATCCTCTACCAACCATTGGTCACTTCTCATTACCTCTCTAGGAGAATGTCTACAGAAAAATCAAAACCCTCTTAGCGAGGGAAACATTCTACATTATGCCAAGCTTCTTACTTGGTGAGAATGTTCATAGAAGACACTATGCATCATTGCCAAGATTCTAATTTGGTGAGAGTGTCATCACTACCAAGATTCGCACTTGGTGAGAATGTTGTCACTGCCAAGTTCGCACTTGGAAGACATTTTGTATCACAAGTCTTCCACTCCTAACCAAAATGGTTGTCTTAGAGAAATATTGTGCCTAGGGAATTCGCCACTAGCATAGCCCCATGAGTGAATGTATCATTTACCACTAGCATAGCCCCATGAATAAATAACTACCCAATGTTGTTCATCTGTATATCTGGACCATTCACCACTAGCATATCCCCTTGATTGAATGTATGCCCCATACAACTCATTTGTAGAGTCATCACGGTATCTGGGCCATTCACTTCTCGTGATTGTCTACCACCCATATATAGAACCATCACGATGTTTGGTCCATTCACTTCTTGTGAATTTATGCCAATCATATGTAGAACCATCACGGTATATGCGCCATTCACTTCTTGTGAATGTATACATTCTACCCTCTTCTACAATGTATCCTAAATAAGAAAAAGGTAGAGAGAGATAAGCAAAAAGAAGAGAGGAAAAGAGAATATTGTCGTATTTTTACGATAACTTTTGATCCCGAACTCAGATTGGGGCGCACTTGGTACCATTGGAAAGATCTCGTCGAGGGATAAATATGATTTAAAAGATTATTTTTGAAAAGCATATTTTGAAAGATTATTTTTAAGATTTTGTATTCCCATATTTACAAAAATGTCCGCCCTGGTCAAACCGTGAGGAATCTCGTGAAGTTCAAAACACGAAAGTTGCATCCCTCGATGAGATATTTCCAACAGTGCCAAGTGCGACCCAATACGAGTTCGGGGTCAAAAATTATCACAAAAATACGATAATACTATATTTTTCTCTCTCCTTTTTGCTTATCTCTCTCTACCTTTTTCTTATTTAAGATACATTTTGGCCTTGGTAATTCCTTATAGTCTCATCTGTAGAAACACCATGGTATCTAGGCCATTCACTTCTCATGAATGTCTTCCCTATGTTTCTCATCCATCAACACTCCCTCTCACTAATGTATATATTCTTCATCACGCCAAACTTGTCCTTGAAGTATACAAACTTTACCTTGGACAGAGGCTTGTTGAGAATGTCAACTATTTGCTCATCTGTGGATATGTATTGGATCCTCATCACTCCCTTCTTCACTAAGTCTCAGATGAAGTGGTATTTGATTTCAATATGCTTCGACCTATCATGAAACACTGGAGTTTACCAAAATATTGACACAACTTTGATTGTCACAATGTATCAAGGTCATCTCTAGCTCCTGACCAAACAATCCTGTAGGAAGATTTTGAAGCCACACTACTTCATGACTTGTGACACTGGCTTCATAATAATTTGCTTATGTTGTACTGAGTGTGACAGAATTATACTTCTTACTAAACATAATATCATATCTCATCTCAAGCTGAAGTAGCACCCAAAGGTACTCTTTATGTCCACTACACTCCCTATCCATAATTTGCATAACCTTGCAGCTGTTACGGAGAAACATTCCTATGGCTTGGGGTAGACCACAACAGACAAATGGACTTGAGAAATCAACTCACTTCCCAACATATTCTATATAAATGTAAATGCTGATAAATAAAATAAAGGACCTACCTCAACCAGACGTTTGATGAAGAATTCCGTTGAGATTTCAAATCACAACACTTGAACCTGCAACTTAGCCTCAACAATAAATGCAAACAAGTGCATATGATATATAAAAGAGCTCAGCATATACAATAGCATAATCCATGATATATATAAGCAAATGTACCCAATGATAATAAATGATCATTCACAATATAAATGGACGAGAAAATGAGTGTTTCTATTAACATATACAAGAAGTACAAGATACAACCTCCTGTCGGAAACTCATCTGAACCAAGAACTAGGTCCCTCCACTTGTGCCTCCACCACTTCAATCCCCCATACAATGGAAAACTCAGGAGTAAAAGAAAAAATCCTTCACAAGATATGAAAGAGTTTGGGAGGTGAACATAAATGGTTCACAACCACTGGGATCAATGGATGTAGACTCAAGTAATATCAATCAAGGCAAAATTACGGTAGAGTTTCAATGTTGTTCTCTTTCTCCTCTTTCCATGCATCACAATATCTCATTATATAACCCTCCAAAGGAAAGTGAAAGGTTGAATCGAGTCGTTTCAAGATACATGGAGGGACAAAGGTCATAATGGCCTCTTTTTGGAGTGAAAAATAGAGATTTTACTCTCATTTACAAAAAAAATCAATGTATGCTGGCTGTAGTGATGAAACCAATGTGTACATGAGTTGTACTTAAGTAGCTCGCGTATAGGAGGAAAAATAGGGGAAAATGGGTTCAAGGAGAACTAAAAATATGGTTTTGAGTCTACAGATGGGTAAGGGAGGCCAAGGAGTGTTAATGCTCACAAGGTGTAAAAATACGGTGTAACAGATTCCCCCTAATGTATGAGGTCAGGGAAGGTACTACAATGGCCGAAATACATTACAAATATCAGAAGTGGAGTGATGGATACACAAAAGGAAGGAGTATCCCACTCGTCACAATACAATGATATCTCTGTGTACATATCGGTACAATACATAGCAATCTGATACAATGGACATGAATAGGTAGTACATAGTGAATACATGTCATGAATGGTCATAGCCATGAACCATATACAGTAAGATACGGTCTCCTCCTGAAAAGGAAACATCTGATGCAGACTGATGGTACAAACTGCTGATGTATGAGAAAAATATCTCATAGGTACAATCACGATCACAAGTAGCATATATTGAATTCCACTAAAGTCCGAGGTCTCACAACTACATTTGGACTTAAAAATCGACGGGAAAATCCAACGGCGCGTGGATCTCTCTATTTTTACCTATCAAAAATCACAAGTTTGTAATTTTTTTTTTTAAAATGGCCCCGGTCGTCGGTTTTGCGACGGCGTGTTTAACACCCGTCGGTTTTGTGACAGTGAGTTAAGGGGGTGTCGGTTTGTCAACGGTAGTGGAAAATTTGACCGTTGGTCAACCCTTTAATTTTGGTTAACTTTTTTTTATATTAATGTTTTATTCCATGATTTGAGGCGCCGTCGAATATCCGACACCTAAGTGATATAAATAGAGAAGTAGGCCAATTACATAAACTCACTTGTGATTCCTCTTCTCTTAGGCCATGCGTATAAGGTAAAGAGAAGTAGGCCAACTGAAATCTATCTAGGGCTTATTTTATTCTACTTGGGTTTGCTCGTACTTTCTTCTTAGGGTTTGAGGAATGAAATGCCACGTAACAATAATGTTACAGGTCATCAAGATCAAGAACAAAATCAACAATTGCTTGCTAGGTTGTGGGATGGAGTGCAAAGAAGGGGTGATGGAAAATGTTATTGTCCTTGCAGTCGATGTAGGGGCTTCAATCCGAGAAGGTTACTGATCTCAATAGCTAAAAGACATTGTAGGGAACATGGACATGTTGAGGGGGGGCATGAATATCATCCATTGGTAAGCCCTAATTCATTATATATGAGGTCTTTATATTGAGAGTTTTTGTAATTGTATATTGTATCATTTTTATTTTTTTTACTTAAGCGACATGACTAATGTTCTTTTTTTTATGTTTTAATTGTAATTATAAAGGAAGAGCCTCCTAGGGTAGTTCCGAACATGGAGAATGTGGTAATTGCGGAACAACTAGCGCCGGAGGAACAATATGCAGGTCCTGCGAATATTGATGATCAAGTTAATGATGATATGGAATTAGACAATGATCATGATCATGATAACATAATTGAGGATGATGGTGCAAATACATTAATCAATGTTGCATTTAATGTTAGAATGGACGATGATCAACATCATGAAAATCATGACGACTTTGATGATCATGATTTACCTATACTTGAGAAGGCATACGATCCCCTTTTTGAAGGCTCCCACATAACTCTTCTCTCTACTGTGTTGTTGATAATGAACTTGAAGGTTATGAATGGTTTTTCAAACACATCCATCACGCAGATGTTAAGGTATGTGATTATATGTTTCATTGATTTCATATATATGATCACGATAAATTATATATATTTATGTTTCTATAATATTTGTATTCTTATAAGTTCATAAAAAAAAGTAATAAGGATGAAATTTTTGTCGTTAATTATATATTCTTGAAATATTTATATCAACCATTATTTTTTAAATTTGTTGTAACAGGTTGATAGGTGAATATTTGTTACCACGATCAAATATTTTACCTTGCACATACCGAGATTTAGCTGCCATCATGAAATATATTGGAATGGAGTATCAAGCAATTGATGCATGTCCTAATGATCATATTTTATATTATAATCAGTATGAATTTGCAACAGAATGCCCTATATGTCATAGCAGTAGATACCGAATAGATCAAGTAACCAAAAAGGTTTCTCGTAAGGTTCTTCGTTATATTCCTATTATTCCATGCTTGCAACGACAGTTTAGGTGCAAAAACATAGCACAATTTATGGATTACCACGCACGGAATAGAAGTGGAGATGATATTCTTTGAATGCTTGCAGATGGTTCTGCATTTACAGACATGGAGGAAAAATGGTCACACTTTAAAGAAGAACCTCGTAATGCTAGACTTTCTTTGGCAGCGGATGGTGTCAATCCATTTGCAGAGATGAGATCTACTTACTCGGTCTGGCCTGTTTTTGTTATCAACAATAACATTCCTCCATGGATGTCAATAAAGAGGGAGCATATAATGTTGGCAATGATTGTTCCAGGTATAATTTGTACTTTAGAACACTAATTTTTTAATGCATTAGTATTTAATTTGTGATATTTGTTGCATATTTACTTATATGTATTGTATTTGACGTTGTTTTCTTTTAGGTAAGTACCAAGTTAAAGATATGAATGTATATATCGAGCCTCTTGTTGATGAACTACTTAAGCTATGGAATGGCATCACTATGTATGATGTCTCTATACCAATAGGGCAAAGGGGATTTCAATTCCATGCAATGCTTTCCTGGACAATTCACGATGCTCCAGGACTAACACATTTTTGTGGTATGTAATTGTAACGTGCACTAGTAAGATAGTTTTTAATTTTATTTTGTGATATATTAATCAGTTATACGTATGTTTTTTAAATAATTAGCATGATATTATATAAAATATATTTTTCTTAACATAATTTATCCATGTAGGTCTTCAAACAAAGGGAAAATTTGCATGTCCAGTTTGTGGTCCCAAGATGAAATCTCGTCGTTCAAAGAGTTTGTCAAAGGAAGTGTTTGATGAGTATAGGCACTTCCTCTCTAAGAATCATAGGTATCGAACTACCGAAAAACATCTTTTCAATGGGAAAGAGGAGACCGCATTAAAACCACAGAGAATGACACCTCACATATGGAAGTTGCAATATAATAGAAATCGTCAAGGTACGAATCAATTTGTCTATCTTATATATTCATATTGATCATCTCTGATATGTTTTCACTGTTTTTTTTTGGATTGTATTAATTTTATTTACTATAATACACGACATTTTAATCTCTTTAGCTTATATATTGATTAATACTGATGGTCGTGAACATGAAGGTGTAAATGGGCTTCCACAAGGAATGAAAAGTTATCCCAAACAATTTAGTAGGTTTCCCTACTACGAGCACTTACTAATTGTTCATTTGTTTGATACAATGCATATCGGAAAGAATGTAGTTGAAACACTATGGCGAATATTAGATGGAAGGAGTGACAAAGAAAAAATTGTCAAAATTTGCAGTGACATTCAGGAATCCAATCATGCAATGAAAGATATCATTGAAAATTTAAACAACGATGGAGACCAAATTGATATAAGGTCACTTCCATGGTTATTGACTGAGCAACAAAGCAATGTGGTAAAAGAAGTGATACAAAAAATGAAATTTCCCACAGGATTTTGTTCGAACATAAAGAATATCTTAACAAGGAAAGGTGATTTTGGCAGGGTAAAAATGCATGATTGGCATATCTTCATTAAGGTAATTATATTTCTAGTATATATATTGCTATATTACAATACTGCATGTTTTTGGTTTACTTCTTTGCCTAATTTTGAAAAATATATTGATGAAACGTGTTCATTGTTACAGTATGTTCTACCTGTATCTCTCCCAGACAACTTTGACAATAATGTCAAACAGGTCATATATGATCTTGGAAAATACATGAGGTAATTAGAAATAATATTTTTCACGCTAAATTTGTAATTTGTTTAATTCATTATATAACTTATATGAATTGACATTTTTTTTAGTCAATCATGTAGATTTGTACTACAATGTTTAATTTCTGTCGTTAAATGATATCATTATTTTCTTACATCACATGTAGATGGTTGTCATCTAAAGAAATCCACAAAGAAGATATAAAGTATTGGAAGAGAGAAATTCCTTGTTTAATGTGTCAAATGCAGAGATTTCTACCTTCGGAATTTTTCAATGCACAAGAACACTATCTCATACACCAAGTTGAGGAGATTCAATTGTGTGGACCTATACACACAAGGTCCATGTGGATGGTTGAGAGGCACTTGAAATTTATGAAGGCTTTAGTTAGACAAATAGCACGTCCAAAGGGTTCTATGGTGGAGGGATATATGGTATTTCAGGCCATGGTGTATATTTTTTAATATATTCCAGGGTTGGCATTTATTAAGACGGAATTAGATCGATGCATTGGTGATCCAAACTCCACTAAGAAATTCAAAGGAGAGTACCTGTTGGGGAAAGGTAGATCGAGGAAGGTCAAAGGTAATTATAAAATGGTGTAGATTAATAATGTTAATACATTTTAATAATATCGTACTTAATTATTTAATTTTTAATATTCATTAATTATATGCATCATTAATATTTATAATGTTACACCGCGTTAATTTTTCTGAGTTGATTTTTGCAAAAAAAAATTCATGCAGTTGGCCGCGAGTGGGATGCACTACATTTGTACGTCGCAAACAATCTTGATTGGATGAAGGTATGGATTGAACGATGTAATCAATCTGGTCGAGGACTATCATGGGAAGGTGTGGCTTCATTGGTTAAAGAAGCACATCGCAATGGAGATGGCAATCTAACAGAAAGGAAAATCGATTTAGCATATGGTTTAAAAGATAAACAGGTAAGCATGATATTATAAATATAAGCCATAATATTTTGAATTATGATATTCATGTTCATCTTGATTTATTTCATTTTCTTTGCATACTTTAAGAACATAAAATACTTACTAGTTCATTATCAATTGATGATGTACTGATCATTTAATTTACATGTTTTGCAATATATTGTAGGTAAAACACCACAAGGCTATGTGGTCCAACGGTCGTAAATATTGCATTAAAAATTTGGATGAAACAAGGAAAACATGTGATTCTGGGATAACTGTAGTCTTTGAGGTCACTAATGTTTCCTCTAGAAGCGACAAACATCCAGAATTGTCAGAAAATCGATATTATGGATATTTGGAAGATATCATTGACTGTGACTTTAAATCATTCAAAATAATTCTTTTCGTTGTGAAATGGTATAGGCTACGACTGAATCGATTTGATCCCGATAGAACTGTTATTGAACATGCTAATGGATTTACCATGGTCAATACAAGGTTGCTTGAGTCACGAACGTCATCTCCCTATGTTCTTCCAAGTCAATGTGAACAGGTATTTTACTCAGAAGTTCCTGGTAGACAGGGTTGGTCATTTTTTATTAGACATGATCCAAGAGGAAGGTCAGTAAAGTATAATATTGTAGAGGAAGATGAAGAGGGTGTTGAAGAAGAAGGTGATCATGATGTAGAGGATCAATATGAGTTAGATTTTGATGATCATAATGTTCCGAAGGAAGATGTTGAAGAGTTAGTTGAAGTAGATGATGTAAGAGACAATTTTCATGATGAAGATGATATTGATGATGATCACTTTATCGAAACTGACAGCAATGCCGATGATGATATGGCCTTTAATCCTTATAATGTTGAATCCGGATCAGATGATACAGATGCAGACTTGGATGGAGAAGACGATCATGAATTGCATTGAACATCATTACGAGGTATGAGTAATTAATATATCGATTCTTTAAATATTAATTTACTATTTATATATATTAGAATTTTTTTTCCTTAAGTATATTGTATAAATTAGTGTTCAAGTTTAATTATGACATTTTGATCTAGATTGTTGGGCATATATGTTGTAGTAGGGGACATTTCTTAATTATGCCAAAAAACACATTCATTTATTTTTAGAACATATTATATAGAATTTATTGAGTTTTGGGAAATTCTAAGTGATGTTAGGGGCGGGGCGGGGGGGGCAGATGAGCTTCCACCTTCACGTGGTTGTCCTTATTGAGTAGAGAATATTAAGATATTCTCAAAACAAAGAGAAGCTCGTTAAGGTTAATGCACATTTGTGCTTATTCCCATCATCATCAATACGATCATCATCATGTTTCCATTTCCATCATCCCCAATATTGTCACGATGACCATCAATATTGTCGTCGTCATCATCATCATCATCATCATCATCATCATCACCATCATCATCATCATCATAATCATCATCATCATCATCATCATCATCATCATCATCATCATCATCACCATGTTCATCGTCGATCATCATCATCGTCTTCATCGTCGTTGTCATCGTCATCATAAACATAATCATCATCATCATCATAATCATCCTCATCATCATCATCATCATCATCATCACCATGTTCATCATCATCATAATCATTGTCATCATCATCATCATCATCGTTGTCATCATCGTCGTCGTCATCATATCCATCTTCATCATCATCGTCATCGTCATCATCATCATCAGCAGCAGCATATCCCCATGTTGAATTTTGGTCACATTTATCCCAATCTCAAAAATTCAGATAGTCATATATAGAATGCACCAAGAATCAAACTTATGGTTTTTGTGCCATGCCAGTCACATGGAATGCATTGAGAATCAACTTTTAATTTTAGTGTGATGTCTTTGAACTTTGGTTTATGTTTTTTTTTAATGAGAGGGAGAGTTTATGTCTTTGAAATTTGGTTTATGCTCTCATCTTCTTTTAAAGTTCATATTCGTCATCATCGTCATCTTTCTCTTACCATCCCAAGAGTTCATCACTAACTACCCCCAATTCCCATCTTTGAACTGTAATACCTTGTATTATGTAGGGAAATTGAAGAGAGTTCCATGGTTGTTTAATGATTGGATGAGATGCCTAGGATTATCATATTCCTCTATTTCAAAGATAATACAAAAATAAAAAGAGCTTGTTGTCGAGGCTACAATCCTATCTTTTTTGGGGGGATTACACTAAATCTTGCTAGTACCACTATGGACTTCATTTTGATCATCTTGAAGGTGGTTGTTCTCCTCATCCATAGGTTCCATCTCCACTTCCCCAATATCTTGTTGAACTAATTGTTCTTCTAATTTGTCTTCCTCTAGTGTCAAACCCTACTAACTCAAAATCCCCTAAGCCACCACCCCATAACCAATAATAGCTAAAAAAATTAACCCATTAATACCTAACCCCTTAAGCTAAAAACATCATACACACTAACCCTTTAACCTTGAAACACTAACCCATTAAACCCCTAATACACTATTTCTTGACACTATCCTAATACACTAACCCATTAAATCCCTAATACACCATTTCTTGAGCATTTAGTGTAATTTCATGCTTGGAACCATCGCGCGAGCAAGAGCATCCACAAGCAGGAGCCATCATCGGTGACGAGCGGGAGAATGATCCATCATCCACCATCCACAAGCAGGATCCATCATCCACGAGCAAGAGAAGGATCCATCATCCACGAGCAGGATCCATCACCCACGAGCACGAGCACGAGCACGAGCTATCGTCGCCCTCGACATGTCTGGCCAGGTAAATTTCTAAACAGTGAATCCTCTTCTAGACCCTTGAATCCTCTTTCTCTGTTTATTTTCCCCCTCTCCTATCATCCCAAAGTCCCACAGGACTATGTTTTAGCTAGGTCTCAGTCCTCCTCTAAAAGCTTTGGCCACCATAACAGGGCTCTAGTCAATTCTAGTTCTGAAGAGGCTTTCCAATTCAATAGTGCTTCCCAGGAAATATTAGGGTTTCATGCAAGCGAGGAACCGACCTCTCAAGCCCCAAAGTTCAAAGCATTACTTCAAAGACCTCTCAAAGCCCTGAAGTTCAAAGCTACGTTATGCAATCTAGAGTATTAGCCTGTGCTTACCACCGGCTATTGCTATGGCCTCCCACAGTACTAGCAATTATCCTACTACCTAAATTTACATTTCCAGTACACCTGGACTCACTAAGCACATACTTCTTGGATCTTCATTTTCCCCCAAAGAAGTTTCAACTTATAAAGAACTTTGGGGGGTTTATATGCTCGCTTGTAGATGGTAGTAGATGGCCACAATCACTTTGATCTATAGAGATAAATACGGGAGGGTAGCCGCCATATTGAGACTTCAGAGCCTTGTCGAGCCAGAAGATCCAAATTGATAATGCTCCTTTTTGTTGGAAGTGACGCTGAGTCATGCATTGAATGAGCCCCTAAACCGAGAATCAGAAACGATGGCGGTCCTCTATGATCTCTATTCTTTGTCAAGAGAGCAAGTTTTATGGCATAAAAATGCCCCTCATAGCTCGTCTATTTAGCCAAAGGAAATATATAAGATGCTTTTCCAAAAAAAACTACAGATGCAATCCAAAGAACATGACCATAGATGATGGCAATAGAGTTGTCTTCTGACCTAAGCAATTTAAAACTGAGCAATTAACTGTTAAAATAATGAGCATTATGCTCAAAGGTTAAAATTCTACTGAGCACACTAAATGAAAAAACATTAAAAATTCAAATGATTTAAAGTGGGTGCTTGGTCTCTGCTACAATACCTAAGGGGCTGTGACTCACTCTAAACTAAAAAAATGAAAAAAAAAATCTTTGCGTGTTCTGCAAAAAGTGATTATTTTCTTTGCATTTCAGCACTGGGATCTCATGTTATCTTATCTATCATTCTCCACTTCCCTTGTCTTCCTTTACCATTTTATAACTTTGTGACGTTGAAGCAAGTCAGTTTCTATAAGTCACCCAACTTAAGGATATCTGAAGCCTAGAGAAAAACAAAAAGGGGCATATATCAACAATTAAAGTGGATTCTGAAAGTTGCATGTGCCAATCTACATTGTACTAATAGTCTGCCAAATGATTAACATATTGATTTGTTTCTAATATATTCAACCTATACAAGACTACCCACCAATATTTCCAAGCATGTCTCATATAGCATTAGCTGCATCTCATTTTTCCCAATTACTTCTCAATTTGACATAATAGGAACAAAATTTTTTCCACTTGAATCACCTTACCTGTACCAATATAGATGATTCTCATGCTGAATATATTGATTACAATCATTTTCCTAAATGATTACCAATAAGTTTAAACTTTTCCCAATCCACTTCCCTGATTGGTCACCATCAAATTCTTCAAAATGCTTCTCTTATCAAATCAATTTTGCTTTAGTTTTACAATAGTGGACGAAGCATTTTCCATTTTTCATATATTTCTTATATTTAGTTGGTGAATGGCCATTTCCCCTATACTTCTCAATGCTCATATAAATATCACTAATGCTTCTCATATTAGGAAAAACAGTTTTGGCTTAGAGGCTCACCTCCTTTTCCCAAGTGGCCCTCTTCTTGGTAAAAATTCAGCTATTGTATCTATTGTCAAAATTCTAGAAACCCTTCCACCATTCAGATGCACTTTCAATCCAGCCTCTCCATTTTCACAATTCTCAGATTCAAGAGAATGATTTTCTTCAAAGTTGTCATTGCTAGCAACTAGACATTTTTTTTCAGCAACCTGTGGGTATGGAGAACCCAGAAAACATAGCCACCAACCTATCTGCTCTTAGAACCAAATCCATTGGAAAGCCATGATCAGGAAATAAGGAACTGCAGTGGGTTTCTGCCACTTCCCATTAATCCTCAGGTCGTGCCTCTCGAATAACAATATATGGGCAGAATGCTGGAAGATATTGAACTGCTCCGGTACTGCTTTTTCTTCTTCCTGTATAAAAGAAAAATGTTAGAAGCACCCAATTAGATTATTTTGTTATTCAATAGTTGCTGAAATTGGAAGTTTAGAAACAGAGCCATCCGGATCTATATAGATTATGTAATGACACAAATCGACTGCTTGGCATATAAAACAAATAAAACCCAAATGGAATCCACAAATAATAAAATTATGAAAGCTCAAACATAAAGTTTCCATATCCCAATTAAGAGAACCCAATGGAATTGTTTAACACAAAGTGGAGAGAGCTTGAATGAGATGCTTACATAGCATGCTAATAGAAACCCCCTGAATTAATAGGACAACAGAATTAACAGTGATAGTCAGTGTTCATGTAACTATTATTTTTCCAATTTTGAGAGGAAAATATAACTTTTACAACCATATTTTACATCATTGATCAGAAAAAATTTCAGTGTCTGAAAACATGAGCCTTTCAGATGATTAAGTAGAGAAAAACAATATGAAGAATACAAGTTTTGTGACCATTATCACACATATTTCCAAAAGTTTAATTTAACATGCAAAAACCATAAACAACATCATGTGGGTGCTTCTATTTTCTATCAATCCCTTATGTTGCAAAGTTGTAGCATGGGAATGGAATAGTCTTGTTAAACTTTATACAAAATAGTTGGTTTCCAGTTGATTCCATGGGGGTTGATTAACCACCCTTGTTCTAATCTTTTCCCCCAAAGAAGGTGGGTTTATGCAAAAAAGTAGATCATTGATAACGTCATCTTGGTTTAGGAAGCAATACAATCCAATAGGCCAAGTAAAGAGAGGGGTAAGTTCATAAAAATGGACATGGCTAATACATTCCAATGGGTAAGACACTCCTTCCTCTTTTTTGTTCTTTGTAAGTTTGGATTTGTTCACTCCTTTGTGCAATGGGTAAAATCTTGTATTGGATCTCCCTACCCTAAGTGGAGTGTAGGTACAACCGAACAGGTATTTGTCGGATCTGTCATCCTCAAGCGAGGAAAGATCAACAAGACTAAAGGAAAGTGAAACATCTAGTAGGCCTAAAAGAGCGAGATCAACTAGATGTCAAAAGATTAGAAGTAAATTCAATAAACGAATGGAATTTTTTCTCGCTAAAGGAGGTTCATGCTCTTATGATGATGAGACCATAGGCGACATCGATGTGCCCTTGAGGTACAAACATTTAGTCAAACAATGGGTACCAAAGGATCTTCCTCCTCTAAACACAGATTTTTGTGTGAACGAGAGGATATTTCGGATTGCACCTTCATCACTACGCGGTTTGGGGTTGTTTTGCATGGATGGCATAAAGGTGGGTTACGACAGATGTACCGAATTGAAGGAGTATCTCGGACCCTGCTACAATTACAGAGATTGGATGCGGTTGGTCCAATAGATATG